>OV049862.1:4800000-6000000 GCA_920104075.1 Melanargia galathea | reverse complement strand
TATCCGACTACGGCAAAGCCAAAAGGGTTATGATTTTAGCAGTCTATCTATGTATGTATGTATGTATAATATTTGAGGCCGATTTTGATGAATGAGGTGTCAATTAATTCTTTGTTATGGTCCGAGTGACATAGGCTACATTTTATATTACGAAAAAAATCGAGAAGCGACGTCCGAGCGGCAAAAGTAAAATACTATTTAGTTTCGGATAGACGTAATAGATGGCACCACTAGCTACTTGCCCCGCGTTCTGCACACTAAATTATTATTTTTTATTAAATTAAATTACTAAGCGTAGTCGGGTTTTAGTTTAACTCTTGTTATTGAAATTCATTAATAAAAACACCCATTAACAAATTGATATTGCTCAATTTCCCTAAAACACTCGCCATAAAGTTAAATCGTGAAAATATATAAGGCGCCTACATTCAAATTATCACAAAATTAAACAATAATATTTGAATAATTCCGTCATTTCCATTATATCGGACAAATCTCCTTAATGAGTGGTCTTAAAACCGCATCTAAAGAGATTTATGGGGTAATTAATTTGTTTATTTTACATTAACAACCATCCGATCTATTAAGGCGACATTTGTTTGGTAACATTCTGTAATTACATTGCATTTATGTATAACAAGCGGACACCCGCGACTTCGTTCGCGTGAATATTGGTTTTTAAAAATCCCATGGGAATCATTTTGTTTTTCCTTAGCTCCTTTGAGCTCATACCTTCCTAAAAACTGTTAAAAGTTCACTGACGGATGTTTAGGTAGATCAAAATGTAAACATCCGCCAGTAAAAGTCCCATCGAAATCGGTCCAGCCTTTCAGAGATAAGTCAGTAATCTTTAAAGTATGTCCTTTCTAACAAAAAAAGAATGAATGAAATCGGACCACCCGTTAACGAATTACAGCTAAGTACACATTCAAAATTCAAATTCAAATTCAAAATTCATTTATTCAAAGTAGGTACACTGTACACTTTTTGAACGTCAATTTGGGAACAGGCAATGGTGATAATTACTTACGGAAACTTAAAACTAAAGCTACGAGGGTTCCAAACGCGCCCTGGTCTGAGAAGAGCCCACAACAAACTCAGCCGGGTTTATTATTTTTTTTATTATCACCATCTTACAATATGGTATAGCCATAAAAATTATTTGAACTGTTGGCTTTTAGAGCAATCTATGTCCATGGATTTTTGTCATTAAAAAAATCTTTTAAGCTATAGTAAGATTTTTCAATTAATTTGCGTTTAATAAAACCCTTGAACTTATTGAGAGACATATCCAAAATGTTCTCTGGCAACGTATTATAAAAACGTACATTTTGACTTTCATCCCCTCTCCCAAGGGAACTGTGCTGAATTTCGGGATAAAAAGTATCCTATATGTTACTCCATAGTATGAACTTAAATCATGCCGAGTTTCATTTCAATCCATTCAGTAGTTTTTTCGTGATGCGCGCACATAAAGACAAACAGACAAACAGATAAACAGACAAACAGACAAACAGACAAAAATTTCAAAAATAGCTTTTTTACGTTCTATTACTTATCCCTAACATCCCCCAGTTATTATTTTGCAAAAATCTTCAATGTACAGATACGGCAATTCTACGATTTTATTATATGTAGGGAAGATATATGTATAGATTTTGAGATTTTCATAACTTCATTTTGGAATAAACTACATTAAACGGCAGCACTACTATTTCGCACTACATTTGTAAGCAACTAGCAGATGCTCGCGACTTCGCCCGCGTGGATTCATACAAATCTCATCCCCTATTTAACCCACTTGGGGGTTTCCAAATTTCCTGATACACGTAATTCTTTATTTTTAACCGACAATACAAATACCGATTTTCATTTATATAACTTTGAAAATGACGGACTTTCATACAAACTTTAATCCGCTATGTAACCCACTTGGGGGTAGTTTTTTCGAAATTCCTTTAACACAATTATTTTTTAACCGATACTGCAGATACCGATATTCATGGATATAACTTGAAAAATGACGAACTTTCATGTTTGTATGAACCACCATCTCCTATTTAGCCCCCTTAGAGGTGGAATTTGCAATAATCCATTCTATGCACCTACGTCACACTAAAAAGGAACCTACTGTTAAATTTTCAAGTTTCTAACTTCAGTTTAGGCTGTGCGTTGATGATCAGTCAGTCAGGACAAGCTTCTTTATATTTTTGTACGCAATAGATATTATGGTTATCGTTCGGTCCCCTGTATGACCACCCCCGCGTCGCCGGTCGTGAGAGCACGCGTTTACACACATCGGGACACGTCCCTCCTCACCGGGATGACAATGAATGACGATGTTTGCGGACACCGGGCGAGGCGCTAACTCGCGACTTCGACACGATTAGCGACTGCATGACGACTTAACTGTAAACATCATTACCATTACCGACGCCCCGACATAATTCACCCCCTAAACGTACTATTCACAACCATATTGCGTTAGAACTAAAGGTGTGTTCAAACGTTAATGTAAGGTTGTCAAGTGCGATTGTCAACAGCCTACAATCGTCAGACTAGATAGTTTTGTCACTGTACAAGAGCAAACACTTTTAAAATATTATGCGCCGATGAGCAATGTTGGCGCAACGTTTTAGTGGTCGCATCATAGACGTGTTTTTGGTGCTGCTCAAAATTGGGTCTACGGGGCCCTTTGTTAGCGTTTTTACGCTTTCGAAAACGTTGTGGGATGTGAAAGGTGTCTGTGTGTGTGTGCGAGTGATAATTTTATACACTTCTTTGGACAAGATTAATTTTTGTCTCTATTTTTGTAGCATTCTTCGACTTCGGGTGTGCTACGGAGAAACTTCTCCTTTAGATAAATAGGTAACTTTTACTTAATAATTTATAATTGTAATTCTTGTTGGTTGTCGGTAATATGATTTATTTTAATACAGGTTAAGCAGTAAGCACAGCAGATTACAAATAACTCGTTTTAGCGCCACAGTTTGTGTCCGATAATGGGTGCGCGCGATAATTGCTGGAGCTACGCACAATGACGCGCTCTGTCCATTGAAACTAACCTGGGCAAAGATTATAGTTATCATAATATTCAGATGGATAGGCTTTTTTGACATGCTATCAGTAAAAAACATTTATTATAATTAATGTTTTTGCTGATGGCATATTATCCGTTTTGTGATCGTATTTTACGCTATGGGTTTTAATTTACATCTAATAATTGTGCACAAAACTTTTGTTTTGGCCGCTTTTGATCATTCAAATTTTCATGCTACCAGATAGCAATGTTTATGTATGTTAGTCAATGTTGCTTAACTAACTTAGTTAGTTGGAGAAGTGTTTTAGTTAATTAAGCACAAGTTAAATTAGGTTAGGTTAGTCAAGTTTTTGCCGCTTCTAGTGATTTAGGTTTTCACCTTATACCTTTGCCCTGTATTAGAACAACACGCAAGTTTGGGGAGAAGTTCTGTCAGTTTTGTTGAGCTCAAAACTCTTATGATCTTTTACCATTTTAATGATTTTTTTATTGCGTGATAGGCTTACGCTTGACGACAAGCATGCCTGAACAGCAATGATGAGGTCTAAGTTTGAACGCGCTTGCCTAGAAAATGTCTATTCACTCTTGCCTTGAAGGTACTTAAGTCGAACGAGGCGGGAAACACGGAAGCCGGAAGGGCGTTCCACACCTCCATCAGGACGTTCCTGATACGAACCTCTAGGGTTCGTATCAGGAACGTCGACCGAAAGCGCTTTGTGCGAGCAGACTGAACGTCAACCACATAGGGATGCCATCGCTCACGACTTCTCGCTGTTCTGTGGTGAAATGGTGAAGGAGGAACTAGGTTAAAAAGTAAAAGATTCAAGTCTACATGTTGCCAGATAACTTAATCGATCTGCTCTGTATCATAACAGCATGAGTGTTTTGGGGAGGAAAGTTCTGTCAGTTTTTTTGAGCTCAGTTTAGCTCAAGCTTATTGCCTTTGCCGGTTCTGATGATTCAAGTTCTCGTGCTGTCGGATTACTTAGTCTATGGTGCTCTGTATCAGAGCGACACGCTGGTTAGCCGGGGCCCGCTAAACGCAGCACAAATATGCGGCCGCCGTGCGCGACAGGCCATCGCACTAGCGGCGGTGCTAAATGAACTAGTTCAATGTGGTTTGATTATGTGCGCTTCGAAGTTTCGAAGGTACACGATGCTTTTGTGGTCCTTTGATTTTTTCAAACTTTGAAAAATACGAAAATATTGATTTCTTTTTATATATTTTTTTAAATTCATGTAGGTACAAGTTAGCCTTTGACTGCGATCTCACCTGATGGTAAATGGTAATGCAGTCTAAGGTGGAGGCGGGCTAACTTGGAAGAGGTACTTATGGCAGTTTTATTAAGCCCATACCCCTGATTGGTTTCTAAGCGACATCCCGTCGTATCGGAACGCTAAATCGCTCGGCAGCACGGCTTTGCCGGTAGGTTGGTAACTAGCCACGATCAAAGCCACTAGACCAGACCACAGACAATTTAGGGAGACCCAAGGTCCTGGAATGGTGACCTCGCAACGGAAAGTGCAGTGTTGGCAGACCGCCCACTAGATGGACCAACGACGTCAAACGGGTTGCAGGGAGTCGCTGGATACAAACAGCACAAGATCGCGACGTGTGGCACCGCGTATGGAGTACGTAGTCCCTACAGAGACCTATGTCTTACCAAACATACTCAAATAATGCATACAAGTAATTATAGGAAATAATATGATGTTGAAACTATTAAAGAAAGTAGATACTTACTTACCCTTTCAGCAAAAGAGATGAACGAAAACAAGAAATTAATTACATACGATTTGGCTGGTCTATAGTGGAACTAGGGTTGCCAACTTTTCGTATGTCAAACTATTAAACATAATGTTGTTTTTGAGGCTATTACCTATTAAAATATAGTAGATGGCGGGAAAATTAATAAATATAATACATATAAGTAAGTAGATTTTATGATAATATTTAATTTTTTGAAGGAATATTTTTTGCTGCTTTAAACTAACAGGTTTTTGCTTTGACAGGTAAAGTGAATGTAGGTGTACTTATAAATAACCTAGTGTAAATAACCTAGTAGATTCAATTGACGATTCAAAAGTAGGTACCTACTTGTAAAAGTTTATTTGAATAAAAATCTTTTCTTTTCTATTATTTTCTATTCTACTCGACAAAAAGAGACAGAGGTTGCGTTTCGTTTTACGCTTAAATTTGAAAATAGGTAATGCTACTTAATTTTTTTTATATAAAATATAGCCTACTTATTTTCGTTAAAAGCTATATTTTTTTAGAATTGTAGAATTTAAAATCCTAAGTATAGTATGGTTGACAACCCTAAGTAGAAGTGAGACGTGCGCCAAGTATTGTCGTAGGTCGGTTCTTTGAGATGTCACTGACCTGATTTGTAAATAAAAAATATTGTATTTAGTAGAGAAGCAAATACTAGTTGCGACCCACGATTTTGTCCGCGTGGATTTCTTGAATAATCCTGTGGAAATTCATTGATTTCAGCGAGAAAACGACGGTAGCCTGTATTTATCCCCAGGAAGTAAGTTATTTATTTCTGTGCCAAATTTCGTCAAATCTGTCCTACTGAACAGATTTTGACTGAACCGTAGTCCATACAAACAGAGTAGGTAAAAAGCATTGGTGTGGAGAAAGAGAGATGCAGTGAATAAATAGTCAGTCTATCGTCAGTCTATAAAGTTTTTAAATTGATTGTAGATTATGTGGAGTTGAAATTTTTGGAGTTATGAGCACGCAATTAGGCAGTGAATGAATATTTATTTTTTAAAGAGAGAGAAACTAAAGTATAAATAAATATTCTAATAAAAATATTTTTATTCAATCTCATGACGAGCATTTTTACCTACGAGTATGAAAAGCAATCAGAAATTATAATTAATTTGTTCCTACAATAACTTTTCTACTCAATTTAAGATATATAAAACTGCATTAGTTTTATATTTCTACTTAGAAAACACTAAGTAATAAAATATTCAAAATTATTTCCGAAAAATACTACAAAGATAACAACTGTAGTAAGTAAATTAGTCACATGAACTAAGAAAAGCGTTCATTTTTCACATTCCGGTACAAGATCACGAGACGAAAGTGGGCTCAATAAATGGGTTTTAATTAGTGACCGCAAATAACATGAACTGATGAAACTTTGCCTCGTGCCAAGCATTGTTGTGGATATCAAGATATCCTTCAGAAATGCAAAATCGGTACAGAAACTAACAACAAAGAAAACGAACTGCCAAATTATGAAACAATACCGAAAAAGCTGATGTGAATAAATAACCTATTGTATTATTAAATACAGCGTGCTACAACGCTATGTCTTCGTTAACACGATGTCTGCACATAATAATTAATTATTCTTTTAAAAATACTAAAAACCCTTTGATTTTATTCGGTCATTCGGTTCAAACCCGACCACATTAAAATTTCGATTGCGCAACTACTAACTGTTATTGCGCAACAATTATTTGTAAGATAGTAGTGTGGTTAGTTGTGCTTTAGAATTTGCAGTGATTACTATAATATTATTATGGCTTCAAATACAAATTTAGAAGGACGTAACTCGATTAACGTCGTTGCGCAGCATTCTGTTTTAATTGTAGTGTGGTCGGGTTTGATCCGAATGACTGAATAATTTAAAAAAAATTTTAAAAAGTATCCTACCTCTGTCCCCAGGAAGCTTTCTAGCTTCGAAATAGTTATAAAGTTACATCACTAAGCTTCGGCACAAATATTGTCTGTAATCGATATTAAAAGTCACCTGTCCATCGTTAGACTTCCTCGCTTTGCTTTGCCGACTTTCACACCAGATGGTGCTTTGAAGAATAATTAATTGACATACAACTTATCACAGCTAATTTATTCGTCTGGATAGACAGAGGTTTGTCACCGATTTGGCTATCGTCCATCAACTTTCCACTTACGGGATTATCAGTTCTACTCGTACAATTCTAAAGTTGAAATTTCATTGATAGGAGACACTATCATTTTCTTAGTTCACTGAAACCCCTGTCACTAAGATACGCTCAAATTGAAGCCAAAATAAACTGAAACTGCTCATTGACGTATTTCGTAACTGTACTTTCAGATACGGGTGTGACAATAATTATAGCAAATATACGAAACAAACTAACTGAGTCATTTGGGGCACGAATAATGACGTGCTAAGAAATATTTTAAATATAATATTGTTATGGACATCGCACTCTCCATGTTTAGTGTTCACAGTATGCTGATGTATTTTTGTATTATAAAGTCGGTGTTTATTTTGCACGAAGTAGTTACAAGGTGAAATTCCTTTTAAATATACTAACGAATTCATGTCAAGAATATAAAATACCAATGTTTATGCAAAAGATTGACCAGCAGATATTTTTGGGTTTCCAAAAAACTAAACCTCTCAAACTTTCAAAAATTTGAATCAACCTACGACAACTTCTTGCTCTACAACTGGTTCGAAAAGCAGACTCCGCGTAGAAGATCAGGCAAGAATCTAAGCAAGTGCTTAATTTCTAAAGCAGGAAGAAAAACTAAGAAAAGAGCAACTGCTCTTTTCAAAATGCCAAATGTCACACTACCTTGTGGGCAGCCGAACACAAAGCCGATTACTTCTATTCAACTTTGTGACTAAGAAATTCATTGATTGCGAAATAATCTCGATTTTATAAACCTACGAAATCCATGAAATATTAATAAAATTGCTTTTTAATACTCACCCTAAACTCCTCACCACATTTTGGGCACACTGGCTAATCTCATAGTGCATAAGTATGTGCACAAATACGGGTGCATTCTCGGTTCTCTCACAGTCCCATGGGATAGCAATCAGACACGACACGACAGCAAGAAATCAGGATCAGATATTTCAGAGAATTTCTTGCCAGAAAACTTTGCCCGACCACGGATTCAAACACGGGACCTCACGATTCGCAGCTGCTAGACCAAAGACCAAAGAGTGAAAAATATTCTTTCATATATTCTCTATGAACTGACACTGAAAAACTTAGTCGTCACTGATACGGACAGATGTGATCGCGCTCATAGAGAATGTAAGACTATTTTTCACTGTACCGGAATTGTGCCGGCACTGATGCTCCATTGATCTGCGAATCAACTTTAAAAAGTGCATTTAAAATATCACGACCATAAACAAGTAAAAACAATTTGGAATCTGGACTGGATCGAGTCGCGGTGTCGCACACACGTGAACCGTATCTTGCACAGGACGAACGTCGCGAGGTGTCACTGGGGCACCATTCAGACGTCACTCGCGTCCAACTGATTCAATTAATGCAAGCGCTGGTAATAATGGTTTAGGAAAAAATCTATAAAGTTTGTTACTCCTTAGCTGTATTTTTAAAACTGCTATGATTTCTCATCTTGATTCTTGATGCACACATGTATTCACAAATAGTGATGTAACGTCTCACTGTGCAGCCGGACGCACGGACATATTATGCGTAGTAAGAAATCAAGGTAATGGTTAATACGGGCGTAAAAGAGCCTTAAATAATAAAGTTTCTTATGACTAAGGCGCAACGTAGTAGGTACAACCCAGAAACGCAGTGTCTTTTTACCCGAAATTGCCAAATGGCATTATGGCAAAGCTAAAAGAAAGGGTTATAATTTTAGCATATTATTTATTTAGTAAAATTTAAAACTCAGCTTTACTTAATTTGTCATAGCGGTGACGCGACTCAAAGAGCTGCCCTCAACTTCACTTGTAGACGAAGATCGTAGATGCTGAAATGTTGTTAAAATTAAATCTAGATTCGTGAAATGAAAATCATTGATCGTGTTTAAGTGGCCTATTCTTAAAAGTTGTTCCTTAGTTTAATAGAATCTATATGAAAAGATTATAGCCTAAGCGATTAGTAAATAAGTTGATAAGACTAAAAAAACGATGAATCTTCCCTTCATCGTCTGTTGCATGCTTACAAATATGCCATTTTGTTATGAGACAAATTCTTAAAAAAACATACATACATATTTCAAACGATCAGCAAATGCCAGCGGAGGAGGGGTCATAAATAAATGAATAAACATTAAATAAAACCATACATCAAAATGCTAATACTGTTCATGGAAGCTCGGAATCTCAGCTTCATCAAGTCAATGAATTGTACATTTGAACCGTATCTTGCGCAGGACAAAATGTAGCGAGGTGTCACTGAGGCACCATTGAAACGTCACTCGCGTTCAATTGATTCAATTAATGCAATCGCTGGTTTGTTCAATTAATGATATGGGAATCGTCGACAATGTATTTAATTTTCTTAGGTATTTTGAAGAGAATACTCGCTTCTTTGATTGCTTCACAAAGAAGATCATCTAGTATGATTCATACCATATCGTCATTATCAACTAATACAAGTTCCCCGCTGGACATATGTAGATCTCTTGTAGGGACTTCCACACGCCGCGATCTTGTGCCGCTTGTATTTATCGGCTTCCTGCGACGGCTACTACAAGTAATTCTGAGCCTCGAGTGAGAGTAATATTTTTCGTTGCAACTCTCTTGAAGTAGTGCCTGTTCATTGAAACAGAGCGAAGACGTGTTCGGCAGACCAATGACATTACTGAGAGACAAAGTGAAAAATTCATCATTTAATAATCTGATGGTCTGTAAGTAAGTTGGTCTAAGTGGTCTGGAAATATACGCTGCTGCTTCGCTCTATTTTAGTGGTTAAGCACTATAAAATATTAATATTATCCATTGTATATTAGGCACCACCCTTAGCGGGTTATTTTTATTAAAACTAAGTTGGCATGTCCCTAGTTTGCCATAAAAATTTATGTCAACGTTACGAACGAAAAGTTAACGTCAAATAAATTGTCCAATTTGTTTTTGATCTTTTTCCCGTGACTTCGTCTTTGGGGATCCCCCGCTTTAAAAAGTATCCTATCTCACTCTAAAGGCATTTAACATAAACCGACAAACTAACAAACAAACACACTTTCATATTTACAACATTAGAAGGAATATTAGTAGGAATTTAAAGTTCCTAATATGAAAGAAAATAAATATCAGTGACACCGGCAAACCCTTTCCAAATTAGGTGCTAAATAAACTCCACCCATCCAATTCAATAAACAAAAGTTTTGAATTGATCAAGTCAGTGTACTTTATAGTCTTTTAGGTACACGTATTTTATTTGAACCGTGCCTCGAGCAGCACGGATGTCACGCGCTGTCACTGAAGCACCATTGATCTGTCACTCGCATCGGATTGATTCAATTTTTAACCCTTGACGCATAAAGAGGGGTGTTATATACATCGATGGTGTTATAAGTTTGACCGGCATGTGTGTCTGTCCATGTGTCTGTGTGCCCGTAGCTCAACCGATTTTAATAAGATTTTTCATAGTTGGATCTCGACGAGTAGGTACTTGGTAGACACGTTATAGTGATCAAGGTTCTGACCTTGGGAGCAGGAGGGTGGTGGGACGTCCGGTTTTCCCACAGGTCGGGGGTTATTATAATTTTTAATTTACAGTTATCGTAGCTATGTAATGAATTCATTAGATATTTTTTTACCCATGCAAAGGAACAACGTCTCTCGACTGGCATGTTGGTATGAACGAATAAACTGATTTCTGTGAAGTATCAGCAACGTTAACTATGAACTTTTGAGTTCTGGTGGCAATATCAGTATATCATCATCATCATCATCATCATGATCAACCCATTACCGGCTCACTACAGAGCACGGGTCTCCTCTCAGAGTGAGAAGGGTTTTGGCCATAGTCTACCACGCTGGCCAAGCGGATTGGCAGACTTCACACACCTTTGAGAACGTTATGGAGAACTCTCAGGCATGCAGGTTTCCTCACGATGTTTTCCTTCACCGTTAAAGCAAGTGATATTTAAATACTTAAAACGCACATAACTCCGAAAAGTTAGAGGTGCGTGCCCGGGATCGAACCCACGACCTCCGATTAGAAGTCGGTCGTCCTAACCACTAGGCTATCACAGCTATCAGTATATAGAAACTTGGAATTTATCGAATTAGTTTCGAAGAAACAGTCCCTGGATAAACATCGGAAACATGTGAGAACAAAGAAGTAGATAACATACAGGTAATTCTTGATCTAAATAGACAGAATTAACATAACAATAACAGAAATAACAGAAACAATAACAGAAATTAACTTATAACGTTCCTAAAATCATAATTCGACGAGATGTGCGTAATTATATCTATAATCTTTTTGCTGTCAACTTGTGTAGAAACAATGCTGGAATACGTTCACCCATGCATCGACTTGTGGACACCTACAATAAACACTTTTTAAAAATAGACATATTCGCTTTGTCTGAAGCCAGATTTAAGAAAGCCATTAATGATGCTTTAGAAAAAAGCCTTAGGTAAAAAAAGGTATAATTTGTAAAATTGTATTTCCTTGTCTAAATTTCTATTATTATTTTATTTTGTTGCATTTGAGTAATTAACTAAGTACTTTCTTTTTAAATTATTTTTAGTTTAACAATTTGATATAAGTTTAAGTTCAAGTTTATTTTGTATCTTGTATCGCCCTAGTTTTGCAATTTATTTGTAAAGTAAGTTGTGGATAGTGTTGTTGACTGTATGTTAATGTATTTTACTTTATATATACTTTATGTAATTTCTAATGTACAGTTGTTTACCGTCCCTAATAAATAAAATAAAATAAAATAAAATAAAATAGAACGATAAAACAAGATATTTAAGATATTTTAGATAAACCTTGATAGACAGAAAAGAAAATAACCAAAGATTAAATACAATACTCCATATCGATAAATACAATACGCGAAAGTATAATATTAATCTGTATGTCTATTTCTTATATTTTCACAGTTCAATCGAAGAATGAATCTTATCGAAATTGGCATGGAGATAGTTTGCATCCCTAAGGCGGACACGGGCTACTTTTGAAACGATATGAGAAATGAAATTTTTACTCCTATGCAAAATCAAAAAGTTCCCACGGGATTTAAAAAAACTGAAGTCCACGCAGACAAAATCGCGGTCACTAGCTAGTAGAACATAAAAGCCATAAACAACGTATCCAATTAATAGAAACTATATACCATCATTGCTAATTTGTTATTGATATACGAATACCTTGATGGTAGAGCCATTTCAATCAAGGCTCAATTACCGAATACAAATCAAGAATTCGATCACTGCACTGATCTCGAACTGGCTCCATGTGATGTTGCGTATGTAACCGTTAAAAATGTTGTAATAAAAACGTCCGCACTCCAGAATTCCGATGATGAAATTTGTTATAACGGCGTAAACACTCCGGCGTATGGGGTTAATAAAATCATTTCTTGTGTACCGTGCATTTCTGGAGCGGATCGTAACTTACGTGCCTCGTGACTTTTACTGTTGAAGCATTTTTTAGAGTAGTAGTAAAATAGCAAGGTCGATCACTAGATGTTTATATTTCCATTATAGAAGTTACTGTTACTGGAAATTCTTCCGTTGTTACATTAATGAGTCATGCACTGAGTTTATGAGTATGAATTATATAACGTTCGATTTGGGATTTCAAGAGATAGATCAATAGATAAAAGATAGAGATAAACGTCAAAAGTAAATACATAGTCTTATCACAGTTATTATTGACCATTTAACCCGCCCTGGCTTTGTAGAAGTTTCTATGGGTATTTTAAGCTATCTTATACTTGTGTATTCACATATGAATATGAGGTAAATAATAGTATATATACACACATCAACACTGTCTAGGGATATTCTGATTTTCTCAATTTATTCAAAATTGGTTATAACTAACATACAATATGTATATATTTTTGTAAAGCCTATTTATCAGACTATCTTTTAGAATAAAACAGAATTAGTTTTTTTGTGTAAATAATTTTTTATTGAAATAAAGACAAAAAGTGAAATGATGGTAAACTTAAGGATGAATGTCTTTTTAAGAAAAAAATATAATTTTAGCAAAATTATCAGGTTTTTTGCAGTTACGTGAAAAATTATTTAAAATTAGTAGTCAGTAAACCATCCATGGACGTTAACCACGGTCCTACAACGGCTTTTCATGCTTTGAATCAAGTTATCAAAGTCTTGCTGTGGGATATTGTCCCAGGACCTGCTAAGATGCAAAAAAAGTTGCTTTGCAGTCGCAATGTTCGGAGGAAAACTCCTCAAAGCCCTTCTTTGGAGCATGTCCCATGCGTGCTCTATGGGGTTTAGGTCTGGTGATTCAGCGGGCCAGTCTAAGATCGACACATCGTGCTCTTGTAGCCAGCTGGTCACCACTCGCGCAGTGTGCGAACGGGCTTTGTCGTGCATGAGCGTGAAAACTTGGTCCATTTGCAGTCGATTGGGATAGATTATTGGTGCTAGCACCTGATTACGGTATTTTTCAGAAGTCATGGTGTTTCTGATCCAAACGAGATCTGTTCTTCCATCGATACGAATTCCCGCCCAAACCATAATTGTTTTGCCGTGGTATGGCTGGACTTCCTGACGGTGTCGCAGACGGTTGTCACGACCAGGAGCTCGCCATACACGTACTCTTCGTAAATCAGGATGAAATCCGAATCGGGACTCATCGGTAAACAGCACTACAGACCACTAGTTATCTTCCTAGAGCAAATGTTCGCGAGCCCACTGTAATCTTCGTCCACGATTTCCTCTGCGTAGTGCTGGAGTACGAAGCGGCCTGCGAGCATGAAGGTTAGCCTCGTGCAGTCTTCTCCTCACAGTTTCGTCACTGACAAGCAAATGGTGGTCTGACTGGAGCCTTTAAACCAACTGCATGGCTGTAGCATTTGGTTATCTTCTCGCGGTCATTTGCGAAAATTGGTCCTGTCTTCGGGCGGTTATGCGCTTCTCGCCTGGGTGCCGTTCAGCTACTTCACCAGTGGTGCAATAACGTGACCACAACCTTGATATCACGTTTTTTCTTGTTTCAATCGCCTCGGCAATACTTCGTTGAGGAGCCCCAGTTTGGAGCGTACCTACTGCCCTTAACATTTCGTCTCTTGTTAAATGGCGCCTCTGCATGATGCATACAGTTGCATAAATTAGAAATTAACCAATAATTTTCATTGAAACTTTCATTTGATACAAAAATATACCAAAAACTGGGTTAGGTCAATTGAAACTTTCGAACTTCGCTACAATTATGCCGCACAAATCTTTTGATTTCAATTTATTTTTTCAAATTCAAATTTAGAATCATTTAATATGGTCTACAAAATAAGCTTTAATTAAAATAATTTAAAACCGATTAACATTTTTCGAGTTTCAGAACTTTATACAAAATATCCCTAGACAGTGTTGATGTGCATATATTATGGTTGGGATAATGATGTAAGAAGTAAAATTAAACATATAAATTATGGTAAAAACATTCAAGATATTAATAGTCAGTTTATGGATAAAACCGCTTTATAATCTGCTGAGCAAATGCACATACAAAAGCGGCCTGCGACATTGTTTTATATTATGTGTTATATAAGTTGTCGCCTTTGAAGTTTATCATGATTTTCAGAAAATGGGAACAATGAACAATCGTTAAACTTTATCATAATATACATTTGATTAATTTTGTTAAGATAACACAAAGAAGACAAGAAATGAGAATGAAAAATCACACAATATGTATGCATCGTTTTGTCAATATAGACATAACTAGTGTTGCGCTCGGTGCGCGAGCTGCAAGCAGCTCGCGTGCCTTGTAGTCTCTTCAATATTCGTAAAATAAAGAAATGGGAGGCCATACCAAATACCAGAATATTCTGGAGAGTCTCTTGAAAGATAGAAAGAAATATTGGTATCACGTTTCGTATCTTTTCTGAAAGGACACTAATCAGTTCTATGCATGCGTTTAGTGAAAAAAAAGGATCTATACAAAAATGTTCTGGAGAGAGCTACTTGAAAATTAAAAAGAAATTTTGTATGGACACGAATTTTTTTGTTCCGTAGCTATCTTTTTTTTACTGGCTCACCAAAGGGCCTAAGGTCTTGAACATTTTTAGTTTCAGAACAATGCCTCTATGATTGATAGTTTTTGAGGGCCGTTAGGGTACTCTGGTAATTTTTCCACATTCACTACTTTTTGTGATTTTTGTGAAAAAAAATCTGTAAGTTCTATTTATAAGTGTAGTAGGGGGAAAAAATTTTCATACAAAAATGTCTAAGAGAGCCTCTTGAAAAGAACCCAAAAAATTTGTATGGAGAAATTTTTTTTTGTTCGGCGGCCATCTTTTTTTTACCGGTTCACCCAATGGCCCAAGGTCTCTAATAACATTTGTTTGGGACCATGTCTGTATGATTGGTAGTTTTGGAGGACCCATGGGGGTACTCTGGTAAATTTTCCACATTCATGACGTTTCGTATTTTTCCTGAAAGGACATTCATGAGCTCTATGCATGCGCTTAGTGAGGTAAAAAAAGTTCTATATAAAAATGTTCTGGAGAGCCTCTTGAAAATTTAAAAAAAAATTTGTATGGACACGAAATTTTTTTTTGTTTGGTACCTATCTTTTTTTTACTGGCTCACCAAAGGGCTCAAGGTCTTGAACATTTTCAGTTTCAGAACCATGCCTCTATGATTGATAGTTTTTGAGAGCCGTTGGGGTACTCTGGTAAATTTTCCACGTTCATGACGTTTTATAATTTCTTTGAAGGAAAACTCAATAGTTCTACGCATATAAATAGTGATAAGAAAAAAGTTCCGTACAAAAATGTTCAGGAGAACCTTTTGAAAATTCAAAAAAAAAATTTTGTTGAGCGGCCATCTTTTTTTTGCCGGTTCACCAAATTGCCCAAGGTCTTTAACAACATTTGTTTGGGACCATTCCTGTATAGTTGGTAGTTTTAGAGGACCCATGAGGTACCCTGGTAATTTTTCCACATTCACTACGTTTTGTATTTTTTGTGAAAAAAACCTTTAAGTTTTATGTATACGTGTAGTGGGGGGAAAAAGTTTCATACAAAAATGTCCAGGAGAGCCTCTTGAAAAGAACCCAAAAAATTTGTATGGAGAAAAATTTTTTTTGTTCGGTGGCCATCTTTTTTTACCAGTTCACCCAATGGCCCAAGGTCCTTAATAACATTTGTTTGGGACCATGCCTGTATGACTGGTAGTTTTAGAGGACCCATGAGGTACCCTGATAAATTTTCCACATTCTTGAAGTTTCATAATTTTCCTGAAGGAAGACCCATAAGTTCTACGTACATAAATAGTAAGACGAAAAAGTTCTATACAAAAATGTTCAGGAGAGCCTTTTGAAAATTAAAAAAAAAATTTGTATGGACACGAAATTTTTTTTTGTTTGGTACCTATCTTTTTTTTACTGGCTCACCAAAGGGCCCAAGGTCTTGAACATTTTCAGTTTCAGAACCATGCCTCTATGATTGATAGTTTTTGAGAGCCGTTGGGGTACTCTGGTAAATTTTCCACGTTCATGACGTTTCATAATTTTCCTGAAGGAAGACCCATAAGTTCTACGCACATAAATAGTGAGGGGAAAAAAGTTCCATACAAAATTGTTCTGGAGAGCCTCTTGAAAATTAAGAAATTTTTGTATGGAGACGAAATTTTTTTTTGTTTGGTGGCCATATTTTTTTCACCGGTTCACCCAATTGCCCAAGGTGTTGAACATTTTTTGTTTGAGGATAGTACCTCTCCGACTGATAGTTTTCGAGATCCCTTAGGGTACTCTAGTCAGTTTTCCACGTCCAGCTCTCTCTATAATTTTGTAGACCTAAATTTTTTGAATTCTACATACACGGAAAGTATGGTGAAAAAGTCCCATACAAAATTGTTCAGGAGAGGTGATCAATACGTAACTTCAAGTAGCTTTATATATATAACTAGTTGCTCGGTGCGCGAGCTGCTAAAGCAGCTCGCGGGGGGCTTTCGACATTATATAACATGGGGCTGCACCCTATAATTTCGAAGATAATATAAGCATTTAAAAATTTGATCACGTAAGCACATAGACATCGCAAAAATAATAAGTTTGAGTAATAATAACATGGGGTTGCACCCTATAGTTTTGGAGATATAAGCTTTTAAAAATCTGACCATGTGAGCATATTATAGACATCGCGAAAATTTGAGTACCAACAACATGGGCCTGCACCCTATAGTTTCGGAGATATAAGCTTTTAAAAGTCTGACCTAGTAAGCACACAGACATCGCGAAAATAAGAAATTTAAGTACCAACAACATGGGGCTCCACCCTATAGTTCCATAGATATAAGCTTTTAAAAATCTGACCATTTAGGCACACAGACATCGCAAAAATAAGAAGTTTGAGTACCAACAACATAGGACTGCACCCTATGGTTACGGAGACATGAGCTTTTAAAAATCGGACCACGTAAGCAAACAGACTTTGCGAAAATAAGAAGTTCGAGTACCAACTACATGGGACTTCACCATATAGTTTCGGATATAAGCTTTTAGAAATCTGACCACGTGAGCATAAAGACGAAGATAAGAAGTTTGAGTACCAACAACATGGGGCTGCACTCTACCCTTCTGTATCCTTCACTTGTCTCCAAAATCCTCAATCATCAGCTCTCGCCATATTTTTTCTCTGAATGAATTTTTATCTTCTCTGTGAAACCATTTGTGAAAAAAAAAATCATACAAAATTTTACAGGAGGAAATTTTTGGGGAAATCTCGAAAAGTCCCCGGTCGGTTGCTAGTCGGTCTCTAGTTGGTCCCTAGTCGGTCCATAGTCGGTAAATAGTCGGTCCGTAGTCGGTCCCTAGTCGGTCCGTAGTCGGTCCGTAGTCGGTCCCTAGTCGGTCGCTAGTCGGTCGCTAGTCGGTCCCTAGTCGGTCCGTAGTCGGTCCATAGTCGGTCCGTAGTCGGTCCCTAGTCGGTCCGTAGTCGGTCCCTAGTCGGTCCTTAGTCGGTCCCTAGTTTGTCCATTGTCAGTCCCTAGTCGGTCTCTAGTGGGTCCGTAGTCGGTCCCTAGTCGGTCCGTAGTCAGTCTGTAATCGGTCCCTAGTCGGACCGTAGTCGGTCCCTAGTCGGTCTACCTAAGTTGGTCCGTAGTCGGTCCCTAGTTGGTCCCTAGTCGGTCCATAGTCGGTAAATAGTCGGTCCGTAGTCGGTCCCTAGTCGGTCCGTAGTCGGTCCGTAGTCGGTCCCTAGTCGGTCGCTAGTCGGTCGCTAGTCGGTCCCTAGTCGGTCCGTAGTCTGTCCCTAGTCGGTCCCTACTCGGTCTCTAGTCAGTCCGTAGTCAGTCCCCAGTCGGTCCTTAGTCGGTCCGTAGTCGGTCCGTTGTTGGTCCGTAGTCGGTCCGTAGTCGGTCCGTAGTCGGTCCATAGTCGGTCCGTAGTCGGTCCCTAGTCGGTCCGTAGTCGGTCCGTAGTCGGTCCGTAGTCGGTCCAAAGTCGGTCCGTAGTCGATCCGTAGTCGGTCCGTAGTCGGTTCATAGTCGGTCCGTAGTCAGTCCATAGTCGGTCCGTAGTCGGTCCCCAGTCCGTCCCTAGTCGGTCCGTAGTCGGTCTCCAGTCCGTCCCTAGTCGGTCCGTAGTCGGTCCATAGTCGGTCCGTAGTAGGTCCGTAGTCGCTCCGTAGTCGGTCCCTAGTTGGTCCCTAGTCGGTCCGTAGTCGGTCCTTAGTCGGTCCCTAGTCGGTCCATAGTCGGTCCCTAGTCGGTTTTTAGTTGGTCCCTAGTCGGTCCGTAGTCGGTCCGTAGTCGGTCCGTTGTTGGTCCGTAGTCGGTCCGTAGTCAGTCCCTAGTCGGTCCCTAGTCAGTCCCTACTCGGTCAGTAGTTGGTCCATAGTCGGTCCGTAGTCGGTCCGTAGTCGGTCCCTAGTCGGTCTACCCTAGTCGGTCCGTAGTCAGTCCGTAGTCGGTCCCTAGTCGGTCCGTAGTCGGTCCGTTGTTGGTCCGTAATCGGTCCGTAGTCGGTCCCTAGTCGGTCCGTAGTCGGTCCCTAGTCGGTCTACCCTAGTCGGTCCGTAGTCGGTCCGTAGTCGGTCCCTAGTCGGTCTACCCTAGTCGGTCCGTAGTCAGTCCGTAGTCGGTCCCTAGTCGGTCCGTAGTTGGTCCCTAGTCGGTCCGTAGTCGGTCCCTAGTCGGTCCGTAGTCGGTCCCTAGTCGGTCTCTAGTCGGTCCGTAGTCAGTCCCTAGTCGGTCCGTAGTCTGTCCCTAGTCGGTCCCTAGTCGGTCTATAGTCGGTCCGTAGTCTGTCCCTAGTCGGTCTCTAGTCGGTCCGTAGTCAGTCCCTAGTCGGTCCCTAGTCGGTCCGTAGTCGGTCCGTTGTTGGTCCGTAGTCGGTCCCTAGTCGGTTCGTAGTCGGTCCCTAGTCGGTCTACCCTAGTCGGTCCATAGTCGGTCCGTAGTCGGTCCGTAGTCGGTCCCTAGTCGGTCTACCCTAGTCGGTCCGTAGTCAGTCCGTAGTCGGTCTCTAGTCGGTCCGTAGTCGGTCCCTAGTCGGTCCGTAGTCTGTCCCTAGTCGGTCCCTAGTCGGTCTCTAGTCGATCCGTAGTCAGTCCCTAGTCGGTCCCTAGTCGGTCCGTAGTCGGTCCGTTGTTGGTCCGTAGTCGGTCCGTAGTCGGTCCCTAGTCGGTCCCTAGTCGGTCCGTAGTCGGTCCCTAGTCGGTCCGTAGTCGGTCCCTAGTCGGTCTACCCTAGTCGGTCCGTAGTCGGTCCGTAATCGGTCTCTAGTCGGTCCGTAGTCGGTCCCTAGTCGGTTCATAGTAGTCAGTCCCTAGTCGGTCCCTAGTCGGTCCGTAGTCGGTCCGTAGTCGGTCCGTAGTCGATCCCTAGTCGGTTCCTAGTCGGTACGTAGTCGGTCCGTAGTCGGTCCGTAGTCGGTCCCTAGTCGGTCCGTAGTCGGTCCCTAGTCGGTCTACCCTAGTCGTTCCGTAGGCGGTCTCTAGTCGGTCCGCAGTCGGTCCCTAGTCGGTCCCCAGTCAGTCCCTAGTCGATCCGAAGTAAATTCCTCCATTTTGAATTTTTTTTTCTAGGATCCGAAGGTCCTGATCATCTTTTGATAAGAAACCACTCTTCCATCTTTTATACCGTTTGAGATGGACGCTGATGAAATTTGTATGGCGGCCATTTTTTTCCGCCATTTTGAATATTTTTCCAGCTCACTGCCAATTGGAAGCCGTTTCGAGTGACATTTGCTCGAGCACCTCCCACCTATCTTCAATACCTTAAGCGTGCCCTTCACCCGTCTCCGAGTTCCTCAATCATCAGCTCTATCCATATTTTTTTCTGAATAAATTTTTGTCTTTTTTGTGAAACATTTGTGAAAAAAAAAAATTCATACAAAATTTTACAGGAGAAATTTTTTGGGGAAAATCTCGCAAACTACCCCGAAGGTGGCAACACTGTTTACATTTATCGATACTGCCGGTTAAGTTACACAGTCGATTCATACATTTCAACTTTCCAAAATGTTGCCAACTGCCTCAAAAACATGTTCAAAATCAATTCCAAAACAAATAAAATACAAAATGGCCGACAACTCATTTTACAGATTTATTTTAGAAAGTTGAATAATTTTTCCATTAAGTACAGGAGATACCGCTCCTGATGACGTTTCAAGTTTTCATCTCGCTCGCACACAGGCGAAATGATCACCCCTGAAAAAAGACCGTATCGCGAAAACAACATTTTCTTTGATAAATTTCAGTGTTGCCTGTCCCTGGCGATAAAAATATCCAAATTTCGTTTGTACAGGTAAAAAATATAATTGCTCATACTCGGATTTTGCAAAAAGTTCGTATTTCGATTTTTTAATTTTTAGGGTAGATCTTGAAATTTCCCCAAAAATGGGGTATTTTTTTCACCAATCTATACTTCAAGTCTGTACATATAATAGAAGAAATATATATGCTTCATAGAAGTAGAAACGCTCCGATGTTGTCAACTGTGAGTAATTTAAATTTTAAAATTGCGTTTTTTCGTACCTCAAACTGAATGACCGCCACGACAGCCGCCATCTTGAATATTTAAAATACAGGATAATTGTAGACGGAAACACGAAAAAAATATTATCCTCAACCAACCCGTTTCGGTGCTGTGGCGCCGCGGTTCGGGGTCGAAAAATCGAAAATTTGAAAG
Organism: Melanargia galathea; assembly: GCA_920104075.1. Classification (NCBI taxonomy): domain Eukaryota; kingdom Metazoa; phylum Arthropoda; class Insecta; order Lepidoptera; family Nymphalidae; genus Melanargia; species Melanargia galathea. The sequence continues at coordinate 5,978,877 of OV049862.1, read as the reverse complement.
ACTACAGCTAAGCCGCCATCTTGTTTTTTAAATTTTTTCTACTTTTTCTATTAATCGTTTCCTAATTTCTTCTAGAATTGCGAGTTTGAACGAAATCGGTAGGAAAACAAAAATGTTACAAAAATCACGTCGGCCGCCATCTTGTTTTTGTTTGAGCAGCCCTTTTCTATTTACAATACCCTTCCCGGACTCCCCAACTATCTTACTAACCCTCAATCATCATGTCTTCCCATATTTTTCTGTGAGAATTCTCTGAAGAACCGCATCAAAGGCAATTCAATATTCACCATACATTTTCTATGAAAAAATGAATTCCGCCATTTTGAATTTTTTTTCCATTCATCAAGTAGACCTTCGGATTTTGATCATCTTTTGCTAAGAAACCACTCTTCCATCTTTTATACCCTCCGAGATGGATACCGATGAAATTTGTATGGCGGCCATCTTTTTTTCGCCATTTTGAATTTTTTTTCAGCTCACTCCCAATTGGACGACGTTTCGAATGACATTTGCTCGAGCACCCCCCACCTATCTTCAATACTTTCAGCGTGCCCTTCACCCGTCTCCGAAACCCTCAATCATCAGCTCTCTCCATATTTTTTTCGGAATAAATTTTTGTCTTCTTTGTGAAACCATTAGTGAAAAAAAAATTGTACAGGAGGAAATTTTTGGGGAAATCTCAAAAACTACCCTATATGTGGCAACACTGTGTACATACTTCGATACTGCCAGTTGAGTTACACAATCGATTCATACATGTCAACTTTCTAAAATGTTGCCAACTGACTCAAAAACATGATCAAAATTTTCAAAAACACCCAACAACAATACAAAATGGCCGCCAACTTGTTTTATATAAATAATTCACATAGTTTTATAATTTTTTCAATAAGTACAGTATATACCGCTTCTGATGACGTTTTAATTTTGTATCTCGCTCGCACCCAGGCGAAATGATTGCCCCTGACAAAAGACCATGTTGCGAAAATCAGTTTTTCTTTGATAAATTCCAGTGTTGCCAGTCCTCGGCGACAAAAATACCCAAATGTCATTTGGACAAGTAAAACACGTGGTCGCTCATACTCGGATTTTGTAAAAAGTCTCTATTTCGATTTTTTTATTTTTGGGGTAAATCTTAAAATTTCCCCAAAAGTGGGGTATTTTTTTTATCACCAATTTATACCTCGAGTCTATACATACAATCGCTTCATAGAAGTCGAAACGCTCCGATGTTGCCAACTGTGAGAAATTTGAATTTTAAAATTGGGTTTTTTCGTACCTCAAACCGAATGGCCGCCACGACAGCCGCCATCTTGAATTTTTAAAAACCACTCTCGTTCTGTCAAAATTAAGGGTAATTGTAAGCGGAAACAAGAAAAAAAAATTATCCTCAATTACCCCGTTTCGGAGCTGTGGTGCCGCGGTTTGGGGTCGAAAAATCAAAAATTTTAAAAATCTAAATCTCGGCCGCCATCTTGTTTTTCCAGTTTTTTCCACTTTTTCTAATAATTATTTACTAATTTCTTAAAAACCTGCGAGTTTTAACGAAATCGGTTGAAAAACAAAAAAGTTACATAAATCACGTCAGCCGCCATCTTGTTTTTCTGAAATGTCATAATTTTTCCCTACTCGAATCCCCCATCCGAACACATCTCCCATACATGATTATATCGTTTTCTGTCTCTTTCTAGGAGAACAATTATGTCAATGAGTGAGTGAGTGAGTGGTAATTGAGCTATATATAGTATAATATGTAGACCGTATAGTACGGCAGTCCTGGAACAAATTTTTTAGTGAGTAATAAACACGCTGAATTTTGGTGAGTAGGTTCGTTTCGACGAGACAAACAAGTTTTTTATCTATGAAAATTCTATTCTCGATGGAGGTAGCTAATCGAGTGGAGAGGTGTTAAAAATTTAGATTCGCTCGGGTGGGATATCGTTCCACTAAATTTGTAGGACTATATGGCTATATTATTATACAAGTATCTACTAAGCTGTTATACAAAAAATCAGCTAGTTATTAATAATTTTTAATAATTTTTTAAGAAATATTCGGAGTGGAGGACGCTGTAGAATATCTATACTAATATAATAAAGCGGAAGAGTTTGTTTGTTTGTTTGTTTGTTTGTTTGTTTGTTTGTTTGTTTGTTTGTTTGTTTGAACGCGCTAATCTCTGGAAGTACCTATCTGATTTGAAAAATTCTTTTTGCATTTGGTAGTACAACTTTTGGGGGAGGTTATAGGCTATTTAATATTCCTAAAATCTTCCCCTAAGGGGGTAAAATGGGGGTAGGAAGTTTGTATGAAAATCCTATGTTTTTAAAGTTACAGGCCTGCAAATCGGCATTTAGATTATTAGTTTTAAATAATAAAACTCTGTATATTTTATTTTGAAAAATCTTCCCTTAAGGGTGGTAAAATAGGGGATGAAAGTTTAATGGGACGTTTTAATTATAATTTTGCTATTATCAACTTGAAATTTGGAAGGTAGGTTAATTCTAGGGCTTAGATATTAGCCTAGAAAATATTTTACGAAAATCCTCCCCTAAGGGGGTAAAATGGGGGTAGGAAGGTTATGTTTTTGAAGTTACAGATATGAAAATAGGCATTTAGATTATAATTTTTAAAAGATAAAAACCTGTATATGTTATTCTGGAAAATCTCCCCTTAAGGGTGGTAAAATAGGGGATGAAAGTTTTTATGAAAGTCCTATGTTTTTAAAGTTACAGACCTGAAAATCGGCATTTAGATTATGAGTTTTAAATAATAAAACTCTGTATATTTTATTTTGAAAAATCTTCTTTTAAGGGTGGTAAAATAGGGGATGAAAGTTTTAATGGGAACTAAAAACGATCGCAGCGCCCTCTGGCGGCCTAACTTGAAGTGATCACAGCGCCCTTTGGCGGCCAAAACTGGAAACTAAAAAACGATCACAGCGCCCTCTGGCGGCCTAAGCCGGAAACTTGAAGCAATAGCAGCACCCTCTAGCAGCCAAAACTGGAAACTAAAAAAAACGATTGCAGTGCCCTCTAGCGGCCAAAACTGGAAACTAAAAACGATTGCAGCGCCCTCTGGCGGGCTAACTTGAAGCGATCACAGCGCCCTCTGGTGGCCAAAACTGGAAACTAAAAAACGATCACAGCCCCCTCTGGCGTCCTAAGCCGGAAACTTGAAGCAATAGCAGCGCCCTCTAGCAGCCAAAATTGGGAACTAAAAATGATCGCAGCGCCCTCTGGCGGCCTAAACCGGAAACTTGGAGCAATAGCAGCGCTCTCTTGCGGCCAAAACTGGAAACTAAAAAACGATCGCAGCGCCCTCTGGTGGCCTAGGCCAGAAACTTGAAGTGATTGCAGCGCCCTCTTGTGGTCAAAACTGGAAACTAAAAATGATCGCAGCGCCCTCTAGCGGCCTAAGCCGGAAACTCGAAGCGATTGCAGCGCCCTCTTATAGTCAAAACTCTTGCGGCCGGAGCTGGAAACTCAAAGCAATTGCAATGACCTCTGACGGCCGCAGGCGGAATCTCGATACGACAGCTGCGCCCTCTGGTGGCCGAAGGCAATTAAATAAATACTAAATTAATATTTAAATCAATAAATAATTTAAAGCTATTTAGTTATTAAATAATTATCTAAATGTGAAAGTGTGGATATTTGGATGTTTGGATGTTTAGATGTTTGGATGTTTGTTACTCTATAACGTCGCAACTACTGAACAGATTTGGCTGAAATTTTGAATGGAGATAGATAATGCCCTGACTTAAAACATAGGCACTTTTTATTCTGGAAAAATCCACAGTTCCCACGGGATTTTGAAAAAACCCAAATCTACAGCTATAGGTAGATCAATATAGCAAACTACCTTGAAAGTAAGTATAAAGGTTGGAAAAGGGAGCGGGAACGGGAACCAGAAATCCACGATTCCCTCAGGATTTGTGAAAAACTGAAATTCACGCGGGCGAAGCCGCGGGCAACAGCTAGTCATTAATAACCAGCTGATTTTTTGTATGAAGTCTAGTAAATACTTGTGTAATAAAATGGACATAGAGTCCTACAAAAGTGGAACGATTTCCCACCCGAGCGAATCGAAATTTTTAACACCTCCCCACTCGAGTAGCTACCTCCATCGAGAATTTTCATAGATAAAAAAATTGTTTGTTTCGTCAAAACAAACCTACTCACGAAAATTCAGCTTGTTATTAATCACTAAAAAAATTGTTCCAGGGCTGCCGTACCAGTAGATTTTTCATGAGTAACAAGTTCTTAGAAAGCTTGTAACTATTAGACAAACGAAAAAAGTTGGAGCAAATTATATAGCAGGTGCAAAATCAATTCAACATGATCGACAGTAGCATCCATGTGGTTTATTTCCTAGCCACGAGGCAAAATAGACTAATCGGAAAAGGATTAATTGATTTGAAACTCAATCAATTCGGAATAAAAAAAAAACGTAAACAAATGCATACTCGGAATATGGACCGTGAACCAATATTAGAGATTTGATATAAAAAAAAATGTTAACGAAATTTAAAAACTAAAGACCAGAAAGAAAGAGATGCAATGTAACAATATAATTTCATACTCTTTCAATACAAAAATACTTTCTCGTTTGTGCAGCATATTTCCTTTCGTAGAACTAACTGGGAAATAAATTAATAGAATTTTCTGTCAAATACATTATTCAGCAAGTAGAACCAGGTCCATCGCGCGACAATCTGAGATGGATCCAATTCTACAATCGATTCTATTATCGAGTCGTTAGTCTAAAACGAATGTAATGCGATCGATCAGTATCGTCCGAAACCCGGTTCTGTAAAGTCTTAATAGATAGGGAGTTGATGGCAGAAAAACTCAAACCATTAGCCTGCGTACTAGATGTTGATATTAGCGAAGCCTTGGTTATAAAATGTCTCGAAAGCATTTTCTGGCATATGACTGTCGCCGGATTTATTAAACTTTAATAAAAAAAAACAGCTGAGCTAGATAACTAATTTGCTCACGTCTGGAAGGTACTTTTTCATCTAATGTTCCGTGACATAAATTCCATATTATAAAACCTCTACGCCAGACTTTTACTCGTATGTTAAAGAGTAATTAATTGTTGTTTTTGAATTATTGGTATTTCAAAGATTTGAGGTACTCTTTTAGTTATCAATCTTAGCAACGTATTATTTAAAAAATACAGGGTTTTCAAGTGAACAATTTTGGTTTATTTTTCCTTATTATTATTTCAGCAACTATAAAATAATTATTTATTTAAAATTATCTATATATTTAATTAAATGTCTACTGCCTATATTGGGCAGTATATATTTACATATACCTACTTCTTAGTTTTATTCAGTTTCCTATTTGGGAAACAATTTTGAAAAATAATAGGTATATTCTGTCAGGTACCTAGGAGTTGTACTTAAAAAATATATCGTTGAAATTAGTGTTCGTGTAATATATTATGTAGTATATCAAAATTGCCATCAGCTCCCTAACTATAAAGTCTTCTAAATTTATTCGAAGTAGCTTCGCACTCGGTTGTCTGACAATGAACTCTTATCCAGTAAACAATCGATCACTCGCCGCGCACTGGCGCTCGTCACTCCCCGATCGCCGCGCGCCGTGGCGGATCGTAAATCGATATTTACCGGTTTTAGGGGTTTCGGACAACACTACTGTGGCGTTATGCCGACTTTGTACATTGTGGTAACGATGATAGAAATTCGAATATCGAAACACAATAACTTCAATATGAAATGGTCCTATAGTTACTGGCTTTTTTTAAGTTACAGTTCGTCCATACATCCAACCATTCGTCTACATCTAGCGCGCGCCCCAGGCGAAAATTTTGCGAAATAAATATTCGAAGTACTGAATTACGACTTTAAAATAATAAAGTTTTGGGTCCATTTTGTTCTGACCTTTTTGATATTCGAATTCTAGTATCTTTTTCGAGGTGTGCAAGCCCGGAATATAACCATCGTGGTACCAGTGGTACGTAGTAAGACGATTTTTACGACCGTTTCTGTAATTAGGAGCGTTCCGATTCCGAATTGTCGAGTGGGCGTGCAAGCTTGTGTTCACTCGTAATACTTCTTACAGGTGCGTACTTACATAGTAATTAAACTCGTGGTTGGTATAAAAACAAATACGTAAATACACAACAATAAAACGGTAGTAAAAGTTTTATGAATTTACAATATAGTGAAGTGGTAGGTCGTACGTCTGTATAAAACTTATATAAATAAATAAAACTGGCTATGCTCAGTTGGATAGTTAATTATTTTATCAGGTAACCCGGTTAATTTAACATACCTACAATGTATATAGAGATTGGCACAATTACTGAGGTGCCGCGACGGAAAACAAATGTTGTGGATTAGCTAGAAACTAGTCGAAGACGTAGATATAATAAGGGTCAAAACAGCTCGAAATGGTTCGTGTAAAAATATACACACTGGCATGCATCAAGGCCGGAACTTGCCGGACGCACTGCCGTGCATCTAGACACCAATTCCATTGAGAACCATCACTATGACTAATATAAAAAAATCACTCCGCTGAATTTGTCTGTCTATGCGCGATAATGTCAGAAATATTATAAAGATTCTCATTAGGTTTTCACCAATCGATAGGTTGATTCTGCGATAATGTTTTGGTGTACCTATAACTTATAAAGATTTAGATAAAGCTTTTAGCAAAACGCTCTAAGAAGCACAGTAACGCTCTTTGGTAGCTGAATTGGCACCTAATTAATCGACAATGTGGCTAATTCTGTTATACACAATCTCTAAACCTAAACTAAAATGACAGGCCTAAATATATTCTTATCTCTTTCACAGTAATACCTGCGGAAAAGGATAGCACTATTTTTAAACCTGTCAATTTAGTTTAGAGATTGTGTACAACAGAATTGGCCACAATATCATTATAGTGCAACCAATTTACACTTAACCTGTTTAAAATTTAAATAAGTATATTCTTGCAAAACCAGACTGATCATTGATAAAAACTAAATGAATTTTCTTACGGTAGTTTCTGAAATCCGCATCTATAGACACCATAAGGCAGCGAAAATCTACCCACGAATACCTGAGAGCTTCTCAGACGTACGTATACTGCATGAAGCGTGAAAATTATGAGAAAAGTTATGTTGAGTTGTTTTTTTTAGAAAGATCTTAAAAAAGTTTGCAGCGCAATACTTGCCTTACTATGTCTATCCTTTATAAATACATTCAATTCTGTAGATACACAGATAACCCCTGATCTGTGTGTAGATAAGTACCTTATGTTACCCGCCGTGTGAAGCTCGGGCCGATCGCTGTTGTAATAATAATAATCGTTGGTTGACGGATAGCGAATTTCGATGCCTGAGAGTTCTCCTCAATGTTCTCAAAGGCACGGTGACAAAAGACAAGGTGGACTTCTCTTTGAGAGGAGATCCGTGCTCCGTAGTGGGCCGGTAATGTGTTGATAATGATGCTGATGATGATGTATATTTCTGTTTGTCCACCAGGGCGTCCGGCAGCGCAGTGATCCTGGATCCGCGCATGGTGTGCAAGAAGAACCGGCGCACGCGCGGCCGGCTCGCGCAGATCTGCCGGAACGAGACCGGCCTGCTGAAGGAGATCAGCCGCGGCGTGACGCTGGGCGCGACCGAGTGCGCGCACCAGTTCCGGAACCGCCGGTGGAATTGCACCACGCAGAGGCGCAGCATGAGGAAGATACTCATGAGGGGTGACTATTTTACCAATCTATGTTTAGCAATTTACGTGTGTAATACGTACGGGTCCGGCTCGCGCAGATCTGCCGGAACGAGACCGGCCTGCTGAAGGAGATCAGCCGGGGCGTGACGCTGGGCGCGACCGAGTGCGCGCACCAGTTCCGGAACCGCCGGTGGAACTGCACCACGCAGAGGCGCAGCATGAGGAAGATACTCATGAGGGGTGACTATTTTACCAATTAATGTTTAGCAATTTACGTGTGTAATACGCACGGGTCCGGCTCGCGCAATCTGCCGGAACGAGACCGGCCTGCTGAAGTATTTTGAGCACTTATTTTTATTTAGAATATAAGCTTAGCTCCTTTATAATCTATACACAGTTCAGCGATAGAGGACAATGTGCGCTCTGCCTCGACATTAATAAAAACGAGACAAAAAACAAGACATATAAATCAAGTCGTGCATATGGAATTTTACATAGAGATAATACGTAATGTACCAACCTATCTTGTAAAGTTTATTTCTCAGGCTTAAAAATATGCTGAGAACATTAAGCCGACCTTACACCTCTTGTTTGAGATACCGTCTCGCACGTCCCATCAATCTGAAGGCTTGGGCAGATGCAACGCGTGACGGTGTGCGGCCGTGTTGGCTGCTAGAAGTTAGCTATCTCTGAACGCGCATAGACGATCCACAGCTCTCGTCACCGGGCCGCATGCTTTCGTAAAAAATAAAAATTGTTGATAAGTAATATAAGAGACAAAGTTAAACGCTGACGGCTGAACCGATCTTAACAAAATTTCGGAAACGAATAATTAATAATTTTTATCCCGGGAAACCAAAGAGTTTCTACGGGATTTAAAAAAAACTAAATATGCTCGGTGTTATAATAAATTATTTAAAAAAAAACTACTAAGTTTAAAATGTACTTATCCAGTGACTGAATTAAGGCAAATGGTCAAAAAAGTAAAATAACTAAATTAATATAAAAAAACTAGCCAACCACCCCATCGCTCTCTGCTTCGTTTGGATCTTAGTGCCTAGATCATAGCGCTTCCAAATTGGCGTGGTGGTCCATATAGTGTCTTGTATAGTCATTATAATAAAAATAAGTCGGGTTTTCCTTCCTGACGCTATAACTCCAGAACGCACGAACCGATTTCCACGGTTTTGCATTCGTTGGAAAGGTCTAGGGCTCCGTGAGGTTTATAGCAAAGAAAAACACGCGAACGAAGTCGCGGGGGTCGGCTAGTTCATTATAAATCACTGTGACGATCTGCGTTTCGCTCCTGCCGTTCCTTTTTTTGTCTGTCCAGGCCTTTAGACGTACCTAATTTTATGATTTTATTACCCCTCCCATAAAACTGAATCACACGGTTTTAACACGGATTTATTATGTTGAAAAATTTATCGTTAACAGAGATTTGAATAGAGTTATCGAAATGCGATGAGTTCATTAAAACTTAAAGGTATTATAAAATAACGTTCCACAAATGAATAATCGTTCTAAAATAGTAGATAATAAAAATATTTTATCATTCTCTAATATCAACTCTGTTTATATTCTTTTGATATTAAAATTATTAATATTTTTTATGACTGTGTATGTGAATAATAAAGGAAAACAGATACTTAGGTAATATTTAATAGGATCTAATTTGTCTAATAAAATCAAACCAGTGAAAAGTAAAAAAAGTTATTTTTTTAATTATTAATTAATCATAATATCCTGGACTGTTGTTAGGCAACCCATATGCAATATATGTATTGACATATTAAATTAAATATAAAATACGTTTCATCAAATAAACATCTCGGTGAAGGTTGTTGTATAGCGGGATCTTAGACCACTACGGCTAATTACGACGCTTCACCAAAGAACTAGTACACTCTCCGTTTGTAGATGTACATTTGCTTTTTCAATTGTTTCTGAGGATAGATTTTAACTTTAGACATAAATATTTTATGTTATCTTGAAATAAGTATGTGTATAAATATCAATAAAAAAATTGCGGTTAAAGGTTTGCTACCTGCAGGTTTATTAGCGATGGACAAAAGAATGCAAAATGTGTTAAATGGCACAGATAAGTATCGCTGCCTAATTCGATTAGGCTACAAGAGTTGATTTTTATGCGCCCGATCGTTTATTTTAATTCGTACGTTTTAGAGATGAGCTCACTGGTATAATTTTTGTCGATGATAAATAATTTTTATGGTGCTTGCAGTGTGTCCTTTGAAAATTAATGAAACAATAAGAAAAAATGCAATTTAATAAAACGAAACTGGGGTTAACTTTAAGCTATCATTATTGCATTATTTATAACGATTAATATATTACATTGAACTTTGAATAACATTAATATGTAACTATGTACATACAGAATTATGATTTGACGCAACCTTTATGGTTGTAAAATCTAGATCTGCAGTAGTGTCACCTCGTAGGTGTGCCTTGATAATCGCTTAATTAACAACATCAAAGATTATAAGTAGCTACTATTCAGTAAAACGTTAAATATGAAAATTGAATCTATATTTAAATCTTAATTAATTTGGCAGCGTAATATTTTTTCAGTTGTCTGTTGCGTTTTATAAAAGAGATACTATAAATTGCAACATAAGTAATTGCAATTTAGGTTATTCGAGGGTACCTACCTACTGGCGTGTCCATATCGGAATGAAATCACTTAAAATCCATACTAATATTATAAATCTGAAAGTGTTTCTGTCTGTCTGTCCTTCTGTCTATCTATCCGTCTGTCTGTCTGTCTATCTGCTAGCTTTTCACGGCCCAAAAGTTTAATCGGTTTTGATTAAAGGTCCAAAGATAGCGTCCCGGAAATTGACAAAGGCAACTTTTTATCCCGGAAAATCAAAGAGTTTCCACGGGATTTTTAAAACCTAAATCCATGCGGACGAAGTCGCGGGCATTCTCTAGTAAATAATAAGTATAAATTGTTCAGTTTATCCTTATCGATATTCTGACATGACCATAAAGGACATCACTAAACACATAAATGCTGACCATTAGCTGTCGACGAGCATTCATTGGGTATATTCATTAGTGGTGAATTGAGTGGTTTGTATCAAATTTGCCTGCATACAAAACAATATCCTACTTATAATATATATATATATAATAATATATTATAAATGTGAAAGTGTGGATGTTTGGATGTTTGGATGTTTGGATGTTTGTTACTCAATCACGCCGCAACTACTGAACCGATTTGGCTGAAATTTTGAATGGAGACAGATTACTTATGCCCTAACTTAAAACATAGGCTACTTTTTATCCCGGAAACATCCACAGTTCCCACGGGATTCTGAAAAAACTGAAATCTCTAGCTACAGCTATAGGTAGATTACTATAGCAAACTTCCTTGAAAGTAGGTATAAAGCGTTAGAAAATGGAGCGGGAACGGGAACCGGAAATCCACGATTCCCTCGGGATTTGTGAGAAACCGAAATTCACGAGGGCGAAGCCGCGGGCATTCTCTAGTAAATAATATTTATTAAAGTTCATAAATAGGTACATATTAATGCGTAAGGTCAAGTGAAGTCTAGGTGAGTAAGCTAATCAGTAGCAAAATCTACATCATGGTATGAGTATATTATGTAGATAACTGTATTTTTTACAATATGAATAATAATACCTTTTAGGTCGATATAAAAAGTCTGGAAGTAGGTAAGTCTTTTCGTATTTTGTATAAAATTGGTTGTTTATGTATGATAGGTACCCCGTACCTCTACTGCCTCTACACTATCTAGGTACCTACGGTAAAAACGTACCTAATACCTATTTGAAGAAAATACATGAGAAGTAAATAAAAAAGTAAATAAAGTAAATAACTCCCGCCATTTTTCAATTTTTCTTCTCTCCAAAAAAATTTATGAATGTAAGAACGTATTTGATGCATTTGATGTTTTATTACAAAAAAAAAGTAAAAATACGATTCAAGCCACGAAATAAAATTGTGCTGTTTATCTATCTAATGCAGTGTCAGTAAAAGTAGGTAGCAAGATATTGTCTGGAAATTGTATTTTTATATACGAAGAAATATTTTTCCCCTACCACCTTAATTGAAATAACTGAGGATGGTGCCCTGGATAAAAATATAATTTAGGCATTCACAATACAGGTAATATTATAGGACGTCTAAATTATAGAGTTGGTACCTGCGGGCAATATTTATATTGCGATTTAAATGTCAGCGCACGTTTTTTTATTACTTTTAGGGATATTGGGAGCCATTTTGCTAATGTAAGATACATAATTAACGGCTTTATCGTTCGAAAAGATAGCTTAATTTGATCGTTTTGGTTTTCGTTTTTGAAAATAATTATGGCCAAACAAGATTAGCGGGTCAGTGGGGATGAGCATTCGCTTAACTTAATCGCTGCATAATTATATTGTTTTGATAATTTTTTGAAAGATTAATTACTTACATCTACTGTATAAAATATCAGCTTGTGCCCGCGGCTTCGGCCGTACCCGCTCCCTTTTCCAACCTTTATACCTACTTTCAAGTAAGTGTTTGCTATAGTAATCTACCTATAGCTGTAGGTAGATTGATAGCACAGTATCTATCTGCAGTCCCAGCCAAATCGGTTCAGTAGTTGTGGCGTTAAAGAGTAACAAACACACACCCACCCACACACACGCACACACACACGCACACACATAAACTTTCGCCTTTATAATATTAGTATTTATTGTTGTTGTTATTGTTTAAAATTTTAATACTAAAGTCAAAAATTTTTTTCCACGAACAACTCTCTAATGATTGTTGATCGTTACGAAATCGGGTTGCAATAAACTAAAACAGCAGTTAACAACGACAGTTAGTTATTTTGGTTAACAAAAGTGCGACTGCAACCCAAACTCAGAGGAGGAGGTTTTGTGAAAGTTTCTTAGTAGGTACACACAGAGGTGAGAGAGAGAGGGTAGAGGTGCGTGTTAATCTTTTAACCTGTAAGTTTTTCGAAGGGTCATCTAGAGTCTCTTTTCCGAGGCTCATAGAGTAACTTCTCAAGTTAACGTCAGCTTTGCATTTATCTATTTGTATAAGGACATTTCAAATAGTGACATTTTCCCAAAAGTTTTATTTCCATACGTGTGAATGATAGGTTTACTCACAGCTATAACGATAAAGTGAGCTGCGGCCGGTAGGACTTTTTCGTCAGTAGGTATACGTGCATCAATATAATTTAAATGTACGAAAAGTTAATTACGTCTTTATCTATTCGATAAGGGGCTCTCAATCTCAAACTTTGCGTGAAAGAAGACTAATGACATTATCACCGCGGCCCTCGTCCTAATCCAGGATTAGGGTGCGACGAGAGATACCGTTGACACAATAAAAATATCGATGTATCGATGCATTGAAAAAACTAAGCGATAATTAAGAGACGAAAGTGTAGAGCGGCGTGTGAATTTTTCTTGTCGATAACCGGTTCGTGCTTGACCAAATTTTTAGCGGATGGTGTAGGTATTATACTAAAAAATACATAGTATGACTATGGTAGTTATTATATGGACATATGGATAGATATAGTAAATTCGTACTACTGATCATATCGACCTGGATTAGGCATTAAATCGATCATTAGAAAGATACCATATAGTCATTTGTATGCACCGTATTTGTCATTTGTTGTGCCGGCAATGCAGTGCTTGTGACAGTAAAGTTTAGAAATAGATAAATATTTCTAAAATTTACCATTTATTTTTTGTTATGTTTAAATTGAATTAAATAGGCAGTTGGAGAAATTTATCATTTAATAGTCCACATCTATACATATAATAAAATCGTAGAATTGCCGTATCTGTACATTGAAGATTTTTGCAAAATAATAACTGGGGGATGTTAGGGATAAGTAATAGAACGTAAAAAAGCTATTTTTGAAATTTTTGTCTGTTTGTCTGTTTGTCTGTTTATCTGTTTGTCTGTTTGTCTGTTTATCTGTTTGTCTGTTTGTCTGTATGTTTGTGCGCGCATCACGTAAAAACTACTGAATGGATTGAAATGAAACTCGGCATGATTTAAGTTAATACTATGGAGTAACATATAGGATACTTTTTATCCCGAAATTCAGCACGGTTCCCTTGGGAGAGGGGATGAAAGGCAAAATGTGTACTTAGCTGTAATTCGTTAACGGGTGGTCCGATTTCATTCATTCTTTTTTTGTTAGAAAGTAGATACTTTAAAGACTACTGGCTAATCTCCGAAAGGCTGGACCGATTTTGATAGGACTTTCACTGGCGGATGTTTACATTTTTATGTACCTAAACATCCGCCAGTGAACTTTTAACAGTTTTTAGCAAGGTTTAAGCTCAAAGGAGCATAGGAAAAACAAAATGATTCCCACGGGATTATTAAAATCAATATCCACGCGAACGAAGTCGCGGGTATCCGCTCGTTAAAAATATATATGGAATCATTGTCGACAATTATGTAAGTTGTGGTAGTAGAAGTGAGTGGTAGATTCAATTGACGATTCAAAAGAAGTTTATTTGAATAAAAAACATTTCTATTCTATTCTATTCTTAAAATCAATGAAACAATAGTGTTGTTTGCTTGAACTATCTTTACAGTACATTAACTAGGTAGCTTGCCAAATATTGAGCGGAGATATAAACTTTAATTTATGAAGGGATCCGTAATTAATAGTAGTCGCTAAACAAAGATGGCAGATGCGTGGGCGGTTAATGCGGGCCAAAGCAACAAATTAGACTAAAAGCACATAAATTGATGTGAACGGCTATGGGTGCAGGTGCTCTCGGCAGCCTGAATTAGTCCCGGATTTTTATCACTTGGTGACAAGAAAAAGTGTCGTAAACAGGATGTTCGGAATTTAAGAATTTATATATATATATTTTGATGACTATATATACATATAAAATTACTAAGTAGGTATTTTGATGACAATAAGGCAACATCTATCTATCTATAATATAATAAAACTGTAACAGATCCAATTCTGTACATTGAAGATATTTTGAAAATTTTTATTGGAGGGCACTCTATAATCGATACTGAAACCAAAACTGCAATTTGTTTCATTTTTGTCTGTCTGTCTGTCTTTCTGTCTGTCTGTCTGTCTGTCTGTCTGTCTGTCTGTCTGTCTGTATCTTGGCCGCGCATCACGCCGAAACTACTGAATGGATTCGAATGAAACTTGGTACGATTTGAGTTTATACTCCGAGGTAGGACATAGGATACTTTTTATCCCGGAATTCAGCACGGTTCCCTTGGGAGAGGGGAAGAAAGTTTAAACGTGTATTTAGCTCTAATTCAATAACGGGTACTTCGATTTAACTCATTCTTTTTTTGTTAGAAAGGTAGTACTTTATATATTGTCCCGTAAATATTTCAAGGTCATAAGTTTGTTAGTTCAGAAATGACAGACATTTATCGGGTTCAAATAACTTGGGCGCCGAATCTTTGTACGTACGGCTTATTTTAAACTGGTGTGCATTTAAATTAATGTTTGTCGATCTGTCTATTTGTTCCAGCTAATTTTCAAAATGGCTGGATCGATTTTGACGGAACTTTCAATGGCAGATAGGTGATGTTATAAGGAGTAACTTAGGCTACATTTGGGTACATAAAATAATTATGGGATTCGATCCGATCCTATATAAAACCTATAAACACGCGAACGAAGTCGCGGGGGTCAGCTAGTTTATAATAAGAATAATCCTTACTGAGTACCTAACAAAATACCTTACTGTGTTTTTAGAGAGACAAATATTATGTTACCAACGTGGTGTAAATTTAACACATCATCTTTTAAATAGATCATACTAACAACCACATCACCAAGCTTTTTTAAAGAGTACGCCACTAAACATAATCGGCACATGTTAATGCTTAAGTTCAGTGCGTTTTTACGTTATGAAATTGTGTGTATCTATAAAACGATATGAATATCAATTTGTTATTTCAAGTGTCGCAAAATAAACATCACAACAATGGTATCAAACAGTACATAACAATAACGCGAAAACAGTCACTTAATGCATTCCATTCACAAACTAATCCCCGAAAAATTCAATCGGAACACGCTGTATAGCATTAGTCATGAGAAAAAAATAATCATCGTTAATTGGTCCCTTTCATTAGTAAGTCCCCGCATTCCTCGATTCGTTGTTTTTTCCGTGTCAAATCTTTATCAATGAAAAAGGAGATCATTTTTATTTAAATTGCCTTATCATATACCTACGAGTGAGTATACTCACCGTCCGGTGACCGGTGCAGTGGACGTAATGTTACACTTAATGAGGCCTCGGATATTAATAAATATAATATAATCTCGCTTATAACGTCGCGTTGTCCTGTTCGGGGACTTTTATATCTCTTGGTCTTCTTTATTTTTGAGGGATTATAAATATTTTTATAAGGGATTATAACTGTTGTAAAGATCATTTTCTCTTTTGTGTATCCATTACGTTCAATGTGTTATGCTTGACTTTTAATGACACAAAATTCAAATCCATCACTTTAATGTGGCCTTAATTTTTTATTATTCTACTTTTCGCAATAGGTAATGTAAAGTCCAAATATGCATGCTATATTTCGGTATTAACAAACAAACATATTATATTACACAAATAATCATTTTAGCAGGCACGCTGTCACAAGATTTTCAAGAAAATTTAAAATCACAACCTGTATAGGACAGCTTATATTAAAAAAGTTATATTCTATTTGGTAATGTCTAATTCTCCCATGAAAATAGATAAATTACCCTTTAAGGCTTCTAGTTTCAGAGGCACACCCATAAAACCTGATCACAACAAAACGACAACACCGAAACCCCGAAATCAAAGTCAGCACCACGATATCAAATCGTAAATACCTCGACACCTTATCTGCCTAGACCGGCCCGGTACCAATTCCCACTTAAACAAAACAGCCTAATTAAGCTATAAACAAAGCCACAAACACGGACTCCCAAAATATTGAGCTCTGCGTAGGGATGTGCCACGCGTGGTTCATCGAAATCGAGTCGGAGGCACGAGTGTGAGTTACTGAGAGTGAGAGTGACAAGAGACCCCGAAACCCTTGCCACTGTTAGGCACAACGCACACCTGCAAAGTAGAGTGGGGCAGAAGCGAAGCGTTTTTAAAAACAACTCATAATCAGCTTAATTTAGAATATAATAGAATAGATTTTTTTTATTCAAATAAACTTTTACAAGTACCTACTTTTAAATCGTCAATTGAATCTACCATTGTCAATTATTGTCATCGTCAATTGAATTTACACAAATCGGAAGTGAAATAAAGGTGCGTACCAGAGCCTCCACCTTGTTTTATTTTCATCATACTAATTACAATCGTATGTTATGATTAATAAAACAGAGATTGATTTGTTTTTAGCGCCTCGGCTCCACTTTAGGGCTTTGGATCTTAGGTGGTCCATAAGCACTGCTATCTGTGCTTGGAAGCTGAATCGTAAGACTTACGAATTGAAAAATATCTAATATTGAAAATTATATCTAATCTATCTCAGATTTTTCGTAAACCTTCGTTAGTTTGTATTATATTGGATCTATTTTCTGTGGTAAATAATAATAAATATCTTAGGTCTACGACATTATGACAATTTTTTTTTTTTTGAAATCGGTACTACCGCTTATTTTTAACTATGGAACAAAAACTGCCCATAGGTACCTACCTGTGTAGTGGAAGAACAAACTGAAGTCGACAGCGCAAATTCAGTCGGAATTAACGTAGTCGGATGTTGAATTCGTGCACAGCCCTAGATTGTACTAATCTGGGAGAGCCATTAAGTGTCGACAGGTCGCCGAGAGGAGTCAGCGGGGGCTCGTAAAGATTACCAAACGATAACCCGACTACTGCACCATTCGGACCTCACACGTACCCGGAGTTCCACACATAAACATCCAAGGATGGCTTCATATCGACAAAAAAACTCGATAAATTTGGCGCCCCAAACACGTAAATGTCCTTAATTATAGTGTAACTTAGCTTTCGTCCGCGGCTTCGCCCGCGTGAATTTCGATTTTTCACAAATCCTGACGGAATCGTGGATTTCTGGTTCCAGTTCCCACTCCTTTTTCCAACCTTTATACCTACTTTCAAGAAAATTTGCTATAGTAATCTACCTATAGCTGTAGATATAGATTTCGGGCTTTTCAAAATCCCGCAGGAACTGTGGATTTTTCCAGGATAAAAGTGCAAACGCATACAGATGCATGCAACTATTGTGCTATTTGAGCGTGATTTACCTAAGAACAGTCAGCGCCATCTATCGCGTTTTTGGCAGTCTATATCTATTTTAGTCCCACAGGAACACTTTTCCGGAATAAAAAGTAGCCTATGTTTTAAGTCAGGGCATAATCTATCTTCATTCAAAATTTCAGTCAAATCGGTTCAGTAGTTGCGACGTCCAAACATCCAAACCTCCACACTTTCACATTTATAATATTAGTAGGAAATATTAGTAGGATATCCCGGGCAGTGTTTTGGTCTTCGTCGTATCTAATCGGTTCACTCGTATGTTCGCTCGCATCCAACCTCCTCGGATAATGGACGTACTCTCGTAAATTCAGTATTGATCGCCGGCCCGGGTACTTACGATACTCAAAATTTAAGTACATCTTAATACGTTCCGAGATATGGTAATGGCAATAATCGGGACGGGGCGATGTTTTAGTGGCGGTTACCTTATGGCCGATGGTGAGCTCGGCTCGCATTAATTTGTTCATCTACTCGTTTATTATTGTAACGAATGATTGCTCTTAAAATAGATAAGAATTCAGGTTTTTTTTTCTTCTAATAGGAACCAAGCGTTTGTCTAAGATTTTACCACCAAATTCGATCGATTTCAAATATTATGTAGTACAAATAAATAAAAGTACTTAGTTACCTATCTTCCGAGTTAAGTTACGTTTATAACTCGTTTTGAAAAACAGATAAGATAAGTAACAAAAACAAACAGCTACTTAAACACTAAATAAAGTAAGGTTAAAAAATAAGGTTAAATTAATATTATTATATACTTGGTTAATAAATAATTAATCTAGTAGGTACTCAGTTAAACGAGTAGGCCTGAATAAACAGATGTGTCGACTGAAAAACATTAAATTTTTACAATAAAGTGTCTTGAATAACTAGATACTAACCTAAAAGTATAATTATAAACTAGTACCATTTAAGTAAATATTTCAAAACCAAATGACAAGGATCGAATAATTGATATTACAGGAAAAAATCGTAATTCGTGGCGACCACTACAGCCCCCGTCTCATAGGAAACTCGGAACTCGCAAGATTGTGTGTCTTCTCAAATCCCACACTTGTTCAAGTTGAAAAATATGTTGTCCCACTTGAAATATGGTCTCAGAGATAGCTCTTAGATGTCCCATGGAACGAAGTTATTGTAAAGTATATGTCAGTATGGTGAGAGTATCGAACGGTGGAAATCTTTGATTTTGGATTTGAATGACGCACTAGAGAGTCCTTTGAGCACTAATCACAAAAAATCTCACGCCGGGGCATTTGTATCCGCCCTATCACACCCCACGCTGGGTACAGTCTTACTCTCTTACAGAAGAGGAATAGACCCGCCATGCTGCACAAATGCAGGTTGTCGGGCTTTAACGGCTATTACACCTGTTAATGATAACAACCGGGACCGTTGGCGATGTGCTCTCCAACCACTGCCACTGAGAATTTCTTTACACAAACATGTGTATGTCAAAATATTTATCTAATTGCTTCACAGAATAATTTTTTTCAAAGAAAAATGAACCGACTTCAAACCATTCGAACTAAAAAGTTTAAAATAATTTTTTATTCATTTAGATTGATGATTAAACTACCTAACTCAAATGATATATAATTTTTTGAAGTCGGCGCCAAATGACTCATACTTTTCAAGCTAACACGAATTGAATGTGGTTTGTATGTAAGTATGTATGTACATACATACATACGGGTCGAATACAGAACCTCCTTTTTTTGAAGTCGGTTAAAAACTTGCAATCATCTCTCATCCTATAGATTAATCTGAAGTTATTTCGCTTTTTTGTATCGTCGACGACAGCCGTCGTCGTGAGTCGTGACAGACGCGCGAGCCGCGACGTCCCGCACTCATCATTGTCACTGCCACTGCCAGCGCCAAATTAAAGAAATACCCTCACTAGAGATACGCTAAACCAGGCTGACACCGCAGTCTGTTTTTACCGTACATTACTTGTTGTGGGAATAAATCCTTTGATTCTTACTTTAGAACATTATCGAGTTAATTGTTTCTGACGGAGGTCGTTTGCGGTTTTTAATTTAAGCTCACGGACCACTTTACGGTACCTACTGGGCGCGTGTCACCGACATTCTTTCTCGATATTCATCATCATCATCATCATGATCAACCCATTACCGGCTCACTACAGAGCACGGGTCTCCTTCTCAGAGTGAGAAGGGTTTTGGCCATAGTCTACCACGCTGGCCAAGCGGATTGGCAGATTTCACACACCTTTGAGAACATTATGGAGAACTCTCAGGCATGCAGGTTTCCTCACGATGTTTTCCTTCACCGTTAAAGCAAGTGATATTTAAATACTTAAAACGCACATAACTCCGAAAAGTTAGAGGTGCGTGCCCCGGGATCGAACCCACCACCTCCGATTAGAAGTCGGTCGTCCTAACCACTAGGCTATCACAGCTTTTTAAGTTATTACGGATAGTTAATTTCAATTTAAAGCTTTCTAAACGATTCCTCGCAACTATTTTTATCAAAGGCTTTTAAACTAGCTATGCAACATTGTCGTCGCCCAGTGGACGCAACTCGCAAGTCGCAACAACAGTGTAAACTGAGAAAACAAAAGTTGACCGCATCTCAATCTCTCCTGCAGCGGAGATGCGACATGAGACATCGTCGTCCCGCACAGGCCAGCAGGGCTAATTATTCCCATTAAACGGGCACAATCCATTCAAATTAACCACCGTATAGGCTGAATAAAGCGCGTTTTGTGCGCTGAATGACGCACGGCCTTCCGGTGGGTGGCTGCTGTCACAACATGCAATGCGCGTCGCGGACGCACCGCACCGCATAATGAGACGTTTACTCGCATTAGCTAAAGAAATTGACAAGTGAACAATAGCGGGGCCGAGGGGCAAAAGGAACGCGAGAACTGCAGAAAGGGCCGGACAGTGTCGTATCGTATTACCCGACGTAAAATATCTGGGGGAAAGGAATGAGAAACGATCGCCCGATTTAAATACGGGTAGGACCCGGGAGCGGGAGCGTTCGCGTGCGCTCGGTAGCGTGAGAAAGCACTTTATTCGGGTGGCGACAGCGGGCCCCGTCGGCCGGGGCTCCGCGGGACATCGATAAATCAGGTGCACGGCTGTGACCGCGCGTCGCTCGTATATCCAGGGCCACAATGGCCGCGCGCTGTCAGCCCGACAGTGACACTGACGCGATTGCTCGCGGGCCGCATGCGCCGGCCGACAGCGGACAGCCGCGACAGTGTTACGACCGTCCACCCCCACTCACCCCGCTATTTATTGCGCTAAATATTTGAATTAATCAGATGAGATAAAACGCTCGCGTTCGTTTAAACATTCCGTTGCGGTCACGGTGACAACTCGATGTATTGTGCTCGTACTGAGCTGATCCTTATAATAGCTGTCCACCGTATCTCGCTGCATAATTGCTTTTCCTTTTAGAATCCTTCACTGTCTCGCTATTTATTGCGGGCGTTTTATCAAGTTGCTCTGTTAGTTTATAAAGCTCTTTTGTCATACTTAATACCTACTTGATGTAGGTGTGTTTCTGTGTTCTGATTGCAATTATATCAATAATATCTAATCATTATTCAGAAACCGTTCTTGAACATCAAATCGTAGCAAAATTCACCACAAGCAGACTGCTAACAAATTGAATTGTTAGACCGCGCCTTCAGCCGCATAAATCTGCTCAAAAACCCTATTAGACCTGTTCCTTTTTCGTGACAGTTGCACTTGTGGTCACTAGTGTAGCAATAAAGCGAATGGGATATTTTTATGAGCGGTGCTCGCACCAACCGTGGTGGCAGAGTGGCATACAGTTTTATGACAACGGGTCCAGCCGGACACACGATACTTGACAGGACAGGACAGGCTCCGGCTAGGAAACATCACATCCCATGTTTCTCGCCTCCTCCGGCTAAGTATGAAGATGTTACGTGCAAGAATTCGCTCCGGACACCTCGTTTGAGTTATTTTACAACCATTTTGTAAGCGAATAGATAATAATTATTATCTCTTACAAATATCTCGATGCAACGAAACATACTTTGTAGTCTTGTGGTCAACAAAAACTTGAAATGGATAAAATAGTTAAGTTAAGTAAATCAATTCGTCTAATGTACCTAGTAACAAAATAACATTCCAATATGATCCCATTACGACAATACCCCATAACTATACCTACTAATTCGTACACATATCTAAAGATAACAGCCAATCAATGGTTCAATTAAATAAGCCAATGATTTATCAATTTTTTTGTCTTTTCTTGATACTATCTGATTTTTAAAGACACACTAAACACACGAGTTTGGCAGTACAAAGTGACGATCCGATCACTTCTAATTGGCTGACTCTCCAATCTTCTTTTACTAACGAAAATGTTCAGTTTTAGCATTGTATTGCTAACACCGTAAATTCTGCCAATAACAAACAGCAATTGCGATGATCGCAAATTCAGTATTATACCTGCTACTATGATCACTGTCAGAACAATCCAAAAAGCACTGCATGCGTAGTACTGGGGTAGTAAAAGTACTTTGATAGCTACAGTGTGAAGATCGTAATCACCTGATATTTTCTCAATCTTGGATAAAATGTCCTGCTACATAAATAATATTACCATCCACACAGCCAATCCCAACAATGGAGATTGCAACAGTTGCAATTTTCGTGCTAGCCCAACAAAATTTCTAAACTTTTAAAATTGATGCCAACTCCAATGATGAGGTTTTTTATTCAAAAACAAGCCTTTCTCTGAGTCTGAGTAAGATAGATTCTTAACCTCCGTCAACGCAAAAACGACGGGTGTTATAAGTTTGACGTGTCTCTCTGTGTGTGTGTGTATATCTTTTGCACCGTAGCGCTCAAACGGGTGAATCGATTTGATTGCGGGTTTTTTTTTCTTTGAAAGTTGCATTAGTCGGGAGTGTTCTTAGCTATGTTTGATGAAAATCGATCCAAGATAGCCGCCGCCACAAAATGGCAGATTACATACTTTTTCACAACTCCCTCAATATGAGTATCAAATAAAAGGGCTTGACTAGTAGAATAGCACTATGCAAATCCAAGATGGCCGCCACCACAAAATGGCGAAAGTCGGTGGTTTTTTAGGGTTCCGTACCCAAAGGGTAAAAACGGAACCCTATTAATGTCACTCTGCTGTCTGTCTGTCTGTCTGTCTTGCGGTCACAGGTCTCTAGCTCGCAGACGAAATGAGTTACAAACCCAAAATTTTGGTATTTTGTGTAAAATGTTAACCCAAAGTCAAATATTGAATGAGAAATTGAATTAAATTATTTTTCAGGGGGGCTCCCATACATGAGAAAGGAGCCGGTTTTTTTTTTTACCTTAACTTGTGGGGAATCATTATTTAGAGCTCATTGAGTAGAATAAGAATATACATTTTTTTTTAATTTTTTGCTCAAAAAATAAGGAAATGGGGGCCCATCAAAATTGTCAGTTTTAGACCATTTTTGTGACAGGGGCTATCTCAGAAACTAAACTAGTTAGGAATATGATATTTCGGTATATTATGTACATAATTATGCTCTATTTAAACAACAAATACTGAAAACAACGATTCATAAAATAGTTTATAAGCTGTGACCCAAAACAAACGAACATTTTTTGGGTTTTTCTTTCACGGTTTGTTGCGATGTCTAGCTCGAAAATTAAATATTTCTTAGACCCAAAATATTATATTATTGTTCATAATTATGTACGGAACCCTAAAAGAGTGAGGCCCGAGCCGCCCGACTCGCACTTGGCCAATTTTATTAAATTTTTAATTTCTACTTGTAAAAATACAGATCGCATTATTAAAAACCAGAACAAAAGAGAAACAAAAGCAAATTAACACCTGCACTGGCCTGCATCCCACAGATTAAATAACAGTAAACTGCAAAGGGCAGGCCAGTGTCGCGTATCAAATCTAAAATTCCTACGGGCACTGCGTGAACGGTTAATTTAAAGTCGGCACAGACGACCGATCGGTATCGGAGCGGGCTCAGTTTATCAGTTTCTAGCGTACCTACGTCCGGTTGGAAATGTCATGTGGTACATTCTGAATTGTTCGAGAAATTCATCAGGGACTACAACGAAATAACGGGGAAATGTTAAATAAATAAAAATAAATGTTGATCTGCCTGTTCGTGTTTTATGCGTTAGTAGGTAAGTACAGAGATGGTTTGCATCCTGGATATTTTCACCCCGGAATAAAGTCGCGGGCATCAATCAACTGCTAAATTTCTTTGTACTAAATTTTTATTTTATAAATAAAAATTTAGTACAAAGTAATAAAAATTTTGCTTATCACTCACACTTATTAATAATCGAATAGCTGCACTATACTTAGTCGATTTTATGGGTAAAGAAAGAGATGATACCGCTAATATTGACAAATGCATAGAAAGTAAAGCCTGCTTCTGTTCAACATTTAACTGTGTTCACAGTGGATAGCGATCTTAATCTACTACTATCTATATTATAATATAAGGTATATTATGTGTGGCATAGCTCTTGAATAATGTGTTTTCTTCTTTCTTTCGATCAGTTAGAACAAATATCTTATGTTGTAGCGCCAGTACCGCATCGCCAGTCCCTAGCACTGGTGTCTTTCGTGTTTTGTACGCATGTTACAAAAATTAACTGCATCCACCTTTAAAAGTTAAGATAGAAATTGAATTGAACTTGATTCACACAATTTTAAACGGTGAACCGCTACATCTTGTAATGTAAATCAACTTTTAAATAGCCGCTTCTTCTTGTGCCTTGTGCACCCATCCGTTATAAATAAAATTAAAATTGCAAAATTCTCGGCGATTTCACATATGGTCTCTAGATGATCTCGCGCGTTATCAATTTGACATCCGAGGCATTTGCACGTTTATATCGATATAATTTATGTCCCCAACGCTATTGATTAATGTTGTAATTGGCTACAAAATACAATAGGCGGGGAGGTGGTGGGAAATTTTGGAGTTTCTTGATAAAAAGCTTTATTAATTCTTCCTCTTGAGCATGGAGTTGTGATTTTGTGAAGCCGAAGTAGCTTCATCAACTCACATCGCATAGCTCAGAGGACTAATTAGAGTCCCGAAGTGCTGAAATGGTGACCTCTCACTGGATATCGCATTGTTCTCAGACCCCGTACTAATTGAACAGACGACAAAAAATGTTTTCTCAAAATTTACCACCAGCACTCTGACTGCTATCATTAAAACATTGGAAGCGGGTTATAGGGGTAATTATTTGTGATTCATACGTGTTTAAAAGTTCACCTTGGTACAGTTTAACTGAAAGGCTTTATTACTTACTATGTTATTAAATAGCAAGAAAATAACTACTATACGTTTTCAATTTTCATCAATGTCGTATATTTTTAACATATTATTAGATACATATTATATTGTATTTCAAACTAAACCAAATCTATCATCGAGTGATTGTCGTCGTTCATTTAATCAAACATAATAATCTTATCAAATTGCCTAGTGTATTGTCAGTCAGTCAGTTTGAGTGAAATCTGACCTTTTAAAGTGGCTCAAAATTGCGCCCAAAGGAGTCGGTTACAAACATACAAACATACACAGATACAGTTGAAGCTAATAAAACAAAAGTAGACGAAGGCGTCGATTGACATTGACAGAGTTCAGAGGCAGTCATTGCCAATCCAGATAAGAGTTGAAGAAGAAGAAGAGAGATACTTTGTCTTAGATAAGAGTACACTCATAGGTACAGAATTACATGTTTATTTCTATACTAATAAAAGTTTAGCAATAGAGATTTCGCTCGCGTACATTTTTACTTCTCACAATCTCGTGGGATTTTTCCAAAACGAAGGGTTTTCGCGGTCACAAGAGTTAACAGTTCTCAAAATATATAAACACACATCTATTTAACATACTCGTAAGTCGTAAGTTTAACTTATAGATCTTTAAGATAACTCGTTATAAAGGATGAAATTTTAGTTTGTTATCCTTAGGATTGGTCCAGGGTAACTCGGGGCTAATGGATCAAATATTATAGTTACTTGTTGTATAAATGTATAATACAGTTTTTTTAGTGGCTTTCATGATGTGGATGATTTTTTATTCAGTTATACGGATCTTATCAAGTAGCTTACATCAGTCTGTTACTGATTAGCAAAAGCGGACAAAATATTCCATCATATCAAGATTCCATCCATACTGCATCTGACGCGACGTTCAATATTGACAGCGGACTATTGTCAGTTGCGAGTATAAAAATGTATAAAATATTTATACTTTTATCAAAGATTTTATCTTCGTCATAGGTTTTATAATAATTTAAAACGAATGATATCTAATTTTACAAGCCTACTGCATTCAATACCAGCGATAACTCGAGATATAATTCCTGAATCGAATCTCGAGAAGTGGTTCCAGTGGCGCGACATTTCTACTTTATTTCTTTGTTCGAGTACCCTTGTATCTTATTTATACCCTTTCGACGAGCACTTCCTGCAAGAACCGGTTGCGAGGTAACCACCTACCACCGTCGCAGTAGGCGATCGACTCAGCGGAACTAGTTATCAATTATCCAATCCAAGAAAAGAACGGACAGCATTTTCATGGGGCAGTCGCCCAGCACGCGCTGGCGTGCCTGATTGACTGGCCGCGAGTGGCGGAACGACTCGCAAGCATTTTGACACGGCAAAAACGCGCGCGACGCGTTATGGAAGCCATACAATCTACAAGTGTGAATCGATTTGATCCATTGGCTTTATTGATTGATTGACAATTTCGCTGAATTATTCAGGTGGACACGAATACCGACATTCCGGGCGCTCGCGGCGGACGCGGCAAAAAGCGCGCGACGCGGAGACCCAAACGCGGACAAAGCCGGACGGACATCGTGGGAGTGGCTCGTTACGGGGCATATTTCGAGATCGGAGACGCTAGAAAAACGGGAACGTTCGGTGATGAGAATGTCATGTCCCTCGTTCCCGACGACATATTTGCGAGTCGGGGCCGCGTTTTGCGATAATTACAGCGCATAACGCGGGCGGAGCGCGAGGAATGCTCCGCTCTGAGTTCACCGCCTCGGATTTATAATGACGGGCGAGTGTCGCGTCGCGCCGCGCCATCGACAGCGCAGCGCAGCGCAGCGTGCGGAACAGAAAAAGCGCGGCGGCCGCGGCGCGGGCGGACTGTTCCCATGCCGCCCCCTATCGACCGCTAAACGACTAGCGAAAATATCTCGAAATTGACATTCCTCTCATAACTCCCATCCGAGACATATCCTCAGCGATGTCCGGCGAAATTTAATCTGTCCGATGAAAATACTCACGAAATACGCCGTGGTTCACAACGTCGACGACGCGGTGTAATTACCGGCTGAATTTTGAGTCGGACGGGTGTGCGCTCTCGCTTTTTTGTCGCACGTCAATTATATAAATTGTTTGTGCAATAAATTTCACTGTATCTCCTCGGACGGGTGGCGGATTGGCGGTATGCGGGGATGCAGCTTCGCTCCTCGGTATACGAGCCCAATTAGTATGGGATCGATAGGCGCTGATGCCGATCTGCCGTCCGCTGCACCGCATTGCGTAAGCTGCTGCTATCTAATCTGGCCTTAATGAATGCCTCGCTGCTATCACGAAAAATGATTTAACCCCTATGCGGGCACAAGTGTGTGACGGTTTTATTGGGATTGATTACGAAGGTGCACCTCGAAGTTTTAATTCGAAAGATACTCCTGAGATTATGAATATCAACCTGACGTTACTTATAATAAAAGAAAATTAAACATTAAGTAGTTTGTGACAAGATTAAGTTGCATTAAATAGTACCTACCTATGTGTTATTAAGTACCCACTTAGGAGTAACATTATGTACATTTTTATCCTTTAACTTCAAAAAACCGGCCGGTACCGACCAGTCGAAATCATCGACAGACATTTTCGTTAATATTCATCCAAATACGTGCGTTCCAATAAAAGTTGAATAACATCACCTTCGATCATTAAGCGTTTATTATTATGTAGTTTAATAAAATCCACAATTAATTTAGTCACGCATGAAAAAAAATCTATAAAACCAATCTAAACTCAACCATTGCAGCTCGATAATATGAAGTCATCGACCCAAACTCTCTTCATAAAAACGATCGCACATCATACAGACAATGCCGTACGTTCATAGCATTTTTCGTAGCATTCGATATTGTGTACCTATTGTAAAAGACCCCTATTGAAGGAAACATTAAGATAGATAGATACACCTACCTTTCCGGTGTCCGTGTTTTCTGCCACGTATCGAGAACTTTCAAAGATAAATACTCCAATAAATTTATGATCATTGATCGTGAGTGCGCGGCAGACATTTCCGTTACCAAAGACGAGTCCAATCTATAAGAGAAAAAAAAATTCAGGCTACGATTGAAATTACTTAAATTATTACTTATAAATATTATATGGAAACCCGTACTATAGGCGACACGCACGTGTCTATTAGGCCTTGACTGGGGCTAGTCGACGCGTGCTATGTACGCGAGTGGCCCTCAGCCCTTAATACATGGCCCGCAATCCTTATCATAAAAATGGCGCGTGCTCATAAATGTGCGACCAGTCTTAGCCGGTGTCCGAGGCTCATTCAGTAGATGGGCACAACAATTTTCACATTATTCATGCCATCTGAATATTCCAACATCAGTTTCACCCACCATTAATTGTTATAGCCAGGCTTTAAGTGTACACACTGTCGACAACTTCGACGAGCGGTGGCGATGAATTTTATCAAGTTTATCTTATTCGATCTGTGATTTTACAGTATAGATATAACTCTCTAGATTTTTACGTAGGTACCTACCTAGTTATTTATGGGTAGGTTACCTACATGTCAAATAATAAGAAATTGTAGCATTTACGTATCATTACATAGTATAAAACAAAGTCGCTTTCTCTGTCCCTATTTCCCTATGTATGCTTAAATCTTTAAAACTACACAACGGATTTTGATGCGGTTTTTTTAATAGATAGAGTGATTCAAGAGGAAGGTTTATAAGTAGAAAAATTGGACCCGGTAGGTGGCGCTAATAGCGGGCAGGACGACGTCTGCCGGGTCCGCTAGTTTTTTATAAAAGCAAGTGTTTAGCTTATTACACTAGATTTTTTTTAATAAACAGCTTTTCTTTGAATGCCTATAGCAGGAAAGCTGAGAAATTTCAGAGAAAATGCAAGAGGTTTTTCATATTATAGTGATCAGATCAATAATTTCGTTCGTATGACTGAACCTGCGTAATAAATATTTTATCGATCTATTTGGATAAAAGAAGTTAGGCATGACGGCGGGAGTGTCAATGTAAATCCGTACAATGAGTTTGTCAGTCAATTTATCTTTTCGCATGCAGTATAAAAGAACAGCGAACACATCTCCTGTACTGATCCAGAACCATGCTCCGGAGCTGTTTTTACCGGGAAGCTCGCCGTTCTACGCGACCGCTCTCCACGCTAAGATGTTTTATGGATGCAGCCTTCGATTCGTAAAGCCCATAGTTGTTTATTACTGCGGCCGTGTGAATATTGATTTTTGGGTCAACAGCTCAACTCCGTATTGTGTCGGTGCTTTATGCTTCAGGCTTTCGTTTCTTCGGGCCCTAGCTAGCCCGCTGTGACGAATCGGGTGGCTGGATACGTTAAATGTGAACTTACGTCATTTTGTTAGGTTTACTGCGCTATTGAAATATAAACACTGCACTTTCTGTCTGTTGTTTGTAAATTGGTAGGTTACAGTTGCAGTAATTTCATGTCAGGCGGTAAAGTTATCGTTAAAGTTAAACTTAATCATCAATAAAACAAGCAACGTAGGTTACTTGTTAAACAGGTCAGTATTCATACCTTCATAGTAAAGGTTAAGGGATCAAATGGTAAAATGTTAAAAATAGTTATAAAATGTTAAATTTAATTTTAACCGTAGTAACCTTACTTTAACAGCTCGATACTACTACACATCTAAGCCCTCATACGTATTAACGGTCAACCGCGTACGCGGCTGACCGCGCAGCTAGCCGCTTTTATATTTTTATATGCAACCGCTCATTTTGTACGCACTAAACCGCGGCGAAATTCTATGAAGAGGCTAGCCGCGCGGTCAGCCGCGTACGCGGTTGACCGCTAATGCGTATGAGGGCTAAGACTACTTACTGGCACCTTTTTGCAGCAACACTTTCTTATTTTTATTGGCAAGTTTAGGGTATCAATAAAAATTGGAGGACAAGTTACTTATCGATAAATCCAGATCGGAAAAGTGTGCGAAGCTTGTTGAGTAGGTATATAAGCAGGCGTTACTTTGCGAAATTCCATGATATACAATGAAAACAAAATTACTTTGCTATAATCCGCTAAGAGTGACAAAGTAGGCACAATACCACACAAATTCATCACAAAATGAACTCAACGATCGTTTCGCTTCGACACTGGCGCATCTTCAGGAGATGTCAACTTCAGAACGGACAGTCGTCTACAAAGTCACTGTTAGCGGATTATAGTAAATTATTTTGTTTTCATTGTGTGCGAACTGCGAAGCTTCTTTGCCACATGTTCGGGTGTAACATAGATATAACCCAGATATTTGTTTCAGATACAAGGGAAACAGGGTTCGTGAACGCGATCACCGCGGCCGGGGTCACATACGCCATCACCCGGGCGTGCACGGCGGGCTCGCTCCTGGAGTGCTCCTGTGAAAAGGTACCGACTATGAGAGTGAGGGGATAGAGATTGAGCGTGTGTATGCGCACTCACTTGTCCACTATACAGTATATTATCCCTTGTTGTTGGCTAGACGCCAATGTGGCCAAACATTATAATTATTACTAGGCTATATTTTATAGTACCTACATACATAAAAGCGGTGGTTCTGTCTCTCTTTCGGGAGTACTGATTTCGATCTCCAGCATACACCTCAAGTTTTCGGAGTTATGTTATTTAAGCAATTATCACTTGCTTCAACGGTGAAGGAAAACATCGTGAGGAAACCTGCATGCCTGAGAGTTATCCATAATGTTCTCAAATGCGTGTCTACCAATCCCCACTTAGCCAGCGTGGTGGACTAACACCTATAGCCTTCTCATTCTGAGAAAAGACTCGTGCCCTTTACTGGCCTGGTAATGGCCTACAACCCCAACCCTTATCATTCTGAGAGGAGGCGTAGGTACTCTGTAGTGGACCGGTAATGGGTCGAAAATGACGATGGTGATTTATACATTCTTCTCTCTGCAGGGCGCACCAAAACCACGTCGCGGGAGGGCGCAAGCGCCCCAGCCGCCGTCTCCGACGCAGACAGACCAGTGGCAGTGGGGCGGCTGCAGCGATAACGTGCGCTTCGGATTGCAGAAGTCCAGGGAGTTCATGGACAGCAGATACAGGAAGAGGAGCGACATCAAAACACTGATAAAGCTCCATAATCACAACGCTGGGAGGTTGGTCAGTAAAATTTTTGAACTTAAGTAAAATATTCATTTGAAGCCGGGTTTTATACGAAGGCGCTGGTGCCAGTCTTCTATCAAGCGCTGGCAAAAATAGACGGGCGCTCTATTCAAGCCAGAACTGGCTTAAAAAATGTTTACACGAGGCCAATAGGTATAAAGCCAGCTAGCCATAGTTTCATATAAAACTGGTTTCACACCATCAATCCAGTCAGGATTTTAGCGTGTTTAAAAAATTACATTGCTGATCTTTAAATGACTATTGTTCAATCTTTTATTAATAGTATACCTAATTTGTTTTATTTCTTCAATTTGTGGTTATTTCCACATAATAAGACTCGATATTATACCGGACATAAAATCTAGTTTCAAATCTTATATTATCCTACTATAATATTATAAATGTGAAAGTGTGGATGTTTGGATGTTTGGATGTTTGTGACGTACTATAACGTCGCAACTACTGAACCGATTTGGCTGAAATTTTGAATGGAGATAGATTATGCCCTGACTTAAAACATTGGCTACTTTTTATCCTGGAAAAATCCACAGTTCCCTTTTATTAAGAAGAAGACGCTTTTATTAAGAAATGAAAGTAACAGCGTTTAGAAAATAACACTTTTTTATACAATATATGTTTAGTTAATTTCATTGCATGAATAAATACTACTTTAAAAGGCCAGAAAATTGTACGAAGACTTGCTGAAAATTTAAGCTACTATTTTGTTTTCAGGTAATTAGAAATAACATGAAAATGGAGTGCAAATGTCACGGGCTGTCAGGGTCCTGCACTCTCCGCACCTGTTGGTGGAGGATGCCCACCTTTAGAGAAGTAGGCGACCGTTTGAGGGACAAATTCGAAGGTGCTGCTAAGGTATAATAATAAGTCATAAAATTCCTCTTTTTCTGGCCAATTTTTGAGATTTAAACAAGTCGTCATATTTCAATTTCAGCATTTAATGTTTATTAAAGCTTTGTCTGGTCGTAATTTTAAAGGAACTAAATAGGATTTGGCAATCTTTTATATCTCAATTCTTTTATCGTCACAGTTTAACCCTATCGGTTTATTGAACTTATCGGTTGTTTATGCGTTAAAATTGGCCCTTTTTTAACTTTTATACATGTAACTGCCATTATAAGTAATATTACAATCTAATTATTGGCAATTTACTGTGGTAGCATAAATCAATACCTAGCTTTTTAACCCCCGACGCAAAAACGACGGGGTGTTAAGTATAAGTTTGACGTGTCTGTTTGTGTGTGTGTGTGTGTGTGTGTGTGTGTGTGTGTGTGTGTGTGTGTGTGTGTGTGTGTGTGTGTGTGTGTGTGTCTGTCTGTTCCCCTGTGACGCTCAAACGCGTGGACCGAATTGAATACGTTTTTTTTTGTTTGAAAGGTGAATTAGGTTTGATGATTTTCATCAAACATAGCTAACAACACTCTCGTCCAAGATGGCCACCGCTACAAAATGGCGGATTACATATTTTTTCACAACTCCCTTAATATGGGTATCAAATGAAAGGGCTTGACTAGTAGAATGGCACTATTGCAAATCCAAGATGGCCGTCGTCACAAAATGGCGAATGTCGGGGGTTTTTTAAATTTTTAATTTAATATACTTGTTAGAATCTGTAAACAAACGCCATAAAAAAATTCTCAACTGATAATTTTATTTCGCAGGTGATCTCAAACAACGACGGTGACAGTTTTATGCCGGAGAGTCCTAATATCAAACGTCCAGGAAAGAAGGACATAATATACTCAGAGGAGTCTCCCGATTTCTGCAGTCCAAACATGAAGACGGGATCTCTTGGCACTGAAGGACGCCAGTGTAATGTAAGCTCCGCGGGAACTGACAGTTGCGATCAACTCTGCTGTAGGAGGGGTTACATACAAACATCTATTAAGGAGGCTGAGAATTGCAACTGTCAGTTCAAGTGGTGCTGCGAAGTCATTTGTAAAACATGCTATGTGAAGCGAGACATACAAACGTGCCTTTAATGTGATAGACAATAATAACTTGGTTAAAATTATAATTAAAGTATTTTTATAAACAATTGTAAAATTTATTTTATTTTATCCAATTTTTCTCATGAACATACTTGTTCTTGCCTTCGTCACCCGTTTCGTAGTCAGACTGGCCCAGTAATTTATGTTTTTTAGAATTATAAACTTTATGTGCCAAAGGCATGCGATTACGTTTACGTGTGGTACTTACTATATTTCTAGTAAATTCATTATTTTTATTTAATTTGTTACCTTCTAGATCAATCACTTCATTACTTTTACTCATATTATCTGTTTTATTTTTTTTATCTTCCCTTTTATCATCATTGTGATCACTTTCTTCATTATTAGTATCTTTACTATTGTTATTTAATTCGTTATCATTATAACCACTCATATCACAATCTGCGTTTAGTTTCTCCTCATTTTTTTCATTTTTACTATCATTTTGGTCTTCTTTATTATCATCTTCAGCAGAATTATCATTTTCTTCATAATAATTATGACCGTCATTTATATTTATTTTCTTAGCATTTTCTTCATTTTCATCACATCCGCTATAATTTTCATCGTATCCTTTATTTTTGTTGTCACTATTCTTGCTATCGTTCATTTCTTCATCGTAGTTTCTTTCATTTTCATCAATCATGGTTTGATCATGATTGATTTCTCCAGTATTATTTTTTTCCATACTATTGACTTGCTCTTTTTTTGATTCACCCAGATACCGGCTAGGTTTTGGCCTAGGTTCTGTCTTAAAATTCGTGTGTTGTGGGTAAATATCAGGTAGTTTGCTCCCAGGTTCAAATATTTGACTACACTCAGGCACTGGGGCTTCCTTGTTTCTTACGATGTAGTTATAAAGCATAGCAATTTTCAAAATATCTTGCGAACTAAAACCATTCTCCTTAAGTTTAGGTGGTGGCTGAAATATAACTGTTTCATTAAAAGTTTTCATAGAAACATTATTATCATCTCACATGGACAAAGAGAAATTATCAGATAAAATTATACTTACAGGACCAAAAATAAAAATAAAATAGAAATCACTTTGCTTTCGTTGAACTGTAACCTTTCCATTGGAAGTGTGCTTGAAGGGTTGATAGTGTCCTGCACTTTCGAAATCATACGTCAAATTGTGAAACAACCATTCATTGTCCTCTAATTTTTTGAATAAATATAGTTTATCTGCAATATGCAAAAAGGAATATTACTTTAATTAGGTTTTACGGTAGAGGCATTATAACATCTACATTAATTTCAATATATTATTTTATCGTGGCACGTTACAAAATATTATTTTGATGATTTTGTTGATGGTGACTTTCTTATCCTAATCGTAGGGCCTTAAGTAGGTAGCCCTAACTAGATAGGTAGTAGATAATGGTTGCACTTATGTACAAGTACAAAAATTGTAAATACATTGGTGCAAATTCTACCTCGTCGAATGCGATAAAAGGTTATGCGATAAAAAGAGAGGTAGATGAATATAAAGTTTAGATACTCATTGTTCTGCGAGCTAAACTGCACTCTATTGCGTCTGATGTTATCGGTCCTAAAATCTATATGTATATGAGTGTATTATTCTTTACCTGGTATAATATTATTTTCCATAACATTTACACTTTCGTCACGATCTGGAGCATTATGTTGCGGAGGTACACCGACCAGAGACAGCACAATATCAGCAAGATTTTCATTTGAATTCATGCAGTGGTTGCCCAATACAACCCTCTGTATAAAACAGTTACAGTAACGTTTTGCATTACTGTCAAAACCACGGTAGGTGATAGCCTGGTATAGTAAGCGGTAGATACAGTTTTCGGAGGCATGGATGGTTACGCATGCACTCGCACACTCGCCCTAAGAAGGATTCTGGTGTATGCAGCAGATTTTACGAAGACGGTGGTAACCAATAAGGAGGCAGAGTATGACGTGATATGACAGCGAACCAAACACGGGCGCTGTGACAGAAATCGTTAAACAGACCAAATAAATGCTTTAGTTAGTGCTGTTAACTACACAATTAATGTACTAGGCACATCTACGTTTCCACTGAACTCAGATAATCTAAGAGAAACCTCTTAAAAATCTCACATTCCTGCTCAGGCTGTAGAAACTGCTGGAGCACCAGCATAAAAATTAATACATCATACAAGAACATTTAGACTTAAATATACAATACTTGCATGCTTTGAGGGATCAGATTTTAGAAGAAAGGATTAGCTGAACAGAACATGAACTTGTGCCGCTTGTATCCTGCAGCTATCAGCGACCAGCTTGAGATCGTCCGTCTACTTGTGGTGAGTCTTCATGGAGTGAGTTACCTAGGGACCTTAACGTCTATCGGTTCTTCGAGTATGTGTCCCGCTCTTTGTCACTTTATTTTGATGACCCTATGAGCTATGTCATTAACTCTGGTTCTCCGATGGGTCTTTCATTCTGATTCCTCAGAATACTCTAGGCATAGCTCTCTGAATTACCCGCTTAGTGACCCTGAGCCTTCTTATGAGTAAAAGATAGATAAAAGAGAACTAATTAACCCTGATTCTATTCCACCACCACCACCACCACCACTACAGCCTTTTTACGTCCCACTGCTGGGCACAGGTCTCGTCTCATAGAAGAGAGGGATTTGGAGCTTAGACCCGCCACGCTGCTCCAATGCGGGTTGGCGGGTGGGCTGATTCTATTCACGGATGTCGTTCGTATTTTGAATTATGAAGATCTGAAAATACCTGAACTCCCTCGTTAGTAAAGCTCTTAAACGGATGATCAGCGCAACGAAGCAGGCCCTTTCTGTTAATGAAAAGCACCCATCTGGTTTTATCGTCTTCGGACGGTCTCGGAATTTCCATGAAACGCAAAGTAGATAGTCTGTTGACTCCATCGAGAAACACTCGTATTCTATCACATGAAACTTTATCTGGAATTAAAAAAGTAGGTACCTATCCACACTACTTTATTTGGCATATTTATTATTCATTAATGGTATTTGCTGTAAGCTGATTGTATCTAACTTAACATCCTCATACGAGTAGAGGAAATAGTAGGTATATTAAGTAAGTTACCAAATGAAACGTCATCAATGTAGTATGGTATGGTCCCTGTCGGCCAGATGTGGAACTTAATCATATCTTCTTGATTGAGATTGAAACCAGCTTCTATGCTTGCGTTCCAATTTGAGAACGAGTCCGGTTCATTTCGTCTTAAAGATGCAACAGAAATAGCTGTAAAACACGTTCAAGAACAACAAAGACGAGTTCAAATCTAGCATCTCAGAAACGGACCATCATGTTCGCTCGCTTAATTTAATAGATCATTATCTGTGATGTCCACAGTTGGACATAGGTCTCTTGGCGGAACTTCAACACGCCGCGGTTTTGCGCCGGTTGTAGCCTACAACCCTAGACTGCGCTTTCCGATGCACGGTAGCCATTCCATCACCTTGGCTCCCTAAGGCCGAACGAACTCACCGACTTTGTGTTCCACTCATTGCCGTATGAAAACCTTGAATCCATACTGTATATTAATACTATAAATGCGAAAGTAAATCTGTCGGTCTATTTGTTACACTTTCACGTGTAAACTGCTCAACCGATTTTGGCGGTTCGGAATAGATATAGACTACTTACATCTTAGAGAAGGACATAGGCTACTTTTTATCCCGAATAAGGTAATCATATAATTCCCAAGGGATTTTTAAAAATTTAAATCCACGCGGATGAAGTCGTGGGCATCAGTTATTACGTAAATAAATACTTACTGTTAACAGTAACAATACAAATACAAGACACTACAACGTTTGTCCATGTTGCCTTAACATACGTTAGCATTGCACAAGAATAAAGGAAAAATTCAATTTATTCCGCTCCATAAAATTTATATCACAAATCGAATATAGCACCTATGTATGTTCAATCTATATGGCTTTTGTTCAGTAAACAAACCTTAATACCTATTGCGGGTTAACTTAAAAATGTCGCTTTTCTCTACTATTTTTACAGAATACTTACTAAGTAAGATTAGACTTACTTATTAGACTTACTAAGTAGATTTTATAAAAATACTTACCAAAAAGTCATATAACTATATATGACTATCACCATGTAAAGTAATATAGTACCACTATGTTATGTACAATACATAATATTATATGTAAACACAAGTCTCCTGTGACTCATGGACGTATTCCAAAACACTAATGTGAGTCGTATGTGATTCATCGGACAGGAAAATTGCACCTGAAATGGGGAAAATAGATTCAACGAGGGATAACAGGTAATTCAACATAAACTGCTTAATCTTAGGGGTCATAGGGTCAAAATGCTAATATCGACAGAAATAGACGCAGTGCCGACTTTTGGAGCGGGGGCCGAGCTTAGGAGCATCCACCTTGCTGTGGAATAATTTATATACCTAATACTGCAGAGGTAACAGTAGATACGTCTGTGAGGTCGATAAAGTAAATGAGGTATTGTTTGTGCTTTAGTGGAAATACATGGTATGATTAAAAATTGTACAACGCGAAATCCTTTTGAGTGAAAAATTATTAACGCTATTTCAGATTCAGCCACGCCATTCGTATCTCTTATGACAGATTCCGTCGTTCATAAACATAAATTTTCCCCTGCGCGAGATACTCGTGGGAACATGCCCTGGGCAACCGCGACCACCAACACTGAACGACTTTTCACTTTCAATGTCACATGACGTACAAAAATAAACCTTAA
Source organism: Melanargia galathea (assembly GCA_920104075.1). Lineage (NCBI taxonomy): Eukaryota > Metazoa > Arthropoda > Insecta > Lepidoptera > Nymphalidae > Melanargia > Melanargia galathea. Next base: position 5,940,712 of record OV049862.1, on the reverse strand, counting down.
TTCTGAGCACACAGAATTCAACTTCATAATATTCTTGTGGTCTTTGTTAGAAAATAAAGCCGTTTCAGAAAATTGCGCGATCAAGAGCACGCCACGGTACGGTTGCGTTCGCAATAAAACAAAATGGCGGAATTATGACAGTTCACATGGCGTTCTGAAACGCACGCGCATAAATTTCAAAATGGAAACATCATCGTATATCGACATGGACGTCGATGGTTGTTATTAAACATTCTCTCCGTTGTACCCATTGCCAATATTCATTTTGATTTGTTGTCTTGCTTTTAATGGCGACCAGAATAAATACAGTCACAGTTAGGGCGCGTGTGCACTGGTGCGATCCGAATCCGTGAAAATAATTCTGTATATTAATATCAAGACATAAAATAAAAAATAAACCTACCTACGTCGTACTGTAGCGCCCCCTTTAGCATTTAGGTATATGAATAATTGTAGTGACACAAAGTTTATAACTACCTTGTAGCCACAATATATCCAACACAAAAAACGGCAGATTTCTAGTTCTCACTTAAATGGGCAAGTAGGTATCACTGCAGCATCAGGTTAAGAAGTCTGGATTTATAGTGATAAAAAGTATAGTGCATATTGCATATATAAGTGCATATAAAATAAGTAAGATCGTAGTATTACTTTTTTGTATATTTATTTTGTGCTATTAAAATAATTAAGTATACCCCAGAATAGTTTTCTTATTTACTCTATCTTTTTTTTTCTTTTTACTGAGCGTAAATTTGTAGCTTTAGACGTCGATAATTCATGATTATAGGCGTTCTCCCAAATGTTAATTTCCTTCAAAATGTCAGATTTAAAGTTACACTTAGGGCAAGTTGTATTCTTTATTCAAATCAATTTACAATTTTCTTTTTAATCTTCAAATATCTATGCAGAATTAAGTATGTGCTACTTGATTCCACAATTTGCAAGGGCGGCCTTATCACTAACTTAAACAGGCAACCCGCACTAGCTTATAACTTGGTCAGTATTCGTTTATTCTTTTTGAAAAGTGACGTATATTAGCTTGGAACTATAAACGTTTTTAAGTTATACTTATTATGTATAAAAATGTTTAGTTTCATAGAAAACAATTTTTTAATCATATTTTTTGACCCTTGATGTATAATAGGGTTTGCTCCTCAATTAATGTGAGATCTCTGTATCCACAGCTATAACCAGGTTGATCTACATGATCTTATACGTCTTAACAGATTCATATTTCATTTGAAAAGGGTGTTCTTGAAATAAAAATCAAAAATTTGATTAATTTTATATTTTTTGGTAACAACTAATCAATATTTCAATCATCATATAAATAGATACTAATGTACAATCAATAATCGTTAGAATAATGCGTCAACCCGAAACAGTCACTGGACGAAATATAATTTTAAAATATGTAAATTCGCTATACATTATAGTATTTGAGATTCAGACACGTTCAGCTGATTCCATTTTGTAATTGTTTATCTAATATTAACAATAAAAATGGTACATCCACATAAATAACTTAATATTTAGCATTAAAAATATTTACATGCAATTTTTTACACTGGCAATCGTTTGTGGCAACGGCATCTTATAATCAGATAACTGTCATCGATAAAAGATCCGATACTATTGATTGAATTTCGGATTCTCGACAGATAAAATATGTTAAAATCGATTCTTATCACATTCATTCATATTACGCTAAATTTTTAAGAATGGCTTCATGATCCAAAAACGGATGATACAACTATAAAATAAAAACTTCAGTCTTTTAAATACGATGACGCAATAATTGAATTTATAAACTTACTAGGAGTAAGCTATTCGATATTTACAATGCATTGATAAAATATCATTCCATAAGAGATCACGGAGTCCTTGACTTGAATTGTATTAAAGACACTGAATCTTGAGACAAAAAGTCAGCAAAGGGAAACGTTAAGTATATTTAAAACTTTAGAAAGTTTTAAGACGTAATTTTAGTGTTAATCTACAAAGTTTAATTTAAGTTGAATAATTCTCAACTACTGCTATTTTGCCAAGTTTTATCTCAAACTTCAGTTAAAATGGTGTAAAAATATCGTCAAATATCATATTAGATATTACAGAAATATATAAAAAAAAAATAAACAAATTTTAGATAAAAATATTTAAAATATTGCAAGATATCATGTCAATAAAATGACGTCAATAGGTATATTATTTGCATTAAGCCTGGCTAATTTTGAAATTTATGTATGTTTAAAATATAATACTGAAATTTTAGATAATATACGTATATATTCATATTATTATGTAAAAAAATAAAATATTCAAAACAATGTATAATCTAAAAAATAAATATTTATTGGATATTTGACGATATAATAATCAGGATCTCGAAGTAAAACTTTTAAAAAAATCATTGGAGAGTGTTGTTACACTCGTAATTATCGGTTGACTAAAACTAATACTTCATTTAACTTTAAAAACAACATAATTTAAAGTAAAATATAATTCAATAAATATGACCGCGCCAGTCCGCTGTCGCCCTTTAACATAATGAAGCTCAGTGGAGGGGCTTATGCTATCCATATCGTCTAAACTATATTTATATCACAATGATGCCTACCATCCACGTTGATACAAATAATTATCATTAATAAAGCTTCCCATCTCATAATGCAAACTGTCGAATAATCATCAGTCCAAATATACATATTTGTCGAGTTTGTTATATATTATATTATGGCCAATTCAAATACCATTTACAAACAGTCATATATATATTGTTGAATGATAGGTCATAATCTGCACCAATAACACAAATATTTGCTGTGTTCATATACAAATATAATACATAACCAGAATCAACAGTTTGCGTTATCTCCTTACTAATTAAAAAATATAAAAAGGCAAATAAAAAAATATTTTGTACATGCTTTAATAAATAATGGACAATTTAAAAGCAAAGGCGAGTGTTTAAATGTATAACAAGTGTCAATCGGACTTACGTGCTTATCTCGCGTATCGGACGCAGCACGCATACCATATTATACGTATAATACTGATTATTTAATTCGTTTAATATTTAATTAAAATTCCCGAGAGCCTTTATCTCATAATGTGGGACACTTTTACGATGGCGCTACTTATTCAATGATAAGGGACGAATGCAACCTTTATTGGCGGACACCCGAGAGGGCACTCTGCGGTAATGCGTTAAGACACATATTCCGTTGACCGCTGAAATAATTAATATAAAATTATAATTACAAGATAATTTCGCTCTCGAGTCTCAACAGTTAATACGACCTGTACACCCAATGCGGACGTCTATAAAGTAGAAAGTGCGTAAAGCTGGAATTAATTTCCGTACAAAGCGTACGGCGGTATTAAATTATAATAGGAATTTCAACTTTATAATGATATTAGACAATACCATTTAAAGTAGTCTAAGGTGATGTCGCTCGGGTGAGAAGACGCATAAAAAGCGCGTTATCTTAAATAATTGATACACCTGACCGCGTAAGGAAACCAATAAGTCCAATTTCGATAGCGAAGGTGGGATTACAAGCAGATAGGAATAAGTGGTCCTAAAACTGGTCTCATTAGTGTCCCGACGGCAGCGTCCACACAAATATAAACTTCACTAGATCACAAGTTCGCACTTAATAGTCGAATAAATTAAACGAACTAACACCGCTTGTTTTAATTTCACGGATTATAAACGTTAACGTGGAATAAACAGCGGCACAGGACTATTTACACGAGTGAAGACGAATTACGAATTCAACGACTCCTAGGCGGAGAAAAGTGAAGCGAGTATATACATATAGTATATACATATACATAGAGTTATTATCTGTCCTCGAATACTTCAGAATACTCTCGAGTCCGAGTCACAAGTCCGACACTTAGTTTGTCACGTTGCGTACGAACGCCTATAAACACGTGTGAACAACTTTTTCCGTGCGACACAGTTTGCATTTAACTTCGCAGCACCAGTGGAACGTGCAGTTGCAGCGCTCCACCACGAACATGGTCTGCGTGCGGTACCCGCGACCGCAGCACATGAGGTCGCAGCCGTCCACGCCGATGCTGGTGTCGTTGCAGGCGCGACCGTGCGTGCCGGGGATGCCCAGTCGCGGGTTCTTTTCGCAGAAGCCCGGCGACGATTCCAGGTACACTAGGTCCTTGACCCCGGGCGTTTTGTGGTCGGGATTGTGCGGTCGAAGCTGGAATCTGTATCGGTCTCGTCGCGGCACCCTGTGCGGCGCGGCGTCGTTCCGCTGAGCCGGCGCTTCCACCTCCGTGTTGGGCATCATGACCCGCGACGCTCCGTCGAAGCCGTCCTTCAAGGCGTCGCCGACGGAGCGGAACGTCGGCAGCCTCATCCAGCACGTCTTCACCGTGCAGGATCCGGACATACCGTGACATTTGCACTCTTGGCGCATCTCCGTCTGCACGTGCTGTGGACAACAGAAATCGATTAATATAGTGAGCGGGCCACGGGAAACCTTCGAGATCTTAATTTATTCGACCGCGCGAGGAGGTCTATAATGATGTCCGAATATCTTTAAATTCCTTCGATAAGCGCCGATGCGGATGATCGATGATGTTCGAAGCGCACTTCATCGATCGCATCTGGCTATCGAGCAAATTGTTACAAATCGTGAGGAGGTGGGCCGGTCGTCACCGCGCGTGGACCGATCATAAATCACGCTCTGGATACATTCATCATTCTAAGAAGGTAGATAAATGACGCTAAGACGGAGACAGTAAATATTTTCCTATCCTCCGAGTCCACACGCTTCGTAGAAAATGGTCGAGAGATTTTTTCATTCTCATGCAGATGGGAGAGCGAGTTTTACGGACCAGTGTTTGAATATGTGTTAAGCAATCGATGGAATGTTGTGAATATTCATCAGGTGGACACCCAGCGCGTCTGTCGTGACAGGAATTAAGCGACTCCGTTAATGATGGCTCGGGACGGCTGACGTCTGTTGATGCAGTTTAGGAAGGTGCCAGTGGGTATGCAAATGTGGGTGTGCAGTGGGAGGGCGAGGCGCGGGCGCAACGAATGGGTGCCTGTCGCGCGGCCGTCGCGCAATGGGCCGAGCCGCTTGACGCATAATTAATTTTAGACTCGAGCGACACGTCAAGTGGCCGACAATCGATCGTCACCCGTAATGGTAATGTAAACACGCGGCGACGACGCGCCTGTCGTCGGCCACTCTGATTGTTTTATTTAATGGACGTACGAGTGAGTGGCGATTGGATGGCCCGTCGACGTATAGCCACTTAGCCAGTAGTAGTAGTCGACATATCTCGTATGGAGTACTGCCACGTACTGCTCACACCTGCTGCACTGCACTGCACCCCAAATACATACCTCTTCCAAAGCCCGTTTCATACTTACTGCACCTCATTTACTATCAGGTGACATGGCAGTCAAGGGCTAACTTGTTGTCGTCATCAACCGACAGAAGTCCACTGATGGACTCTTGTAGGGACTTCCACACGTCACGGTCTTGTGCCGGTTGGCTCCCTGCGGCTCTACTGATGTCGTCAGTCCACCTAGTGGGGGGTTTAGCAACACTACGTTTTCCGGTGTGAGCTCGCCATTCTAGCACCTTTGGACTCTAACGTCTATCGGTTCTTCCAACTATGTGCCCCGCCCATTCCTACTTCGGTTTTGCACCTACGAGACTCTGTTTCTTCTACGGATCTCCTCATCTCTGATTTGAATTTGATCGCGTAGAGAAACTCGGAGCATAGGTCTCTCCATCGCTCTCTAAGTGACTCTAAGCTTTCTTATGAAGTCCATAGTTAGACCGACCTAACTTGTAAGTAGTTGAATAAAAAATTGGTTGTTTATAAAGTCGATTTACGGACGATAATTTTACGTGGTAACGTCATAAGAAAACAAAGAGAGATAGATGCGTCACAACTTCACAATAGTTCCGCGCGCCCTCTCACTTGCTATGATACGTGCGTTGTTATGGCGTTGCTATGGTACGTGACAATGAGTCATACTTCTTCGTGCGTGTAGCCGGCGTTCATCGATTTAGATGTTATCACGTCAAACAAGTATAAATTAAAAATTTAAAAACCCCCGACATTCGCCATTTTGTGGAGGCGACCATCTTGGATTTGCATAGTGCTATTCTACTAGTCAAGCCCTTTCATTTGATACCCATATTAATGGAATTGTGAAAAAATATGTAATCCGCCATTTTGTAGCGGCGGCCATCTTGGATCGATTTTCATCAAACATAGCTAACAACACTCTCGACTAATTCACCTTTCAAATCGGTCCACCCGTTTGAGCACCACAGGGGAACAGACAGACAGACAGACACACACACACACAGACACGTCAAACTTATAACACTCCGTCGTTTTTGCGTCGGGGGTTAAAAATAAAAAGTGAACTGACCATCCTGCCGGCCTCGTTGTTGTGCAGGTTCATCTTCTCGCGGAGGGTCTTGCCGCGCTCGCCCGTGTCCACGAACTCGCGGCTGAACTTGAACCCGAAGCCGATGTTGTCGCTGCAGCCGCCCCACTTCCACACGCGCACGTTGGCGGCGGCGGCGGCGCGCGCGCGGTGTGGCGCGCGCTCCACGTGCGAGTAGTCGCACGTGCACGACTCCACGCTGCCCTCGGCGCACGCGCGCGACACCGCGTGCGTCACGCCCGCGCTCGTGATCGCGTAGATGAACGCCGTCTCGCGGCAACCTGACACAAAACGACCATACATTTTAATACTATTGAAATTAATAATACAAGTCACGGCAAATAAGTCAAGCGTTGACCTTCAATGCGCAGAAGTCGAAAATGAGGTATCTCGGGTGGTGAGGGGGTCGCGGGGAGGGCGTGGGGATCGTTCGTAAGCACTGATTAGCTCTCGCGGATCCCTCGTAAGCGCTGATTGGCTCTCCAATCGTATTGTGTCCCGCTCACTCGTACGACTTAGTTATTATATTAGTTAACGTTAAGTCGCAGGAAGCTGCTGGATACAAGCGGCAGAAGACTGCGGCGTGTGGAAATTTCTGTAAGACGTCTATGACTTGCAGTGGACATCTATTGGTGGATGACGACGACTCGACGTATTTTCCAAATGTAGATGTACAAAAATATTCCACCAATTATAGTAATTTAAATACAATATCGATAAAATTGGCATTTAATATGCCATATCAATTAGTGTGCTTTGTTTGGAAAACCATATTTTATATTGAGACAGATACGAGTCTGCAACCACGTAGGCAGATAGGACCTAACTGTCTTAAAAACAAAATACAGTTATTTTTATTTTAATAAAATTTATTATTTCAACAGAATGATTTCAATAATAATTTCTATAATAGGCATCAATTTTCTAACTGTTCTAAAAAGTGAAAAAATTCATTGGAATGAAGAAAAAAAAATTTGCAATCTCTATGGATTTGACACCAGTTAAAAGGATTTAAATACGATTTAAATTACATTATTTCAAATGGTTTTACATAATATGGTTATTTCATATTTTTAGACAATGCTGAGATCAGAAATTTGTAATAGATAGATATTGTGGCTAATTCTGTTGTACACAATCTCTAAACCTAACCTAAAATGACAGGGCTAAATATATTCTTATCTCATTCACAACGATACCTGCACGATACCTGCGGAAAAGGATAGCACTATTTTTAAACCTGTCAATTCAGTTTAGAGATTGTGTACAACAGAATTAGTCACAATATTAGCCAAAGCAACTTAGCATTTTATTTGTATAAGAAAAACTTCAAAACCTTTGCATTCTAGGTAGCACCGGCACAGGGCACTTAACATATATATACCTGATTATAGAGTGCTATAAACTTGTAAAAGGCAGGTAAACCTCGCTGCTGGCTTAATATTGTTGTTTTTGTAATAAGAATACAAGGTTTATGGTATTTTGCGGAGGCATGTTTGGCATCCACATAATTAATTCGTGCCAGCAACAGGGGTACCCATATTTTAATCAAATTTTATTATGGCTTAGGGCGAGTGAAATATATGAAAAAAAATTAGGGTATCTAATGCATTCGGTATTCAAATAAAACTGATTTGAAGTCATGATTACAAAGCAAAGCGTTTGTTGATTATTATCATGAGGATGTTAGAGATATAGGTAAGTACCAAAGTGACCATGAGAGTTCTTTTTTTGGACGAAAGAATATTCTTTTAAAACTTTGTAAAAGTGTGAGAAATAAAAATGACATTTCCTTCGCATTTTTAGTTCTAAATCTTTTCAACAGACAATCCAAACTTTGTCGCAATCGAGTCTCATACAAAAATCACATTCAAATCACCCGTATAAGAGCTACGGACAGACAGACACACAGACACACATAGCGGTCAAACTTATAACACCCCTCTTTTTGCGTCGTGGGTTAATAAAAATTTCGCCCTTGTAAGTAGTAGATACATATAATTATTATTATCTAAAATAAAGGAAATAATCATATCAAGTTATAAGTATATAGGATTCTAATACGAAGATACTCGCTCTATAGTTAAACCGAACAAAATCCTAAAAAAAATAAGTACAGGTAAGTAGTCAGTGCAAAATTAATACCAATTAATGACTCGACACTAATCGCGAGGTTGCTATTGAATAAGCCGTAGTGTCCTAATGGCCGGTAATTATCGCAAGAGCTCCGAACACGAACAAAAGGATCGACGCCTCCATTCATCTCCCAAACGTACATAAATCGATACTCCCGTCCCGTATCGAATACTATAAATAATTAATGGCCGGGCATTAGAATCAAATACTCATAAAATACAATTAAAAGAGAGAGGGTATATCTCGTCGATTGAAAATAAAAGAACTCTGCCTCTTATACCCACCCGGGAGATTATAAATACGATCATTACAAGTGGTGGGTACTGGCGCGCGCAACGAATCTCTTATATCGATAGCAGGGTATTCTTTATCGATTAGTGCGTATCGATGATGGTTGCCTTATCAGTGGTGATCGGAGATTATCGATAGACGTGACACTGATGTTTCAACGTAGGCTCATACAACCTACTTGAGTAATTTAACTTTAACTATCTGATGCCCGCGACTTCGTCCATGTGGATTTAGGTTAAAGGTTTTTAACAATCCCAATCTCCTCTATAATTTTCCGGGATAAAAATTAGATGTCCTTCTCCAAGGTCCCTCTGTACCAAATTTCGTTAAAATCGGTTCAGCGGCTTATGCGTGAAAGCTAGACAGACAGACAAAGTTACATTAGCATTTATAATATTAGTATGGAGTATGGATTAGTAGGTAGGTAAAGTTTTCAAATTTCTTAAGTTTTGAAGCTTTAATTTAAGGTTGCTCTCCTCACGCGTTTCTCCATACAAACGTATTACGCCTATTATTCTAATATTTGTCACAATAGATCTAAAGTTAAGCCAGATATCAATTTATATCTCCATTATTATGCCATAAAATAAAAAAATTAGTAAAATTATATTTATTTTGAAAGTTATGACGCTTGAAAAATCACTATTTTTGGGCAAATTTTGAGGCAACATCGTGCGTAAATAAACTATACCTATAAGAAACTAGAAAATTGAAAAACGACCGAACTCTTGTCATACGTTACTTCATAATAATTTTAAATGTCTTTAGTTCATGTAAAAAATTGCTAAATATTTGCTAAAATAGGCGTAATTCCATACCTAGATTTGCATCTTTTTACTTTGCCGTTTTTCACTAAAAATCATGATATCTCAAGCAAAATTTATTTATTTGATTAATTTATTATTTATTTATGTATATTTTTAGTACTCTTCTTTACTGAAGATGTCTCACTCTCTAAATGCAGAAATCACTGTTTTAGACTCGACTGTTTTAGACCAACGATTTGTCGCACCCATGGAGAGGGCTCTTAAAGGTTAATGATATCGATTGCTCTAACTACGCAACCACCACCATACCAGGGTTAGACCCGCCACGCTGCTCTAATGAGAATTGACGGGCTTTTTCTAGTCAAGCAATGTCCACAAAAGTTGGTAAAGGATGGTTGACCGAATTTACATACTAGGTACCGTAACTTAGGTACATGTTACGCATTAGGCCTATTTATCATTCTTTACATCGATATGTTTAAGTTTAATACATAACCGTTTATATAAATATAAAGTATAGTTATTTTAGATAGCATCCAGGAATAGGGTATGTCGACCTACATTCGACCACTTACCCTCAGTGGGATTTTCATGGTTGAATGGAATAACGAATTATTAGTCAGCAAAACGTTTAAAATGGAATATTATATTAGAAATATTCACTAGGTTATAGGTAGAGCTCTCGAATATATATGTATATCTAGTTTTCAATTTAGTCCCAGGACGTAAAAGAGTGAAAGTTCTAAAAATGTTTTATAGGCACAAACTGTATCAGCTTAATATTATAATAGATTCGTTAAGCTACTCAAAGGCTTGAGTCATCGGTGGCTGTGCGTCAAGGTCGCCGTGAAATGCCTCCGACTAAAACCGAAAGTAGTCCGTCTGTCTATTAGCATTAATCATAATAATTATACCTGTCTCGTTGGTCTAACTCCAGCCGATAGTTATTCGACTACGGATAAGTCCCAGGTTCGACTCTCGAGTTTGACGTCATTGGGTTTTCTGTCAAAAAATTCTCAGTAATAGCCCGGAGTTAGGAAGTTGGTATGCCTCCGAGTTCCGACTAAAACTAAAAGTAATCTGTCCGTCTATTAGCAATAGGGTATTTGACTAATTTTTGGAAATTGTTTTAAATTATTCTTTATTACTTATTAAAACACACTACATTAATATTTTTCGCAATATCTACAGTATTAAGAATTAAATCAATGATAAAGTTTAAGTTTTGAAAACCACGCCAAAAACGACATTTCTGATCACATGATACGCGTGACGTTACAAATCGCTATGCAACTCACTTCTCTCGCTCGCTCCTTTTCGGAACTCGGTGCGTGCGACAGAGACGCTACGCAAGGCGACTGCTGTATCGTAATGTTGTAAATTGTTATACGTACTCATTTTAATATCAATCTTATTCTTTCAAGTATAAAGTTTAGTTTCGGTTGACTTGATAAACTTCAATTTTAACAACCAAGTTACGTGCAATCGAGTGACGTCACAAACAATCCTGCGAGCGTTCACGTTCCTGATAAAATTTCAAAAATTATTGTTTTATTTCGTGCAAAATATCGCGTAAAATTACATAGTTTAGTGTGATTGAGTGAAATATGTATTTTTTAGGCTATTATCTGATAAGATGACCACAATCAATAGTATATTTTCAATGTTGTCAAATACCCTATTAGCATTAATCATTATAATAATAAACCTACCTGTCTCGTTGGTCTCACTCTAGCCGCTAGTTTATTCGACTGCGGTTCACAAAGTCCCAGGTTCGAGTCTCAAGTCATCATTGGGTTTTCTGTCAAGAAGTTCTCAGTAGCGGTCCGTAGTTAGGAACTTGGTGGTGTTATAACGTCGTGTCAAAACAATGCATGCAATATGATTCTCGCACGAGCTTAACTAGACTCCACTCGTAGACGATAAACGGTCACTGCTGGACATAGCTCTCTTGCAAGGATCATCACGATCTTGTGCCGCTTGTATCCAGCGGCTGCTATCTTGAGATCATCCGTCCGCCTAGTCCATGGGGTCTTTCGACACGGTCACTATTCGAAAACTCCTCGGGACCCAATTTCTACCTATGGGTTTTTTGAGGTAGGTAATGTTACCCTTCAGTTTCGCGACTCAGTGAGCTAACATTGGTAAATCTGGTTCTCCTACGGATATCCATATTCCTGATTAAATTCCAGGAATACTCCACGCATAGCTCTCTACATCGCCCGCTGAGTGACCTCGAACTATAAAATGGACGTAAACGAATATATAAGCGAAAACGAACCAATATCTCTTCTCAATATCTCTCACAATATTTCCTCATGAAGGGCCACGAGCCCTTCTTAAAAATCTCTTTTCTTATCGATATGCTGTCCTAGTACCTACACATCCTTTTTAGGGTTTTATTGTCAGCAAGAAACCCTTATTTATGTAGGTATAAGTGTTAGTTTTAGGTTTTTTTGGTACTAAATAAATAAATAAATAAATATCACGTGGACTGTGTTGCACTCGCCTTTCATTATAAACAGGTCAGCTCATAGAGTATTTGTATTCGCAACAGGCTCAATACCAAAGCACTGAATGAGGGCGAAATTGACATTAAAATTCCCGGTCGAACGTCTCAAGTAATTGCTGGATAAAAAAACGTACGTCCCAAACCAAACCGAAGTAAAAAACGTACGCGGGCCGTGCGCTGGTGCGCTCCGTAATTTATATACGGGGCCACGATGACAACTCAATAAAAAAATGATTTCATTTGCTTATTGAGTCCTTAATACCGATGGCGTGGATCCCGGGGCCCGTTTCACATATTATAAAACGACTAATATATTGCTTATTATGTTTTTAAATTCGTATTTTATAAGCGTATTTTCCATTAGTGTGTAATGCTGTATGGCAGCCCACCTAAGACGTTTGCTTCTAAATGCGTACGAGTTAATAATATTTTTATAAAGATGTACAAACATTACCTACCACTTATATAATTTGTAGGCTATTCGTTTTACTCATTTATTTAATTATTACATGATACCCGCGATTTTGTGGATTTTGACCATTGACCGTTCTTTCGAACGGTAAAAATCTGTCAATGAATATTGACAGATTTTTACCGTTAGTTTTTCAGCGATAAAAAGCCCAAAGTCAAAAATCCGGATCTTTCTCCAAGATCTAGTCTATGTCTGTACCCAATTTTGTTAAAATCGGTTCAGCGGTTTAGGCATGAAAGCGTAACAAACAAATCAACTCACTTTCGCATTTATAATAATTTAGTTAATATTACCAATTTTATAATTGCTTGCTCGGGATTCAAACTCAGCACTCGTACTCCTACAACTATTTTCTAAGAACATTGAACTCATCAAAATCGTACGCACTACTTCTATTATCAATCTTAGAAAAAATATTTTCAAGCCGGTTAATATTATAGTAACGACATAACTAGTAACAGTAAGTAGTGTAAGGTCTCAACTTATTTTAACGCAACGCACTAAATGTTAATAAACAAATTGGTAAGTAGATAATTAAATAGCATAACAAGTAATAATTAATCTAAAAAGAGTGAAAGTGAAACTGACTTCGCCACTCACTTAACAATCCATATCTCGGACACTACCAAACCGATTTTGATGAAAACACTGTTCTCTAAGTTGAAGAAGTAAGCCAATAAAGAAAGAATGTTCAAAATTTGATTTATAGTTTCGGAGAAATTCGCGGACAAACATACATTACACATACAGTACTCCTATGAAATTTTGTTTGTTTGTTTGGAAGCTTTTATATAATATTATATCGTATGTGAATATTTTGCAGTTCCAATAATATTACATATAGTTAAATACTGCCAAATTGATTTAGGTCGGTTAAAAATTCATATATTCAGAATAGCTTCCAAATCTCGTAATATACTGAAGTAAATAAATAATAGGCTGAGATATTCAGAGCCTAATTTTTTATACGTCTGAGGTGAGACGCTCGCACACATTTGGTGTCTTCTCTATGAGTCAGCCACGGCGACGGGGTGCCACTTGCCAGCCAGGTGGTACCACCACGTGCTGGGACCCACTGCGCCTCTCCGCAACGCATAGATATCTGTCCACACACCTGGCCTCACTGTCTAAGAGCAGGCGATCTAATTATTTTGTTCAAGCCACTGAGCTGTGTTATTCGTAATTATCCCGACCAAATTAAGCTACATTCAGCGCCTAATCGTTTTTTATACGTCTGAGGTGAGATGCTCGCATTCATTTGGTGTAATCACTATGAGTCAGCCACGGCGACGGGGTGCCACTTGCCAGCCAGGTGGTACCACCACGTGCTGGGAACCACGGCGCCACTCCCCAACGCATAGGTATCTGTCCACACACCTGGCCTCACTGTCTAAGAGCAGGCGATCTAATTCTTTTGTTCAAACCACTGAGCTGTATTATTCATAATAATTCCGACCAAATTCAGCCACATTCAGCGCCTAATCGTTTTTTATACGTCCAAGGTGAGACACTCGCATACATTTGGTGTCTTCACTATGAGTCAGCCACGGCGACAGGGTGCCACTTGCCAGCCAGGTGGTGACACCAGGTGCTGGGAACTACTGCGCCACTCCGCAACGCATAGATGTCTGTCAACACACCTGGCCTCACTGTCTAAGAGCAGGCGATCTAATTCTTTTGTTCAAACCACTGAGCTGTATTATTCATAATAATTCCGACCAAATTCAGCCACATTCAGCGCCTAATCGTTTTGTATACGTCCAAGGTGAGACACTCGCATACATTTGGTGTCTTCACTATGAGTCAGCCACGGCGACGGGGTGCCACTTGCCAGCCAGGTGGTGACACCAGGTGCTGGGAACTACTGCGCCACTCCGCAACGCATAGATGTCTGTCAACACACCTGGCCTCACTGTCTAAGAGCAAGCGATCTATTAGCCTAGTAGTTAAGACTACCTAATCTAGTGGTTAAAACTCCGGCCACTCTTTCAGAGGAACCTTTAACTTCAAGAGTTGTGCGTTTTAAGCAATTAAATATCACTTGTTTTAAAGGTGAAAGAAATCTTCGCGAGGAAACCGGAGAGTTCTCCATAATGTTCTCAAAAGTGTGTGAAGTCTACCAATCCGCACTTGGCCAGCCTGGTGTCGCATACCTATAGCCAAAAGCCGTTCCGATTATGCCTGCCTTCGAATAATAAAACCGCATTTAAATTGATCTAGCCGGAAGCGAAAAATTGCGAACATACGTGAAACCTACATTAATAATAGATCAAATTGAGATATTACCTATTCAAGTACATATTCAGTAAAAATACTGTACAAATTCAGACACCATCTCTCGGTGTATAAACATCTGTACGCCCACTGGGATTTTTATTTCGCTACTTTTACTTCATCTCCGGCTATGACATAACGGCACCCATTACTTCACTAATTGCGGATATAAATAACAACCGGAATATCAATTTTAATTGCCCCGATAGGTATTATGTTTATTAAACTGCTGTCCGATTGATTCACAATCGAAACTGACCCGTTTGACGTGCTCGTGTATATTCTTTATCGTTCTATTTTATATTAAAAGCTATCTATAATAGTAAAAATTCTGATTCACTGACTGACTGACTCATCTATGCCCAGCCCAAACTTTTGGACCTAGGAAGCTGGAATTTTTACGGAGATTCCGGGTGGGATTAGACCGGTTTTTTCGTAATTCCCACGGGATAGGTACCTACCTAACTTATTTCTAGTAGACATCAGGCGAGAGAACTTGCGAGTGGTCACTAATTTTCACCTAAATCTTTATACAATAGTTGTTTAAAGAAGATATCCCACCGTACGGATTACAAAAAGCGCCAGAGCCGCGTTTTTTTCGTACTGATGTGAGAGACGTGAGCAGCATCGGTCGCGCCGTAGAAATGCATGAATAGAGTTCACGTCGACGCATATTGCATATGCTACTAACGTTAAACGCATATTCAGTATTAAAAATGTGTTGTAGGTAAATAAATGGTAATAGATAGATGTGTATCTTGCGCCCTTGCGGCTCTTACGCCTCTAGCTGCAGGTCGTCTGTTTTCTCATAAGTGTACCTTAAGCAATAATGCAATAATATACTTAATAATTTATTCCACGAGCATGAGCAGCCATCGATTTCGCCCGAACAAAGGGGATTGTCGCGTTTTGCGAAAGAATTAAATTGCGACGTAGAAAAATTATGACAGATATTCATAAGATGTTTTATTCGAGAGGCCGCATTAGTCACGGCATTAAATAAAATTTAAATTCCATCTATGGGCCTAATTAACCGTTCGTACAACGATAATCCGACACCGAGCGCGCGTAAGCCCCTAATACAAATAACGATTAGCATCACATCCCCGTACCCGGCCACCGCGCCGCCGGTTCGGTTATTCCGAGCTAGCACACCTCGAAAACTTTACTCAACGCTACATATCGAAAAACTGTAATATGAAATGCAAAATGAACCCAAAGAATCTTATTTTAAAGTCGTAATTCAGTACTTCAAATATTTATTTTACAACATTTCCGCTCAGGGCGCTGGCTGTAGATGAACTCAAATGTTAAAATAAGCCAGTTTTCACTCTGAAGTCGTTGTGTTTCGATATGTAAGTATTTTAGAGCATGAACCTACGACGGCCAGACCTTCGTTATTTTATAAAAGCTGAAAGTTTCTCTGTGTATTGTCCCCACCACATAGAGGAATGATCAGCGACTATGAAGTTGAGATCATGGTTACTTTGGAAGATAACAGGTAATGAAGGTGTAAAAAATCTTACGTCAAAGTATAAATTCAATTTTTTTAATATTTTCTTCGGAATAGTGTTAGAAACCATATCATGCATTGACGGACACTTATTACAGTTGCTACCCCCTACCAGACACTCTTGAACTTTTAAACTTTAAGGGCGTCTGGCATGGGGTAGCAACTGTAATAAATGACAATGCATGACGTAATTTCTAAAGTTATCCTGAAGAAAATATAAAAAAATTAGACTTTATACTTTGACGTAAGATTTTTTACACCTTTCTTACCTGTTATCTTCTAAAGTAACCTTGATCCCAACTTCATAGTCGCTGATCATTCCTCCCTGCGTTGGGGACAATACACAGATAAACTTTCAGGTTTTATAAAATAACGACTCTTGGACTATTTAGTAAAGTTTTCGAGGTATGCAAGCTCAGACTAACCATACAGTTCAGCATAAAGCGTCCACGATTATTCAGGCGAGCCATTATTTTATTGGGGCAATTCCACCGCATCAAACCGCGGTCAAATAAGAACAAACATGAGTAATGTGAATCTATAAAAGTAAATTATTATTATAACTGATAATAAAGCGCTGTCGGTGGATTATCCGCGTAGATAATAAATGGTCCCGTGGTCGGTTTTACAGCGCGCGAGCACCGAGCGATAATTCCGTCCCGCCCGGATTGGCAGTAGGTTGCTCTCCTCACGCGCTTCTCCATACAAACGTATTACGCCTATTATTCTAATATTTGTCGCAATAGATCTAAAGTTAAGCCAGATATCAATTTATATCTCCATTATCTATGCCATAAAATAAAAAAATTAGTAAAATTATATTTATTTTGAAAGTTATGACGCTTGAAAAATCACTATTTTTGGGCAAATTTTGAGGCAACTTCGTGCGTAAATAAACTAAGTACCTATATAAGAAACTAGAAAATTGAAAAACTACCAAAGTCATATCATACGTTGCTTCATAATAATTTCAAATGTCTTTAGTTCATGTAAAAAATTGCCAAATAATTGCTAAAATAGGCGTAATTCCAAACCTAGATTTGCATCTTTTTGCTTTGCCGTTTTTCACTAAAAATCATGATAATATCTCAAGCAAAATTTATTTATTTAATTAATTTATTATTTATTTATGTATATATTTTTAGTACTCTTCTTTACTGAAGACGTCTCGCTCTCTAAATGCAGAAATCACTGTTTTAGACTCTACCCACCAACGATTTGTCGCTCCCATGGAGAGGGCTCTTAAGGCGAGGCGTTGAATTTATAAAAGTCAAAAACTCGTAAATCCCACAACGCCCGGCCGGCCCGTAAAATAAAACTTAATCACTGTTGACATTCGACGAACACCTGGCCTCATCCGAGAGTGCCATTAAATAATTCGAACTCGGTGCACTAATTAAATATGCCCCCTTCCACATTGAGCCATCACACGCCGAGGTGTTTCCGAGAGATTAATTTGAAAGATTGACTCATGACGATTTCGCGAGTCGCGCCTCTCGTAACTTATTATTATTTATGGCAACTCGCATTATTCAAATTTGATGAGATGTGATTACTCAAAACAACCATAAATCACCCGTTTTATAATGCGTCGTTCGGTCGGTCGAAGACGTCGACCTATCGGGGACTGACGTCGACACTAATGAAGTCATTTATTAGTGTTTTACATTATTTTACGAGAGTATAAATGGAGGTTTTTTTTTTGTAAATTTTATTTTATTCTAATCTCGAAGCGACATAATATTATGCTGTGAGATTAGACATAGCGTCACCCGTCGTCAACATCTTCAGTTGGCACATGAGAAAAATGAAATTGGCATTTGAAATGTTATATCTAAAGATTGACTGTAGATACGTTGATTTCTCCATCATATTGAGAATTGAAATTACTTTCATGAAACGTTTTACGAAGTAACATTTGAAAATACACAAGGTAAGTGTAAGGCGACCGCTATCGAAAACTTAGCGCTACTATTATACTACCTAAACACAATCTAATACTAATAAGTAACCATTTGTCTTATAATTACAGTATTAGTGGTTTTGTAATTGTATATTTAGTATTTTTCGAACCGGCAATGTATAGTGTGCACAACTCAGTGTCAACGCCCCGCGTCTTGCGAGTGGCGGGCGGCCGGCGACAACTTTAAATATATAGGAGTCAACTGATTACATTACCTACATTGCGAACTTTTCAAAAATACAGGAAATATTTTCGTTTTTATTTTCGTGTTTCTTTTGGTGATCTTGTCAGTAATTATCATTATACTAATTACCTACCTATCTTAGTTTTCGATAGTGGTCCCCTTACACTCGTTATTAACTTATAACTTCGGAGCTAGAGCCGTTTTTAGCAGATTAAGCCCGACTCAGTTATCAAGAAACAGACAACAGAAATAGTTGAGTAGCGAAGATAATTTTCGCTGTGAAGGTGCAGCGAGAAAAGAGCCATAAAAGCTATAATTCATTTTCGTTATGCCGTGTACGGGTGATAATTTCACATTGAATCCCCCGAGCGAGTCTTCGCTGTGACAATTCAAAATTACGTCGCTCATATATCACTCATTGTGAGTGGCACAAAGCGCCCGGGGCTACCACTCGCTACCATCCACCACTCGGAATACCCATTCACACAATGAACAAAGACGTTTGTTTTCAAACCCAGCGAAAAAACATCGAAAATAATTTCTTTAAAAAACAAAAAAAAAACAACTTCGACTTCATAAATAATACGACTCAATCGCGAATCGTTTTGTAAAAATAATGATACTGACGGTTATTAGGGAGATATAAAATACGTTTCGTCCTTTTTCAATCACGAATCGAACTTAAAAACAATTCGAACCCCACAAAACACAAAACGCTTATCTAATTGAGCATTAAATATTTCGTCGAAGGCATTTTATATCGGTTTTATTTTCGGTGCGCATCGTTTTGTACGTTTTATCCACCCACGGCGATGGAATCTCGGGGGGCTAAGAGACGAAACCTTCAAAACGGGAAATGTTTTGAGAGAGGTCGCTTTATCGGGCGCGTTACCTGCCATTAGAAGCTGCGATAGGTGTAAACGGGGCTTCCGTGGAGCGGACCATTCTGTCCGGTCGCAAGCCGCGCCGCGGGAAGCCGCGTCCTCTCCGCGGGGTTCCGGCCCATATATTTTTCTATTCTCGGGTCGACAATGACCCGCTCTATAAAGACAGCGCTATTGTGCCGTTGTCATCATTTGTGTTAATACGATCCTCGAGGTTTACACCACAATGAAATGAAGATGTCGCGTCGACTCGTCAATGGCGTGTCGACGTGTATATTAGTGATTATCACTGCTCCGGCCGGGGGGGCTTTGTCCGGCGGAACAGTAATTATGGCGAGCGAGCCCTATTCAAAGATTTCGGTGCTCGAGTTGGAGCGATTCGAAATCATATTTGCGATATATTTTTTTGTTTCTCTTAATGTGTTGCGTTGCACGGAGCTCCCGCCGCGATCGCTCGTCCGTTTTTATGCGTTCCTCAAATGAACGTAATTGCAATGTATTAAAAAAGTTTATCGGTCAGATTCGCAGCCGGCCTGTAATATCGGCCCGCGCGCTTCGCCCGCCCTGCTCGCCCTTAATAAAGTAATATGCTCTAAATGCACACGCATATAACATAAATTACGTACGAGTATCGAGGTTTGCTCTTTTTCTCGGGCGAAATTATTACGACGGTGGTCCGCCGTGCTGTATCGTGGATTTTAATTTAGAAAAATGTTACATGCCCCGTGCGATAGTTTGCGTTGAAACTGAGATCAATATTTATATTTGCTCTAGGCGTTTCTGTTCAGTGATTGTCAGTGTATAATCATTTTATTGCCCCGCTCATGTTCTCGCGGGGGTACGAAAAAAAAGAGCACCTGAGTAATTGCTGGTCTCGCATTAATGAACTTTATCGCCTTAATTGGTTCTGTCTTGGCAATTTACATTATTCTACTTACATAAATAAGACGGAGCTAATCGCTTGGCTCTAAAACGATTCTCTTTGATTTAGTGAATGAGGTCCATTCAAGTGGCTAACTTGTCTATGCTTGCCGCCGCACGCCCGGTGACGTTCGAAACCGGATTTTTTTATTCGACTAAACTTAATGTTATGTAAACATATTATAAATCTGATTGCTTGTTTGTTACCCAGTTTTACCGATTAATGAAAAATATCATATCGATCGGCATCTTAGCAGATCTCAGACATTTGAAAATTTATCAAAATATAAGTAGGTATCCTTAATTTTTTTTTTTGCTAAAAGCTGTGATAGCCTAGTGGTTAGGACGACCGACTTCTAATCGGAGGTCGTGGGTTCGATCCCGGGGCACGCACCTCTAACTTTTCGGAGTTATGTGCGTTTTAAGTATTTAAATATTACTTGCTTTAACGGTGAAGGAAAACATCGTGAGGAAACCTGCATGCCTGAAAAGTTCTCCATAAAACGTTCTCAAAGGTGTGTGAAGTCTGCCAATCCGCTTGGCCAGCGTGGTAGACTATGGCCAAAACCCTTCTCACTCTGAGAGGAGACCCGTGCTTTGTAGTGAGCCGGTAATGGGTTGATCATGATGATGATGATGATGATCCTTAATTTGGATCAACATCCTCCATTCAACCTTATCCGTCGACCCGATTGTTTGAAAATCGTAGCAATTTATGATATAACTAATGATTTTGTTAAATTCGGACAGGTTACGAATATTTGTACGAAGTTTTATATATAATCACTAATTTTATTATGTCCATGTATATGTATTTCAAACATAATGTCTGAAATAATTATTACAGTTGATTTGCGTTATAACGGTTTTCGTAACAAAGGAAGAGAGTTTTGTCCCACAGGTGCTATGCCCAAACGTTGTCGTTTTAACCTTTTAAGAGAGCTGCAGTCTACATCGATGGCTGCAGTATATCAACTGAGACGTCGACAGAGAAGTGCAAGTTAATAGAGACATCATTTACGGAGAGCGTTTGCGTTTTTCATTAACGTAAGAGACGGGGGGTCAATAACCGTGGCGCGCGGCACGTAGGTACTTAGGTAGGTACCTACGTTCTCCAGATATCGTCGTATTTCAAATGAGATCGAATTAGTCCAAGATATCGACGCGAACGCTTTTAATTTCCAAGATAACCCCCGACGCCGGCTGACCCCCGAGGGAAAGCTGTTTCTATTTCGATCCAAACTTGCGTATATGCGTCCGATCGCATTTGTTTTGGTTAATACAAAAAAATCGAGATACTTTCGATTTACAATGCGACCTCTTTTTTGCTAATAGCGAATAATGTGAAGTAGGGACCAGATGTTCGCAGTTCGCAGGCTCATAATAAGGCATATCGCGCACAAAGCATCGAAATCGGACACCGGAGATAGGGCAGCCCTGATTTGAGGTACAAAATTAATTTGTGCACCCGCGAAACTCGAGTACGGCTTACTTTCGACCTTGCCACTCGTCGAATAGAGTCCTCGACACTTCAGCGATGTCAAGGGCGGCCGAACGCAGCCTTGTTATAACATTTTAATTTTCGTAAGTGCACCTTTTATAAATTTAATCTCGCCTTTTTATTATAGCCTACCTACCCACTACATCATACTGGGCGACTACACACTGCACCATACTTTCACTACAACGGGGCTTTTAGTCATAGGTAGTTACGTGTTTGCTGATTTTTATCTAATGCTTTCGATAAAATCTACTTCATTCATGTCAACTCGTAAATGGAATCGATACTAATGCTATTGTGTGGAGGTATTTTTAAAAATAGAACAGTGTTTACTTTTTTTCGTTAGGACGCATCGGAGCGAAATTAAGTCGGCCCCGAAGAGTTCCAATTCCAAAATCAAAATATCCAATCGATATGAAACACTGTCCGGATGAAAAAATAAATCGTTTATCGTGAGGCATTCGGAATGAATTCATAATGGAATAAATAAAAGGGCCATCGACAAACGGGATTCGAAACGTCACTCGGTCGCATGTAATTGATCCAGGATGTTTTATCTTGATGAGCCCTTTATATGTGCCCCCGGCGCGCTACCCTCCCGCTCCACGAGATAACATCTCTTAAAAGGGTTGCCAACCGAAGATATCACTTAATTTGTAGCCACTCTTTGTTAACTCGGATTAGGGACTTGTATTAAAAAAAAAAAAACAAATCTTTTTGTATCTTTTTAAAAATTCGTATTGAAAGAAAAATTTCGATCGTGTTTTTTCAAAATACGTTTAAACATCTCAATGCGTCTTAATCTGTTTCCGTGGTCGATAGATATCCTCGACGGGAATTTAAAGATTATCCGCTTAACTTCTCTTTGGTGTTTTTGTCTTTTTGTTCGAGACAAAATTGAGACAAACGAATTACGCGTGTTCTCATATTCGCTATATTTTATTCATTGCCAAAAGGATAATCGTGGGCCAGGCATTAAGTTGTCAGTCTTTATCAAAATTTATTCTTAATTAAATCCATAAGAAACAATTTATAAAACTAAAATTTTATGTTTATTGAGGCCATACGCTCTGCAGTAGGTAAAGGCAACACGCAATATTCTGAATACATTATTATCAAATTAAAGGCATCTCATACTGGAATTCTTTCGACTACATCATTAAAAATTAATTTTTCTTCATTTTTTGTGTCATTGAGATAAACAGAATCACTATTCTTCTTAAAATTTTTATGTTAGTGTCGCTTTTACATTATTTATGAAACTTTAACATCTGATTAAGTTGCGGGCACTATTTTCTTTTATATCTCATTAAATTTCACACGAAAAAGGTTCTACTTTCTAAAAATATAATAGGTATATTAACCCTTACCTCTGTCAACAATTTTGCCAAAGAGATTTTTCCCTCTCAAAAAATTTCTGGTGGAGCAGTTCCATCTTCTGAATTTGAACTGATGCTGACATTCAGCGACAGCCATGCTGGCTCCCTTGGCCACTGCTGCGAGAACCCCGGGGTTCTCTCTCGCTAACCGCCGCTGCTTCCTCCTTAAGGTTGCGTGAACAGCTGGATCCATATAAAGGACCCCTGGAGATAGCGGTGAAAGATTGTTTGGTTCGCCCGCTTTTGCTATCCCCCTGTAACAAAATTAAAGATAATTGTATTACACAACATTAGTATATTTCTTGAGATGGGAATTTTGTAATTTATTAACAGTATACAGATAAATAATTGATCGATATTTTTGATGTAAATATGATCTCATCGACTGGCGTAAAATAAAACCTAACAATTGCTGATGCTGCTCAACGCAAAGGTGTCAAAAGTAAGTAACGAAACACAGTCTCCAAACAATAAACCAGATAAGAAGTGCCTTTCAACGTCTACGTTTGTTAAATTTACTTTTGTCACCATCGCGAAAGACAATGCCTGCAAACATCACAGAAGGAACCCTGAGAACTTGGTGAAAAAATAAAACAAACAAACCCCGAACGCCACTCGAGCCAATGGGTGCAACTCGAAATGAAATGCTCATTTGGGAAGGTAAAGACAACAAACAATTGACGTCCGAACTGTCAATCTGCAGACGTTTAGATAAATATTTGCGCCACGCATTAATCCTCGAGGGCTGAGCGAGTAAACACGAGAAGAGCGATCGACATCCCGTCCTATTGACTCAACCTCGGAACTCGGGTCCGGCTCACCTAATGTGTGCATACCCACGGGGAAAGAATGCTCCGAAATCCACGTACATTGCTCGTGGAAACGCGCCAAATTGACATCTCTTGTCTCACACCAGGAGATGTACGTTTCGTTGGTAGTCGAAATGTTATGTCCCACAATGAAAGGTGAGCTCTCACAAAAAACGTCGCCGTGCGCTCTGGAAATCGTATTACTTCTCTATTTACCTTTCTTTGTAGTCGAGTGTTACGTAAATATGAGCGCGTTCGTCGGAAATTCACATTTCCTTCGAGAATTCATGGAGACGCAGTCGTTTGTGCTTTTGGAACTATGATATGTTTTGTGTTACCATACTTAGAGACGAAGGGTAATGTTAATGTTATTTGCTGCAAGGATAATGGGAAAAAAGATGTCGGCTTTATAGTCAACTTGTAGAAAAAAATCTGCTTCTTTCTAGAATCACATAAATAATCGCCACAGTGGTAGCCAGATACGACATTGACGTGATAAATTGGATACATTTTAAGCAGTATTCCGTGCTCTATGAGACATAGAGGCACGGAATAGGTGGTTGTGGAGAAATCGGAGGAAGGCCTTTACTTACTCGTGGAACAGTACGAGCTGAGGCTCGATTAGATTAGATTAAAAACGGTACAGTAGTCTATTAAATTGTCTAATCTAAGGGATTTTTACAGTATGCTCGAAGCTCAAGCTTACATTGTTTCTCCCATTCATACATTACTTAGGGCGCCTACACACTAGCGTTTCTCCATGGTCTAAGGCGTTCGTGCAAAGTACTGTAAAGTCTGAGGTGCCTGTTTGTTAGTCCGCTAAGTTCCTGCACTTGTCACCGTAGGAAACCAAATATGAGACACGAGGGGAAAATAATGAATAGCTTTCACGAGCAAGCGTCATGTTTGGACAGCGATAAAGACTGTGTGAATGTGTCAAAATAACAAATATTGTCTGTCTCTACACGCTCCGAGTTGCACTACGTTGACACTGAACGTATATGTATACACTACACTAATGTCTACACGCATTGTGCACTTTTGACTGTACGGAGACTTTAGACTGATGTTCTCCTTAGCGAATTTCGGTCACAATGGCCAGTCTCAACGGAGACTAGTAAACTAGACAGGAGATATGTATGTGCACAAGTGTTGCACAAACAACACATTAGGCACCTTCCATCAGTTCCATCACTCACATAATATGTACCTAGTCCGATGGGATAACAACACGATTCAACCGGAGAGTTATCGGACGCAGGAATAATTCCTGCTTAGCTTCACGGACTCTTCGAGATACGAAGGTGTAACACCGCCAACTTCAGACAAGTCCAATAACTGTTTTGTTCCGACCCGCGTGACTCGAAACCTCGAACCTCATCGTTTGCAGCCGTATAGCTAACTACTAACGAGGCACTTAAGTTATTCCAAATTTGAATATATTGCATACCTACTACCTGGCATAAAACCGAGGGAAGATATTATAGAAATAATATATTCAATAGCTCAAAAGCTTAACGCTATAAATGAAATCCAGAAGGATGAAACTTAACCCGTTAGGATAAGCGATATCCACTTATATTAAGTAAAAGCTTTAAAAATGGTCAAGTGCTTCGTTCAATAAAGTTCGATACTACCGATTACGTACCTCGTTTACTGGCTAGTATTTGTTCGGGCATCTGAACGGATTGCAGTAAATGTACCGGAACGCAAAGATACATAGCGGTACTGCTTTGCCACAAGCCGCTGTCATAGCTTCCCAATAAATTTTCGGATGGTGTATATCACATGGCCCTATTGGCCACTACAACGTCAACGAGGGGTGTGGGCGAGTGCAGAAAATCCGCTAGAAAACTTGAGGTCAAGGGCTCGAAGAAAATCTGGCAGAACGTCGTCCTAAGGCTTCCTGTGAGGCTTGCACCTCGGCTTAGGGTGACGTTTGGATGCTGTACGTCCTCATGACCATGGAAAGATTCCACGTCCGGATGACGTAAGAAATCGGGGAAATCGTCTTCGCTGGCGAAGACGCTGTATTGAGGTTTCCCAATTTGAACTCGTACTCGTATTCAATAAAATAAGGAGTTTGAAAAAAGCCTCAGGGATACGAGTTTAATAAAAACTGCCATATACCTTTAGCTTTCTTCCATCTTAGCTTACCATCAGGTGAGATCGCAGTTAAGGGCTAAGTTGTAGATGAATAAAAAAATGCTCTTCTTCGTTCAGCGAAGTGATTATTATCTAACGGATTCATGATCTTAGAGCTATGTAAAAGGAGGAACTCATCTGATTGACATTAATACCTATAGCCTATTAGTAGGTACCTATAGCCGAAAGCCATTGGGGTCCAAATGTGTGACCTCGAGTGGTGACCTCGCACCAAGAAATTGTGGGGATCTTCATGCAGTGTTGGATGAACACCCCCACAAGATGGACGAACGATCTCAAGCGAGTTGCTGGCAGCCACTGGATACAGGCGTCACAAGATTTCCGTGGCGATCCTTGTTAGAGACCCGTGGATGTCTTAAAACTACGCGAATAATTTATGTAGGTAGGGAAACTTCTGGGTCTAAATACTTGAAATTTTCCATGCACATTTTGTTTTGTCAGACGATGGTGATGACGAAGTAAGTGAGGATTTTCAAAAATTTCACCCGTTCGAAGCTAAACTGGTCTAAATAATAATATTTATTTGTTAGTTTCAACGCCTTAAAAATAAAATAAGGACCAATTCGCTAATAAATACCTTAAACCGGGATTACATCGCTCCGTACAATTCAATCCGCTTTTAGCTTATATTGGAGCCTTAAGTCGATTGGTCTCACACCTAAATACCTTTCGGGTAATTAAGTTTCTCACGTTTAATGAGGTTTTCGGTACCTTTCAACTTTTAATTGGCATTTGCGAACGATATAGGAAGCACTAATTACCCATTACTAATTAATAAATAATTAATACTTTTTTATTAGACAATTTACTTAAAGAGTCATGTCATGACTGTATGTGAAACGTTTTTACTACTGTATGCCTTGAGAATTTTTTTTTAGGTAGGTACTTACATAGAATTGGGAAACTTGTAGGTACTTACTTTTCTAACGTAATCTAGGTACCTACCACGTATATATCTAATAAGTAAATATATATAATATATTAATTACACTTTTATTATAATGAGTAGCTTTTCCGCATCTTGTTAGGGTTCCGTAGTAAACAAGGAACCCTTATAGTTTCGCCATGTCCGTCCGTCTGTCCGTCTGTCCGTCCTCGGTTAATCTCAGAGACTATTAGTGCTAGAAATCCGTAATTTGGCATGAGTATAAATATTAATCACGCCGACAAAGTGGTGAAATAAAATTTTGATAAATATTTTTTTTTAGGGTAGCTCCCGTACATGTAAAGTGGGGATGAATATTTTTTTTCACGTCTTCCCCATAGTGTGAGGTATCGTTGAATAGGTCTTTTAAAAATACTGTGGGTGTGGGAACATCATTTTTCGATTTCTATATCCGTTTGTAAAATATGATGTTTTAAAGTGCAAATTTTTATTAGAGTCAAGTGTCCCCCCCCCCCCCCTCTATCAGCCAAATGGCAGTATATAGGAACTTGAAAAAATTCACAGCAGTAGGGTATATAATCAATTTTAAGGGAAAACTATCACGGCTAAGTAGGGTTCACAGGTTAAGGAGTTATATCTGTTTTTCGAGGATTGTGACTACGGAACCCTACACTGCGCGTGGCCCGCCACGCACTTGGCCGGTTTTTATTTTATTTATTGTCTGGCCCTTCCCTCCGCCACCCGTGCGTATGGTAGTGTTTGGGTGAAAGGCACGATGATTTTCAACGAAATCAAGCGCACGAATCGGGTTGAACAGTCGTTTGGGAAATGTATTTTTGAGAAAAACTACTAAATTTATGTTTACAAAGTAAAATTATTTCAAGTAATGAATAAGTAAACTATGTCTAATGTTAAATTGTTTTAGAATTTTCACACTGCTCATATTATTTATTTACGTCCAAATTAGTGTTAAAATAGGAATCTATTGAGACTTGTAACTTTAAAATTATTATTTTTATCAATGTTTCATACATCAATAAACCTAGATATTGACGAGATAAATCGATATAATCCATAGTTTAGATTTATCAAATAAAGTAGTAATCACCCTCCTACGTTTGTATGAAGAAAGCAGCGAATTGAGACACCTTAACTTTCATCATCATCATGATCAACCCATTACCGGCTCACTACAGAGCACGGGTCTCCTCTCAGAGTAAGAAGGGTCTTGGCCATAGTCTACCACGCTGGCCAAGCGGATTGGCAGACTTCACACACCTTTGAGAACGTTATGGAGAACTCTCAGGCTTGCAGGTTTCCTCACGATGTTTTCCTTCACCGTTAAAGCAAGTGATATTTAAATACTTAAAACGCACATAACTCCGAAAAGTTAGAGGTGCGTGCCCGGGATCGAACCCACGACCTCCGATTAGAAGTCGGTTGTCCTAACCACTAGGCTATCACAGCTTTTTACCTTAACTTAACCTTAACTTTACAGAGCTTTTATTACAAAAAATCAGGTCGTTTCAGTAGTAAGGTAGAATAGATTGCGTTGCGTTTGACCTTACCTTTAGGTACTAGTTATTATTCTGTGGTTTGACCATAATTATCTCTATAGCCAACTAACAACACAATCTAGAAAGAAAAGCAAGTCCATACTTTTGTAGAATTGGAGATGGGTGTACAATTTTGCATTTAAAAGGAATCTATGGTCAAAAGAAAAAAGGAGTTGATCATCAATTATCATCAGTAGAAATCCCATTCACGTAAAATACAGAGCAATAATGACTGATGTCAAAATTTGTCACGTTATCTTGTCACGTCATGTCATAATTACTGATGTCATAATTTGCCATTCGTCAGTCAGGTCATATTGTCATGATTTCAAAAATTTCTACACCAATTTTTTGTCAGTTACATAAGCTCTTAATATTCATACTCTGATTTTTAATCCCGTGGAATTCTGACGTTTCTTAATGTTACCAGAGATAAAACAGTTCCCAAAAGATAATAAATTCAAAACTTACTTATAAATAAAAATCAATTGCCTCAGTTATGACAAATGCCTGACAGATACTTCAGGTATAGTTCAGTCAGTATCAGCTTGGTGTAAAATCGAACTTCAGGTGGTAACCCTGTTTTTTATAAAAATAATTCATTCTATTTTTAAATAACAACTGTCAGAATTCCACCAAATTAAAAATCAGACTATACGTACTTAAACGATATTGATCTCAATTTATTCACATTAAATACTACTTCTAATTAAATGTTTCAAATTCGTTGGCTTCCACTTAAGCGTAGGTGGGTTCGTGATTCGTCTCGCACATTCTGCATACAAATAAGGGGTTTGATATTTGATTTGTTATCGTATACGAGGCGTCAAAATATCGCATTCGTGGGACCAGCGTTACTTGAACCGCACACTTGTCATATACAATAATACAATGGTCCAAAGAATTAATAGCTCGAGATCCGCCTGCGACTATGATTATTTTGTCTTGATGATCTTCATCTTGAATTTATTTTTATTGGTATTATTCTTGTTTGGAAGTTTATTATAATGTCTCCACAGACCACAAGAACTAACTAACTTGTTTTAGTTCGATTAAATTGTATCAAATTGTTATTTAATGAAGACTCCATTCATCGTCATCTTGAGAAGAATTTTTGTAGGTAAGGCCTGAACATGATCATTTTCAATAATTAATAAGTAATAAAATTATTTATTAAACAAGCGATTTTATCCGCGTAGATTGTGGTTTTTTAATATCCTGTGGGAACTCTTTAATGTCCGTGAACAGAAATCAAACTAAATCTGTATCTTTCGTTAAGATCGATTAAGCGACAAAGCCGTGAAAATGTAAGACAATAGGTAGGTTGACCCTAATATCAACTTTTGTTTACGCAGGAACCCTAAATACCCTAAATACGTATTTCCGGGATAAAAGTAGCCTTCCTTACTCCTTGCTTTTTCGTCTACTTTTTCATAGGTATGCCTGTGAAAATCTCGTTAAAATCGGTTCAGCTGTTCCGACGATTAGTCCGTACAAACAGATAGAAACAAATATTTTAAAACCGTCTGTTTGGGTTATGTTACCGTTCAAATAATAAAACATATTATGAGCTTATCAAGAGGCAAATATTTCGAAATCATAGACAGGCACTAAAATGAATAATTAAATGAATTTGAAATTCATTTATCTGTATAGATTAATTAGTTATCGATCGAAAAGGTATTACATATACGAGGTCAATCAAAACGCAGTGATAAATTTAAGAATTGAGCGCATCGCGACAAATAATTTTTTAACTCACATATTTTTAGAATCATAATTTCATAATCGGGTATAATAGATTATTTTCTCGTAACATTTTGTGCCTTTTTAATACGTCCAGATGAATATATAATTATGGTGTCGCGTAAAAAGCGCACAGTAATGCCTTTTGGATTTGGATCTTCTTAGAAATAAGGAATGTTAGACGCGGTGTCGCGAAAAAAGAGCAGGTTAGTAGGGTAGGTTATGTTAGACTAAACTTGCTCATTATTGTTATCAGGTATTCTATGTTAGTAACATCCTTTACTTAATTTAATAATACAACGTTAGTTTTACTTTACGCAAAACCTGAAAGTAGTTTGTTCAAAATCAGTAACAAAATCGAATCCAACCATTTTTATACCGTGTTATATTTTTGTCCAAAAATATTTTGAAATCCTACAAGCTTAGGCACAATGGTTTACCGCGCATCAGCTGACGGTCGGCACACAGCGGCGGTCATTCAACTCGCGTCGATCGCTAGTCCCTGCGGCGACGGCTTGAGGTGACCATTTTTTTCGAGGACAATGACGCAACATAACAAGATTGTAACTTCGTTACTTTTCATTATATTTTTTTGAAATTTTGTATAAATATTTTTAATGTAAAAATATTTGACACGTGTTTCGGTTTTTGCGCAAAGTAAAACTAACGTTGTATAATGTGGCTAATTCTGTTGTACACAATCTCTAAATCTAAACTAAAATGACAGGTCTAAATCTATTGCTATCTCTTTCACAATGCTTCCTGCGGGAAAGGATAGCCCTATTTTTAAACTTGTCAATTTAGTTTAAGTTTAGAGATTGTGTAGGTACAACAGAATTAGCCACAACGTTATAGGTTAGGTTAGTTTAGGATACTTGTTTTTGGTATTTTTACATTATTAAGTATTATATTTATATATAGGTACTTATGTAAAAATACCAAAAACAAGTAGTAATTATAACTTATTAACACTAGTAAGTTTAAAACACTAAAACAGATGATTGCTGCTTTCGAAGTGACTTGAAGGACCAGAACAGTAGGTAGGTATATAGACTTGTGCGTTTTTTTGTATGACGGGAATCAGAAATTAATTAATTGACATTAATTGAAATTAATGAATAAACACAAAAGTGACCCAAATAACTACAGGCCGATCTCGATTCTACCAACTCTCAGCAAGATATTTGAGAAAATGATGCTCAACCAACTGCTTTTGCACTTTAATTTAAATAAATTACTTCACTCTGAGCAGTATGGTTTCACTAAGGGTCGTTCTACAACCGATGCGGCCGCAAGGCTGTTACGGCATATTTTCGATGCATGGGAGAAATCACAGAATGCCATTGGTATTTTCTGTGATTTGTCAAAAGCATTCGATTGCGTTGATCATGAGACTCTCTTACGAAAATTAAGCCACTATGGTATTAAAGAAACTGCACTCAGTCTTATTGCCTCTTATCTCAGTGATCGCATACAGAGAGTATGTATCAATGATGTTAAGTCGTCCGGATCAGCCTCAGTAATGGGTGTTCCCCAAGGCTCTATTCTGGGTCCATTCATGTTTCTGGTTTATATTAATGATTTACCACATTTTGTCAAAAATGCTTGCGATATTGTACTATTTGCTGACGACACGTCTTTGATTTTTAAAGTCGATAGGACTAAGGACAATTTTGACGATGTAAATAATACATTATCTCAAGTTTCACACTGGTTTACTACAAACAATCTACTTTTGAATGCAAAAAAAACCAAGTGTGTCGAGTTTCTATTGCCCAATACAAGGGTTACTAGCAAAAATTTAAAGATAAGTGGTGAGCCATTGAAAACTGAGGACACAACTGTGTTCTTGGGAATAACCCTAGATGCAAAGCTTCAATGGGGCACCCATATAGCAACACTTGCTGGCAAGCTCAGCTCTGCTGCTTACGCTGTTAGGAAGATTCGACAGATAACAGATATAGAAACTGCAAAAATTGTTTATTTTGCATATTTCCATAGTATTATGTCGTATGGACTCATACTATGGGGTAAAGCGGCTGATATTGAAAAAATTTTCGTTTTACAAAAAAGGGCAATTCGCGCAATTTATAATTTAAAACCGCGGGATTCCCTTCGAGAGAAATTTAAAGAAATAGGTATTCTTACGGTAGCTTCTCAATATATCTATAACAATATAATTTTTGTTAGGCAAAACATTCACAGTTACATTAAAAAGTGCGAATTACACGACAGGCAATTAAGAAATAGAAATAGGCTCGTGATTCCTCAGTTACGCCTCAAAAGGGTCCAAAGGTCATTTGTGGGAATGGGCGTAATGTTCTATAATAAAATTCCACAAGCAATCTTAGACTTGCCTTTACACAAGTTTAAGAACTCTATTAAAAATATGCTCATAAAAAAAGCATATTATACAATTGAAGATTATATAAATGATAAAAAAGCATGGAGCAATTTCTCAATGTCTTAAACCGAGTATTTGATTATTGGTGTTCAATTCGATGCTTTGATCATGGGTAGCCTAAGTATGTCACGCTCTCTTTAAACATTTCTGTGGTGGTGTCGTGTGGTGCGGGTTGTTACGTTCCCTCGAATATGGTTGAGCGAAGCAATGGCTGGATCATGCGTCATGCTCGTGAACGGGTGCCACCGTCGGAAATGGGGCTACTTTTGTCTGCCCTTCTTCACATGTGTAGAATTGTAAGCACCATTCCGAACCTGTGGTAGATTCATTTGTCGATTCGTAAACGCTTCCGAAAGTTTATCTGAATAAAATTATGATTACTTATATAAATGATAAAAAGGCGTGGATTTGACTCGTTCCAGCAATGCGCGAGACGGCAATTCAATCATGTACTTACCATAAAATTGTTATATTGATATTGATATTGTAAATTTGGAAAAGAGCAACCGCCGAGTTTCTTGCTGGTTCTTCTCGGTTGGAACGGCATTCCGAACCAGTGGTAGATTCATCTGACTATTCAAAAGCACTTGTAAAAGTTTATTTGAATAAAAAACTTTTCTATTCTATTCTATTCTATTCTATTCTAATTCAGCTTTTATTTTCTGTGTATGTAACACTCCTTATTTCTGAAAAGATAAGTAGAAGAAGATAGCTACGCGCTTTTTTCACTGTGCGTTTTTTTCACTGTGCGCTTTTTTCGCACAACCGAATGTATACGGGACGAAATTCGGTACGGAATTTTTTGTAATAAATTTTTAATTCCTGCCATAACTCAGCTTTACAGGAGGGGTCTTTTAAGAATGGCTTCACCTTATCAGGTGGTATCATGACGCCGGCACGCGATTTCCAACGTAATGTAATATGGTGTACGTGTCGTGAATACCAATTAGCCGAGGTGTGGCGACTTTTTTTATCGTTGTATCGCGGTGTCTCATCTCAGAGCTTATTTCGCCATTAAATAGAGCCTCAGCCTCTAGTTTTAACCCGACCCCGATGCGAAAACAACGGGTGTTATAAGTTTGACGTGTCTGTATGACGTATGTGTGTGTGTCTGTTCCCCCGTAGCGCTCAAACGGGTGAACCGATTTGAATGCGGTTTTTTGTTTGAAAGGTGAATTAGTCGGGAGTGTTCTTAGCTATGTTTGATGAAAATTGGTCCAAGATGGCCGCCGCCACAAAATGGCAGATTAAATATGTTTTCACAACTCTCTCAATATAGGTACCTCTCGCGACTTTGCCCGCGTGGATTTAGGCTGTTTGAACAAACATTCGTGGGATTTTTTCGATTTTCCGTAATAAAAAGTCATCAAGATCAATTCAGCGGTTTAGGCGTGAAAGCGTAACATACAGACAGTGTTACTTTCTCATTATTTATATACTGGTAATAATAAATGATCTTAATAAATTGTTTAAATAAACTTCTTATAAACTTAATATATAAAAAGTCAGTATTAGTACCTATTATTAAATAATAAGGGCCTGTTTAACCACCTTCTGATAAGTATCTTATCTACCTACAACTTTTGTTTTGTCACTTCACATAAAGTAAGCAAATGACAAAACTTACATTTAGGCTAGCCAACACTTATCAGAAGGTGGTGAAACAGGCCGTAAATATCTTGATTTGTAACATAAGACTTTTATTTATTTATAAAACTAATGTAACGCACTTGTTACCTGCCGACGGCAAGCATCATGCCAAAAAAATTATGATACTTTGCCTGCATGTTTTAATTTTAATGTAATAATTATTATTTATTTTAGTTACAAAGCTCTTCACGTAAAGTGAAAAGTGAAAAATATATTCGAGTATCCTATGTTTATATCGTAATTAGTTGATTAAACAAACAAACGGGATATATTTATTTAACGCAATGCGCACGCGTCACTGTATCTCAGTGTGATAGTAGCTGATAAGTTATTTAGTGGTAGTAAAAAGTTTTAGAACGGGCTAAGTTCATAATTTAATCGTTAACACGGATAATTTAATTTGGCTTTGCTTTTATTTCGAACTGTTTAACTGCGACCTCGACAGCGTATAACTAATTTACAAACAATTAAAAAAGTATCATAATATTAACCAACACTTAATTTATTACCTTCTTCCAAAATAATGCCAAAACAAAAAATTCTTTCAGTTAAACAGTCACAATTTAGAATAGGTTTTAATAACCCACCTTTGTTAAACATGCTGAGCAAAAAAGGAAGGAAGTTTGTTGATTAGCAAATAAAGGAAGTGTGTATGACAAACAATATAAAGGGTGGTATTTCAACCTTAGAAATGCATCTACCCCCCTAGATTCTCTCTGTGTCCTATAGGTATATGTATAATTAAGCAGTGAGTTCTCAATTTCGGTGCTGCCATATAGGTAAGTTAGATGCAATTAAATAAAATGTTTCAGTAATAATCATATTTAAAAAAAGTTTATTTGTTTGTATATAATCGTACTTTATTTTAGTTATTGTAATTAATCATTATTAAAGCTTAGCTCTTAATGCGTGGATATTGATGATTGATCGCGGACCTCCGTCGGCCGCCTACGATGCTTATCTTAAATATTTATATTATGGAGATTTATTAAATATTAAATATTATGAATGTGTTTATAAACAAATTATGTATGTAGTAATATTATAAAAATAAAATGTAAAAACACTTAATATATTTAACAACCACTGAATAAGAATATCTGTATAACCATGAGCAAGGCTTTTTCCCGACGGTAAATTATTGAAGATCTTGTAAAGTTTGACTTTATAGTAATGTTTATGCACTCTTATTTATTTCATGCTTTATTGCATTTTTTTCTTACTCCAAAAGATGAAGAATTGTCTATAATGATTGCTTATTATAATTATAATTTACACCTAAGTACATAAGAAAAACACAAGATCATAAGGAGTGAAGGACCGACAGTTTCATATGTGAAATATCAAGCATTTTTATATGGGCATAAAATTTTAAGCTAAGTATAATTAAAAAGGAGCCCTTTAATAAACTGCAGCAATAAAAGTTATAATGTATCAACTTTATTAAATAAATTTATTTTGGCTATAAAACTGATTATGGGGTGTTTATTTGGTTTTTAATTATGGTTGAATAACTTGATAAATAAAATTGCTCAATTTTCATTAAAAATTAACTATTTAAATACTTAGGTCAAACGGTACTTTTATTTATTCTTTTTGCATTTACTTTCTATGTGCAAAAAAGTGTTTTCTTGTGTATTCTATACAGATTTTATACTCTCGAATTTCATGGTCGTAACTCGTAATTTGCAATGGCGATTTTTTAATATGCCAAAACATATAATATACTAGTGGACCTGACAAACGTCATCCTGCCCGGTGACATAACAACATCAACGCCACCTACCGAGACCCGGTGGGTTACCTGTACCTACCCGGTAATTGTGTTTTCGAACCATCCAGGAACCCATTGATAAAAATGAAAAATGTGATAAATGAAGAACCGCTCGACCGATTTTGTGCAAACTTCACATAAACCATCTTCTAATTAATCCAAACAAAGCCATTTGGTTTGGATAGGTGAGCCCGTTCTTGAGTTATAAAGTTACAACGAAAAGTGGCATTGATTTTTATATATAATATAGATTATTTCTTTCTAAAAAGAGAGTTGACATAAATGTGCCAACTAATGTGTCAACAACTAACCATTTCAAAATATTTATTTTATTTTACTATAATTTTAAAGTCATATGCTATACTGTCATATCTAAGTACCTAATTGAGTTTAAATAAAGCTCGATCGTTACAATATAGTTTGCCCTTTTATAACGTAATATACCTACTTATTAAAGCTATTCCTTTATTTTTGTTAATTCTAATGGATGCCAAGGTCTATGAAATAGGGATTAGGGTTGTCGCATACCAGGAGCCGGGCGATAGTGTGTGCAAATACAGATTTGACTGCCGTCAGTCACTTGGGCACGGAATATAAGGTAGGCACTTCTAAGTACTTTCACTGCATCTTACAACAGACTTATGATAATTCGGAAAGAGAAAGATTCTTGGAAACTTTATTTTTATTTCATTTATATTTACATTTTTGAAATTATGTATATGATGTGGAAATAGTATTTAGCATCTTTATGCCACTTATTTGTTAGCAGCTAGGTCAGCAGTATTTATTTTACATCTAATAATATTCAATTATAATAATTATTAGACAACTTTATTAAATATAATAAATGTATTTAAATTGGTACCTACCTGTCTATTCTAATTTACCTACTCTCTAAGTGCATAAATCTTGATTGTTCTGATTAAATTCACAAATAGGTAAATATCTACCTAGTTAGTGGTAAAATTTCTGTATAATTATTTGTATTATATATGTAAGTGATTGTATACTTATATATATATTTATTATATATCTGTATTATATATAATAATAAATATACCTAATTAATATTGTGTGGATATTAGTTTTGCTTTTCTTTCGTTTATTTTTGTAGGTAGGTACTTACTGTTATCTGATCTGACTAATTAGTAGCTCATGTAATAGTAGAGTAGAGTAGTAAGTACTCATATTAATGAAAACACATTTTTAAAAACCATAGGTACCTACCTGCCTGCACATATTTTTAAATCAACATACCTCATCTCCATCTCTTTTATAGGGCAATATTTCAAACAATGCTCGTAAGACGCGGGTTTTAGGGCGCGTTAACTTTAACTGCGCCATTAGCGAACTCGCGCGCGTGTGTTTACGCGATTTTTAATGACACGCTAATCATCTCCTCTCTTTTGCACTGGACGTGCGTCTCAACAATGTTCAGGGTTAAGCTATGCCTATCGATAATGTTAATGAGATGTTATGTTCATACCTATTTTGTTTTCATCATTTTATGTCTAGTAAAACATTGAGTCAGTGTCTAGTCAACATACCTAGGTATATAACTATCTACGTCTTATTGTAAGAATTTTACTTTTATAGATATCAACCATCATCATAATTAGTAATATAGGGCTACCACACCCTACATAAAGTAACTAAGCACTGATAATTCTTTTTACACATAGGTATGATTGCATATTACATTATACATAATAGCAAAAATATAGTATATTAAAAGATACTTAAAAAATCATCGTCTCTAACAACACTTTTATGTAACAACATGTAGGTACCTACTTATTACATCTGTGTTGATTGATATGAAATTAGGTAGGCATGCCTACTTAACTAGGTATTTAGGTACTATTGACATTAAACTTGCTAGTTACGACATTACTCTAATATTAGAGTCTTGAGTGACACCGTAACTTCTGTTCATGTAATAATTGCAAAACATTTCACGTTCTTGTGATAATTGTAATATTATTAAACTACCTACCCATACCTATTTTACTAGTAAAAATTCAAACTGTCAGTGTCATTCAAAACGATTTCTCTCAAAAATAATATGAAATGAAGGTAGGATGCGTTTTAAATGTGGTTAGGTTAGGCTTAGTCAAGCTTGATAAGTATAAAACTAGCCAAAAATATTTCGTTTAGATTTATATTTTATTTGGTTTATTATGAGAGAAAACCCTAAAAAAATATATAAAAATTACGTAAAAAATAAGTAGAACAATAAGGTAATCTCAATAGTTACATTTTTGACATTACAATTAGAACATGGCGATGGTCTTTACATTTGATTAACATTTACGTAAGTAAGTATAGGTAGGTAATTACTACAATCACTAATCTAATCTCTGCGACCATTCTAAGTTACAAAAAAAAACCAAGCAGAGACAAAAAAAATCTCTAATAAATAACCACATAACAAATATGTGCGTAATAAATTGACATTCACGTAGGCAAGTAGTTAATTGCTACAATCACCAATCTAATATCTGTGATCGTTCTAAGTAAATCACAAAAATAAATCACAAAAAAAGCCATGCTGTCACTAAAAACAATTTGTCTCAAAAATAATTTTTAATTGAGTTGCACGGGGAAATACGAATAAAACGCACTCACCACCACATGCTGCCTCGGCCGCGCCTCGGCTTGTTCGCCTCGCACCTCAAACACAGAAACAGCACAAACAAGAAGCACAGCCACTTCATTATGGGCGGACCCGACATGAGCGCAAGCGGTCAGCGCGCGGTACTGTCTGACGGTGCGCGCTGAGTGCCGAGGCGGAGTCGCCGTGGGTGGGAGGCCTTACCTGCCTGCCCGCTTACGCCTCGTGGCTTTTTTATGCAATTCGATAATGCTTTGTGATTAGTTTGACGCATTATCGGCGACGGGGGCCGAGAAGGTTCTTGCGGACTGTGTCGGTGTTGAAGGAGAGTCTCAGAACTCATTTAGATCACCCGCTAATAGATAAGATGTATTGTTCCTCGGCTAATACAAACGCGCCAGAGACAAGTTAAAACCGGCGCATAGAATGTTACTCCGATCAAGGTGTCAATGAAATCGTGAACGTGACACAAGTGGGAAACCATACCTCAGAACATCAAAAGCGGCAAGAAAATCGCTTTTCTTCAGAAAAGCGGTTTTCCTCAAAGAAATTTTCTGCAATCTTATTATCTTCTAAGTCATAGGTACTACCTGCATAAAGAAAAATAATTACTCTTTATAAATCTAATTAAGTAGGTATAAGCGAATATGACTTGATTAGGTTTCAATAATAATTTTGTTTTCTATTTCATACATTTTTATAATGCACCATTGGTCGGCAATATGGCCAAAACAGCCCTTGCGGAAAACTATCCAGAAAAAAAAATAGTTATAGATCGACCAGAATCTCATGAAAAATAGGGAAATGAAATTCCAAGGTTAGCAACACTACGGCTGCCCTAGCGATAAACAAAGTACCTAATTGACTTTTTGCATTAACAAAAGTTTTATGTCGAGTAGTTTTTACCACAGTTTAATATTACAAATAACTTGAACCGTTTACTGAAATTTAAATTGCCCAAACAAATAACTGCACTCACTAACCCGGAATATAAATGCAAAAACCAAGTAAACAAACAAGCACAACACAAAAACAAAGTAATTGGATGTTGATTATTTTGTTTTTGTATTTAAAATGCAGTTGCTTGATTTTTCGTTTCGTGAAACGATTCCAGGTAAGGTGTTCTGAATGTAATTACTTTGTTTATCACTAGGGCAGCCGAGTTAACCTAGTGTTGCTTACTACAAAATTTAATTTCCCTATTTTTCATGAGATTCTGGTCGATCTCTAATCACTACATAGTATAAAATAAAGTCGCTTTCTCTGTCCC
This sequence comes from Melanargia galathea, assembly GCA_920104075.1. Classification (NCBI taxonomy): domain Eukaryota; kingdom Metazoa; phylum Arthropoda; class Insecta; order Lepidoptera; family Nymphalidae; genus Melanargia; species Melanargia galathea. The sequence continues at coordinate 5,900,595 of OV049862.1, read as the reverse complement.
TGTATCCCTATGTCCCTATGTATGCTTAAATCTTTAAAACTACGCAACGGATTTTGATGCGGTTTTTTTTAATAGATAGAGTGATTCAAGAGGAAGGTTTATAAGTAGAAAAATTGGACCCGGTAGGTGGCGCTAATAGCGGGCAGGACGACGTCTGCCGGGTCCGCTAGTTAAATAATAATAATACCTAGGACTTAACCTACTAAGTAGGTACATAATTCATTGCCACTAAATAGATTATAAATAATAATATAAATAGTCACACATACACACACGGTCGTCTGTTCCTAAAGTAGGCAACTTAATGCCTGTGTTATAGGTAACAGCCGACTGATAGACATATTTACATATAAATACATATATATTTTAATAAAGGTATACATACATACATATTATTACACCCAGACTCGGAGCGGGAATCGAACCCGCGACCCCGGAGCGGAAGGCAGGGTCACTGCCAACCGCGCCAACGGGTCAGTCAGATTACTCCTTCTATGTCTGAACTAGCCAATCTGATAAAGTTCCGAACTAGTTTCCTATCTAAGAGTTCCCTGTATTTATTCAGGATCCTATCATCAGATCCTAACCTGATGAACATGGGAAGGGATATTCTTTCAACCAATAGAAGAATTTTCTAAAACGGTCCAGGCGTCTGAGTCATACATAAAAAGTTTCCGATGAATTGAGAACCTTCCTCCTTTTTTTGAAGTCGGTTGAAAAACATCATTTGTTGTTTATTGCATTATGTCCCATCAGGGGATATACTTGTCCTGGCGGAATTTCCCCCAGGACGTGAGAAGCTCCTAGCTCACGTACCTACTGGGGGAAATTCCGCGCTTGCTTGCCGAGGGGCAAGCAAGACCCCCACATCATCGTTGGAGTGAGGCTTCCAGCGATACTGTGGGGGGCAATTTAACCAGCAGATTCAATGAATCCGCAAAAATAGCACAATATCTTTTCAAAGTTATGGCATTGATAGGCTAGGTACTAGTTATCTACTACCTACTCGAATGTAAGGATAGAATAGAATAGAATAGAATAGTTTTTTATTCAAATAAACTTTTACAAGTACCTACTTTTGAATCGTCAACTGAATCTACCACAGGTTCGGAATGCAGTTCCAGCCGAGAAGAACCTGCAAGAAACTCGGCGGTTGCTATGGCGATAAGATAGGTAGGTAGGTATATTGATTGATTGTAAAACATTGCTTACTCTGACCATAATATTTTAAAATATGTAAGGATTTCTTTTCAATTTTTGATTTATGGCTTTCAGGTGTACACTATCTAACAACTGGATTAGTTCACATAATATTCCCAGAAACCATATTATTTTTCTTAGGTTGGATGCAGTATCTTTTTCTCAAAACACATATTCTTTAAGAACAAATAAATAAAGCCTTTACAACTAACTGGTGGAAGATGGCTGGCACCTACCATTTAAAGTTCACCTATCGCTAATGTTTAAGAACAATACACGAGTAACCGAGATAATTAACAATTGACCTAGGTGCTTTGTTAGCTTCCCAACATCATGCATAGGTTCTATAGAAAAGGGCTTTTTATTGCCTTATTCAACTAATGAATTCCAAGAGTTCTTAAAAGATGTGAGATGGCTCGTGGTTATGCAAAAATGTATTTGCCATTGTTTCGTTTCTTTTGCTAATTATTGTTAGAAACTTCTATACTCAATAGGTTATCAAGCATGGGAAATAGGTACCAAATAATATTATCTTATCTACTAGGTATGTTTTTTTTAACCCTTGACGTAAAAGCGACGGGTGTTATAAGTTTGACGTGTCTATGTGTGTGTAATATGTGTGTGTGTGTGTGTGTGTCTGTTCCCCGTAGCGCTCAAACGGGTGAACCAATTTGAATACGTTTTTTTGTTTGAAAGGGGAATTAGTCGGCAGTGTTCTTAGCTATGTTTAATGAAAATTGGTCCAAGATGGCCGACGCCACAAAATGGCCACAAAATTACTATTTTTTCACAACTCCCTAAATATGGGTATCAAATGAAAGGGCTTGACTAGTAGAATATCACTATGTAAATCCAAGATGGCCGCCACCACAAAATGGTGAATGTCGGGGTTTTTTTTTTTTTAAATTTTAATTTATACTTGTAACCTAACTAACTTAGGTAACTTCTCGCAGAAACGCGCAAGTGACGTGCCTTTAAAAGCGCGTTGCGGCGCTGCAAAGTTTGAGTCTGATTTTTAATTCCGTGGGATTCTGACGTTTCTCAATGTTACCAGAGATAAGACGATAAATTCAAAACTTACATAAATAAAAATCAATTGCCTCGTGTAGGTAGATACGACAAATGCCTGACAAATACTTCAGATACGAACCTACTTTAGTTTGGGGTAAAATTGAACTTCAGGTAACCCTGTTTTTCATACAAATAACTCATTCTGTTATTAAATCACAACTGTCTGAATTCCACCGAATTAAAAATCAGACTATAGTTGTTGTCGGTTTGCATTCTACCCGGTTGGTGCACCGTCGAGCGTCTTGCGTTTTCGCGCAAATAAATTATATAGACGTGCGGTATCACAGTGTGACGCACCGCAAATTTTTCTATATGTAGGACACCGCAGCATCGCCGCAGAACCACTGCAGTGACGTCACATTGCGTCACGGTTTCGCAGTGACGCACGGCAAATTTTTCTATGTAGGATCCTGTAGGGCCACTGCATATCTAACCACTGCAGTGACGTCATGTTGCGTCACGGTTTCGCAGTGCACCGTTTGAGTGTGACGCATGGCAAATTTTTCTATGTAGGACCCTCCAAGGGCCACCGCATAACCACTGCAGTGACGTCACATTGCGTCACGGTTTCGCAGTGCACCATTTCAGTGTGACGCACGGCAAATTTTTCTATGTAGGACCCTCCAAGGGCCACCGCATAACCACTGCAGTGACGTCACATTGCGTCACGGTTTCGCAGTGCACCATTTCAGTGTGACGCACGGCAAATTTTTCTATGTAGGACCCTCCAAGGGCCACCGCATAACCACTGCAGTGACGTCACATTGCGTCACGGTTTCGCAGTGCACCATTTCAGTGTGACGCACGGCAAATTTTTCTATGTAGGACCCTCCAAGGGCCACCGCATAACCACTGCAGTGACGTCACATTGCGTCACGGTTTCGCAGTGCACCATTTCAGTGTAACGCACGGCAAATTTTTCTACGTAGGACCCTTCAAGAGCCACCGCATAACCACTGCAGTGACGTCACATTGAGTCACGATTTTGCAGTGCACTGTTTGAGTGTGACGCACTGCTTTTTCTATGTAAGACCCCGCCGCGCCGCCGCAGGCAAAAGTTTGTGTGTATGTATGTATGTATAGGTATATACATACACACAAACTTTCGCCTTTATAATATTAATGTGATTATAATATACCTAGGTACCTACTTAGCGTACCTAAGTGATAACATTGTGATAATAAAAAGTATAATGCCCGGCTGAGTTTGTTGTGGGCTCTTCTCAGATCATAGCATATTTGGAGCCCATGTTGCTTTTGAAGTAGCGAAAAGTTGCTTATTTTCTTTAATTTACCAATCCTGAATCCGTGAATAAAGAAATTTTATTTCAAAAAATAAAAACACCTATCTACAAGTAGCATATCTATGCATTTAATGACATTTAATAACACACGTTCTGGAGAACTGTCGCATGCGTTCGGGTGTACGAGTCGGCGACGACTGCGCGCGCGCGGCGCCGTGCGCGCGGGGCGTCGTGCGTCACGCGCGCGCGCAGTGGGAGGGGCGGCCGCGGCCAATCAGCGCGCGCAGCCCGCCGAGCGAAGCCGACCACGTGCGCCTCGGGAGATACACGAAATTTTTTCAAAAAAGCTCTAGAATACTTTTATGTTTCGAATTTTGTCTTGTCATATCTACCTACGATCTAAAAGCCCTCTTTCTACAAGCGTAGATCAAAAATGTTTCATTTACTACATGTACCTACAAGTCTTACTTATACCTGTTTTCACCAGCAGTACTAAAACGAACCCTTAGTGCGAGACATCATCTTAATCTAGACGTCTAGTGGGAACTTTAAACTTTGGCAGAAAATATTTTTCACGTAGGTAGGTTCCTATTTTTCAAGGACGTTTTCAATTCAATGCTTATTTTTTTCAATGTTTTATTTAGGTTCGAGTACCTTTTAAGAAACGCCTGGTAAACTAGATTTAAATAGACTAGATAGAAAAGCACGACAGAATTTAAAGTATAAATCAGCACAATCAATATAAATTTATAACTAAAGTATTAAAATTAATAATAGAAAATGAATAACAAAGTACTTATCTTATTATATTATGTTACAAATTATGAAGTATGGGACAATCAAGACCATTTTATTACAGCCAAATCAGCGATCGTCCCTTTGAAAAGACATCAACGCGTGCGGTCTGCGTCAAACGAAACACAGCAATCACCACCTAATAATAACTCGACTTACAATAGTTATTTATGTTACAAGTGCGGTAAGCTAGAAATTACACTCGAGATGCAAATTTAATAGCCGAGGGTATTAAATAGCACCGATGCGCACGTGTACCTACCTACCTATCGTACAACTCTTTTCAATTATAAATGCAAAAGTGTGTCTGTCTGTCTGTCTGTTTGTCTGGTCCAACAGTTTAACCGATTTTGATGAAATTTGGTGCAGTATTAGCTTACATCCCAGAGACGGACATGTTTTACTTATTGATTTTTACTTACTTTTTATCCCAGAAAATTAAAGAGTTCCCATGGGATTCTTGAAGGTCCATCCGATTAACCGATTTATACGAAATTTAATACAGAGAAAGCTTGCGTCCCAGAAATCGACATAGGCAACTTATATTGCGGAAAAGCAAATAAGTAGTTCCCACAGGATTTTAAAAACCTAAATCCACGCGGACGTAATCGCGGGCATCATCTAGTGGCAATACCTGTTGCTAAGTTATGTTTGGCTATACTATTCAGCTATACTAAAATAATTAGAACACAATTCAAATGCTAACTTGCAATAGTTTTGTGAATGAAGCTAGCGGAATGTTTCAAGCCTTGAGCCTTTAGCCTGTTAGCATTTGATAATGGTTTCTTTATTGCACATATGCTATTTATGATTTTTACCGCACAATATTTGTGGTGGCCAATTGTGCAGCAGTGGCCTCATCGCATTTAGGTATGTGGTAACACCTACTTAGTGTAAGTACTTTACAGTTTTGATAGATTTGCAATAAGAAACACTTTATAAGCAACTAGTTATATTTATTTATTTATTTATTTATTTGACACACAAAACAGCTAGCAACCAAACAAAAATAGCAAATAACAGAACAGAGACCTCAAAACCGGCTGCTCGCCAAAATATGTGTGTACAACTACTTAAAATAAAGAAACAATAAAAATATTCAAGTTAGCTAAATAAAAATAATTGAAATACTTAAGTTTAAAACATATTGCAACAATAATATTTTAGTAAGGGGAATTAGTACTTGCTACGCGAAACAACGCATTTTTTATTTTATTCTTGTAGGGTCCCTCACGAGGGTCAAAAATATCTAGCTCCTCCTGAGCCTTGGATGCCAGATCGTTGTACAATCTGCACATTCTAACTAAAGGATTATAAAAAGATGTGTTGTTTCTGTATGTATGTAATATGAAAACATTCGAACGCCTACATTGATGCCTGGTGTTTATATTTATGTTTTCTAATAATGCTGAACAGTCCAATTTAAAATGTATAATTTTATGTAATGTCATTAAAAAGCTCATATTACGTCTTAGATAAAGAGGTGTGACTTTAAAGTACTTCGATTTCTCAAAGTAGCCTTGGAGAACCCGAGAAAAACCAAATCGCCAACTAAGTACACTAAGGCAACGTCTCTGAACAGATTCAATGCGGTTTATGTGTATCTTATAGTATGGAGACCAAATTACAGAACCGTATTCAAGTCTACTTCTGACTAAGCTGTAATAAAGACACAGTAAGCTTTGGGGATTTTTAAATTCTTTAGTATTTCTCATTAAGAAACCTAGCATCTGGTTCGCTTTATTGATCATAGCTTCATAATGTTCCTTAAATGTTAATTTTATATCTAAAAATATACCAAGATCTTTTACACATTCCTTACGATTAATAACATATTTATTAATATTATATTCGAAAATTAATTGTTTCTTCTTAGCTGTATAAGAAATAGTACAACATTTATTTTCATTCAAAGGTAGACCGTTATTGATGCTCCACTGAGTAATAGTATCAAGATCTTTCTGTAGTTCTAGACAGTCATTAATGTTTATTACAGTTTTATAAATTTTTAAATCGTCTGCGTACATTAGACATTTATTTTTGATATTATTCACTAGGTCATTGATAAAAAGAATAAAAAACAGTGGACCGAAGTGGGACCCTTGAGGGACGCCTGAAGTTACCTCAACTGCAGATGACATGTATCCCTTCAAAGTTACTATTTGGGAACGCTTTGAAAGGTACGATTCTATCCACCGTAATAGATCTCCATGTATACCGAAAGTTGATAGTTTGTGACATAATAAATTGTGATTAACACGATCGAATGCCTTGGAAAAATCTGTGTAAATTGCATCTACCTGTTGAGTTTTTGCAAATGCACCAGATAGAAAGTTTTTAAAAACAAGAAGGTTGGTAATAGTTGAGCGACTTTTGACAAAACCATGTTGCTCATCGCATATAGACGACTTGACGTGAGAATAGACTACATCATAAACAAGAGTTTCAAATATTTTTGGAATGCAAGAAAGAATACTTATAGGACGATAATTTTCACACTTAGTTTTGTCACCTGACTTAAAAATGGGTACAATATGAGCTATTTTCCATTGTGTTGGAAAAGTATTTTCAGAAAGTGATTTGTTAAAAAGTATAAAGAGGGGTAGTGATAGTTCATGTAGAAAAGATTTAATGAATAAAGGTGGTAAACCATCAGGTCCAGCACCTTTAAAAGCGTTAAGGACCTTCATTTTGTGTATAATATTCTTACGCTCAATGAATATGGAATTGATTAAAGAGATAGTATTAGTTTCTGTAGATGAGTCTATTTTTATATTCGTAGATGAAAGTTGATGAAAAATGGAACCAAAAAAATCAGAAAATAATTCACATAATTCATTGAAAATTTTAATGCATTATTTTTAAACTAAATAGATTAATATAAAAGTTGCTGTACCTACCTACTCACAAATCAGTCAAAATATTTGAATAGGTATGTAAAAGACCGGTGTTGAATTTTTTCAGCGCATCTGATTGACGTCTTACACTCTTTTCGAGTGCTTAATCGGCTGTACAAAAAATGGCACGTGGTACATGTGCTCATCATGTGGGGTCATGGCTAATTGAATACCCGTGTATCGGGGTTACACTCCAGATGTCAATGTGTTCATATTTGCCCACTCGGTCATAACTAATTGCCGTTTCCGGGTTCATTTATAAGCGTGGGTGAAGTGATTTTTTTTTGTACCTACGAGTATGCTTTAGAGAGTGCTTTTTATTTACCTCCTGAGAAAAAAGAACATTTATTTCCCTTAACGATCTGTACCTACATACTTTCAGTTCATTCACGTAACCAATCACAAACATAATAAACCGTTCAATTGTCTGAATCAACTTCGGGGTAGAATGCATGTATAATATGGATACTATTGTATCTATAGGTAGGTATTTCTATAAGTATATCATTAATAAACAGTTGTCCCATTTCAATAATTTATAATACTCATTGTATATGCACAAAGCTAATAAAGGCACCTTTATTGTCGCACTAAATTCCCGTGGAATTCTAAACCACTGCAAAATTGCTCCGAAATTCATTTAACGCTAAAATAATCTGAAATTTACAACACAAGGGAATAAGGTAACAATTCCTTTATCGTAAATTATAGGTACTTAAGTACCTACTTTAATTTTTTAATTTTGGGTCCATTGACTGAAACAGCAGTGTTACTAATTACGGAATTTATTTTGTATTGTAACAATAAAGTAGCTATATTATGCGCTTGGTGCTAAACGAATTTGAGATTTAAGTTATTAATAATAACAACAAATAATAGTCCTGTATTATCCCAACAGACACCATGAAATTATGACTTTGAAGTGAAAGAACTTCCATAGATGCCTCTATTCCTCATTCCGAGAACTGTTAGGATACAGCCAGGAAAATTCAACCTTAATGTTATAATAATAAAATTACTTTTATCCTTGCCATGTCATTCATATAATATTATGAACCCATATGTTCATATAAGTAGGATATTTAAAAGAACAAGTATAAATTAAAAATTTAAAAAACCCCCGACATTCGCCATTTTGTGGTGGCGGCCATTTTGGACTTGCAATAGTGCTATTCTACTAGTCAAGCCCTTTCATTTGATACACATATTAAGGCTGTTGTGAAAAAATATGTAACCCGCTATTTTGTAGCGGCGGCCATCCTGGATCGATTTTCATCAAACATAGCTAACAACACTCTCGACTAATTCACCTTTCAAACAAAAAATACCCTGTCGTTTATGCGTCGGGGGTTAAAAAAGAACTTTAAAAGAAAAAAATACGTTAAGTTAATTTTAATACAATTATCTAAACATACATACTAACCGTACGTATATAAATTAGGTGTACCTACCTACAGCAAAAATCAGAAAATAAAAAATCCCTAAGCAATTAACACATAGTTAACAACAAAATGTTATTCATTAGAAGTAGCAGACATCAATTCGCTATTTATTTCGTCACATCAACATAAACAAGCTCAATGACCACCGTCCAAACTCGCAAACTACCAACAAATACAACAACGGCCTACTGCTAAAAATAAACAAGAGAACCCGTCAAATGAATCATAACACAGCCTTCACCTTATCTCTTACGAAACGCAAATATCCTTCTAAGACAATACGCAACTTTACAAATAAGTTCCTCAAACTCCCGTGTAAAACAGTTTATGTACTACCTATAACTGTACTGAAAAATAAACTTAAATTTAAAGCTAACAAAGTTTATTTCAGGTTGAATGTTAAATGGAAAATCGAGCAACGGATATTTTTACAGTACTTGCATCTTTATTGTTCGGAGTGAACGTAAATATAAGGTTTTTATTATGTTTACAGATAGGTTCGCCCAAGGCGTGTGGTCGCCTCCCGGAGCGGCCCGCTCGGAGCCTTCCTCCCCTTCTTTATAATATGATGATGACTACTGCATTCACACAATCGTAAAATGGTTGAGTTATTAAAAATATCACTACTTTTAAAATATTAAAAAACTTCGAAACTACTTAAAATGTACCCGTATGTACGATACGAAATAAAAAGCTAAACTGTCCTTCTTTCTTCCTTCTTATCTGAGTTGCCTTACTTCGTCTAAATTTAGTACGCAATTAGTAGGTAAACGTCTTTGAGACTGCTTAAAATGTACCCGTATGTACGTAGTAGGTACGTAGTTACTAAGTGTACTACAAAATGTAAAGCTAAACTATCATTCTTTCTTTTATTTCTTGTAATAATATTAATCATTTTCTATCATTCTACGCTATGAGTAAATTTACACAATTAGGTAAGAGCAGCGTTTCCATTTTTACTCACCAGTCTTTTCTCTGGACAAGTATAAATTAAAAATGTAAAAAACCCCCGACATTCGCCATTTTGTTGTGGCGGCCATCTTGGATTTGCATAGTGCTATTCTACAAGTCAAGCCCTTTCATTTGATACCCATATTGAGGGAGTTGTGAAAAATATGTAATCCGCTACTTTGTGGCGGTGGCCATCTTGTACCGATTTTCATCAACCATAGCTAGGAACACTCCCGACTAATTCACCTTTCAAACAAAAAAACTGCGTTCAAATCGGTTCTCTCGTTTGAGCGCTACGGTAGAACAGACAGACACAGACACACACACACAGAGACACGGCAAACTTATAACACCCTGTCGTTTTTGCGTCGGGGGTTAAAAACGCTGCGGCGTTTCAGTGGCAACCTGCTGAAAGGAGACTAAATCGACCAAAAACATGGAAGAGATCTATATAGAAGCCGAGATGAAAAGAGTGGGCATAGAGGGAACCATATGAAAGGAGAAGCCAAAAACAGGAGATCATGTAATACTACTGCTGCAGCAATTTGCTGCAGCTCTATGTTTCACGGAGGAATTATAGGACACTATCGTCACGTCACGACGTCAAAACAAAAGTGATTTTTCAGTGTTGTTAAAACTTTATCAGGCATAATGAAGAGAGGGTTTGAATTTTTGAATCATTCACTGCTTGCTTATTACTCACGCATGTAACCCGCGCCACGTATGTACATCGAACGCTGAACGAAACGTGGAGGGGATAGCTGCGTATGGGAACTGTCACGCACGTAATACAATAGCTTACCCCCTCCACTTTCCTTCAACGTTTGATGTACGTGCCGATGTTGCTTGTCATGAAAGTGACATGATATATCTATCTTTTACTTGACTACGAAATATGAAATTTATTTAAAACTAGCTGATCCCCGCAACTTCGTGCGCGTAGATATAGGTTTTTATATAGGATCGGATCGGATCCCATAATTATTTTATGTACCTAAACGAAATGTAGCCTAAGTTACTCCTTATAACATTGAAAGTTCCATTAAAATCGATCCAGCTGTTTCGGAGATTAGCTGGAACAAATAGACAGAACGACAAACACAAAATATCTAAACGCACGCCAGTTTAAAATAAGCCGTACGTACAAAGATCCGGGTCCCAAGTCATTGGAACCCAATAAATGTCTGTCATTTCTAAACTAAAAAACTTTTGACCTTGAAATATTTACGGGACAATACTTAAAGTACTACCTTTCTAACAAAAAAAGAATGAGTGAAATCGAACAACGCGTTAATGAATTACAGCTAAATACACGTTTTAACTTTCATCCTCTCTCCCAAGGGAACCGTGCTGAATTTCGGGATAAAAAGTATCCTATGTCCTACCTCGGAGTATAAACTCAAATCGTACCAAGTTTCATTCGAATCCATTCAGTAGTTTCGGCGTGATGCGCGGCCAAGATACAGACAGACAGACAGACAGACAGACAGACAGACAGACAGACAGACAGACAGACAGACAAAAATGAAAAAAATTGCAGTTTTGGCTTCAGTATCGATTATAGATTGCCCTCCAAAAGAAATTTTCAAAATATCTTCAATGTACAGAATTGGATCTGTTACAGTTTTATTATATTATTATAGACTAGAAAATGCCCGCGGCTTCGCCCGCGTGAATTTCGGTTTTGCACAAATCCCGAGGGAAGCATGGATTTCCGGTTCCCGTTCCTGCTCCCTTTTGCAACTTTTATACCTACTTTCAAGGAAGTTTGCTATAGTAATCTACCTATAGCTGTAGCTATAGATTTCGGTTTTTTCAAAATCCCGTGGGAACTCTTTGATTTTTCGGGATAAAAAGTAGCCTATGTTTTAAGTCAGGGCATAATCTTTCTCCATTCAAAATTTCAGCCAAATCGGTTCAGTAATTGCAGCGTGATTGTGTAACAAACATCCATCCACACTTTCACATTTATAATATTAGTAGGATACTAATAATTTTAATCATTTTCCATCACCCATAGATGCACTGTATCTGCATTTGATGCAACCATTTTTATTATACTGCATTTTCAGTCATGTAAGTACGATGTCATCTCTGTAACCTTGTCTTGAAGGCATGACTGTTGCATAACAAGTGACCCAGATTTAAAACTGGCTAAAATATTGTACTTCAGTATTAAATTAAGCGATTTATGTATTTCTTTACGAGATTTATGAACTTACTTATATATTACGTGAGAGTAGAATGGCCTCATTCGATAACATATTATGCGAGTATATAAGTATTCCAATGACTTTTTCGATTAAATATCATTGACACAATTCTACTTTGGTGGTCTGGAGTTGATTTTCCTTTGCGTCAAAGAACGTAAAACTACCTATTCAAACATTGGTATATTTTGTTATTACACTACCCTAGCAAGGACGTAAGGTCTTATTTGTAATGGCATAACTTGGTCCTTACCAAGCACATGCTATGTAAAATTTTACATGATACAAAATAGGGCCAAATACCTACTTACTGATACTATAATAATTAAAGATCATAATTCTTAGAATTTTATAGCAAATGGTGGTGCATCAAAATCTAATCTGATTCATACATTCTGAACTAACTGAAATATTTTAAATAATTACTAGAATGAATGAAAACAATGCCACAAATTCGCCACAGACCGCAAGCCACCTACCAGGCGTCCAGCAAAGCACGGAGGTCTATTGCCACGTCCAACGTCCGAAGCGATTCGCACATAAACAATCATCAGACATCTCGGGCGAATTCATTTTGCGCTAAAGCTTTGTTCACACGAATGTATGAAAAACGTCGTTTCTTTTGAAAAAATACCGTAAGGAAGTAAATTAGTCATCATCACAATAAGAATTAAAAAATGATAAGAAAAAATTATATTTATATAAGATTAAGTGGCAGCAGTAATTATTTTAAATAATTTATTTAAAAAAATACCTTATAATTGAAATATATAATTAAAATTGTACGAATACGTAATCAAGTCAGTTAAGATTTGTTTCTGACTATTAAAGCAGATAATAAAACTAAAACTCTAAGGATGTAAAAACTTTTAAACGGGATTACTCCCGTATGAGGCATCTCAATTTTCACTAAACGATCACTAACTCAACGATCACTAAGTGCTTAATATTAAAAAAATGACAGCACATCAAAAGTGAAAACACTTGATCTTCAATAAAAAAAAAACTAAATCGCAAGTGTGAACAGAGCGCACTGCGGCCGCCCGACCTGTTAATAGCAGCACGAACATTGTTTTTGGCCGCGCAAAAACCGCATAAAAAAATTGAGACATCGGAATTCCTGTCCGCATTTAGGAGCGATAAAATCACCGCCCAAAAATGGTATATCGTGAGTCCATCTATACTAATAGCGTTTTAATATCGCGGCTTAGTCATTGGGGGCCCGCAAAAAGTGTTGGGCTCAGAAAAAAGTGGCTCGATTTCAGCGCATTTAATTGTCGGCGATTGGTGTCAGAATTGACAGGTCCCGATGATTCTCGGGATTTGTAAATTATACTATTGTGCGCAGTAGACGATCTAACGCTATCGTTTTAAGTATCGTCTAGTAAGTCTGTAGATAAACATCATAATTAATAAGCTTTACCCCGATAAATTAGTGAAGTGTTGTAATTTAAATAGGTAGTGTCGAGGTATGCAACCTCTGTTAATTCGTGTGCGCTGGCCAATTACACCAGAAGAAAAGAGTTTGTCAATGAGAACATTTTAAGAATTCGAATTACGAAGCCGCAACCGAGAATTAGCTACGAGAGGACACTTCAATTCTGTTCCTTGTACTGTGCATATACCTGAGTAATCTCCTGTCCGGACCGGAGCCCTAAAATCCTTTTGGTCCATTTATTGTTGTATTGTTTATCACAAAATATACGGAGTTATTGTATTCAAGATGTAGCCACTTGTTTCATTTCCGCTACATATTGGTGACGAATCCGACGTGATCATGATACACGGCTACGAATCCGACGTGATACGATTGTTTGGACCCACGGGCGATTTAATCCATGGAGACATAAATATTTGGAGATGTAACTAATTGGAGGAATTTTATTGGAATTATTTGGAGAACTTCATTACCTACGTACTTTGGAAGACGTGACTGAGGTTTTTCTTTTCCTTAACCAAGTGCCTCCGGAACATAACCAGTGCTAAAAAACATAAAAATCAAGAATTACGATAATTATTGCATTGGAAAATAATTATTTTTCGTTCACTGAAAAGAACGTTGTGATTGACATCTGACACGGTCAAAAAAAATTTATTTTTGAATTTTTTGGAATTCGAATGAAAAAATAGAAGAACGTAAAGACATTAAGTGTCAAAGTGTAAACAAGAAATTTTTTTATTATTTTGTAATTCTTATATTGTAAATATTTTTCCTTTTTTACCAGTTTATTTTCAGCATTTATTTTAAATTTTGCGGACACTCATTTTGACTATGGACATAAGGTTAAAGGAATTGGAGGATGAGAATGCAACTCTAAGTAAAAAGATTAAAGAGCTAGAGGAAATTATAAAGGAAAATGTAACCCTCCGTTCCATATTGGCCAAAGCTTCGGAAACCCCAACCTCAACCCCTACGGAGTATTGTAGTTTCGCAGTTTCGCAGGTTTCCCCAGGCAGCTTGGCACCTTCTGCCACTGATAGTTTGTTCGGTCTTTTAAATTCCCTTCTTGATGATTTATCAGAACAGGTTGCTGCACTAAGCAGAAATAATTATAAACGCAATAGGCGTAAAGGTCGAAATAATAATAATAAAACAAATTCTTACAGATCACAGAGCAATCACCAGCGGCAATCAGTGGGGGCGATGTCTGATTGCCCAGCTGATAGTCGCCGTTTATTTATTACAGAAGCAAAATCCAAATTACGTTTTTTAATAGACACGGGTTCTGATCTGTCTTGCTATCCAGTGACATGGATTGATCGACCACCTAAGGTAACTGAGTATACCATGCGCGCCGCAAACGGCAGCGACATCAAAACATACGGTACGATTACCTTATTACTAGATTTAGGTCTTCGACGTGCCTTCAGATGGAACTTTATAATATGCGACGTAACTACCGCTATTATAGGGGCCGATTTCTTATCTTATTTTAATTTAATGCCGAATTGCAGGAGCGGCCGGTTGTTCGATAACACGACTGGTCTGTCCAACGTGGCGTCCGTGTTTTCAGAAGGACACGTTAGTGTAAAGTCTATTGACACTAAAAATGAAATACTATGTAAGTATCCTGCTATTTTAAGGCCACCAGGTCCTGTGCGCGAGATTAAACACAACACGGTGCACTACATCCGAACAACGGATGGTCCGCCGGTTGCTTGTCGCCCGCGCCGCCTGGGCCCACAGAAGTTAGCCATCGCAAAGAAGGAGTTCGCAAGTATGGTTGAATGCGGCTCCGCCAGACCTTCCGATAGTCCTTGGTCTTCAGCTTTGCATCTGGCTCCAAAAGGTGAATCTGATTGGCGTCCGTGCGGTGATTATCGCGCTTTAAACGCGCGGACGATTCCCGATAGGTATCCTGTGCGTCACATAGGCGATTTTAATCAAAATCTAATTGGTTCAACAGTTTTCAGCACGATCGACCTTGTAAAAGCCTATCAGCAGATTCCCGTAGCAAAGGACGACATTTGTAAGACTGCAATTATTACACCTTTTGGTTTATTTGAATTTCCATACATGACTTTCGGACTCCGTAATGCTGGTCAAACATTCCAGCGCTTCATTGACGAAGTCGTTCGGGGTCTTAATTTCTGTTTTGCTTACGTTGATGATATTTTAGTTTTTTCTAAAGATCCGCAACAACATGCGGAGCACTTAAATATTTTATTTAAACGCTTAGAACAATACGGCGTTGTTATAAATGAAAATAAATGCAATTTTAATGTTTCAGAAGTTCGATTTCTGGGTTACAAAATCAACGCCGCCGGCATAAGTCCGCCGGTTGAACGCATTAAGGATCTTCAGGAGTTTCCCTTGCCGAAGACGGTACAAGGTGTTCGAAGATTCCTTGGTATGGTGAACTTTTATCGTAAGTTTTTACCTGGTATAGCCCGGTACCAGGCCCCACTCATAGATGCTCTGTCGGTCATTCAAGGTAAAGGCGCTAAGCCGTTTACTTGGACGCCTGACTTAGAGCGTTCTTTTAACTCGTGTAAAGAGAGTTTAGCTAATGCTACTTTATTAGCTCACCCAGTCGCCGACGCTCGACTCGGGTTGTTTACCGACGCGTCTAATACGCATGTCGGCGCGTGTTTACAACAATTAGTTGATAAGGGGTGGCAACCAATCGCATTTTTTAGCAAAAAGCTAACTGCAAAGCAATCCGAATGGCCTGCTTATTACAGAGAGCTTCTGGCAGTCTATGAGAGCGTGCAACATTTCAAGCACATTCTGGAAGGTCAACATGCCACTATATTCAGTGATCATAGGCCACTCTTATTCGTTTTTACTCAACGGCGTGAAAAACTTCCGCCTGTACAGTTAAATCAAATAATATTTATTTCACAGTTCACTACGGACATTCAGCACGTCAAGGGTGCTGACAACCTGGTCGCTGATGCTTTCTCACGCGTAGAGAGCATCTCGCTAGAAGACCATCTCGCTGCACTGGCGCACTCACAAGCTTCAGATGAAGAGTTAAAGCGCCTGCGCAATGAAACATCCATGAAGTTGGACTTCATTACGGTACCTGGTACAACAATTAAGTTGGTATGTGATGTTTCTACGGGTAAACCCCGTCCGTACGTAACTCCACAGTTCAGGAGGAGCATTTTCGAAAAACTTCATAACCTCAGCCATCCAGGTATTCGTGCAACCGCTCGTTTAATTATGGATCGCTACGTATGGCCATCGATTCAACAAGATTGTCATATGTGGGCGCGAGCGTGTGAAGCGTGTCAACGTTCGAAAATTTCTCGTCATACAATTGCTCCGTTTACATCTTTCTCTTTGCCATCTGAGCGTTTTTCTGTAGTGCACGTAGACATTATAGGTCCTTTACCCTATTCCTCTGGCTATAAATATTGCCTCACAGCCATTGATCGTTTTACACGTTGGCCTGAAGCATTTCCAATGCCAGATATAACTGCGGAAACGTGTGCCAGAGTCTTCTTAGATGGCTGGGTGGCGAGATTTGGGTGCCCTTCTTCTATCATTTCAGACCGAGGTTCCCAGTTCAGTTCGCATCTCTTCGCGAAAATCGTTGAGTTGACTGGTGCGCAGCATCGCATGACGACAGCTTATCACCCGCAATGCAACGGTATGGTGGAGCGTTTTCACCGACAGCTCAAGGCAGCCATTGCGTGCCACGCAAATCCGCAATGGACCGAGGTATTACCATTGGTACTCCTAGGTATCAGGAGCGCATGGAAAGAAGACCTCGGTGCGTCAAGTGCTGAACTTGTTTTCGGAGAACCTTTGCGATTACCAGGTGCGTTTTTTAACCCGCCTGCTAACGATCGCGTTTCGGACCCGGCGTATTTTGCCGATAGACTTCGCGCGCATATGGCCGAGTTAGTTCCGACTCCTTCTTCGAAACATGGTAAAACAATTTTTTACATTCCGAAGGACTTAGCCTCTGCAGATCATGTTTTCTTGCGTCGAGGGGCAGCTAAAAAACCTTTTGAACAGCCATACACTGGCCCGTTCAAGATATTAGAGCGTGATGAAAAATTTTTTAAACTTAGTATAAAAGGCAAACAAGTAAATGTAGCAATAGATCGCCTTAAGCCGGCTTATATTTTACAGCCTCATCAAGACGATTCGCCCTTGCAATCGTCCCGTCCTGCTGTCACTACTCGCTCCGGTCGTAGAGTTCGTTTTTGTATTCCCTATCAAGCAGCTTAATGATTAACAAATTATTAATTTTTCTTTTTTCTCTTTTTTACTCCGTAGGGGGGTGATGTCGAGGTATGCAACCTCTGTTAATTCGTGTGCGCTGGCCAATTACACCAGAAGAAAAGAGTTTGTCAATGAGAACATTTTAAGAATTCGAATTACGAAGCCGCAACCGAGAATTAGCTACGAGAGGACACTTCAATTCTGTTCCTTGTACTGTGCATATACCTGAGTAATCTCCTGTCCGGACCGGAGCCCTAAAATCCTTTTGGTCCATTTATTGTTGTATTGTTTATCACAAAATATACGGAGTTATTGTATTCAAGATGTAGCCACTTGTTTCATTTCCGCTACAGTAGCTCGTCACATATGGATCAGGCATTAGCCTGTTCAAATATCAAACATAGATACTAATCGGAAGATGAAATATTTGCTTATTTTTTATATTAAATTACGAAATTATTATAACAGATCTAGCTAGTATTGTAGACAGTTTTATGATGATGAAAATTAGTGTGCGTACTCCCAGCGGAATGTTGTCGAATTTCTTGATTTTAAGTATGCAGATATTTAGTGTGTTAAGACGTGTAAATGTGTGTGATAGTTTCAAATTTGTGCGTCCAACCGTTTTTGAAAAATTCGCCAAAAACACTTTCCGCCAGGAGAACGTTCTCCCAGCGGCATGTTTTTTTTCTAACGTGCGCACGAAAAAAAAAATTGGTGCAATAATTAGTGCGTAGCTACAGGTAAATGTGTGTGTATAAATGGAATTTGTGTGTCTCAAGACTCCGGAGATATTCAAGATTCCGCTGGGGGAACGTTTCGCTGTTTGCTAGATCTCGTAAACGGCTAAGCGTGTAGATGTGATTTTTTTTACACATGTTGCTATGAATTTGTGTGTAATGTTTGTGAAAACAGAATTAGAAAAATAATTGCTGTTCAGAAATTATGTGTATTAAAGTGAAATCCGGTTATTAGGTCCTAACACTTCGAATAAGAGTTCTAAAGTTTAATTTCTAACACTAATTTGTTCTTTATGACTGTTTACAATGCCTTGTTAAGTTTCATTGGTCTACAGTAGGTAATACTCAAGTTATGATCAAATATTACTATAACTTAGCCACTATTTTGTTCGACATTCGATTAGACGAGTTTTTTATGGGTTGGCGAATGAAAAAGTATTCCAATAATTAGTGTGTCGGTTCAACTATCTATTTGCAAAATTTTAACTTAATAGGCTTAATAATTAAAGAGATATAATTAAAAAACCAGAAAAAAATGCAATAGTGACATAAACCGACCAAGTTTGAATGGTAACAAAAAAGCGGCCTTGTCGTATATGGTGCTGACCTACTGAAATTGATACTATATCATTTTAATATTTTTAGTGATTTTGTACAATCGCGAACACAGTTCTTAACTTATATTTTTATTAGGTACATTTTAATAATATTTAGGTGTGTAATACTTGTGTGATATATTAAGTAACCGAGCTAAATCTGAAATTTAAGAATTAGCATTATTCAGTTATTCCATCTGAACTCGATTTATATGCATCTTAACACAGCCAGCATTTTAGCATTATTTTCGCACACAAAAGAAAAAACTGCAATAGTTATTTGTTACAAGGGGTCAAAGTGTTTGTTCCTAGAGGGGGTTATTTTGAATTCAGAGCAAAACAAAAGATTCTAAAGAAGAAACCTGAACGTAGCGAGGAATTCTATGAACGTCAACCGAGAACAAAATATTTAGGCCCCGAGCGACACACTATTTTTCATCACTACGCATGAGGAAAAAACTAGGAATACCTATCTATTGCAAACTCGAATGTGACATTACATTGAAACATTGTCATATGTATGAAAAATAAAACCTACGCTCTATCATAGTTTTTTTGATATTACTTAATAACAAGTATAAATTAGAAATTTAAAAAAACCCCCGACATTCGCCATTTTGTGGCAGCGGCCATCTTGGATTTGCAATAGTGCTATTCTACTAGTCAAGCCCTTTCATTAGATACCCATATTAAGGGAGTTGTGAAAATATATGTAATCCGCCATTTTGTAGCGGCGGCCATCTTGGATCGATTTTCATCAAACATAGCTAACAACACTCTCGACTAATTTACCTTTCAAACAAAAAAAACCGCATTCAAATCGGTCTACCCGTTTGAGCGCCACAGGGGAACAGACAGACACACACACACACACACACACACACACACACACACACACACGCACACACACACACAGACACGTCAAACTTATAACACCCCGTCGTTTTTGCGTCGGGGGTTAATAATCAGTATTATAAGTGACAATATTTATTACTCATGTACTTAAAACGCGCTTTAATACAAGTCAATTATTGTTATTACTGATATAATAACTAAGATCTGTGATTTCACTAATAAGTTAATAACCTATTTAATAAGAGGTGTTACGTCCAAATGAGTCATTATTATAATTTTTAACGTGTGTAAGGTAACCGCTCTCGGAAACGAAGACAGGTGATTCTAGTAATTATTACTGACAAGATATCACAAAAAAACGTTTTGCGATTATTGCGGGTTTGAAAAATATCAAAATGGTTGGTAAACCGCTAATACTACTTATTGGTATTAAATGGTGTTTAGGTAGTATAATAACAGTGCTAAGTTTTTGAGAGCGATCCCCTTCTACCCTGTACACTGTACAGTGTATAATACAGTAGGTATTAATTTGTAAGAATGTTCATTTGCGAATTAAAACAAATTATTCATAGTATCAGTTATTTTTATTTTCACTAATTATTTAAAAACCTCCTACCTACCTTTATTATTTTTTTAATTGGTATAGATTTAAAAATATATTGTGACTGTTTGTGAACCTAATAAATAAAATAAATAAATAAAATTTTCACTAATTATTGTGTACGCGATTGTACAATACCAATAACGTTATTATGCTGTCAATTTCGGTAAGTTAGCACCATATATGACAAGGCCGCTTTTTTGTTACCATTCAAACTTGGTCGGTTTATGTCACTATTGCATTTTTTTCTGGTTTTTTAATTATATCTCTTTAATTATTAAGCCTATTAAGTTAAAATTTTGCAAATAGATAGTTGAACCGACACACTAATTATTGGAATACTTTTTCATTCGCCAACCCATAAAAAACTCGTCTAATCGAATGTCGAACAAAATAGTGGCTAAGTTATAGTAATATTTGATCATAACTTGAGTATTACCTACTGTAGACCAATGAAACTTAACAAGGCATTGTAAACAGTCATAAAGAACAAATTAGTGTTAGAAATTAAACTTTAGAACTCTTATTCGAAGTGTTAGGACCTAATAACCGGATTTCACTTTAATACACATAATTTCTGAACAGCAATTATTTTTCTAATTCTGTTTTCACAAACATTACACACAAATTCATAGCAACATGTGTAAAAAAAATCACATCTACACGCTTAGCCGTTTACGAGATCTAGCAAACAGCGAAACGTTCCCCCAGCGGAATCTTGAATATCTCCGGAGTCTTGAGACACACAAATTCCATTTATACACACACATTTACCTGTAGCTACGCACTAATTATTGCACCAATTGTTTTTTTCGTGCGCACGTTAGAAAAAAAACATGCCGCTGGGAGAACGTTCTCCTGGCGGAAAGTGTTTTTGGCGAATTTTTCAAAAACGGTTGGACGCACAAATTTGAAACTATCACACACATTTACACGTCTTAACACACTAAATATCTGCATACTTAAAATCAAGAAATTCGACAACATTCCGCTGGGAGTACGCACACTGAAAATTATTAATAATTCATTGAAAGAAATAGTAATTAAAAGAAAATTCAAAGAATTAAGAGTAGAGTCATCACCGATCACTTAATTATATTAGTTTAAAGCAGAAAGTGTTATAAATTATTATTAACTAGCGGACCCGGCAGACGTCGTCCTGCCCGCTATTAGCGCCACCTACCGGGTCCAATTTTTCTACTTATAAACCTTTCTCTTGAATCACCCTATCTATTAAAAAAAACCGCATCAAAATCCGTCACGTAGTTTTAAAGATTTAAGCATACATAGGGATATAGGGACAGAGAAAGTGACTTTGTTTTATACTATGTAGTGATGATTAGCAAACAGCACAGGGAAAGTTTGCGTTTGTCTATTTACGATCCAAACTCAAAGATTATAAATGATACTACAAATTTAGATAACGTGGACGTTATAATTTTTCAATTACAACGTTAACATAACATCAATTACTCAACGCGAGGCATCAACAAAACAAAACTTAATTGATTCTTTTATTTTTTGCACCGTATTAAACTAAACTGTCGCTTATGTCAGAATGATACAAGATTACGATCGGTTGTTATTGAGAAATTATTTAATCCATCACGAACACGGTGTCCGTATACTTTGAGACGAAGAGGAAAAAAGTGGAAGTGTCGGTTATTCCGTTAGACACTGATGTAGGTCTAGGTAGTTTTTGACTTTTAAACTCTACTACTTAACTATAGAGAATTATATTAATTAAGTATATTAATCAACAAAATATTAGAAGAAGAAGAAAAATAACATGTAAGGGTACCTAAAAATAATGGTAGATTTAAGGAGAACTAATTGTAAGTATAGTTATTATCTTCATTTCTGTAAAAAATCATAGGTACAGTGTGAAAATATACTGTAAAAATAACATTATATGTAAGTCATTCTATCGAGGCCGAATAATATAGATACTAAAGGAATTATATAGGTAAGACTTCACTCTCAGTGGCGGGGCAAGACCTAAATTTTATGTGGGCAAGATAATATATTTTGCGAGGCCCTCTGACCGCACAACGCGTTCATGGCTTTAAGTTTAATGCATAAATCTCCGGGGCGCGAGGCCCTCCGAAGCGCGAGGCCGTGGGCCTGGGCCCACGTCGCCCACGCCTTCCGCCGCCTCTGTTCACTCTATCATTCAGACTAGCATAATTGCCAGCTGTTATGCTGTACCTAATCGACCTAGGTTCCATAATAAAACTAAGTTAGGTAGGTACCGAAAATATACATTTGAAAAAAGGTGATTAATCTATATTACTTTTTGCAGTGCGATCGCAAAAACAAGTTTTATAGACTTCTCTAATTGGCTAGACATCAATCTAAGTTAAATATAGAGTGCTGGTCCAAGGTCGTAAGAAGGTGCATCTGTCCTTGCAATGATTGATATTGATGATACCTTGATAATGCTATATCTTTTAACTAGCTGATGCTCGCGACTTCGCCCGCGTGGATTCTTATAAGTCTCACTTGGGGGTGGAAATCCCAAAAATCCTGAAACACGTAATTCTTTATTTTTAACCTTGTACTATAGTACAAATACCGATTTTCATTGATCTAACTTTAAAAATGACGGACTTTCATACAAACTTTCATCCCCCATTTAACCCACTTGGGGGTATTTTTTCCAAAGTTTTTTAATCTGGTAACTCTTTATTTTTAACCGAAAACCTAAATACCAATTTTCATGGATATAACTTGAAAAATGACAGACTTTCATACAAACTTTCATCCCCTATTTAACTCGCTTAGGGGTGGAATTCGCAATAATCCTTTCTTAGTGTGCGCTTACGTTATAAAACGAAGCTATTGTGAAAATTTCAAGTTTCTAGCTTCAGTGGTTTTGGCTGTGCGTTGATTGTCAGTCAGTCAGGACAAGCTACTTTATATTATTAATCACTACATAGTATAAAACAAAGTCGCTTTCTCTGTCCCTATATCCCTATGTCCCTATGTCCCTTTGTATGCTTAAATCTTTAAAACTACGCAACGGATTTTGATGCGGTTTTTTTTAATAGATAGAGTGATTCAAGAGGAAGGTTTATATGTATAATAACATCCATTAAATAGTGGAGAAATACTGTTATTTTTGAGATTTCTAATGTGATGTCGTAAATAATTACATTTTTCCGCTTACATTGCAAACGCAGGCTGAACCCTACGAGATTTATCAAAATAATGTACTAAGTATTGTACACATTGAAAAGGTCTACAGAAAAGTCCGCGATGGTATATGTCTATCTCTTATGGATATCCCACAATAACATTTTTTTGTCATTTACTTTTTACGACAAATAATGGCTAATTTTCGAAGCGATTTCAACCAATACAGCATTAATCCTTATCTAATTAAATACCTTAAATGCATTGTTGATTTTATTTAAATCCATATGGCCCCTTACAGCATACGATTTAAATGAATACTTTCGAAGATATTACAGATTTAAAAATTGCGGCGGCGGGAGCGTGCCTATAAGCGCGTCGGCGGCCGCGGTTCTCCCTATAGCCCAGTGTCGATAATTTTTGAAACCAAAAAAAAAAATCACAGTACGTAGGATGAAACCCATTGGAAAAGGAGGAGAATATTATAAAAATACAAGGAAAAATAATTTACGGGCGATCTGAGCTCGGGAAAAAAGGGGGGGAGTTTTAAGGAAGAAAAACGGTTTATCTCGATTTCCGGCAAAACTAGAAGTCCTATGGAAAAAAATCAAATGGCAAAGTTGTAGGTAATAAAAAGATCTACAACTTTTGTATTTACACTTTTTTCACATAACCTCAAAATTTATGTGAAAAGTTCAAAAAACCAAGTTTTTGGTTCTTTATTTTTATCTTTTAAAATAAATATTTTTTTTTCACGGAATCTGGTGAAAACTTACTGTTTTATGTCCCAAATACACTAATTTATTTGATTTGAAATATTTAGTTTTTCTCCTTATTTTTGACTTAATATCGACTTAATTCTGACAGCTGTCATTTTCATTTACAGATGAGTTATTTATATGGAGAACAGGGTTAACATCTACGAAGTACGATTTTACCCCAAACTACTTTAATTCCCTGTCAACATATAAAGCTCTAAGCCGCTTAATAATATTAATTGTTTCGCCCTAAAATAGAAATTGCTAAGAATGGAAACTAGAAAGTGCACACTAACAGCAATAGAAAACAAAAGAAGCACATTGAAAAAATTTATTCAAAAATGGAAGTCGAATGACATGATCACCATGAAGTGTCTGTCAGGCATTTGTCATATCTACATGCAGCAGTTGATTTGTATTTGCATAAGTTTTGAATTTTTTATCTTTTTTGTGGGAATTGTTTTATCTCTGGTAACATTATGAAACGTCAGAATTCCACGGAATTAGTAATTCGGGTATAAGGTGAGATATAGTAAGTTCATTGTGGAAAATATCGTAAAAAGTCAAGCCGCCTGGGAGCTTTCATCGAAAACGCTGCCTAATCCCTGAGCGGGTAGTACCTACGCATAATATGCTCTACTACCCGTGCGAAGCCGGGGCGGGTCGCTAGTAGATATATAAAACAAAGTCGTGTTAGAGACCCCGCAGACATACAATTTCAAGTTGGCCGACTATCGAACAACTGAATCGCGAACTTTCACAATTTAATCGCCCAACTTTTAAATTGGACGTAATCGGAAGGGAATTTCGATTGTGATAGAATCGTCGTCCAATTATTTAGTTGAACGATTTAGTTGGTTATGATGTGCGGGGTGTCATAAGTCACTGTGCTTATCAGTACACTCTGCGATTTAGTTGGCCAACTTGCAATTGTACGTCTGCGGGGTCTCTTAGTTCGAACACTTATAACTCGAGAACGGCTATAGTGAATTTCCATGATTATTGATTTGTTGTATTTGTCTCCATCCCGAATAGCAGAATAACTATTAAAAACTTCAATGGAGAATTGACGAAAAAATAAAAGAAAAGAAAAAAACATTTTCCCATACAAAATGTTCACGGGTTTCGTAACTGTCAAACATCCCGTCGATACGGAATAAACTCTCTTAGCTGTACCTATCTATAATTCTTCCGCACGTGTGTTTGTCATGTAACTCTTAACGGCTGGACTTTGGATGAAATTTTGTGTGTATATTTCAATCCTGTATGGTTTGAAAACACAATTACCGGGTAGGTACAGGTAACCTACCGGGTCTCGGTAGGTGGCGCTGATGTCGGTATGTCACCACCGGGCAGGACGACGTCTGCCGGATCCACTTGTTGATGATAATTATATTGATGATGTTAGAACCTGAATACTGTCTGTGTTGATGCCATTTGCCCGCGACTTCGTCCGTGTGAATTCCGTTCGTTTTCTCCAGAATAGAAGCTATCTCTGTGTAAAATTTCAACCAAAACGGTTCAGCGGTTGAACCGTAAAAAACTATAGGTACAGAAACTACGGTCACCTCTGTATGTACCGCTCACGTAGAAACTAATATATTATATCGTCGGCTTACTGCGAAAACCGATTAAATGCACTTTATGTTATTTTGAGTAAATCACATTTTAAAGTTTGCGATAAGATTTGACTTACTTAAAACTTAACAACTTAGAAATAAGTTATGCAAAATAGTGCAATAGCTATCCATATTAGTAAATACAAATTATCATTATAAGTGTTGATAAAGAAAAACGATGAAATTTAATTTAATGTTCAGAGGGTTACGCATTTAGTAGGTTTTACCTGTAATTTGAAAATGTACCCCATCTTCTATTTTACTTACTCTAGAATGTTCATTTTAGCAAGCAGGTAATCGTTTTATGTATTACAGTCAACCTCAGTATCGAAAATTATAATTTTTTGGATATAGACTTCATAAAATCCTATTTCGTGTTATTTACCTGGTTTTACCTGTAAGCCTTTTTGAAAATGAATGACATTTACTATTATAACTACATACAAAATTTCGAATGAATTAAATTAAAGGTAATGTTGGTTTAATCCATTTTTCTGTTAAAAAATAATACGAATTATGAATTATTGAACATTAAGCAATTTATTTAAGTATGTAAAGATACATGTATTATTTTTAAGAAGGAATGGCCATCAAAATACTGTTAATCTCGAAGGTTAATTTATTCTGATGAATGAAGAATAACTCATTCTTCTACTGATGAGTCTTCATCTGCGGCAGGGCTGGGCAAACAATCTGCTCCAGCATGAGTTGGCAGAGACAAGTACCAACCATGGTATTCTTCTGGTATTATTATTTTTTTGGCATAAAGCGAGAAGATCTTTTTTTTTTGCTTCACTAATTGGTAAAGGTTTCTTGTAACATTGTACAAGAGCAGGAGTAAGAGCAAGGAGAGGAGCTGGAGGTGCAGTGTTCTTTACGCGTGTTTTCCCTCTGGTATTCCTCTTAGTTGCTCTCTCTGTATTTTGAGTGGAATCCAAAAGACCTCGTTGGACATCCATGAATAACAGATTGTCAGACATGTCATAATTGAAATAGATCTTGGAATGTTCTTCTTTTAGATACTGCATTCTCTTAATTTTCATCCACTTCACTTGCTTTCCATTACAGTCTTTAGAACGGTTGAACATTGTATCGTTAGCAAGTTTTTTTAAGTCATAAAATTCGTTGAATTTAAATTCTTTAGTTCTGTAGGGTGTTTTTTTAAAAGTTTTTCCTTCAACAGTTACTGTTTTCTTTGATCTAGCTCTTTTGAAAATTGACAAGTAATCAGGCATGCAGTAGATCTCACTGTTTTTCTTTGCTGACTCAATGCTGCTGTGCATACTGTCTACCTCCATATAGCTGTGTCCTGATTCAAGAAACTTGTGTTCGATTTTTGTTATGTGAGGAATCTTTTGAACTGCAAACAATAGCAATGCTGCCACATATTGGTTTCTGTTTTGCCCTCCGCACGTATCTGAATACAGACAAACTTCCGTAACATGGGAAGGCACACACGTGGATAAGTAATGGTACAAAATACTCCCAATTTCAGAACTGCCTGTTTTTCCATTCACTTCAGACCAAGCAAAACAATAAGCATCATTTGGCAATGCAGCTTCATAAATGCATAAATTGTATACGCACAGCTTTCGACAGTAATATAGCTGTCCCACCAATCCAGAGGGTATCTGTAATACAGCCTGCAAGTCAAACGTAACACAGCGGAAATCTTTATTACTGGCTGCTCTTTCCTTGTCCTTCGCTTTTTCCAAATTACAAGACTCCTTTCTTGCCAAATGTTCCTCGAATTCTGTTTTCATCGCTGCTTTTTCGTCATCATTGCCTTTATTGTAGTTACAGCATGTAAGACATTGATCCTTCTTAGGGACAAAAAAGCTGAAATTGTAGTCATTGCAAAATATTCTCCTGTAAGTTATTTCAGACACTGGCGTGATGTTCGCTTCAGTACACTTTTCTGTGTATAACTGGTGCAGTTTTGTGATCGATAACGATGCATCTAGGTACAGACGCTTTGAAGATTTTCTTATGTAGTGGGGCTCCATGGTAGGGAAGGATTCAATGTGTTTCTTCACAAATTTCACATCAGATTCTTTCGTCTTGTTAGGGGGTTCATGTCTACCTCTTTTGTCTTTATCTTTGTAAAGACCCAAATCATTCCGTTTTCGAATAGCATCATTCACAACGCTTTGAGAAATAGCTAATGTATGACAAAAAAACTTTTGACATACTTGTTTCTTCTCTCCGTTGTGAAAAAAGAAACATTTTTTTGTGTATTCACGCTGTTTCTTTCGTCCACGTATCGCAAGAACTCTTTTTGGAGCTTCAATTGTCACATTATTCAAAATGAAATTTTTCTTCTCAACAAAACTCAAATTCCAGTAGTTTCGACACAGTTCCTCTCTTTGTTCCAAAGAAAAAATATTACACTTATAGAAACATTTCTCACAGTCGATCTCTTTTGGTACTTTTGCACTTCTTTGTCTATTTCGTGTGGTATAAGGTAATCCGTCAGTTCGTCTTCTCTTAGCAATATTAACCTTCCAAGATTTAGGTGCTGCATTCATCCAACGTTTTCTTTTTTTTGTAGAATCAAATACTTTTGTTAATAAAAGTTCACAAAAAAATTTTGCGATTTGACTTGAATAGGAGTCCGGTAATTCCTGTGCTAACATAACTTGAGCATCATGAGCTGGAACTGCTTCTTCAGTATAATCACTATTGTCTCCATAAAGTCGCATAAAATCTAATTCTTCATCTTTTTTACTTGCAAATTCTTCACCAAGTAAATCCTCTGGTTGGACCAATGAGTCCGGATCCGGGTTGTAAGTGGGGTCTTGTACAGAATCATCACTGTCAAACATGCGCTCCATTTCTGCCACTATTTTCTCTCTGGATTCGCTTAAGATCGAAGAACAGTTTGTATCAGGACTCCTGCATCCTTGTTTTGAAGTACTAGCTGTTGGCTCCAAATCATCTAAAAAGAAAATCTCAATTATACCTACACAGGTTAATTAGATTATCGAAATATGTACTTAAATTACTACCAGGTACCTACTCGTGTCACCTAGTATTGTGGTGAAAAATATAAGTAACAACCTGAAAGATGCATTTGAAAATATAATTTCAAACTTTTTAGGTTTGGTATGTACCTACGTAATTAAGAAGGTACTAAATCTATAATCCAAATTATTTAAACCGAAATCTCAGTCATAAGAACAAAGTTGCACATTCACTGTTCAAATAAAAATAATTTATTAGGTAGGACTTAAGTGCCTACCTAAGCTGTTGAAAAAAGTCTAGCTTTTTGTTCAACCGTGGGTTGTCTTTAAGTATGAGTTGCATGCTACATTTTCGAACTCATCGTCGATTTTCATAAATGGAGTCAAATGCAAGCCTAACTAAGTATACTTTATAAAAAAATAACCTCAAAACGACTAACATAACTAAAATTATACCTTACCTTCAGGCACTGTTTTGGATGTATTTATTATCATAGACACCAATCGTTTCCCTCTGGACTCCATTTTAATCTCAATACACACCATTCATCGTCATAAACACTTGAAAACTGTATTTTTCTTTACGGAAAACGAGTAACAACACGTTGCGTACAAGCAATCCTAGTAAACAATAAATCAAATTCAAAATCGACAGCACAGAAATGTCAACGGTACAGAATATCGCAAAAACTACATAATAGATAAACAGCGACTCTTGTAACCACGCAGTAAAGTGCAATTCAGCTCGGACAGCGCTTATTGCCTCTCTTTCTAACACGCCAAAGCGAGCTCGACTGGTACAGTTAAAACCGCATAAATTCATTTATTATGATCTTGCTGTAGAAGAATTGTAAAACGTAGAACAAAAATTACAAGCAGTAAAATAAAATAAATGCCCTTATAATATTTTAACTGTACAAGTGAGAATTTAAAAGTTGGATTCATGCTTGTAAATGCGTTTAGTACTTTATTTCTGAAAAATATTCCGTTGGTTTCTATGATACTTATTACATGTCAAAACGCATAATCATATTTATACTACTTTACCTGTAAAATCTTGATTAGATTCACGCATTAAGGATGATTTATGCTGTTTTAAAAGTATGATTTTAATTTTCTTAGGGTATTTATAACTTATTCAAACTGGCTATATCTGCAGCCCAAAGTCGTAGCATTTATTCGGTTTTACCAGTCGATAGAGCGTAAAAAATTATAAATATAACTGCATTTTTATGTCAAATCAGGCAAAAAGTGCATTTATACGGTTTTACCAGTAAGCCGACGATATGGCTCACGTTAAGGTTCTGAGCTTCAACTAGATCATAATAGGTTTAAATTTTTTTCTGTATACTTGTCATTAGGCATAACTGTGATGCCTATATTATTGAATTAATATCAGTAAAATTATTAGGTAACACTGTAACAGACTATTTTTTTTTCTGCTGCTATAAAAATTGAATATCTATTACATACTAATAACGAGTTTTATTCACAGAAAACTTACAATCCAGATTCTGGTTAACAATTAAACTTTGATATATTAGAGAGTAATTTATCAAAGCAATTAAATATAATATGTATTTCACTCCGTGCAATACAGTGTAGAGTTGTCTTAACAAGTTTATGTTTTGTGAAACTACCTATATTTCGCGACGCACAACTTAGTCCAACACTAATATTGTAATTTATTAACAAAATATTTCTCTGTTTGTCTAATAAAGGTGTCCGAGGCAACATTTTATGCTGATAATGAACATAAAAGTCAACCCGCATAAATCGACTTAGGTGGCGCGTCCCGACGTGCGTTAATTATATTAACTAATATGTTTTAGTGTCGTTCTTTTACTAGGGTTATTAGTCTACCGCGTTCGGAATCGTAAATTAAAGGAAATAGGCAAGTTTTCGTAAACAATGTTGTAACTTATTAACTTAAAAGACTTCATCATTATAATATTTTGAGTGAATGGGATAGATTTTTTATTTGGATTTAAGTATATGTAAACCTAATACATTGGGTAATGGGTAGTACAATACCAGGCACAATCTAGTTACTTGTACAAACATGTATATTGTATACTAGCCGACCCCCGCGACTTCGTTCGCATGGATATAGGTTTTTATATAGAATCGGATCGGACCCCATAATTCTTTTTTGTACCTAAAGTAAATGTATCCTAAGTTACTCCTTAACATCACCTATCTGCCATTGAAAGTTCCATCAAAATCGATCCAGCCGTTTCGGAGATTAGCTGGAACAAATAGACAGGCCGACAAACATAAATTTAAACGCACGCCAGTTTCAAATAAGCCGTACGTACAAACATCCGCGTCCCAAGTTATTTGAACCCAATAAATGTCTGTAATTTCTGAACTAAAACACCTATGACCTTGAAATATTTACGGGACAATATATAAAGTATTACCTTTCTAACAAAAAAAGAATGAGTGAAATCGAACAACGCGTTAATGAATTACAGCTAAATACACGTTTTAACTTTCATCCTCTCTCCCAAGGGAACCGTGCTGAATTTCGGGATAAAAAGTATCCTATGTCCTACCTCGGAGTATAAACTCAAATCGTACCAAGTTTCATTTGAATCCATTCAGTAGTTTCGGCGTGATGCGCGGCCAAGATACAGACAGACAGACAGACAGACAGACAGACAGACAGACAGACAGACAGACAGACAGACAAAAATGAAACAAATTGCAGTTTTGGCTTCAGTATCGATTATAGAGTGCCCTCCAATAAAAATTTTCAAAATATCTTCAATGTACAGAATTGGATCTGTTACAGTTTTATTATATTATAGATTATTATGCCTGTATTACAGATCAGCCTTACATTGAAAACAATTAGATTATGGTCACACCTGATGTATTTATTAGCATTTTCATACCTACTATCAAACTATTTTATTTAAAAACAAGCGGACACTCGCGACTTCGTTCGCGTGGATATACATATATTGGTTTTTAAAAATCCCGTAAGGATCATTTTGTTTTTCCTAAGCTCCTTTGAGCTCATATCATGCTAAAAACTGTAAAAAGTTCACTGGTAGATGTTTAGGTAGATCAAAATGTAAACATCCGCCAGTGAAAGTCCCATCAAAATCGATCCAGCCTTTCAGAGATTACCCGGGTAATCTTCAAAGTATCTACTTTCTAACAAAAAAAGAATGAATGAAATCGGACCACGCGTTATTGAATTACAGCTAAATACACGTTTTGACTTTCATCCCTTCTCCCTAGGGAACCGTGCTGAATTTCGGGATAAAAAGTATCCTATATGTTACTCCGTAGTATGAACTTAAATCGTACCAAGTTTCGTTTCAATATATTCAGTAGTTTTTGCGTGATGCGCGCACAAACATACAGACAAACAGACAAACAGATAAACAGACAAACAGACAAAAATTTCAAAAATAGCTTTTTTACGTTCTATTACTTATCCCTAACATCTCCCAGTTATTATTTTGCAAAAATCTTCAATGTACAGATACGCCAAGTCTACGATTTTATTATATGTACCTATAGATTATATGTATAGAATAGATATAGAAGATATATTTACTCAGAAAAATAGTAAAAATAGGTTTTAATGGTACCTATTAGACTTTATAACTAGTACAATTTCAAATCTTCTATAATATAATAAAACTGTAACAGATCCAATTCTGTACATTGAAGATATTTTGAAAATTTTTATCGGAGGGCACTCTATAATCGATACTGAATCCAAAACTGCAATTTTTTTCATTTTTGTCTGTCTGTCTGTCTGTCTGTCTGTCTGTCTGTCTGTCTGTCTGTCTGTCTGTCTGTATCTTGGCCGCGCATCACGCCGAAACTACTGAATGGATTCGAATGAAACTTGGTACGATTTGAGTTTATACTCCGAGGTAGGTTATAGGATACTTTTTATCCCGAAATTCAGCACGGTTCCCTTGGGAGAGGGGATGAAAGTTAAAACGTGTATATAGCTGTAATTCATTAACGCGTTATTCGATTTCACTCATTCTTTTTTTGTTAGAAAGGTAGTACTTTAAGTATTGTCCCGTAAATATTTCAAGGTCATACGTTTTTTAGTTTAGAAATGACAGGCATTTATTGGGTTCCAATAACTTGGGTCCCGGATCTTTGTACGTACGGCTTATTTTAAACTGGCGTGCGTTTAAATTTATGTTTGTCGTTCTGTCTATTTGTTCCAGCTAATCTCCGAAACGGCTGGATCGATTTTAATGGAACTTTCAATGTTATAAGGAGTAACTTAGGCTAGATTTAGTTTAGGTACATAAAATATTTATGGGATCCGATCCAATCCTATATAAAAACCTATATCTACGTGAACGAAGTTGCGGGGTTCAGCTAGTTACAAAATAAGTCGCCTGTTTGCTCTTCAATAGTGTGTGTTGTGTAGTGACAAGTCCAAAAAAAAAAACATTTTAAGTATTATTTGATAATTAAATGATTCGGAGAAAAAATATGGAGAGTGATAATGATCGAGGGTTTGGAAGATGGGTGAAGATAGGTGGAGGCTGCTCAAACAAAAAATACCCGAAAACGAAATCTCGCGGTCCGCTTTAGCGGGCCGCGCACCCACGCGCTATACTAGTTTGTTTATATATAAGTACCTATAATGAATTTTAAATCGACAGTTAAATATCTATTTGTTTAGATGCAATAATTTTTTGAAGTTATAAAACAGTCTTTTGTAAATTTGCATTTTTCAAGATAACACATTATTGAAGCAAAGAGGCGAAGTAAGTATTCAAAGAATAATGAGATATTTCTGAAGAAAGGTGCAACCACCCATTCTCTTGCAAAAACAATTTAACATACATCTTGCAGACATCCGCAAAACACCGCAAAATAACGCGTTGCTCGTAGCGGAGGTCCGCCGCGGGCTTGACGGATCAATTACTTCATTGTTGCCTCCCATCCCTCCCCAGAATAGAGTTACCATACCAACCTGTAGACAGAAAACTTTTCCTCCAACACGTAGGTACAAATTATATCCAAAATTTTTCCAAATCCCACTTTGGTTTGTTTTTTGTACCTTTAACTGGACTGAAATATATTTAATTTTACATTTTTTTTTAATTATTATTACCCATGATCTCAGTCGGCGCAATCTATATAGAACAGTATTTCAATACTGACTGACTGATAAGTACCGGTAATCGATACAGCAAATCTTAAACAACTGAACGTAAAAACATCTTTCAGGTAGCCCAAAGTGGCCCCAACTTACGAGTAGGTAAGTATACAGACTAAAAACAACATTTTGTGAGAAAATACTGAAACTTAAATATATCTACTAGTTAATAAAGTATCGGCAATATGAAAAATACCTACTTTAAATTCATTCTTTAAAATCGTTAAAAAAAACAATATGAGAGGTTTCAGATCCTTAAAACTTGTTCTACTAAATGTCAAAGATGAATTGGTAAAATGTACTAGAGGTCTCAGAGGTCTAGAGGTACAGAAAGACTAGTAAAAAATTGTAATATTACTGGTCATCCTACATCGCGCCCTCGCTCTCTCACCTCGACATAGCCTCCAGTGATATGAACCTTACGAGTAAAAGTGTGTAATCCGACGTTTATGAACATAAAGTGATGCCATGTTGTTATTATGAGTTGTCATTTACGTACACATTACGAAGAGCGAATTGGTAGGGACATAAGAAATGCTTATACAACGCGTATACAAGCAAATACAAAACATGCGTACCTATTTCAATTTTCGAAATACAATATTCTTATTTTTAGGTAGCCTCAAGTGTTAAGGCCCATTCGCACATATCAGTGAAGCATCAATACCGCAGCTGGCGCAGTTCCGGCACAGTGAAAGATATGTAAACACTGAAACACTGCGTCGTTACTGATACAGACAGGTGTGAACGCGTTCATAGAGAATGTATGAAAGAATATTTTTCACTGTGCCGAAATTGATGACTCACTGTTATGTGCGAATCGGGCTTTAAAAGTCTATCTAATTTTATAAGAAGATGGAGTAATTTATTTGTTTCTATTAGCCAGATAGATATGTGAATTTCAAACGATCTTTTCGGAATCACAGATAAAATGTGAAATCAGTTAGTTTTTAGTTTTTGTCGTACTTATAGAATTCTCTGACTCTTCTATTTTTACCACATAGACCTACCTTCCAACGTGAGTCACAATAATTAATCTTTTTTATTTGACACCACAGTGCTGACGTATTAAACCTTTCAACAAAGTTACCCAACCGCAAAGTTGCCATTTGCGGTATTTCCGATTCGCTAACTTCATTTAAACAGGGACCGTAAACTATAATGTCTGAATTAGCATAAATTCCTTTTTAGGGTTCCGTAGTAAACAAGGAACCCTTATAGTTTCGCCATGTCCGTCCGTCTGTCCGTCTGTCCGTCTGTCCGTCTGTCCGTCTGTCCGTCTGTCCGTCTGTCCGTCCTCGGTTAATCTCAGAGACTATTAGTGCTAGAAATCCGTAATTTCGCATGAGTATAAATATTAATCACGCCGAAAAAGCGGTGAAATAAAATTTTGATAAATATTTTTTTTAGGGTAGCTCCCCTACATGTAAAGTGGGGATGAATATTTTTTTTCTCGTCTACCCCATAGTGTGGGGTATCGTTAAATAGGTCTTTTAAAAATACTGTGGGTGTGGGAACATCATTTTTCGATTTCTAGATCCGTTTGTAAAATGTGATGTTTTAAAGTGCAAATTTTTATTAGAGTCAAGTGTCCCCTCCCTCTATCAGCCAAATGGCAGTATATAGGAACTTGAAAAAATTCACAGCAGTAGGGTATATAATCAATTTTAAAGGAAAACTATCACGGCTAAGTAGGGTTCACAGGTTAAGGAGTTATATCTGTTTTTCGAGGATTGTGACTACGGAACCCTACACTGCGCGTGGCCCGCCACGCACTTGGCCGGTTTTTTATCTCAACCAAAACAGAATTAGGTAGGCTTTTAATATGAAATTGACCACAAAAAGATAAACACTACCACTAGGTATTTTAATGTTGCAATAATTTTGTTTAAGAGCTATAAAATTTTACAGATTATAAATAAATAATCAATATAATTAAGAGCTTGTTAATTATTGACAAAGCTGTGATAGCCTAAAGCTGTGATAGCCTAGTGGTTAGGACGACCGACTTCTAATCGGAGGTCGTGGGTTCGATCCCGGGCACGCACCTCTAACTTTTCGGAGTTATGTGCGTTTTAAGTATTTAAATATCACTTGCTTTAACGGTGAAGGAAGACATCGTGAGGAAACCTGCATACCTAAGAGTTCTCCATAACGTTCTCAAAGGTGTGTGAAGTCTGCCAATCCGCTTGGCCAGCGTGGTAGACTATGGCCAAAACCCTTCTCACTCTGAGAGGAGACCCGTGCTCTGTAGTGAGCCGGTAATGGGTTGATCATGATGATGATGATGAATTATTGACACCAATATTTTAACGACTTACAAAACGGCTAATATTTTTTTAATCAAACTTTTATTTAGATTTTATTAGATAAGTAGTTCTCGAATTCACTGTTCGAGTTTCTATCTTAATCTATACTAATAAATAAAATTGAAGTGTCTGTCTGTAATATCGAAATAACTACCTCATATTAAGCTCATATGGTTATTTGAACGCTACCATAACCGAATCACACGTTTTTAAAATTTTTGTCTGTCTGTCTGTCTGTCTGTCTGTCCGTCTGTCTGTCTGTCTGTCTGTCTGTCTGTTTGAACGGGCTAATCTTCGGAACGGCTGAACCGATTTTGACGGGACCTTCACATACAAGTAGAGAATTAAGCAGGGAGTAACATAGGCTACTTTTTTAACCGACTTTCAAAAAAGGAGGAGTTGTGTTTTTCTACCTATGTACACCGATATCTCCGAGATTTCTGAACCGATTTGCGTAATTTTTTTTTTAATCGATAGAGAAACATTGCGACCCTGTTCTATAAAAAATTTGGATTCCAACTCTTCAATCCTGATGCTGTAGGGGACCTGATCCCCAAAACTAATGGGTTCTAGAAACTTTCGGTTATTTAAATTAATATTGGGGGTACCAATTAAAGACTTTATCGTTGAATGAACTCGAGTAGGTACATATCCAACTCCTCAACCCTGATGCTGTAAGGAATTGTTTTCCGAAATCGTGGGGATCCCACGGGATTTTTCCGTTTTGGGGACGGGTTTCTACAGATAAGCTACTTTTTGTTCTGGAAAATCAAAAGTTCCCACGGGATTTTTAAAAACCTAAATCCACACGGGCGAAGCCGTGGGCATCATCTAGTTATAATATATAGGTGTTCTTATATAAGTTGAACATTTTCTTTTTTCGATTTGTAAATTGTATATCTACCTTACGAAGAGCATAACAAAATTGTAAAAGCTCCTTTGTAGTATGAAAGCATATTTTTCCCGCCAATACTATAAAGGCGGAGTTTGGTACCAACTTCGCATATGCAGACTTAAAAACAATTATTGCTAATCACCTATCTATACTAATAAATAAAATTGAAGTGTCTGTCTGTAATATCGAAATAACTACCCCATATTAAGCTCATATGGTTATTTGAACGCTACCATAACCGAATCACACGTTTTTAAAATTTTTGTCTGTCTGTCTGTCTGTCTGTCTGTCTGTCTGTCTGTCTGTCTGTTTGAACGGGCTAATCTTCGGAACGGCTGAACCGATTTTGACGGGACCTTCACATACAAGTAGAGAATTAACCAGGGAGTAACATAGGCTACTTTTTTAACCGACTTTCAAAAAAGGAGGAGTTGTGTTTTTCTACCTATGTACACCGATATCTCCGAGATTTTTGAACCGATTTGCGTAATTTTTTTTTTAATCGATAGAGAAACATTGCGACCCTGTTCTATAAAAAATTTGGATTCCAACTCCTCAATCCTGATGCTGTAGGGGACCTAATCCCCAAAACTAATGGGTTTTAGAAACTTTCGGTTATTTAAATTGATATTGGGGGTAACAATTAAAGACTTTATCGTTGAATGAACTCGAGTAGGTACATATCCAACTCCTCAACCCTGATGCTGTAAGGAATTGTATTCAGAAATCGTGGGGATCCCATGGGATTTTTCCGTTTTTGGGGACGGATTTCTACAGATAAGCTACTTTTTGTTCTGGAAAATCAAAAGTTCCCACGGGATTTTTAAAAACCTAAATCCACACGGGCGAAGCCGTGGGCATCATCTAGTCATTAAATAAACGGCTCTAAAGTTTATACGTTAACCAATAGGTATAGATACATGCATTACTAGCACTGACCTCTACGAAGCAAAGCTGAAGCACAGTAAACAGATTACAACCAGTACTGAAACGTTTGTAGGTAGTTTCACTACTGGTTGTATCTGTGTACTGTGGCTAAGTGTCATATACAATGTCAGATTTCATTCTTGTTCTGAATCAAAGCGCCGCGCCGCCACGTTTCTGAAAATTAAGTTTGACATTTTCCAATACAATTTATCACAATTCACAAATAGTGCCATTATCTTCACTCTCACTTTTCTTAGGATTCAGCGCCAAAATTACGTATTTCAAGTTGCTTCATTTCAATCACGTTGCCTGCAGCCTCTCTAACCTATCAATATACTATGGACATGAAGAGCGCTAGAATGTTATCAAAACATCTCCCTGGTGCAGTGGTGAGCAATGTGATTTTACAAGTGGAAGGTCCCAGGTTCTATTCCCGGCAGGAGCAATTTGGGATTTTATAATTTCTAAATTGTCTCTGGCCTAGTCTGGTGGGATGCTTTAGCTGTGGCTAGTTACCACCTCAGCGGCAAAATTATGCCGATGCCGC
Organism: Melanargia galathea; assembly: GCA_920104075.1. Taxonomy (NCBI): domain Eukaryota; kingdom Metazoa; phylum Arthropoda; class Insecta; order Lepidoptera; family Nymphalidae; genus Melanargia; species Melanargia galathea. The sequence continues at coordinate 5,862,005 of OV049862.1, read as the reverse complement.
CAAGCAATTTAGCGTTCCGTCCGGTACGATGTCGCGTAGAAATCAAGAAATCAAGGGTTTAATAAAAGCTTAATAATTTAATAAAAGGTTTAATAAAAACTGCTTCCAACTTGCATCTGCATCGTCACTCACCATCAGATAAGATCGCAGTAAAGTGCTAACATGTAGATGAATAAAAAAAATCAATCGAAGATTCAATAGTAACCGATTACAGGGTACGTTTAACTAAAATACCATAATACAAGGAACGACATCGTCTCACTCCGGAGCGTGTGAATCTTTGACTTTTTCGGTGGAGGAAAAAAAAAACAAAAGGACCGACATGGCTGCCATTGATGAAATGTATCGAAACGTTGTTGTGGGAGCCGGCGCCACTTTTGAAATAATGAGTCGGTATTTCATACAGCGTAGGTACAATCGTGCACAGTACTGCCACACGAGTAGGTACTGCCCTCCTTAAGAAAAAAAGGATAAGTGCAGACAACTAGTTATTGAGATAAATATGTTTCTATATAATTTTTCATTTTCCTTTAAAACAATTGAAGCAATGTGCATAAAGTTTTTACCCGGCACAGTCAAAAGGTATGTATGTATGTAATATGTATGTATGTAATATGTATGTATGTATGTGGCCTATTTTAGTATGAGGTTCTGTGTGTACCACCGTAGCGCCTAAACTACTGGACCGATTTTGATGAATGAGGTGTCAATTAATTCTTTATGGTTCGGGTGACATAGGCTACATTTTATATACGAAAAATTCGAGAAGCGACGTGTGAGCGGCAAAAGTTTATTATTATTTAGTTTCGGATAGACATAACAGATAGCGCCACTAGCTGCTTGCCCCGCGATTTCGGGTTTCGCTTGTGTAGTCGGGTTTTAGTTTACGAACTTTATAATTGTTTCAATTTATCTCAATACTAGTTGTCTGCACATGTGCTTTTTCTTTTAATAAATAAATAATTAAACTCGAAATATTGAAAGGTAGATATTAGTTTCCTTTTATAATATTAGCACTTTTCTATCACATTGTACCTATACTCTTCATGAATTGACACGCCTCGGTTGAATTATTCACTTTTTATTGTTCTTAAAAAAGTTGAATTTAATTTTTATTAGATCATCTTTATGAATTTTTTTCATTCTTCTAGTGCTAGATAAAATTCAATGTTAATAACCAGGGTTGTTACGGATGCAAAAATTTAGACATCCGCGGATGCAGATGCGGATGCGGAATTAGAAATTCACATCCGCGGATACGGATTTGATGCAGATGCGGATGCGATGCGGATGCGGATGCGGATTTTGGGATAAAAAAAATACAATTATTTAAATTTTAAGTGCATAAATAAATGGAAATCAATTTAAAATAACTTTTTATTTATGTAATCATATTTCTGGAATAAAATCACACAAGTTTGTTTTATTTATGACACAACAGAATTTAAAGCTTTTCATAATAAAGTTTCAGAAGTTTCATAATAAAAAATCTTTGTTTAATAATTAGACTTAAAAATTGGTGAATTATATTTAATAAATAGCAATATTGTAGCCTTCTCAGTTTCCAACCTGTTTCTTAGTGGATTATATATTAACCCGGCTTCACCAAATAGCTGTTCGCTGGAACACTGTACAGACTGTACAGTACACAGTACAGTGTACTATACTGTGTGTGTAGTACACAGACACAAACTATAATTTATTGACAATGAGATAAAACACAACAAACAAAAGCTGTAAGAACTTGTTACGCGCCTTCCTGCGCGTCCCGAAAGAAGTTAGCAATTACCAAAACAAATGCAAAGAATGTGCCACTATGACTCCGCCCACTTTCCTTACGTGTTGTTACTTGTTGATGTGAATCTGCATCCGTAAAAACTCCGCATTGATTGATGCGGATGTGAATGCGGATGCAGATGTCTGAATTAATGCGAATATTCCGCATTTGCGGATGCGGATGCGAATATTCGTAACAACACTATTAATAACAACTAAACGGGTCTTCATTATTTTTTCAAATAGGTTGTTTGTTTCTTTATCACCATGTGAAATAAAGTTGTCTCTTATATTACTTACTTTATGTTTTTTATTTCCCTTGTCCTGCAGAAAGCCACACGGATCTCGGGGACAGCTTCCTAAAGCTATAATGAATACCTACCTACTCAGAAGTGTGGAATGAGACGTCATAAAGACACTCCGGATTTTGTATACACTCTGTGAAGTTGTAAACGCGTTCACTGTTTTTATTAGTATCCTATTTATTTGTGTATACAGTATGCTACATTTTTATGAGTAGGTAGGTATATTATATTTCTGATATTTGTTGACAATATACCTACTAATATAAAACAGTATGTTTAAGCATCTTGCGTCTAAAGCAGAAACATTTATTGAGAAGACAAAAGTGGCTTTATTATTAGTAGGTAGGTAGATAATTAGGTAATTACTAGTTTATCAAAAAAAAATTTAAACTACCTAGACTTGTATCTTTAACTTTTCACCCTACTTTACATACAACAAAAGTTACCGGAAAGGAGATCTATTGAGGCGGAAAGCCGCAAACCTTATCTGATAAGAAAACTCTTGTTTGCTGACTTACAAAATAAATGTTTAAAAATGTTTACACAAAATCGGACCGCGCCGGCGTCTTTGTGTTCATTAAACAATAGCAAATTACTTAGTTGAACGCTATTTAAAACGCCCAGCGACGATTATGTTTGTCTTTTTTAAAAATCGGAAACAATAGGTCGGTCAACATAACCCTTAAAGTGAACCCACTAGCATTGATATAGTACTATAAGTCAGTGCCCACTAGAGAAGCTTTCTGCTAATGTGCTTTAATATATCATGTAAGGCTCCTACCTATATAAGCTCCATATTATTGAATATTTTCTTGGAATACCTAGTTACTTAGAATAATTAGCTTTAGTTTTAAGTAGGCACTAAGGTCCGGATCCGAGACATGGTCGCTGACAATGGGCCTAATAAGAAGGCTCAGGGTCACTCAGCGGGCGATGGAGAGAGCTATGCTCGGAGTATCCCTGCGGGATCAAATCAGGAATGAGGAGATCCGCAGGAGAACCAGAGTTACCGACATAGCTCATCGAGTCGCGAAGCTGAAGTGGCAATGGGCGGGGCACATTGCTCGAAGAACCGATGGACGTTGGGGTCCCAAGGTGCTTGAATGGCGACCTCGCACCAGTAAACGAAGCGCAGGTAGACCCCCCGTTCGTTGGACAGACGATCTCAAGCGAGTCGCTGGCAGCCGCTGGAGTCAGGCGGCACAAGATCGTGTGCTGTGGCGATCCTTGCAAGAGACCTATGTCCAGCAGTGGACGTCTATTGGTTGAAACGAACGAACGAACGAACGAAGGTACTAAGGAGTCGTCCATAAATCGTCTTGATGTTTTTTAGCATTTTTTTATTTAGACCTCACCCCGCTACACAGAATCATGCGTATTTTTTTGGTACAATGTACCTACCTATCTATCTACCCAACTTAAAAATCCAGAATAGATATAATTCTTATATACCTACAGGTAGGTACATATTTATTATAATTTATAATTCTGGAGAATTAATCACCGTGAAAACATCCAGAGTTAGACTAAGGTTGCAAGTTGTTTCTGACTGTTGATAGGTAGGTACTAAATGCGGAAGCCTAACGCCATATTATTTTCTGTGGGTAGGAGTGAAATAAGCAACACACATTTTTAGTGCTCTGTGAATTTTAATTATTTTAAATTATTTTAATAGACTTATGTTATAATATTTATGTACCTGTGACATCCCAACTCCTACCAGTTTAGTTTGATTTATAAATCAGAACAACTAGTGATCACTGCTGCACATTGTTATCAACACACTACATTTATAACCTCAAAATGGAATCCATTAAAAAATCTGTTGCGGACCTAACGGAGCACTTCAACTTGAGGATGGCTGAGTTCCAGAATGACCTGAGGACTGCTATCCCTGCGGCAAGTCCAACTTCTAACATCAACCATCAGTTCAACACATTCCGATCATTTGTTCTAACTGCCCTTGAGAACCTTCAGTTGCAAGTGGAACTGTTAACCCGGCAGACTGATGACATGGAGATGAGGTCTCGGAGGAAAATTTTGCTGGTGCACGGTGTAGCCGAAGACAAAAAAGAGGACACATCGGCTCGCATCATCAAAGTGTTGTCTGACCACCACTTAGGAGCTCCCGCTATCTCTTCTGAGGCTATTAGCCGGTCTCATAGGCTGGGTAAGCCTGGTGGTGACAAGCCCCGGGCTATACTGGTAAAATTCAAGGACTACTCCGTGAAGGAAAAAGTGTGGTTAGCAAAGAAAAATCTCAAGGGCTCCGGGATCACTTTGTCAGAATTCCTGACCAAAAGTCGGCATGCTCTGTTCCAAGCTGCGCGTCAACGTTTCGGGGTCTCCAAATGCTGGACGAAGGACGGCACTATTCTGGTATTGGATTCTGATCAGACGCGCCACCGTGTCAGTTCCAAACGTGATTTGGATGCTATTCCGAGTTCCGAAGTGGTGACGCAGGCCTCGTCTGCGGCAGCAGCGGTCGCAAGTACGGCGAAGGACACCAGGTCTTATCCAATGCGCCCCAGAAAAGGTGTTAAAAAATGAACTCTATACGTCTTAGTTCATTAGCCAGTCGATCCAAACATGTCTGTATAGATTTTTGTTTTTAAACTGTTTTACTCTACTATATTTTGGCATAACCCTACAATACTGATTTAAAGATTAATTTGTTTTCGTTAATTTAACATAATTATTATGTAAGGTAGGTACATAACTACATAATGTTACGATTTTTTTGTTGATACTTGAGTAAAAATAAAATAAAAATATGACATTGACGTACAGACATCTGCGGAATCATGGCGGAATCACAGCGTGTCTTTGACATGTATGGCGTTCGGAAACCTGTACAAACATTGTAACGGTTAAATTCACTTTTATAACGTTAAAATAATCCTGGTAACGTAACGTTACTTACAACTGGTGTTAGTGCATAATGTGTTTAGTTATAATCTGATAATCTTAAACAATGCCGTGTAAATATTCATTGTTTATTTATTTATTTTTTATTATTACTATTTTTTTTTGCTTTCTTATAGTAATTGTTCTGATATTTTCTTTTGAATAATTTAATAATAATTATGTAAATCTCTTTCAGACTACTGGTGGGTTAGGGATCTTTGTATTTATTTGTTTTAATTTTAGTGTTTATTTTGATTTTATTTATTTATATACTTTATTTTTAATTTTATATTATTTATTGATGACGTCATTAGATAATAGTAGTACTGCTAGTGATGATTGTGGTGATTTTTACTCTTTGCCGTCGATCGAAGATTCGCCTAGTGAGGTTAGCTTTCACAGTACAATATCTTCTATTCCTCTTAATGATGCTCTTAATTCTTATTTTCCAGATTCCCTGAAGAATTTCAATGTAATTCACTTAAACGCACAAAGTATTCCGGCGCACTATCCCGATATGCTTGCGTCTTTTGAATCTCGTAACATTCACGCCATTCTTGTCTCCGAAACCTGGCTAAAGCCATGTTTACCATCCACTTCTTACTCACTACCTGGGTTTCACCTCATTCGCAATGACCGTATTGGAAAGGGGGGTGGAGGAGTGGCGATCTACCTACGTTCTTACATTCCCTTTGCTGTCGTAAGCTTGTCTACTCAGCCTCCTGCTTCTAATGCGGTCGAGCATTTGTTCATTGAAGTTACGCTGTCTCATTCAAAAATTCTTCTTGGCGTTTGTTACAGTCCCTCTCTCCATATTGATTATTTCTCTTCTTTTGAGCATCTCTTAGAAAATTTAACGCCGTCTTATAGTCATACCATAATAATGGGTGACTTTAACACGTGCCTACTGAAAGGGGACTATCGTGGTAAAAGGTTACAGTCCATTACTGATTCTTGTAACCTAAATATATTGCCGCTTTCTGCTACCCATAACTTACCCGACTGTATCCCATCTTTACTCGACCTAATTATGGTATCCTCACCAGATTTTGTTCTAAAACATGGCCAGCACGAGGCTGACGCTTTCTCTCACCACGATCTCTTATTGCTATCGTATAAAGTCCGTCCTCCAAAAGCTAAATCGAGAATCCTTCTGCAACGTAACTTTGGTGGAATGGACAAAGAACTCCTTGCTGAAGATGCTCGTCAGTTGGATTGGTCAGCCATTATAAATACCACTGCGGTTGACATGAAAGTTGATCTGTTTAACTCCTTTCTTATGCAGCTCTATGACATACATGCTCCTGTTAAACCTATCAAAATTAAGCACTTACCGGCACCCTGGCTAACAGATCATCTAAAGAACCTAATAATGCAAAAAGGCTTTGCGAAAAGCAAGCTTAAAGCCGAAAAATCTGAAAAAAATCTGCGGAAATACAATAAAGCACGGAATCGCTGCAATACATCGTGTAGGGATGCACAACGACGCCACATTCACAAATCTGTCGAAAACGGCGACCCTGCCAAAGTTTGGAAATTTCTTGCATCTCTCGGAGTTGGCAAAGCATCTCCTCCTTCAACTCATCAGAATATTGACATTGAACTCCTTAATCAACATTTTACTTCCACTAGTACAATAGATAACTCAGAAAAAGATCGCGCTCTGAGTATTCTTTCTACAATGCCAACTCCTGATTTTCAACCGTTTAATTTCACTCCTTTCACTGACTGTGATGTTAAAAAGAACATATTATCAGTCTCTTCTAATGCCGTGGGTGATGACAGTATTAGCCGCAATATGATCTTACCGATTCTTGAAATTGTTACTCCTATCCTTACCCATATCTTTAATGAATCTATTTCAACCTCTACATTCCCTGAAGCTTGGAAAAGTGCTTACATTATTCCTCTCCCAAAAAAGGCTCATGCCTCACATTTTTCCGAATTTCGCCCTATTTCTATTTTACCGTTTCTGTCTAAAGTTCTAGAGAAATTAGTTTTCCACCAATTGAACCTCTTCCTTAATAGAAACTGTCTCCTCAATCCTCTTCAGTCCGGCTTCCGGTTGAGTCATAGTACGACTACAGCGCTAGTTAAAGTCACTGACGACATTCGACGGGGCATGGATAATAAACAGCTCACTGTGTTGGTATTGTTAGATTTTAGCAATGCCTTCAACTCCGTCGATTTTGATATCTTGTTGAGTCTGATGCGTTCTATTAACATATCTCCATCAGTGGTGGGATGGTTTCAGAGTTATCTTAGAGGCCGACAGCAGCGTATTCGCATCGACGATAAGTTTTCATCTTGGTGTGAATTACGAGCTGGAGTGCCTCAAGGTGGTGTGCTGTCTCCTCTACTTTTTGCTATCTTCATTAACTCAATTTCCCAAAAAATTATTTCTCTCTATCACATGTATGCAGACGATCTCCAAGTGTACACACAATCAACCCTTGAGGACTTGCCTGCCGCTGTTTCCACTATTAATAGTGACCTGATGGCTATCACCAAATGGAGTAACTGCTATGGTCTTAAGGTTAATCCTTGTAAGACCCAGGCTATTGTTATCGGTGGTGCTGGCATGATCTCAAGAATTGATTGGGATAACCTTCCGTCAATCTCATTGAATAACGTTGTAATACCGTACAGTACCACAGTAAAAAATCTTGGTGTCCATTTTGATACAACTCTCTCCTGGTCTCATCAAATAAAAGAAATCAGTAGGAAAACTTTTGCTGCCCTTGGTTCTCTCAGGCGTCTACGTTCTCTACTGCCTATTCCTACTAAAATTATGTTAGCACAATCCTTACTTCTCTCGATTCTCGATTATGCGGACGCAAGCTATCTTGACTTGACCGAGGACCAACTAAATAAACTTGAGCGAATTCAAAATCTAGCTATTAGGTTTATATTTGGTTTGCGCAAATATGACCACGTCTCCGAGTATCGTTCAAAGCTCAAGTGGTTACCCATTCGCTTCCGCCGGAATATGCATATTGTTTCTCTTCTGTACTGTGTATTGTTCAACCCTACGACTCCAAGCTACTTAAAGGAAAATTTTAAATTTCTTGGTCACGACAGGCCGAACACAGTTCTTCGTTCAGCCAGTAAATTCATTCTCTACGTGCCTACACATCGAACTAAGTACTTTGAAAGTTCCTTTACGTTTAAAGCCATCAGTTTATGGAATAAACTTCCTCCACAATTACATCACGCAAAAACCCTGAGCAAATTTAAGATTGACGTAAAAAATCACTACCTTTCTCTCTGTCATCAATAGCAATATTTATTTTGTTATTCTCGTATCTATTTGTATAATTGATATATATTTATTTATTCATATGTATGTCTATTGTATACATTATTTTGTATATATTAGTATATTTATATGTTATTATTATATTGTATGGTTTAGTATATTTAGCTATTAGTGTTTAAGTTTATCATATACACCACCTCCCACTGTCCACTTGTTCATTTTCTCCCTAGCGTTAAGGTTGTCTGGAAGAGATCGCTATTTAGCGATAAGACCGCCTTGTTGTACCTACGTTTTAAGTATTCTTTTATATAACATGTCCTCTGTATTCTGCTCTTATGTGGTGTGCAATAAAGTATATACATACATACATACATATTTAATATCTATATAATAGACCTTATATGTGTATAGCTGTAGGTAAATCTAAAATAATTTGTAGGCATAAAAATTCTATAAAGTAGCACCCACTTTCTCAAAAACGTCATAAACGTACGCGCGTAGTTCCCAGTGCTCAAAATCATCCACAATCAGTAAAGATCGAAGCAGTAGTTACAGTTACTTTTTATGGCACGCACTGCTAAAGGGCTGTAAAGTTTTATTACGTGGGTTACCGTCCTTTGTACCAGCTTTACAATTTTTAACCAACAATTTTCACGTTAGCACTTGCTCAAGTGCGGAGGGCGACAAAGCTATCTAACTCCTCCACACTAATTTCACACTTAACTCTAACATTTCAATGGTCATTTTCGTATAAAAGCTTTTTGATAAAAACTACCCACCGTACTCGGATTACCAGGACAAAATATTATTTCGGAATTACGCTTACTTTTGTCCAACATATGACTTAACGATAATGATTCCAAGAAACATCTTTGTACCGAGGAACCGATAACGCAAAAACATTTGGGAATCATAACGATATTTGCAAAACAAAAGATTATCCCGTAACTAAATACTTTGTTATACAAAAATAGACATCATGTAGCGATGCTGTTTCACTAACTCTTCTTTTTAACAATTAAAATTGTCCGAGATTTATTACTATTAATATAATATGTATTTATCTATATGTAGGTATATACATTCTTTGCAATCTAGGAGCTGATCTGATTCACCTACCTAAGCTATAGATATTATTATCTTTCCTGACTAAACATGCAAATGTCAAATCGTGAAGTTTTGTCAAAAGTTTATTTCCACACTAATTGATTACAGATTTACGCATCGAACGTTCACTTGAAACGTAGAGCCTCGGGAGCATGAAATGATACCGAGAGAACAAAAAAATGGACGTTCAAACCAACACCATTAATCCATTAGCCCATTAAAAATAAATAAATAAGTCGATTCAATCAAAATCTTGACCAACAAATCCAAAAGTAATTAAGTCCGCTATAACTCATCTCCCGACGCTTTTATACGAGGGAACTATGAAAAATTTGTTAACAACTAATTCAACAAATCATTACACCCCCCACGCACCAGGTAGAGACGTAGAGAGGCTGTCTGGATGGAATAGTCTAATATTTACTACCGAGTATACATGAATAAGATTTGTTTTAAAATGGTTCAGTATAAAAGGTGGCAAATTTTGTTGTACACAATCTCTGAACTAAACTACAATAACAGGGCTAAATATATTTCTATATCTTTTTCACAATGCTCCCTCCGGAGAAAACTACAAAAATAACGCCGTATTCCTAAATTTTCATATTCTTTTTAACAAACTGATTGAAACAATAGGGCAGTTGGCTAATATTGAAAGTAGATAAATATTCAGTAGGTACCTACCACTTTATTGAACAGAATGCAATGGCTGAAACAAGTAGGTAAAGGTACATAAATTAAAAATTTAACAAACCCCGACATTCGACATTTTGTGGTGGCGGCCATCTTGAATTTGCATAGTACTATAATTCTACTAGTCAAGCCCTTTCATTTGATATCTATCCATATTGAAGGAGTTGTGAAAAAATATGTAATCCGCCATTTTGTGGCGGCGGCGATCTTGGACCGATTTTCATCAAACATACCTAAGAACACTCTCGACTAGAATACCTTTCAAACAAAAAACCGCATTCAAATCGGTTCACCCGTTTAAAGCGTGTAAAGCGCCACGGTGCAACAGACAAACACACACACACACACACACACACACACATACACACACACGCACACACACACACGCACGCACACACACACACACACACACACACAAACACACACAGACACACACACAGGGTCTACACACACTATCACACCTGATTCATTCGGTTTTAAAATATTTTTATGCCAATTTAGGAAAATAAAGATTTCAACCTTTCCTAAGAAATAGGCGGGAACCCTAAAGAATCAAAAAAGTCTCTATATATAAAATAATATTCTCATGTACAATAATTAATCTTTGGGACCCGCCGTGCGCCATAATCGCTTACTCATTTTCGTAACTATAGGAAGGGATGGGATTTTTACAAATTAGGCGACAAATACGTCAGACTTTGCGGTGAAGGATTTCTATTAATAGTGTACTTAACATAAGTATTATAGTTTCGGGCGGGGTTGACGGATGCAAACTTTTTATAAAGCTCCTTTTCTTTGTTCAATATAAGAGAAATTAATGGCGCATTGAAAAGCGATTTGTCTGATTTACTTTGGGAAACCGAAGAAAATTCGTACCATAATTAACATTGAGAAAAAATCTTATGCTAGGCATATTTTAGCGTAACACGTATGATGTCTCTTATGAGGGATTTGAAGAGGAAAATTTTTCTTATTTAAAAGTATTAATTTTTGTCTTGTATTAAAAATATAAACAGTGGGGTAAAAACTAGGATGACTTGCAGACTATTGAAGACTAAGGGCCTGTTTCATCACCTTCTGAAAAGTGTCGGATAGCCTAAACGTAAGTTTTGTCACTTTCTTACTTTATGTCAAGTGACAAAGACAAAAGTTGTGAATAAGCTATCCGACACTTATCAGAAGGTGGTAAAACAGGCCCTAAATATAATTATTAATCCTTAGCAAAATAGACACTGGGCACATTTAACTCATTCCTCAAAGTCTCAGAAATTGTCTCAGAAAAGTCTTAGAAATTGTTACGTAAGTATCTACCTATATATTTCATATATTCTAAGGTCGCTTTAGTAAAATGAATGTTGCAAAAGTATTCAATAATCCCATAAAATATTCCCATTCACCACTCAACATCATAATAAGTATTACAAATTCCTTCACCATAATCAGATGACCGTCACGAATGAAGACATAACGCGAACAGATAAAAGAAGGACTCGGTCCCGCGCCCGTCTCTCTCTGTCCCGCACAACTAGAAAGAGATGCAAGAAAGAATATTAAAACATCAGCATTTTCATTATCAACGTGTGAGTCCCACAGTGCCTTCGCGCCGACAGTGAATACACAATCAAACTAAATTATGTACACTACTAGCTGATGCCCGCGATTTCATCCGCGCGTATTTAGTTTTTTTAAATCCCTTGGGAACTCTATAATTTTCCAGGATAAAAAGTAGCCTAGGTCCTTCTGCAAGGTCTAGTGTATGTCTCTGTAATAAATTTCGTTAAATCGATTCATCGGTTTAGGCGTGAAAGCGTAACAGACAGACAGAATGATTACTTTCGCATTTTTAATATTAAGTATAGATTAAAAAAAATTCGTTTGTTTCGGCCCATTACAAAAATATGTCGGAATGATCCGCCCAATATTATGTAGGGGCACAGAGTACCTACAGAGGGGAAGCTTCTAGTAAGCGGCCCGCTGTAGGTACACTCACACATATGCGCATGTTTGTCACCAATGTACCGGTTAGTGGAACGAGCGCGCGTCCGTGTGAACCGTTGGTGAGTGTGTTTGTGTGAGTATACCTACAGCGGGCCGCTTGTGGAAGCTTCCTCTCTGTAGATTTACTACTCGTGTGGTAGGGGTGTCAATAAATTGGACTGTTTATTGATGGCTGGAAAGCTGTGTTTTAGTTTGAAAGGACATTTGCACGATATAAGTTTATCATGATTTAGTGAAAAATATTAAAACTAGGGTGTAGGTAACCTATGAATGTCAGATGGCCATTTCTCACTGCAGGACAGTAAGTAACTATGGGAAATTAGCTAATAGGTAGATTATTATTAAAATTTTTGAGAAGAATATCTACGTTTTGTTCTTCTAACCGTAAGTGCTCTTGATCTGAGCCGATGGCCTGCGATGGATGGACAAATTTTAGGTCGCCCTGCGGCTCACATGTGCAATTAATGTATACACTGACAGAAACATTACGTGTCATGAAAGCTGAGTACATAAACACTTCGTGCACACTTCATGAAAAAGGTGGGTCCACTCTAGGTAGGTATATTATGAGGAAAAATTCGGTCAACGCTAGAACTTCAGACAGTAGATTTTTCTATTCTTGGAGAATTATAGCTACTGTGCCTGGCTACTTGTATCGTACATAGTCCCTGCATCACGTTGACCATTGTCGATTTATTGTGATTTGTGATATTAACTATATCGTGCATTTGGAATGAAAAGGTTCCAACTAACAATTTGAGCAAAATTAATATTATGATACAAAAAGGTTCCATTTGCACCAAATTTTTATTATTTCAAACACCTAGAGCCATCTGTTGCATACTTTTGAAACTAGCCGGTAGTAATGGTTCCAAGAGAAACTAATTTCTTACGATTTTTATTAAAAAAGTTCTATTTGACAGTTAGAACCTTTTTTTCTTAAGATTTTTAAAAATCGCCTTTTTAAAATTAAAAAAGTTCTAACAGGTTCCTTGAAACCTTCTTAGGTCAGCAGCTTTTGTGTCAGTAAAGTTATAAGGTACTTATACTATCGCTTAGCTATGCTCATGCTATGCTACAACTAAAGGTTGTAGCACTGAAAATGTATCAATTATATGTTCAGAAAGTCAGTCAACAAGCAGAGTCTGCAAAACCTGTGAAATTTTACATGTATAGATATATTTTCAATACAGAGTTTAACCTTCCTTTCCACATTAGAAAAACTGATCGGTGATCTTTGTGAGCATTATGATGTTGCTAAATAAAAAATATTGTAACAGAGGATTTGAAAGTAAAATATGAGAAACATGTTTTAGATAAAAACTCTATGCATGTAGAGAGGGAAAAGGATAGAAAAACTAAAGATGTTCCAGTTCTATGCTTTAATTTACAATAAAAGCATAGAACTGGAACATACAGACTGAATGCTCTTCAGGACGATGAAAATCTAATGAAATTGCAAGTGCATCTAAAAAAATACTAGATAAAGTAACTGAAGAGCATCATTTTACAAAATTGATAACATGGAGTGACTCATACGTACGACAAAATAGAAATTCATTCATATGTTCGGCGGTTTTACAATTGCTCAAAGAAAATCCAGATGTTTCAGAAATAACTATGAAGTACTCTACACCAGGCCATACTTGCATTCAAGAAGTTGACAGTGCACATAGTGCTACTGAAAAGGCAATGCTTTCTTGAGAGATTTATTCTCCTATTTGCTTAATTAGCTATTGAAGCAAATTAATGCAAAAAATCCTTTTAGAATGATTCAAATGATTGAAGATGATTTTAAAATTATAGTTCGGTAGCAAAAACTATGAACTTTTACTACTGTTTGCAGCTTGAGGATTACACAAAATTTATCTCAAGTAGTTATCTTTTCTTCATTTACACATGCGCTCTATAGAGTTTGTAACCTCAGATTAAAGGACCGACCAACTAGAAAACAGAGGGCTACAGAGCTCAATATTGACCTTCAACCAAAAACTCAGAGGAAACCACCAGTAATATCAGATGAGAATAAAAATGACATAAAACCTATGCTTGAATTTATGCCCAGTCAAGATCAACAATATTTTAAATTTTTACTAACAATTTAACTACAAAGACAGGTTAATAATAATGTGTACTTAAGTTGATCTTATTAAAAAAAAGAGAATATTTGTTTTATCTATTGCACATTAACACACACAAAAGGTTCCTACATTACATTACAAGGTAAACTACATTACATTGAAGGATATTTCAGGTAAAAAGGTCCTTTAAGCAAATGGAACTGTTTTAAATTACGATTTATACCTCTGGCTGAATTTAAAAAGGTTCTATCACACATTTCATGATGTGAGATTCACTAAAATACACAGTAATTTAAAGCAAAAACGTTTAATTATAGTAACTATATTAAATTAGAAAATTTATCACAACCAAATGTTTTAATATCGGCAGTAGTATTTAATTTACAGTCATTCAAAACTTCGCATGCGATTTTCTCGGGATGTATGTTGGAGCACATGGAACCATTTTATTCCAAAGGCACGATATATCTAAGTATTAGATAGACAGGTACCCACATATCTATTTGATAGAGAAATCTTCACAATATAGTTTATAAAATATTAATAAGGATTCTGAAACTGGTACTTAGTTCAATAACAATAAAATATAAGTTATACAGACAAGAAATACATTCTTTTCTTCCACTTGAACTGAATTCAAAAAACTGAATCATATTTTACAAAATATGCCACTTAGTTGCTGACGCGGGACCGCCTCGGTGCCTACATCATAATAGCAATATCCTGTCCATTGATTGTCAAAAATCAGGAATTTCGGCAATTACGTCCCGCCTCCCACGTGAATGCTTAAAAAAATCTCGCACCAGGCGCATCCAAATTTTCTTAAAAGACCCGACATCTCTTTCATAAGTTCGGTACAAAAGATAAGAGTAAGCGGTACGCGTATATTTTGTAGTTAGAAACGCGAGAAAACTGTTTAGTACAAGCTTTTGTGTAGTCATGTACATAATATGTGGTCGCTGAAACGCTGTTATGCAAGCAGTGATGTGTTTTTTAACCCCCGACGCAAAAACGACGGGGTGTTATAAGTTTGACGTGTCTGTGTGTATGTGTACCTGTCTGTCTGTTTCCCCGTAGCGCTCAAACGGGTGAACAGATTTGAATGCGGTTGTTTTGAAGGGTGAATTAGTTGGAAGTATTCTTAGCTATATTTGATAAAAATCGGTTCAAGATGGCCGCCGCCACAAAATGGCGGATTACATATTTTTTCACAACTCACTCAATATGGGTATCAAATGAAAGAGCTTGACTAGTGAAATAGTACTATGTAAATCCAAGATGGCTGCCACCACAAAATGGTGAATGTCGGGGGTTTTTTAAGTTTTTAATTTATACTTGTTTATTCAACTCTTTTTGTCATGAAAATAAACAAGAATAAGTACATTGTGAAAAAATGCGGATCCAGAGATTTAAATATAAGTTTAATTATTCCATTATATTTGTAAGTAAATTAACGCACGCGCGTGTACTACGCGCGTGCGTTAATAATATAAAGTAGCATTGTCACGAAAAATAACAAAGTTTATTGCACCTTATACGATTTGTAGTTGCAGATATACAATAGTATAACATGACAGAACATGTAATTAATAATTATTATTTATACAACGTAATGCATTGCAATACCATCATAACGCAGAATATACCTACATACTTATATATACTTTATACCAATACTAATTTTATAGTTAAAACCGCTCGTCTCTTATGGTATGCGACATAATCAAACCGTGATATTTTTTTCTTATTTTCCCCTTTGTAGCCTTTGTACGGGCTAGCGCCGGCACGAAAAGATCCCTAAAAGGTGTTCTAAGGCGTACCTTCACGTAATGGCCCACGGTTACATATTTATTTTTGTGTTTCATTCTTGCCTTGACGTAAATAAATTAATGTGTTACATTCGGAAATTTCGCGCTTTCATGGTGGCCAAATGAATTCACAAGGGAGCCATTAAATGAAATTCATTTTGTGAACTTTTTACTTGCTGACACTGTGAGCCTGTTCGAAATCCTTACGACTTGTTTGTAAGAGGATTTAAGCCGGAGACAAATCAAATTTAAAGACCTGCGGGAATTCACTAATATATTGAAATAGGTATTAAAGACAAGTCATATTTACGTGGACAAAATGACGAAAAGAACTTCTTTGCTCGGCGATACTCGCAAAATACCCGAGAACCGATAAAGCCGCAAAATGTAAATTTTTTCTGATGTAAGTAAATGCTGTCAGCAACTTCGTAAGCACCTTGTAAAATCTTCAGAGATCAGGTTAGCGTCGACCTCTGCTGACAGGTTTTTGTGATGCATCTAGACGTGTGCGCCGATGCTAAAATCTCCGGCGGCGCACGCCGGTCAAAAATCGGCGGCGGCGGCGTGTTTTCGGCGTACTTTCGGCGCGGATAATTTTAATAAAACTGTCTAACTTGTAGAATTATTATTACTGAAAATCAGATAGGTACAATTAAATAAAACTTTTGCAATAACAACAACTTGCCAAATAGTCCAGTAACTTTGACGTTTGCAAGTATGGGGTTCAGTTTTGACCTTGCGTTCAGATTTTGGCGAACCCTAAAGGACTAGTTTTTGATAGTACATTTTCAGGACGTTTACCATAAGTTCCATTTATGATAAATAAGTAAATGATTATGAGTATGATGTAGGGGCCCACTAAAAAAGGATTATTAGAAATTCTACCCCTAAGGGTTTATTTAAGTTATATCCATGAAAATTGGTATTAGGGCTTGCGATAAAAAATAAAAAGATATATTTCAAGATTTTTGAAAATTCTATCCCCAAGTACGTTAAATAGGGGATGAAAATTTAATGGAGACCCCGTCACGTTGTCACGTCATTTATCAAGTTATATCCATGAAAATTGGTATTTAGATTTTCGGTTAAAAATAAAGAATTACGTGTTTAAGAAATTTTGGAAAAACTACCCCCAAGTTGGTTAAATAGGAGATGGAAGTTTGTATGACATTAAGAATCTATGCGGGCAAAGTCACGAGCATCTCAGTAAGTAATGTATCTACAGAGCTGGTTCTGGTCTTAAATTATAGCAATTTTATTCTACTAGGTACTCAAACAATTTAAGGACGAGGACAAGGTGATGACGGAATCACAGCGGAACTCCTGAAAGTAGGAGGAAAACCAGTTCTTAAAGTCTTTCAGACTGTTCAATTCCGTCATCGACGAGGGCATAATGCCAGAGGCATGGCACAGCGATGCGGTGGTTCTTTTCTTCAAAAAGGGCGATATTACCCTGTTGAAAAATTATAGACCCATCTCGCTGCTGAGCCATGTCTATAAGTTGTTCTCGAAAGTCATTGCGAATCGTCTCGCTCGTAGGTTCGACGACTTCCAGCCTTCCGAACAGGCCGGGTTCCGAAATGGCTTCAGTACCATAGACCACATCCATACGCTGCGGCAGATTATACAGAAGACCGAAGAGTATAACCGGTCACTTTGCATAGCGTTTGTGGACTATGAGAAAGCCTTTGATTTGGTGGAAACTTGGGCTATATTGAGATCACTGCAGAGATGCCGGATCGACTATCGGTACATCTAGGCGTTGAAGTGTTTGTACGAAAATGCCACTATGTCAGTCCGTATACAGGACCAGACTACGAGGCCAATCCAGTTGCAGCGAGGAGTGCGTCAGGGAGATATTTATTTATCGCTGTGTTGGAAGAGGTCTTTAAGCTTCTGGACTGAAATTGACTTGGCATCAAAATAAAGGGTGAGTACATCACTCACCTACGGTTTGCCGATGATATAGTCGTTATGGCAGAGACTCTGGAAGACCTCAGTACAATGTTCAATGATCGCAGCAGAGTTTCTCAACAGGTGGGCTTAAAAATGAACATGAGTAAGACGAAGGTCATGTCTAATGCTCATGTTCCGCTCCACCCGGTAATTGTTGAGAACTCGACACTCGAAATTGTAGACTAGTACATATACCTGGGACACACGGTCCAGCTAGGTAGGTCCAATTTTGAGAAAGAGATCAACTGCCGAATCCAACTCGGCTGGGCAGCGTTCGGAAAACTTCGAGATGTATATTCGTCCAATATCCCTCAGTATCTAATGACGAAAGTCTTCGAACTTCGATGACTTACGGATCTGATACATGGTCGCTAACAATGGGCCTCATAAGAAGGCTCAGGGTCACTCGGCGGGCGATGGAGAAAGCTATGCTCGGAGTATCCCTGCGGGATCAGATCAGAAATGAGGAGATCCGCAGGAGAACCAGAGTTACCGACATAGCTCAACGAGTCGCGAAACTGAAGTGGCAATGGGCGGGGCACATTGTTCGAAGTTGTTGTAGGAGTAAGTTTTTTAGTTAGTTAAGTTAGTTAGTTAAGCTTTATTATGAACTAGCGACCCGCCCCGGCTTCGCACGGGTAGTAGAGCATTTTATGCGTAGGTACTACCCGCTCAGGGATTAGGCAGCGTTTTCGATGAAAGCTCCCAGGCGGCTTTTACGACTTTTTACGATATTTTCCACAATGAACTTACTATATCTCACCTTATACCCGAATTACTAATTCCGTGGAATTCTGACGTTTCATAATGTTACCAGAGATAAAACAATTCCCACAAAAAAGATGAAAAATTCAAAACTTATGCAAATACAAATCAACTGCTGCATGTAGATATGACTTTCTAGTTTCCATTCTTAGCAATTTCTATTTTAGGGCGAAACAATTAATATTATTAAGCGGCTTAGAGCTTTATATGTTGACAGGGAATTAAAGTAGTTTGGGGTAAAATCGTACTTCGTAGATGTTAACCCTGTTCTCCATATAAATAACTCATCTGTAAATGAAAATGACAGCTGTCAGAATTAAGTCGATATTAAGTCAAAAATAAGGAGAAAAACTAAATATTTCAAATCAAATAATTTAGTGTATTTGGGACATAAGAAAGTAAGTTTTCACCAGATTCCGTGAAAAAAAAAAAATTATTTTAAAAGATAAAAATAAAGAACCAAAAACTTGGTTTTTTGAACTTTTCACATAAATTTTGAGGTTATGTGAAAAAAGTGTAAATATAAAAGTTGTAGATCTTTTTATTACCTACAACTTTGCCATTTAATTTTTTTCCATAGGACTTCTAGTTTTGCCGGAAATCGAGATAAACCGTTTTTTACCCTTAAAACTCCCCCCCTTTTTTCCCGAGCTCAGATCGCCCGTAAATTATTTTTCCTTGTATTTTATAATATTCTCCTCCTTTTCCAATGGGTTTCATCCTACGTACTGTGATTTTTTTTTTGGTTTCAAAAATTATCGACAATGGGCTATAGGGAGAACCGCGGCCGCCGACGCGCTTATAGGCACGCTCCCGCGCCGCCGCAATTTTTAAATCTGTAATATCTTCGAAAGTATTCATTTAAATCATATGCTGTAAAGGACCATATGGATTTATATAAAATCAACAATGCATTTAAGGTATTTAATTAGATAAGGATTAATGCTGTATTGGTTGAAATCGCTTCGAAAATTAGCCATTATTTGTCGTAAAAAGTAAATGACAAAAAAATGTTATTGTGGGATATCCATAAGAGATAGACATATACCATCGCGGACTTTTCTGTAGACCTTTTCAATGTGTACAATACTTAGTACATTATTTTGATAAATCTCGTAGGGTTCAGCCTGCGTTTGCAATGTAAGCGGAAAAAATGTAATTATTTACGACATCACATTAGAAACCTCAAAAATAACAGTATTTCTCCACAATTTAATGGATGTTATTATACATATAAACCTTTCTCTTGAATCACTCTATCTATTAAAAAAAACCGCATCAAAATCCGTTGCGTAGTTTTAAAGATTTAAGCGTACAAAGGGATATAGGGACAGAGAAAACGACTTTGTTTTATACTATGTAGTGATAGGAAGGTGTGACTTCATATCGATCGAATTATTTTTTTGTAATTTATTGTATAGAATAATTGATTAGAAGAATTGATGTAAATATGGAATATGAATGGTATAATCGTTAGGTTATTTGGTATAGAAGAGGGTGAATGATGTTGGAGGGTGTTCTAAAACATTTAGAACTCGCGCCGATTTTACGCCGATACGCAGATCGGCGGCGGCGGCGTCCAAAAAATGACGGCGGCGGCGGCGGGTCGGCGCGGCGCACACGTCTAGATGCATCTGATGCGACTGAATCTCAATGCTGACGTCACACGTATTTTTTTAATCAAATTGCGTTGGGTGGGCTTCATTGCGGTGTTGGCGGCCATTTATTTGTAAGCACCAGACAGATTTAATACCGAAAGCCCTTCAGCAAAAGAGCTCATAAAATTCTATTTGATTAAATAATATTTTGAATTTGTAGCCGCATCACGCTCTTTAAAAGAAGTATTTCGGTACTAATTTTTCATCCCACCAACGAAGCTACTCGACATGAATGGGGCGGTTTATTGCTACTAATTCGTCAGTGAAACCTGTGAATGAACATGAAACAATAGATTAGTGGGACCCATGGCAGTAAAGACGGCGCCATTGCATCACAAAGGGCAATTTCTCCACTGATAAATCCATTGGGAAGTGCTAAAGAACAGTTATCAAAATTACTAAGTGAGTATACTTAGCTACATTTTTTAACCTATTCATTTTTTTTGGGTTTTTTGAGCGACATAATTGTACCAACCACAAGCCTACCAACTTAAAATGATAAGAAGCGAATTCCAAGGTTTTGACTCCAATAATGCATAATAGCACAACAATGATAATATGTCTTTTTCTTTAGGTTTCTTTTCTAATCAACGAAGCTAGCAAATAAACATACAAATGATGAGTAGGTACAAGTTTATGCAAGAAAAAAATTTAATAAAATATGGTTAAATTGCTCAATCTGTTTAGCAGGATCGAACTTTTTAAAAGTAACGGTGCTGCTACCTTGGTGTTAGAAATGTTGTATAACATTATTTTACATTTCTAACACTTAACAGAACATTTACTAACATTTGTGATATTTTATGGCCCTGCTAAAACACGTAACATTGTTGCATAACATTTTATAACATCGGCAATCCTCCAGGTTAATGTTGTTTGACAAATGTTATAATAACATTGATGAATGGTATTAACAAATGTTATAGGTACTTGTTGCAAAATGTTTAATAAACATTTGTTATATATTGTTGCATAAACATGAAAACATTGCTAACATTTTGTGACAAAATGTTAACTAACAAATGTTTACTAACATTTTATAACATTTATTAACTGCAATGTGGCACCATAAGAAAACTGACCCGGTTTCTATTATAATTTACTTTTAAGTTTATAAAATAATAAAGACGTACCTACAACCTCTATCTCGAATATACTCAAAACAGATAGCAATCTCGGCACGCGATCTCAACTCGGCTTGAGCTTTATATTAATTAAATATCATTGCGGCGTGTGAAAAGCCACTAATTAACAGATCTAGTATGCACTAGATGAAGCGATAAGTGGAGAAGTGTTGCTTTTATTAATTTAAACTTTGATTGCAATCGAAAACGCGTTTTGTTGTTCGCTACAAAACTTTGCTATTTTGTGTTGTGTTATTATTTCGATTAAAATTGTTGTTGTAACTGATTTTTATTAATGATCTATTTCATTTATTCGTAGGCTCAAAAAAGTCTAATTATCTCAAGATCAATATACAACTTTTAATAATAATTATAATCTGAGAATCTTCGTCATATATTCATTCATTCATAAATGAATGAATGAATAAAATTAACTGTGCCGATTAGGTATATCTACCCTTGTTAAAGTTAAGTAGCTTGATATAATCAATGCGCTAAGGCACTGCAAATTAGCTAAGGTACAGCTACATTGTTAAAAAGCTTAGCCACTATGGTTACACAAAATACAAACCGTGACTTGATTGAAAAACACTAACGCAGTAACTGGCTCTACAACCCGTTCCAACTGTCAATCGCCTTTAGACGCTTGTGAAAAAATAAAACCTATGCTATGGAGCAAGTTGAAAGAGGTCGAGGACATAAACATCAAAAACTTGTAGTTATTAAAATGGTTATGGTGGTGGGTAAACCACCATAACCACCACCATCCAGCACCACCACAGCTGGCCTACCACTGTAGTTTGACAGCTACAGCATGATGATCGCAATCACCTTTGACTGGCTTGTCATTCTCTCACTATTGAAAAATTGTGAAATACACAATCGTAGAAAGAATGCCATTCACTAAAGGCCAAATTAGAACGGTGCCCCGTTCATCGTTCATTTTTGCGGTGAATGATGCACGATACGATATTTACTATGGCAAAGTGCCTGTGAACGATGAACGGTCGGTGTTTAGACGGTTCATTTCCGATGATTTACCGATGAAGCCTTGAAAATGAAAGCAAAAATCTCGTATAATGAACCGTCTAATTTGGTCTTAAGACGATCAAAACAATTGTGAATCTCATCTTTATTTTTCATACATACCTTTTATGTGATCTCATTCTACGTGATGAAAATTTAATTGCGTGAGGTCCAGTTTTATGTGATGCAAATCAGCCTAAAAGTTTGAAGTAAATATCTACATTGTGTATATTTTATAGATGCTAAAAACTTAATCCCAACTTTTGTTTTTGCGCTTGATTCTTTTAGCTTGGACTACATCCTAACTGTAAGGACTCTACAGGGTGCCTGCCAAGAAATGCGTCGAAACCCGGTAACGTGTTAAATAATACATTAACGGTGTCATACATAATTGAAGAGGATCGTTGACAGAGTAGAGGCGGTATAGAGGTAGACCCGTAGGATTTTGTAGCGACCAACACAGCGTGAAAATGGACATCCTCTTAACGCCTTTTTTGTCTGTGTAAATATTTTATGAGGTTTTGTATCATCTTGTATCATCAGATGTGGTGAATTATAAATTATATGAAATAATTGAAATGAATTTAATTATTTGCTATGCAAAGATTCGATGCTAGCCCGTGTCGTTAGCTGCAAAATGTTTAATAAAAAGCAAGCAAGCAAGCATAATTAGCGCTACGGAAATTATTTCCGGTGGCCTAGTTATGACTTTATGACAGAAGCATTAGTTTAAAATCCGTAGCATAGTGTAGGACTGGCTACGCCAGGAGTATTAGCATGGTTAGTTACGACAGCGCATATTAATCGATTGCGCTGGGTAAGCAACATTGGACCCAAGTTCGTAATTGGATGGGTGGTCGACTTTGGACGTTTGAATGTAGCATTTTCTTTCCCTCTATGCCTCAGATAACACATTATCATTCAAATCTGATAATAAACCGTAGTTTAAATAACTAGGTATAAGTGCCGTAAAATAAGTCGACCGGTGACCTTCAATGCGCAGAAGTCGAAAATGAGGTATCTCCGGGTGTGAGGGGGTCGCGGGGAGGGCGTGGGGATCGTTCGTAAGCACTGATTACTTAGCTCTCGCGGATCCCTCGTAAGCGCTGATTGGCTCTCCAATCGTATTGTGTCCCGCTCACTCGCACGACGCTGCGCGCACTTGAAGGTCACCTGTCGACTTACGTGACGGGGGTAACACCATTAAACCTAAGTGTCGAAAACCTCGTATGCCTAAGGATCTGGCAAACCACCGCATTATTGCACCAAGAATAATAAGTACCCCTAAGTTGATGTGATTAATGCACTCAGCTCAGAGTGAGAGCTAGTTTAAATTCAAAGATCACTCGCAGACATTTAAAAAATGTAAAGTATATAGGTATACTTACTATAATAATACAATAGTAGAAATGTAGCTCTTCTGAAGCGATTATTTAATTAAGAAGCGCGGTCGGCACCGTGGATAATCAGGAATGACGTCGGTCGGGTGCGGGATCGAATATATTTTAATCCCTGATTTTGAGGTCGGCGACGTTATACGGTGCGATTCTTTTAGTCTGTGTCGATATATGAACTATTATCTTCTGCCCTCAGAAGTCTATATTTGTATTAAAGTCCCACAGGAACACTTTTTCCGGAATAAAAAGTAGCCTATGTGTTGAGTCAGAGCATAATCTATCTCCATTCAAAATTTCAGCCAAATCGGGTAACAAACATACATACACACACGCACACACACACCCACACCCACACTCATACACACACACACACACACAATCTTTCGCCTTTATAATATTAGTGTGATTAGGGTGGAGACACATATTTAGTAAGCTGCATCTATGAACAATTCGGTCTCATTAATGTATTAGCTAGTTTGTTCTAGCTAGCTAGCTAATGGAAGTCCTGGGTTCTAGGCCGGAGAATTAGAAACATCCTCTACCTTGGAGAGAGCGTAAAGTCCTGCGCCTGATCTCTCTCCGATCGTGTCGCATTGGCGTACCATCGGACTATGAGGCTGAAGCAATAGTGCACTAATGTTTGCGCACACACTTGTGCACTATAATATCTCCTGCGTATTTGGCTAGTATCCGCTTACGTTGAGATTGGCGGCCATGGCCGGAAGGACATTATATAAATAGAATTAATAATAATTATTAGAAGAAATTTTCGAAAACTGATTTACTCACAAGCTATAAATAAAACTAGTAGGGCGCGTGGGTGCGCGGCCCGCTAGCGGACCGCGAGGTTTCGCTTTCGGGTATTTTGGTTTGAGCAGCCTCCACCTATTTTTCCCCTATTCCTAATCCTCGATCATTATCACTCTCCATATTTTTTCTTCGAATCATTCTGCTCATCAAGTAGAACTTAAGGTCTTAATCATCTTTTGGCAAAAACCACTCTTCCATCTTTTATACTTGGTGAGATAGACACCGATGTTTGTATGGCCGCCATCTTGAATCCGCCATTTTGGACTTTTTTTCAGCTGCCAATTGGATGATGTTTCGAGTAATTTTTGTTTGAGCACCTCCTACCTATCTTCAATACCTTGCCCGGGCTCCTCAACCAACTTCCAAACCCTCAATCATCATGTCTTCCCATATTTCTCTTTGAGAGTTCTCCAAAAAACCGCATTAAAGCCTTGCATAGTTCACAACTTGTAGTCTCTTCAATATTCGCCATACATTTTCTATGGAAAAATAAATTCCGCCATTTTGAATTTTTTTTCAATTCATCAAGTAGACCTTTGGATCCTCATCATCTTTTGCGAAGAAACCACTCTTCCATCTTTTATACCCTCCGAGATGGA
Organism: Melanargia galathea; assembly: GCA_920104075.1. NCBI lineage: Eukaryota > Metazoa > Arthropoda > Insecta > Lepidoptera > Nymphalidae > Melanargia > Melanargia galathea. Next base: position 5,836,736 of record OV049862.1, on the reverse strand, counting down.
GACCGACGAATTTTGTATGGCGGCCATCTTTTTTTCGCCATTTTGAATTTTTTTTCAGCTGACTGCCAATTGGATGACGTTTCGAGTGACATTTGCTCGAGCACCCCCCACCTATCTTCAATACCTTAAGCGTGCTCTTCACCCGTCTCCGAAATCCTCAATCATCAGCTCTCTCCATATTTTTGTTCTACTTTAATTTTTGTCCTCTATACGAAACCATTAGTGAAAAAAAAAATTTTCATACAAAATTTTACAGGAGGGGCGATGAATGAGTCAGTGAATCAGAACGAACAGCTATATATATATTAATAAATAAAATAGCTTTTTATTATCATTCCTTACAATTAAAGTTATACAATTGACATAATTTACATAAACATTAGCATTTTATACTTAATAGTGAAGAAGATACATAACCCTTTCTGTTGAACGTTTCTCTGAAAGAACAACTAATTTTCATCTCACTGACTCCCTAATAACGTTGAGTTAAAATGGCTACTGTAAAAAAAAAACACTATGTGTGAGCTCCAAAGTAATTACCATGGCTGTTACTTCGACTGTAAACTCACTAAATACTCGAATTTGAATAGTGGTATTGTTTTCTAATCCCGTAGTAAGTTGACAATTTCTTTTAATCCTTAAAGTACCATGTATTTGTTATTGAAAATCTGTTGCGCTTTTGAAATAAGCTTCTTGGGTTAAGGGTATTTGCGAGTGGCTAGTTGTGGGTGGCTATCGGTCCTTTGTTATATACTAAACCTTATAGGATACTAATAGATTCGTAATATATTTTCTACTAGATGATGCCCACGGCTTCGCCCGTGTATATTTAGGTTTGTAAAAATCTCGTGAGAACTTTGATTTTCCCGAACAAAAAGTAGCCTATCTGTAGTAAGTAGTAACCCGTCCACAAAACGGAAAAATTCCGTGGGATCCTTACGATTTCGGAATGCAATTCCTTACAGCATCAGGGTTGAGGAGTTGGACATGTACCTACTCGAGGTCATTCAACAATAAAGTCTTTAATTGGTATCCCCAATATCAATTTAAATAACCGACAGTGCCTAAATCCCATTAGTTTTGGGGATCAGATCCCCTACAGCATCAGGATTGAGGAGTTGGAATCCAAATTTTTTGTAGGACAGTGTCGCAATGTTTTTCTATCGATTAAAAAAAAAATTACGCAAATCGGTTCAGAAATCTCGGAGATATCGGTGTACATACGTAGAAAAACACAACTCCTCCTTTTTTGAAAGTCGGTTAAAAAAGTAGCCTATGTTACTCCCTGGTTAATTCTCTACTTGTATGTGAAAGTCCCGTCAAAATCGGTTCAGCCGTTCCAAAGATTAGCCCGTTCAAACAGACAGACAGACAGACAGACAGACAGACAGACAGACAGACAGACAGACAAAAATTTTAAAAACGTGTGATTCGGTTATAGTATCGTTCAAATAACCATATGAGCTTAATATGAGGTAGTTATTTCGATATTACAGACAGACACTTCAATTTTATTTATTAGTATAGATGTGACAGTTCTTGTATGTTAAGATCCTGTTTCACCGCCTTCTGATAAGTGTCGGATAGCCTAACCGTAAGTTTTGTCACTTTCTAACTTTATATCAAGTGACAAAGACAAAAGTTGTGAATAAGCTATCCGACACTTATCAGAATGTGGTTAAACTTGCCCTAATCTGTAAACCTGGACATAAGCCCAAAGCTGCGTTGCAATGCAGAAAAGATAAGTGCGTAGAACTATTGACCCAGCAACGTATTCCATAACTATGGTACTTAGTTGTTTAATTTAATTTTACACTACTGAAAGTGTCTAACAAATTACTCACACTTCTCATTTACAATAATTTGGCGGTGGTTGCAACGACGATAAAGGTGTCAAATATGTAGTTTATTAAGAAAAAAGTATTAGGTAATTTACACATTGGATACTGATTAATTCTGCAACAACTCAAAAATCATGACATAGGTGGATACGACAGCAAAAAGATCGATACATATTTCCAAAAAACACAGACAAAACATTAGGTACTCAAACTGATACGACATTAAAAAGATCGATACATATTTTCAAAAAACACAAACAAAGTGTTCAGTAGTATTTCTCAAACTGTACGTGTTACAAAAGGGACGGGTATTATCATCCCCCGCCGAAGCGAATCCTGCCGTATGCCAATTATACGCATGAGGTCCTGATGGAAATCTTTATGCGTCTAATGCGCAGTTACCTGGCGATGCTCGTTGCTCGCCTCCAATGGATGTGTCCATTTAATCCACAGTGTAATCCCCTCACAATGGTGTTAAGATCAATAAATGTTAGTTTGTTAGAGTGTACAGTTACGTCGCTCCATTCGGGTGTCGTGGTGCGTGTGATCCGTTACACAACAGAATAATAACTAGTACCTAAAGGTACAGAAGCCTTACTTCGCAATGGTTTTCAAAGAAATATGTACTCAATCTGATAAACAATATGATTTAATTTAGCTCGCGTTCCAGTCGAGCACGTGTTCGTTTACGTACCTACCAAATTTTTTTTGAGGGAATATGGGCCTTAATTCACTGGACTACGGTTCCTAATAGGTTATCCGTGGATATACGTTTGAAAGAGCCGGGGACTCTAGGGCTATGGCAGCTTACTAGATTGGCCGTTGCGCAACGGCCGCCGCCTGTAGGTATGTTTTTAATACGCGGAGTGACACAAGCCTGGTTACACAAAGGACTTTACGTCTGTTACATGAACGATGTTCCGCGGGCGGATCGTCGTGTTGTTTGTTGTTGCCTATTTATTCCGATGAGTGGCGCCAAAATAAAATCGAAACTCTCCTATTGCGAAATTTTTGGCTGACACTCTTGCACTATTGATGGCTAAATTAAGAAATTTTGGCTGACATACTTACAGTAATTGCTATTTGGAGTTGATTGCAATGCGGTAGTTTCCAAGTTAAAGCCTATTTATTTTATTTGGCGATATTGATATTTTTATTTCACATGGTTTTTCTCACTTTTTTGATATTATTTATTTGTAACATTTAAACTATCGTGAGTGATGTTCATTTTAAGGAATTGAATTTGATTGAAATTGAATTGAAACTAGTCGGGCACACTCCGACAAAAATACACGTGAGTTAAAGCCGGTGTTTCAATTCCTTAAAATTATTTATTTGGTTCCGATCATCATGAAACACATGGTTTACGATAAACTGAACTCATACTTAGGTAGCTACTATTCTGTATCTACAGATCTTTCAAAAAATCTCCTTGAAAGGCAATCCGGCCTTCTTCATTTTGGACAGAAGTACCAAGTATAAGTAAGAAAAAAAATCACCATCACCACTATTACAAGCCTTAAACGTCCCACTGCTATACAGCCCTCCGAGGAGGAACTAGGAGAGAACGATTTAGAGCTTAGATCCGCTACGCTGCTCCGATGCGGGTTGGCAGGCTAAATAATATTAAAAAAGAAAAAATTCTGTATAGGTATAAAAATGTATCATTACCTGTAGAAATTCCAAGTGAATCAATTCACATGATACGATACGCATAGCACCTCATTATTTAACATAATTAATTAATTATTGAAACAAACTCACCCCGTAACGTAACAGATAGATCTTAAGACGAAACAAAATGGTATCGACGGCAATAAGTTGTCGTATCGAGAGCCTCATCGGTTCACGACAACATAAATAATTGCTAGTGACGTTTGATTTCCGCTCGATATTTGTATTTAGATAGTTCGAAATGCCTTTCCTTTTGTACGATACTGATAAAAATTAAGATACATACATTACATACCTAACCTATTTACTCGTGACATGACTGCGACCTTAGTTATCTAATAAACGAAAAAAATTATTTTAATAAATGGACAGCTTTACAGCCCACGCACACTGGGCCACTAGCGGCGACGACTAGTGGCCGCCACAAGTCACGGAAGAAATTTTTCATACATTTTCTCGTGGCTCGAACGCGGCCTGCACCTGAGCGCTCAGTGTGCGGTGGTACCTTATAAAAAGTATGAAAAACCTCTTTCGCGACTTGTGGCGGCCACTAGTAGTCACCACTAGTGTCCCAGTGTACGGGGGCTGTATGGCAACGGCATACGCGCATTCATGATCAATGATCATGTATTTATCGAAGTGTCAGCTGGCTTCGATGTTGTTTGGTCTGAAGTCGCTCAACTTGCTCACGCATTCGGAGTGTGTCGACCTTTACAATCGGACATTTGCAACGTTTTGTCAATGAAAAAGCCTCGAGAAAGCGTTGTCGCACTGACTGTACCTACTCCGGTTGCTGGTGACATCATAAGCATATATTTCACGTTGCTAATGATATATTATTTAAATATACCTACCTAGCAATTAAAATGATAAATTTTATTAGGTACAACAAAAAAACGATCATCATTTTATAACAGAAATCAATTTACATTAAACATAGATTTATTAACGTCTCACAGAAAAAGTTACTAATTAATAAAAATGGGATGTGTTAGTAAATAATATTTTGATCGGGTTTAGGGTTCAACGTTGACTACGAGAAAACCGATGATATGGAAATAAGAGTATGAAAGTCTTTGTGTAAACTTATACGTACATATAATACTTATCTTCTCACTACAGCCTTTGACGTCCCACTGTTGGATTCAGGCCTCCTAGTATGAGAGTGGGATTTAGAGGTTAGACCCGCCACGCATGCGCCAAATGTGGGTCGGCGGACTTTAACAACTACATATTATTATTTTTTTTTTTTTTAAATACACACACACACACACGGTCGTCTGTTCCTAAAGTAGGCAACTTAATGCCTGTGTTATAGGTAACAGCCGACTGATAGACATATTTTACATATAAATACATATATTATATATATTTTAATAAAGGTATACACTATACATACATACATATTATAAATACACCCAGACTCGGGGCGGGAATCGAACCCGCGACCCCGGTGCGGAAGGCAGGGTCACTGCCAACCGCGCCAACGGGCCAGTCGAACCATTGCCACATACCTATAACCGAGACCTACCAGCTGCTCTCAGAGGCACAGGAGCCAAGCATCAACCTACCAACTCCGGGCTCGCACTAAGAATATCTTAACAGAAAGCACAATAAGTACCTACCTAGCAATTTCACGCCCGATCCGAGAATCGAATCCAGGACCTCGTGAGCAGCAATCGAACATGCTAACCACTGAATCAAACGAGGCAGTCCGATATTACAAAGAACCTACTTACAGATTTTCTAAATTATACAACGAAAAATAATAGTTGAAGAAAGCAGGCACTGAAAGTAGATACCTATGCCGAATGTGATCTTATCGCTTAGAGCGATCTCTCATAGAGTTTTGTATAGTAGAGAAAATTCATATTATAATTCACTAGCGGTCCGCCCCGGCTTCGCCCGTGGTACATAATATATAGCCTATAGCACTCAAGGATCACGTAATATCCAACAGTGAAAGAATTTTTGAAATCGGTCCAGTAAGTTTCCGAGATTAGCGCGTTCAAACAAACAAACTCTTCCGCTTTATTATTTTAGTATAGATTAAATCGAACAGTAAGTAGGTACTTTTTTTAAGATAAGAATGTTGACGCGTGCGAAGCCGGGGTAGTTTGCTAGTATAAAATTATTAAGAAATTTTAATACATACAATTAAAATATAGGTAATCGTGATAGGTACTCCTACTCAATTGATTTGACGTAGATAAATAAATTAGGTATTCCGGTTCAAACTTGACCAGTTTTTTGTATAGCCAAGTATTACATTAAGCTATAAAGGCTTTGTTTAATAGTCTATAATTGGTCGACCTAACATGATTTTTATTGGCATTGTCCCGGCAACGCTACTATGGAAAATCGATTAATTGAAAATTTATTTTGATTCATTTTGAAAAACTTCTTATCACACTAATATTATAAAAGCGAAAGTTTGTGTGTGTGTGTATGTTTGTTACTCTATAATCCCGCAACTAAGTACTGAACCGATTTGGCTGAAATTTTGAATAGGGATAGATAATGCCTTGACTTAACACATAGGCTACTTTTATCCTTGAAAAGTCCACAGTTCCCACGGGATTTTGAAAAAACCGAAATCTTATAGCTACAGATAGGTAGATTACTATAGCAAACTTCTTTGAAAGTAGGTATAAAGGTTGGAAAAAGGAGCGGGAACGGGAATCGGAAATCATCGATTCCCTCCGGATTTGTGAAAAACCAAAATTCACGCAGGCAAAAAAGCCGCGGACGGAAGCTAGTTTAAAATGAAAGCCTAACTAGGTAAAAGTTTCTGGTCGACACCTCATACGAGGAGCTTTAACCAAAGCAAAACACTTTTTTAGGAGTACCTAGATAAAAATTTGCTCTCATTGTATCACAGTAAAGATATTTACATGCCAGGCAGTTCTTTGCTACTATAAAACCTCTAAGTAGTTTGGTTACCCAAAAACGTAGATAACTGCTATTTTGATAGTAAAATATTTCTTTGACGAGTAAAACCTACCTAGTAGGTAAACCAAATAATTAATATTATCATGCTTAAGTAGTTAACTTAGGCTGAAAAAAATTCACTATTTAAGATATTTTCTCATATTTCGTACATTCGTACTTTTTTACGGGGGACCTGGTAGACACCATTTTCACTATGTACTTAAGTTCTAATATTTTATGAAAAAAATAGGTAGATATTCAAATTAAAACTCGATCGTGAATAAAGTTCGAGTTTACACATTAGTAACACCGTTTCCCGCCTGAGGTCAATAAATAAATAAATCTCAGCGCTGCTGTTTTTTAACTTTTTTTTATAAAGATTAATAACACTACGTAATTATGTGAGTTGGCATCGAAAACAAACCGCAATCTTGTGGCCCGCCATTATGGTTTATGGGTCAATTATAGGCGTTATAATTATAATGTAGCCCGATGTTTAAGACCTTTATAATGTTTAGGCTATAGTACACTAGCGCTATTTATTACTGATTCAGAGTTTATACGTAGGTCAGGTGTGTTATTTGAAGGAATTTTCTTCTTATTTTATTTTTAGTTCTCGTGTTTCTTTTGTATAGGTACTTACCTGATATTATTATCTTAAACCACTTAAACCTAATAGATATTTATCCATACATACCTACTTATTAGGTACAGGCACCAAATTATAGTAAACTAGCGGACCCGGCAGACGTCGTCCTGCCCGCTATTAGCGCCAGCCACCTACCGGGTCCAATTTTTCTACTTATAAACCTTCCTCTTGAATCACTCTATCTATTAAAAAAAACCGCATCAAAATCCGTTGCGTAGTTTTAAAGATTTAAGCATACATAGGGACATAGGGACATAGGGACATAGGGACATAGGGACATAGGGACATAGGGACATAGGGACATAGGGACATAGGGACATAGGGATATAGGGACAGAGAAAGCAACTTTGTTTTATACTATGTATGTAGTGATGTGAAAGTAGACCGTATGTCTGTAAATATATATTTTGTTAGGTACGTACATTTTAAAGGCCTAAGCGTTTAATCAGTTTTGATATAATTAAGTAGGTAGGTACTTAGATACAGAGTCACAGCGTTAGTTCAGCCCCGGATCTTCAGTTTTTTCGAGGCGGGGCAAAAACTGAAAAATGCCGCCCCCACCAATATTTTCGGTATACCAGTATCGGTCACCAGTATAACCATATTATAAAACATAAGACAAGTAGTTGCCCCCCCCCCACCCCCCGAAATTCATGTAATGTAAAAAAGTATACTCTTTCCTCCTCAACCTAAAAACTAAGTAAGTACCTATATGGCCTAGAGACGTCGTTTTGTCCTTAAAATAAAGTTAATTAGATTTGGTACACCATTTTTGCCTATAATTCTACCCGTAAAACGAGTAATATATAAACTTAAACTAAATAAATAAACTTACTAATATCCCCATCGCGGTCGAAAATTGACCAATTCTTAAAATTTCACTTTTTTAGTCCAAAAAAATCTATTTTAGTCTACTTTCAAAATGTAACTATAGAAAATATTAAAAAAAGCGTAGTTTACAACTTATATTGCTGGGAACTCATAATGTCCTTGTAATGCAGTTAATATGTTTCATAAATATCAATAATAATAATTTAAATTTTTTTTTTATAAATAAATTACATTATAAATACTTAATAGTACTTTAAATATACATATATTTCGTGGATGTATATGGTTTTTTTCTTTCAAACTAAGTATCTTCAAAACAAACTAAAGCGAAAAATGCAATTTTCTTATTTTTTGAATTTTTAGGATTTGTAAATAAACTATATGGCCTACTTAAATGTCGTTTTATGTTTAAATTAAAGTTAATTATAATTACTACAATTATTTTATTTTTTCATTTAACTTTACCTGTAAAATGAGTATTTTCCAAAATATCGGAGTTTAAAATTGACCAAATCTTAAAATTTAACTTTTTTGGAAATATTTGTCAAGTTTTGAAGAACTGTACCTATCTCAGTAAATATTGAATTTTCATAGCTGGTTCTAGACTTAAATTGTAGCAATTTTAGATTACTTTAAAAAAGTATTGAAACATTTTTTTTAAAACGCATAGTTTAGGTTTATATTGAAAAATCCAAAAAAAGTGCAAAAATTTTGCGGTTTTTTGAGTGCTGCAAAGTTAGCACAGGTCTTTCGAAGCTGCAAAATCACATTTTAGAATACTGGTAGTAGTCCTAACATCATATTAAAAAATCAGAACTTGCCGTTTGATTGCGATTTTAATGTAAGATTTGACTGGCGTAGGTAGTAGATTCGACGTGATTCGTGGCCAAGATTATAGACAGACAGATAAAAATGAAAAAATTACAGTTTTAGGTTCCGTATCGATTATACAGTGCCATCCAAAAGAATTTTCAAAATATTTTCAATCTAATACAAAATATCCCAAGTAACACATGACAGCCGCATAGTGACTTGATTATAGAATTTGTGACTACTTAAGGCTGTTTTAGTTTCCTGCATAAGGGCTGTGTAGTTAGCTACTCAGACCTTGTAATTCTAATTTGGGCCCCAAATTAACCAGCTCTGAGCATTACAGTGGCTGGGTAACGGCAGTATAATCATTGAAACAGCTGAACAGGGCCTGTACAGTAGCTTATACAGCTATACAACAGCCATTGCAGCATAACATTCAGCTACTTAAATTCTCTTCAACAGCTTTTAGATGTTTTGACGCTTTGTAATAGCTTTTATTAAGATATAAATAACCAAAAAAATAATTTTTTATTTATTTTGTGTATTATGTGACAGCTACATATTTATTGTTTGTTTAGAATGTGTAGGCAGACATATTTAATGTAAGATATAATATGTGATCAAACGAACTTACAAGTGAAGTTCGATCGATATTATATGAGTACGCTTCATTCGAAGATATAAATTTACACTGTAGTCCTCTTATTGTGCTGGCAACATCGCACGGTGTTCAGAGATAGATAAAAATTTAAAAAAAAAATTTCCCCTTCCGCCGCATGGCGCTAGCGGCATCGCCGCTCCAGACCCTCATTCTTTAGAGATTATCATTGCAACTCAAAATTTTCTTCTGGGGTTTTGGGCGGGTGGGAATTTAAGTATATCTTCGAATGAAGCGTACTCATATAATATCGATCGAACTTCACTTGTAAGTTCGTTTGATCACATATTATATTTCGTACGCTTCATTCTTTGATATAAATTTACACTGTAGATGTTTAGAGTCGAAAATTTTGAGCAATAAAATAAAACCTTTTAATAATCACCTTTTTTATTAGTTTAATATTGTACATATTTCTAACATGTAAATTATTTATTATTTATGAAATCATACATTAATTACCACAATTATCTGTAGATTGTACTTTTAAGTATGTTATTATATACCTATGCTTTAATTGATTTGCATTGGTGACAGAACAGACGTCGCAAAATTATTGTCTGGTATTATTTGGCGGTGATAAAATTGAGCAAATGACTGTGATTGGTTTGTCCAGCCGGCTGCTTTTCTTATGACGTCCAGTGACACTCCGCAAGCGTGGGCGGAAGATGTAGCGGCATGTCGCGTACTATGCGCGCTAAACGTTTTAATGTCTATGCCACTTGCGCCGAGCACCTCTTTGATCCATCTACTAATCGTTTGAGAGGTGGCTGGTCTATGGGGTCGTTTGTATGTCAGTAAAAGAGAGTCTATGGTGGTTGAAGACCTGATATTTTTGGTCGCTATTATATAATCTTCTATTGCAGTCGCCGGACAAATAGCTCTATTTTCCGTGAAATAGGGTAAATACAATACCGGTTGCTCGCGACCGGCAGCTGATGTCTTTATTATATCTGCAATACCAATTTGGATGCCAGAAGGGCTTCTTTTAATGTTATTAATTTTAATAAGGGAAAGTGTTTGGACTCGGTGTGCAGTAGATAAAGCGAGCAATATCACCAACTTTTTGGTAATTTTTTCAAGAGGGAGTTCCTTATGAGGTACCCATTTTGAGACAAAATCCAATACTACTTGTGGGTCCCACATACTAGAATATTTAGGTGCCGCTGGCCTTAATTTATAAGCTCCTTTAAGCAGGCGTTTTACTTGATCATCAGAGGTGAATTTACTTCCTACCAGTAGGGACAAAGCAGATCGATGGCTGTTTAAAGAACCGTAAGCGGCACCTTTTTTGAATTGCTCGTACAGAAAAACCAGAATCGATGGTAAGGAACCTTCGTAAGGGTTAAGCGATTGAGCTTGACAGTATTCCCACCATAATTTATATGTACCATTATATTGAAGCAAGGTATTTTTAGAAAGAGATGCCATCATCAAATCTAGGGCTTGGACTGGAGTACCTCTTGATGCGAACGCCGTCCTGAGAGCCTCGCTGCAGCCAGGGTAAGTTGCTTCAGGTTTTGTGGCCGTGCGCTAGAACAGTACGATGAAAATATTGAGTTAGGAGTGAAAAATATAATTTTAGAAGTAACTAAGCTATTAAGGAGCGGAAACCAAGGCTGAGAGGGCCAATATGGAAACACTAAAATGCCCCTGGCTTCATCCTGTATAATTTTTTGTAAACATTTTAATATTATAGGGAATGGTGGAAATGCGTAAAAATATAAGGAATTCCAGTTCAAGGTAAATGCATCTACGGTTAGAGCGTCCGGGTCTGGTCGCCAGGAAACGTAAGTCGTGCATTTTGTATTAGTTCTGGAAGCAAACAGATCAATTTCAGGTTTGCCAAAGTTATTTACGACCTGCGTAAAATCGGCATCAGATAACTGCCATTCAGTATCGGGGTTTATTTTACGAGACTCTTGATCGGCTTCAACATTATCCTTTGTGTTAATATAGGATGCGAATAGCCAGATATTTCTCTTTTCGCACCATTGCCAGATCGTTCGTGTTAAATTATTGAGATGCGGAAATTGAATGCCGCCCATTCGGTTTATATAGCTGATGGCAGTTGTGTTATCTACACGTAAAAGTAAATTTGTATTATGCATTTCACGAGCGAAACATTTCAGGCCCAGGAAAACTGCAAGCAACTCTAAATAATTAATATGAAAATCGCGTTCATCTATTTTCCAGCCTCCACCAGCGCGCTTATTGTTACAATAAGCGCCCCAACCTATTTTGGATGCATCTGTGAAGATTTCTAACTCAAAATTTTGAAATATGAGTGGGTGTGATGCACTCATTATATTTCTCGTCCACCATTCTAAATCAAGTAAAATTTCTTTAGGGAGTTTAAATTTCGTATCGTAATCTTGATTTGTATTGAGTGCTAAATACTTGTGTCTTTCGAGTATTTTTGTGTACACCCACCCATATTTTACTGCTGGGCAAGCGGAAGTTAAAACACCGATGAGGTGTGCAAAGTCACGAATAGTGCAGGTTGTTAAACGTGAGAATCTTTGTGCTAGGTGCAGTATGCGATTACGTTTGTCTAAAGGGAGTGATATTGTCATATTGACGGAATTAAACATGAAACCTAAAAATTTACAGCATTGTTGTGGAGTTAAACAGCTCTTATTAAAATTAATTACAAAGCCTAGGCATTCTAGCAATTTTATAGTTTCTTGAACGTTACGAGCACACTCGTTGTACGTATTTCCTAAACAAAGAATATCGTCCAGGTATATAACAGATTTGAAACCGCGATATCTTAGTTGACTAATTACTTCTTTCATTATTTTGGTGAATGTTCGAGGTGCGGAAGACAAACCATATGGCATAGCAGTAAACTCGTAAGTCGATGTCTGCGAGTTATTTTCAAATTGGAATCTTAGAAATTTACGATGCTTAGGTGCTACTGGAATAAGTAAATATGACTCCTTCAGATCTATAGTGGCCATAAAGGAGTCTTTTGATACTATCTTACATGCAGTTCTAGAATCTTCCATTTTGAAATGGTAATCAACAACAAACTTATTTAATTGTTTCAGGTTAAGAATAAATCTATAACCACCACTAGATTTCTTGGCGAGAAAGATATTAGAAATAAACTGGTCACGTCGCGGTTTACACTCTGCGATAGCTCCAAGTTGTAACAAATTCCCTATAGCGAGAATCATATTTTGTTTTTCTATAGTAGAAAAAACATTTTTAGGAGTTGTATGCTGAGCAACTTTCGATGAAAATGGTATGCTGTAACCGTTACGTATCCAATCGAGCACTATAGGGTTATTTGTAACTTGTAACCAGCAATGGTAATAGTGACCCAGTCTACCCGCATGTACCTGCGTTAGTGTCGCGTTGGGGCACGTCTGTGGCTGGATGTCGAAGTCGTCGGGCGCGCTGTCTGCGGCGGCGCGTTCGAAGCTGTCGACTGCGGAGTGCGACGATATTGGTTCCGGTACTGCGTTATCCGCCCCCCCCTGGTCGAAGACTGGAAGCGAGGGGGGCCTGACCAGTTTCCCTGGTAGCGATTACGATTTCCTGCCGATGAAGTAGGAGTGGTAGAAGTTGATGGTTTTGCGGTCGGGACTTTCTTTATTTGGTGACCCTGTCTTTCAATGGCTTTAGAAGCCTTTATTTTCTCAGGGAGTTCTTTACCGAAAAGGGTCTCATCTCGATCTTGTTCTTGTATAAGAGAAAGAAAGGCTTTATCGAGCCCGCGAGTGATAAGCTTTGTTCTAACTTGCGTTTGAGCATAGTGTAAATCAGCCAAGATTCGACATCCATCGGATAAAACTTTAATTGCTTGAACTTTATCACCCTGAGTCAAGAGTGTTGTCATCGCCCGGTTAATGGCGGTAATGCCTAGGCCAAGTTGGTCCTGTTCATTTTGAATCTTTTTGTCTCGATTCTTTACGATGTCTGTAATAGCTGCTAATATCTCAGGGTTAACAGTAGGTGCTTTCAATAACCTACAGTTATCAGGAATGGCAAAGTCTTTTAAGAGCTTTCCCTTTGAATCGGAAGGCAAGCCTTTTTTAAGGATTGGAAGCCAGCGTTGTGCTAACTTGCAATGAATGTCAGGGCCATAAGCTGGGGTCTCCTCAGAAGCATCACCCAAAGCTTCTAGTAATTCAGAATCGATTTCGAGTTCAGGTTCTTGGCCAACCTCTTGTGCCGGTAAAATATTTTCATCCGGTAGTACGTGAGGTGGCGACGCGGACGGCGAGCGCTGTGGCAAAGGTGACTGCAACGGTGGCGGCGTCGGTGAACGAGGTTCAGTACCTCGTGGCGGCATTGTAACATCGTACTGGGTTCCGTTTTCTTTCCGGAAAACAAAGAAAAAATCACATTAATTTTTTGAGGGTAGATCGAAAAAACATCAGTCCATCGAGTAAAATAGTTTTTGTATTATATTAAACATTAATGTATAGATCAAGGGACAAAGTAATTATTTTGAGGGTAGGTTGAAAAAATACTTGTTAAAAGTATTGAATAATTTGTCAATTAACTGTATAGAATCTCAGATTTGCACCTTCGTGTTGACTCGCAATCAACCCCCAGGTCTATTCTTTAGAGCGTCTGCTTAGCCATCGTATTAACTCGCAGTTAATCCCCAGGAAAGCTTACTGACACTGGCCGCGTGAACTTTCCAAATAACACTTCACTTCACTCACTTTAATAGTAATTAAATAAACTTACCCAGATCTATTTCGGAATCCGACTCGGACGAAGAATATATCACACGTTGATATCTTTTATTACTTGTTTGTTTACGCGTCAATTTTTTAATTTTTGCTTTATAATAATTAATTTTTTCTTGTGCACCACGTTTGGGCATATTACTTTTCTTTAAATAAACTATTTATAAATATTTAATTTAATTTAAATTGAAATAAAGTTTATTTTAGTGACCGTGTTGTCGTTGCCAGGGGGGTGAAACTGCCATACAAATACATGTGAACAAAAAATACGTAGAGAATGCTGCCCTCTATTTACTGCGGTACATAAACTTGTTTTTTAGAAATCAGTATAGATGGCGCTAATTAATCCAGACACCAGTCAGGTTGACACTTGACAGTTTTCAAATCATTTCAAACGTACTCTTGCTTGCGATATTGTTATTTGAAAATTCTAGATTATCTGCTTGTTTCTTGTTTTGTTATATTTTCTTCGAATGTTTGACCTTTTTTATCCCCTGGAACCGTGTTACCTGCCTTTGACGATTGACCATCTCTTGCTAACTGGACTTTGCCGCTGTCAACTTATCGACCCTGCTTTTCCCTACTGGACTTTGTTTACCGCAACGAATTTGGATAAGATGCTGAGAAAATCAGCAATAAAGTGTTATTTTGGGTGTCCGACTGAAGGTACGTCATGATTTTCATCTAAATTTTTGAAGTATAAACATTAAATAGGTACATGTTTTGATAATGAGTTACACTGTACTTGTGGAACCCTAACAACATTTTGTACATACCAATAGCATTTCCTACCATAATAATAGCAAAATTGCCTTTAATGTAACATTTCTTGTATCAATAAGAACTAATTATTTTACCACTTAGTTTCAAATAGATAGGTAGGTATGTAAAATGCAATTGTTAAGCACAACACCTCCGACCCAAAATGATTAAGTAATTTATATATTAGAAAGAGACTACACAAAAAAGTCTTGCAAGTATCCATCGGAGGCGTTGTGTTCATTCTTAAATGAAGTTTGTATTGTACAAATAAAGATAACTCAAAAAGTGAAAATATTTTGTGACTTTTCGTTCCTCTCCTGTAAAAATCATAATAAGAAGCTTTGTGATTATTTAATAAATTTAACAATAAATGTGGTTGTTCACAGTTGGTGCACCAATGTTAACAAGCTGCTTAAGGGAAAATTAACGTGTTACAATAAAGATGATAATGTTAAAGCTCAAGCAATGAAATACTAAAATATTCATAAAAGAAAAAAAAAATTATTAAATATACATAATATTATGTTCTTTTGATTTTAATAAATGCATTTTTTCTGTGAAATAGGCTAAGTTTCACTTAATATTAATGTTATCTATACAATTAAGATTATTAGTTTTTTAGCTCCATTTATTTTTACTCTCTAGTACCTAGTTAACATTAATATTTTTTAAGACTTTTCCTATTTCATTACTCACCACAAAGATTTTTATTGAGATATAAAAAACGAAATCTAGCGGTACCGCCAGCCGCGTTGCACATGAATACAGCGCCATCTAGCGGCCACGGTACACTGGTTTAAAAATTGAAATGAGAGTGGCGCATCTATCTTTATAGTATTAGTGTATTATCTATGGTCGTTGCCACGCACGATAAAAGAATGAGGGTCTGGAGCGGCGATGCCGCTAGCGCCATGCGGCGGAAGGGGAAATTTTTTTTTTAAATTTTTATCTATCTCTGAACACCGTGCGATGTTGCCAGCACAATAAGAGGACTACAGTGTAAATTTATATCAAAGAATGAAGCGTACGAAATATAATATTTTTTATAGTTTTCTCGTTGGTTTTCAGTATCATATTGTAAGTAAATTGAGTTGGGAGTACCATTTTACTGTAAATGTGTATATGCAATTACATCAAATATTTCATGCGCCATCAAAATACTATCGCGTTAATGAAAATATTTCACAAGATTAATTTTATAAGTATTAATTTATCACTCAAATGATTGCTTTCTAACTCATTGTATTCTATTTAGGAAATAAGTGGAAAATATATATGTATTTTGAATTAAAAGCTATCAAGTATCCTGAAATCTTTATGATAAATCATTTGGATATTTAATAACAAATCTTTTATGTACTGCTAAAATGGTGTCCATTTGTTATCCAGCACAAATTCTCCATAAATGCATTTGAAAAGCTATTTGATGTGCAGTGGTGTAACCAAAGTCTATTATAACGCTGAAAGCTGTAAAATAGCTGCTAGCTATACTTTATGCATTGTGATTAGAAAGGAGTACAACTACTCCAATTTACAACTGAGGGTGTTTAATGACACTTTTAAACAGCTATTAACAAGCTCGTTGAAGTAGAATTAGAATTGAATTAGTGTACACCAATTTAAAGCCAGTGGATACTTCAATGCAGCCCGCAGCATTACAAGAGAGGTGAATTTTCCGTATTAACCAGTCGTTAACAAGCTTTGGACTTCTAAATCAGCTAGTAGTATCACATGCAGCCAATAGCTGGACAAGATTTTAGTTAAATTCTTTTAGTTTAATTTTTCGCCATTATAAAGACATTAGTCAGCTATGCTGTTTAATAGTGTATAATATTTCTTCAGTACAGCCTAAAGACTCATTCTATCCTTTAGTACATCTGCATAAAAGCAATAGACTGTAATGTAGCTTGTTTATAATATTATTCATCGCTAATGTGCTACTTGGGATGACCTATAATGTAATAGTTTGAACCAATACAGTGGCGGATTAGATGTCGACAGCGCAGGCAGCACCATAACGGTGCGGCGCCTCTGATTGGCTGAACTAGCAGCTAGTTCTGATTTTTTAATATGTTGTTAGGACTAATAAAAGTCGTGTAGATATAGGTAGGTACTAATTCAAGTTTGCAGCTTCGAAAGACCTGTGCTAACTTTGCTGCTGCACCTGCTCAATTAATTTTGGCGCCCCTTCTTATCTCGCGCCCCTAGGCACGTGCCTAGTTTTCCTTAAGGATAATCCGCCATTGACCTATAGATTATTTTACTACTATACTGCGTGTTCAATCATCGCAATGTTGCGATAATGCTGTACTCAGCATTTTGAATTTGCCGCCCTCTGAATCTGCCGCCCGGGGCACGGGCCCCGGCCTGCCCCCCCCCTAGATCCGGGCCTGCGTTAGTTCACCTACGTTTTTACTCGGGAAAATGTCTTCGTTTCAGAGAAAATTAGCAATCATTTTTCAAGTTTAATTATTCAGCCCTGTTTTAGTAATAAGAATAAAAAAATATTTATAAGGCAACGTACTTTATTCACTTTAATAATAAAAAACATCATCTCATGTAGGTATGATGAGTATATTTAACACAAGACATTATTTAGGTAGGTCTGTACGCAATTTGTTTCGTGTTAATGTTTTCCACGCGTATAATATTTCGCGATCAACAACGTGAACAAAATCGATCCTTATCTCACTTGCATCTTAATTCGCTGCAAAATGTGAGAATCGCATTAATCTTGACTGAGTACCAGGAATCCGGACATAATGATAGTGGGTATTGACTGCTATGTTTTCAAAATATTTCATTAAAAATAAAAAAATAAAAACAAAAAATAAAAACGTCGAAGATTGTTCCACTCAGTGAGGTGTAATAAATAAAGAGTAGAAGCGTCATACAAACTGTTTTCAGAAAAACGTAACCACTTTTGAGTTTCAAAGACGTAGCTTTGAAACTGACAAATACGCCAAGTAAACTTTGAGTAAACTATATTTGTCTCGTTTCTTCTGCCCTCAAACTAATTACGTTAGAAAAGGACAAGACATTGCAATTAGACAAACGATTAGAGTTACCAGTATCAGGAATAATTTCCCACAAAAGAACGATTTCCCCCAAAAAATTATTTGAGTTTATGAGATTTAATAATTATATTAGATTTAATAAAATTTTCAATATAAACCATATAGAACTAAATAAGGATTATTAATAGGAAAAAAATATTTAAATGCGTGAACGTAAATAACTTTATTTAAATCTTTCATCTATCTATCTATACTATATACTATACTAATAAATAAAATTGAAGTGTCTGTCTGTAATTTCGAAATAACTACCTCATATTAAGCTCATATGGTTATTTGAACGGTACCATAACCGAATCATACGTTTTTAAAATTTTTGTCTGTCTGTCTGTCTGTTTGAACGGGCTAATCTTCGGAACGGCTGAACCGATTTTGACAGAACTTTCACATACAAGTAGAGAATTAACCAGGGAGTAACATAGGCTACTTTTTTAACCGACTTTCAGAAAAGGAGGAGTTGTGTTTTTCTACCTATGTACACCAATATCTCCGAGATTTCTGAACTGATTTGCGTATTTTTTTTTAATCGATAGAAAACCATTGCGACACTGTTCTAAAAAAAAATTTGGATTCCAACTCTTCAATCCTGATGCTGTAGAGGACCTGATCACCAAAACTAATGGGGTTTAGGAACTGTCGGTTATTTAAATTGATACTGGTGATACTAATTAAAGACTTTATCGTTGAATGAACTCGAGTAGGTATATATACAACTCCTCAACCCGGATGCTGTAAGAAATTGCATTCCGAAATCGTAGGGATCCCACGGAATTTTTCCGTTTTGGGGATGGGTTACTGCAGATAGGCTACTTTTTGTTCTGGAAAATCAAAAGTTTAAATCCACACAGGTGAAGACATGGGCATTATCTAGTTAATAATAAAACTGTAACAGGTCCAATTCTGAAATTTTGAAGATATTTTGAAATTTATTGAACCAATCAAAAATATTAGTTACATACGTTTACAACAACATACAACGTACCCACGTTTATGTTAGTAACTTCATACATAAGAATGATCACTAAGTATGTATATGTATACTAATATCTTTCTGAAAGTTTGTAAATTACGATAGTGAAAAAATTATCAAAATCGGTTCATTGGTTTTTGAAATAATCGCGAACATACGGGTCGAATATATAACCTTCTTTTTTGAACTCGCTTAGTAAGAAATCATTATACCTACTTCTAACTATTTTATAATGACTCAGTATGATCACATAAATTACTGATTTACTTACGTTTGCCTTATAGGTACATACGTACGTTCATCATTCGCTTTTTCATTCACTAATTTCCCAACAATGTAGGGAAAATCAAAATAGTTTTTACTGGCAACACTTATAGTAAAAATAATGCGCGGTAAATTTATGTTTTTATTAAGTGTTGTTTTGGATAATCGGAATTAAATAAAACAAACTTACTTGTGAAAAGTAACACCAGTTGCTTTATTATCTTTTTCTGACCGTGACAAACAAATTTTAACAACACATTTCACCATTTTGACAAATTGTGTGGCAAGTAACAGTTACGTTCGTGTTCACTAGGACGTCGGGCTGGCAACTGAAGTCGTAGATGTCATCGGACATCAGCGAA
The DNA here is from genome assembly GCA_920104075.1 of Melanargia galathea. NCBI lineage: Eukaryota > Metazoa > Arthropoda > Insecta > Lepidoptera > Nymphalidae > Melanargia > Melanargia galathea. The sequence goes on along the minus strand of OV049862.1, from coordinate 5,817,195 downwards.
GTAGCAATGAGTCGGTGCTTTAGAATGCTGATCTAGTTAAGGTAATACATCATTGGTTCCACTGATTTAAAAATAAAATAAAACACAAAACAGCGCCATCTATTATAAATTTGAGATAACTCTATGACATTGCCATCTAGTGGTGGTATATTTTTGTACTAGGTAGCAATTTAGTGAACCAAATAGTTTGTTCAGGAGGCAGAATGTAATACATTTGACTTGTTTTGAATCAATAGCTAACAGATGTCACTTGCTTCAAAATAAACTAAAGATTTTCAACGACGGGCAGTATTATAGCATGTAATAGTAATACCTTAGTAATACATAGGGTGGATCTTCCTAGGCTCGACCATCGCTCTAGAAGTCCAACTTTTAGACTTAGGCTTAGGAGCATCTACCCTACGACTCACATACCAGTTTCGCTATTATGCGACCTTGCATGCGACCTGTCTACTCATTCTCTCGTCGAAGATAATAGAAATAAGCGAGAAAATGAGTAGACATACCTAGTTACCTAATTTTCTCGTGTGTCGCATGCTAGCGCAATAGCTGTCAAATACTGCAGATTTTGCGTTCTTGTCGCAGCTATCCTCCATGAGTCGACCAGAGTGCTTAGTCTCAATTTAGAGCGCTCTAAAACTATTAGTATACTATTGATCGAATCACAAATAGCTTCAGAGCAAAATGAACCCAAATTCTCTTTTTTTAAAGTCGTAATTCCATAGTTCGAATATTTATTTTACAACATTTCTGCTTGGGGCGCTGGCTGTTTTCTAATGCTGAATGTATTGGCGAACTCAAACCTTAATATAAGCCATTTTAGCTCCATTTTACTCTGAACTCGATCAATAGTATACTACAAAGTTTTGGAGCGCTCCAAACTGAGACTAAGCACTCAGATTTCAAATAAGATTTAAAAGTTAGGTTATTAAGTTGGGAGAAATAAAAAATTTGAAATCTCTAGTTTTATAATTCAAAAAGTTATAAAAATAATAAAATACATTACATCATCTACGTCATAAATTATAATAAATATTATGTATTAAATATATCGATACCAGAAATTTCAATTGGCGTAAAGGACAGGCCTGTCCATGTCCTTTATCTGGAAATTTCTGGTATCGATATATTTGTTTCAAGAATAATTTAAAAAATTTTGACTATCTACCTCAGATTGTACCCTCATTTATCACAGCTTGCTAACCACCTCCATATTGTAAGCCAAATATTCACCATATCTACCTACTTTGTTACGGTATTATCTACTAGATCTTAACAATTTATTTACACGTATAAATATCCACTTCTTCCACACATGTGTCACATTCAACGAAACAGCAATTCACCATTTTGCATCTGCACCTAGAAGTGACTGATTTCTGTGCTACCACAAATCCCCGGCCACAACACAAAGTTGCACAGTTATGTCTATCTTTACACATTCTTCCCTTCGTACTGACGCATAAGTTCGGCGTCTTTTGCAAGTAAACCAAATTTTTCTTTTCCTTCTTCATTTTCCTTCTCACTTTTGGCGGAACATCCCTTTTCGAAGTATAGTTCACCAATTTCTTCTTAATCGCATGGTGATAGTGCTTCTTTAACAAACCCATAGCAGAATTAAAAGGCCCTAATCGTTTCCAACAAGTTTTCGTCGTACACGAACCAGAAAAGCCATGACATTTACACACCTCTTTTAATTGCTCCCCGATTGAGTCTATACCAATGATGACATCCTGCTTCAGTATATCCGCAATTTGATCGTTTCCAGCGTTCTTCCATTCGAGAAAGTTCCTCGCGAATCGTTTTCCGAACTTGAAGTCGTCGCCGCAGCCTCCTCTCATTTTCCAATTAGAGGCGTTTTTGAAGCTGCCTAAACATGAACATCTGGAGAGCTCCCCTGAAGCACACGCTTTTGCGACTGCATGTGTGATGGAGGCCGCAACAAGCGCATGAATAAAGGCCGTCTCTCTGTATACCTTTTTGAATATACTCCGTTTAGCCTTCCTGTTGAAGACAAGGGAGCAATTCCACCTGTCATATTGGAAAGTTTCCTCGCATGCTTTAATGGCTTGCTGTTTTGCTGTGACCAGGATGTTTGGAAGACCGGGCTCCCTCTTGCACATTCTTGACTGTTTCGTAGATGATGTAATTACCTTGCACGTCGCGGGATGTATGACTTCAGATCTATCGGCGAATAAGGCCTGTACCGTCTTTTCAAGAACAGGTCGGGACCTGTAAAAAGTTATGTTTATTTACGTAAATACTTTAATGTAAAGCACATAAAAATTGAATACTTAGTTTTTAAAGTTCCGTACCCAAAGGGTAAAACAGTACCCTATTACTAAGACTCTGCTGTCCGTCTGTCTGTCTGTCTGCCTGTCAGTCCGTCCATCTGTCACCAGGCTGTATTTCATGAACCGTGATAGTTAGACAGTTGAAATTTTCACAGATAATGTATTTTTGTTACCGTTATAATAAAAATACTAAACAACAGGATAAAATAAATATTGAAGGGGGCTGCCATACAACAAATATAATATTTTTTTGCCATTTTTATAGATAATGGTACGGAATCCTTTGTTTTCTCTAATCATTATACTTTCATCAGGTCTCTTTACAGTAATCTCAGTAAAAGCTTTGGAAAAAAATAACATGTTGACACATTCGGGCCATCGACTCATCCCACCAGAAGGCTTATTCTGTACTTTATTGGAACCGTGATTTATATACTACGAAAAGTATCTAATAAATTGCGTTACGGTGCCCATGCCACTCCTATCGGTTAACCAAGATGATGTCAAAAGGGCGGTAGCAGACCTCCGCTGCGGAACTATACCCGTATTACTAATTCCCCGGAATTCTGACAGCTGTCATTGTCATTTACAGATGAGTTATTTGTATGGAGAACAGGGTTAACATCTACGAAGTACGATTTTACCCCAAACTACTTTAATTCCCTGTCATCATGAAAAGCCATAATTATGCCGCGTAATAATATTACTCGTTTCGCCTTATAATAGAAAACACCAAGAGTGGAAACTAGTGTGACAAGTAGTGTGTAAAGTGCACACTGACAGCAACAGAAAACAAAAGAAGCACATTGAAAAAATTTATTCAAAAATGGATATCGAATGACATTATCACCATGAATTGTCTGTCAGGCATTTGTCATATCTACATGCGGCAGTTGATTTGTATTTGCATAAGTTTTGAATTTTTTGTCTTTTTGTGGGAATTGTTTTATCTATGGTAACATTACGAAACGTCAGAATTCCAGGGAATTAGTAATACGGGTATATAGCAGCGGAACGAAAGAGATACAGAGATAGTCAAACTACGTTACAACAAGTAGTTTCGCTAAAGTATCGCTTTCGCTTCGCATGTCAATGTCATTTTGTTGTTCTTTCATTCAGCTGCTATAACGATGCTACCGCATTTATTGCCTTTAATGTCATCACGCTTGGTCACCAAAGTTATCCAAATGGATCACATAATAATATATCACCATGATCCAAATATTCGACTCATCGCAATGTATGATATTATGGCCATAATATCATCGCCTAGATTTTGTGTGATGCTGGCTGCAGACGTAATTTAATCTTGAGAATATCATCGAACCAAGATTGGACCGTCCAAATAAGCAATAACGAAGAAGATTGCAAAGTGGCCAACAAATAACTATTATTTGTACCACTTTTCGCAGTGTACAACTAAATTATATGTCCACTGTGATACAGAAAGGGCCTGCCATATAGGCACGTAGGCGAATTTCCTGCAGAATACGACCAGTCGTTATTTTCATACAAGACATGACACTAAAAGCAAACGTTACACAACAAAACCTTCTAAATGAAGAACGAGAACAAACTAATACATACGCGCCATTTATTTAGCAACTTACCCTTCAACATTTTTCAGAGCCAGTATAGAAACGGTGAAATACATAAGTAGAGTGAAAACACTAGATTTAAACATGATTGCACGGATACACATTTGAAGAACGCCATGCAAGTTCTCATGATGACGTTCTTGAATGCAATTCTCAAATGAGCTCAGAGTTAACAAAAGACAAAGGTGTAGCAGATAATGAGCTTATCGAATTGGGTGCGACCTTACCAAAAATGGTATAAGCAAACGTCGAAATCAGTGTAAATACATTACAGTACATGTCATAGAGCAAATAATTGACTCCTTACTTCAATGAAGCGAACGGTATCCCGGCTAGGGTTGCCAAATCTGTTAATTCAGCACTTATGAAACGTGAAATATAATTTTCGTATAAAACATAAAGTTCCATTATGAAATTACCTGCAACGTTTCATTAACTTAGTTTCGATCTGCGAGAAAAATGTTTTTGTTTTTAATATAAATGTTGATATTTGGTATTTAAATAAACAGGTAATAAACAGATACCTATATGCATTTATGGAATAGTAATTAATAATTGCAAGTTAAGGTAAAGGAACACAAACAGATATAGATGCCACACGGTAAAACTGTCTCCGCAAGCTTTGCAGCAAACGACACTTTCTTACGGCCTATTGTAAAGTATATCTCTTTACTGACTTAATGGATCAAATAAATAATATTTTTCTTTGCAAGAATGTCAGTTCGTTATTAAGATCTCATAGTGATTAAATTTAATCCTTACGCAAAACACATACTACCATTAATGGTATTCAAATGCATTAAATTTTAACCTTTTCTTTCTTAATTATCACACAATGTGACATCCCTAAAATTTTAACTTACTTACTTGTAGCTTTGTCACCGATAACAAAGAACAGGTTAGTTGTACCTTTGCCTGTTTTCGACAAGACACCTATAATTACAAAGATGTAATATTACGTAATTATCACAACTTCAAATAAACATTAATTTTAATCCGTATATTCTACTACTATGTAGTTTAAAAGTGGGTTAAACTAATTGTCATAAAAGAAACAAACAAAAGTGTAATTTAAAAATATAAAAATTAAAGCCGGTATTTATCAAAACCACACTCGAAATAAAAGTCATGTTGACCGAAGGACCTAATGCTATGAGATGAGGATATGTATTTAATCTAATATTATTAATAATAATCTTTATTGTTACGGACATAATATCTAATACATGAGAATTGAAATTTTACAAATTAAATTTAAATTAAATTATTTTAAATAAGCTTATTTTATATATCGGCCACTCTTGAGACACTGAGAGTGCATGTGCATGCCCACCCAGTGTCTCATGAATGGATTTTCCGACTTATCAATTATTGCTCTCCGCAGAATTTCAGTCTGCAATAAATTTTGCTCACTACTCTTGCTTTCTCAAAATAACTCAAAAAGGAAAAAAAGCTTTCTTAAACACACACGCCGGATTTATTAACAGTTTTATTTAACTCTCCGAGGCACAGGGGTGATAACAACGCTAAGTTCCCAACTCCGCGGGCTGCTGTTGAGATTTCTGAGAAAAATATATAGGTACGAATTGTAAAATTACCTTCGTGATCGAGTTTCAATATTTTAACACCAAAATAGTGAATATTCTACTCCCTAAAGAAAACAGATGTTACTTTTATTTCAATACTGAAATCGCTAGAATATTTTATAACAGACTAGCGGACCCGGCAGACTTCGTCCTGCCCGCTATTAGCGCCACCTACCGGGTCCAATTTTTCTACTTATAAACCTTCCTCTTGAATCACTCTATCTATTAAAAAAAACCGCATCAAAATCCGTTGCGTAGTTTTAAAGATTTAAGCATACATAGGGACATAGGGATATAGGGACAGAGAAAGCGACTTTGTTTTATACTATGTAGTGATTCGCGTGATAAATATCTAGGTTATATCAGGTGATACATTACATGGGCTGCCTTTACTGCGATTGGGTGTGATAGATCATTTCTTTTCTGAGTGCTGCCATCCATCTGTCATGTAATACCTACTGCCTAGTGACTATACTGCCTCGTAGGTGAAAGATACTTATTCAGACCATGGCAAAAATAGAAAAGTTATTAGGTTTTTTGTCAATAATTTTCAGTAGCAACCTGTTGTTGCTGTCAGGAGTTGGAAGTTGGCGGTGTTAAATACAAACTCGTGCCTCGGAAAACACGTAAAACTGTGCACTATAATATCTACTGCGTAGTTGGCTAGTGCCAGCCCGGAGTTGGTAGTTGGCGGTGTTTCACCCCCGTGCCTCGGAGAGCACTGCACGTTAAGCCAGTCGGTCCCGGTTATTATCACTATCATGTGACAATATAGTCATTAAAGCCCACCAACCCGCATTGGAGCAGCGTTGCGGGTCGAAGCTCTAAATCCCTCAGTCTCCAATGAGAAAGGAGGCCTGTGCCCAGCAGTGGGACGTTAAAAGGCTGTAGTGGTGGTGGTGGTTAGTCTCCGCTATTCTGGCAAAAGGCTGAGATGACATCATTATTACAACTTCGTTGCCGCAGTACGCGTTCTGTTTGTTTAAGCCTTGTACATAATGGGTGTCGATTGAAGTCTGAATGAATACATTAATTATAGCTCGATGTTGATACACCCGTATTGTTTGCGGTGTTCGCGTTATTTGCACAGACTTTGTGAATCGTGTTGGGATCAAACACTCGAGCATCAATGATTGAGTGGTACGCATAAATACATACTTACTTGTACATAATAATAATGTCCTCCTGACCGAATTTCGGCCACGGCGGCCAATCTCAACCGAGGCAGAGACTAGCCATCTGCGCAGGAGATATTATAGTGCACAAGTGTGTGCGCACACACAGGTGCACTCTCTATTCCCTCACTCTCATAGTCCGATGGGACGCCAATGCGACACGACCGGAGAGAGATCAGGCGCAGGACCGACGGCTTTACGTGCTCTCCGGGGGTGTATCTAACACCGCCAACTTCCAACTCTGGGCTGGCACAGAGAATTTCGTGACACCCAATAAAAACCCAATACCTCATTTGTTTTTTTGGCCCGACCCGGGAATCGAACCCAGGACCTCGTGATCCACAGTTGAACGTGCTAACCGCTAGACCAACGAGGCAAGACTGCCTATACTTATATGTACAAGTAGACACTTGTACATATAAGTATATTGAATATACTCACTTGGATACACACATGTGAGTAGCGTGACTACACATAATACGAAGACTCAAAAGTCAAACATTTATTATTACAATGAATTTAATAAAGTTTCTGAGCATATAAACTACAGTAGATTCTTCCTTCTAGATGATTTCCACATTTCTCTTTCTAGGTGTATGATCGGCATTAATAAGATCATGCCTAATTGTACAGAGTTGTGATGCTATCTGAAATGGAAAGATTCACGCTTTAGGTAAATCTTTAAACTTAGAAGACACCAAACATCCAAATGGCAGATCTGTAACTTAAATAATAAGTTACAGATCTGCAATCACAAGCGAGATACGTACGTACGATACGAGAGACAGACAGCAGAGTGATATTAATAGGACTCCGTTTTATCCTTGGGGAACGGAACCCTAAAAAACTGAACTTTTGAAATATTAAGTGACAGTGTTTTGACATTTGATGTATGCACAAAATGTTAAAAGTCATTTACTTTGTCTTTGATGCGCTCCTAAGTTTTAAGAGACGTTATGCCGTGTATGAGAGAATCCAACACGATATATTAGCACATCATCGCTTGCAATAAAGCTGGAACGGATCGATAGGAAGCGGCGCGAGTCACGTGCTCCCTGTGCCGGTAGTCTCAGTTTGTTCAGTAGTGGCAACGATGATCGAAATTCGAGTATCGACACGCGATGACTTCAGAGCAAAATGAACCCAAAGTCTCTTATTTTAATGTCGTAATTCAATAGTTCGAATATTTATTTTACAACATTTCTGCTTGGGGCGCTGGCTGTTTTCGAATGCTGAATATATTGGCGAACTCAAACATTAATATAAGCTATTTTAGGTCCATTTTACTCTGAAGTTATTGTATCGATCAATAGTACCTATACTATAAAGTTTTGGATCTCTGCAATTGGGACTAGGCATACTGTTAGCACAAGTTTACACATCTCGCCAACGTTAATAGATTTCGAGTGTCAAAACACTGTAATTTCAAAGTAAAATGGATCGATACTTACTTCTTTCGAGACTCAAAAGTTCATTATCTACAGCCAGCGCCCCAAGCGGAAACAGTATTACTGAATGTACTATTTCAAAAGAAGGTTAATTTTCGACGTTATTGTGTTTCGATGCTCGAAATTTAGCAACGTTAACGTTTGTACAAGTTGTACTACAAGTAAAGGTACAGTTACTGGTGGGATCTTTCATCGTGAGCAAGTTATTTTACTTGACAACCTTATTACAGCTTCAACAGGTGTTTGTCAAAAGACTGCGATTCTCAATATGTGGAAGGCCTTTACATGAACAAAATGTAATTCGAGTCAGACTCAGGGCTGGATTATCCATAAGGCGGATTAGGCAACTGCCTAGGGGCCCCGCACCGACTAGGGGCCCACGGAGGCCCCGTGAGCGCCTAGTCGATGGCGGCCCTAGTTGATGCGGGCCACGCAACAAGAAAAGAAAGCTTCATCTAACAATTTGTTTTTTTTTTGAGATAATTCTCAATGTATGAAGTATATTACAAATGTAAAAAGGAAAGGGGCCCCGAGAATTGCATTGCCTAGGGGCCCCGATAGGGTTAATCCGGCCCTGGTCAGACTGCAAGATCAGGATTGAGGAGTTCGATGATGAAGTCCATTATACTTGGCTGGTGCCTACAATATGTATAAACAATCGACAGTTCCTGAATTCCAGGACATTTTAAGTAGGCACTTCTACAGCATCATGATTAAATAATCGGTGTTTATGAGTCCATCTCGCAAAGTTCTTATATTGATAAAAAAAAATCACAGAAATCAGATCAGAAATGTCGGGGACATACGTGAGTAAATAGACAAAACATTTATGTACGCGTCGAACTGAGAGCCTCCTCCTATTTTGGAAGTCGGTTAATTTGAGTTTTATGTTTAAAGTGTCACCCTACACACAGCAATGTCACCGAACACACCGCGTAGAAACGATTTATAAGGCGTGGATTTAATAAAACTGTCATGTCCTAAAACTATGTAAAGGTGGGTCCAGATATGTATCACTTGCCCGATCCGATCACCGTATCCGTATCGCCGACGCGTATCATGATCGCATATGTGGACGGGTGATAATACGCGTATCATGATACGCGATCTTGATACGCCGTTATGATACGGCCCGACCCATTTCGTGTCGGTTTTTGTCCGATCATCAAAGGTGATACTACTGTAAACTGTACTATTGTAAAGATACGGATACGGAGCAAATCGAGGCGTCCACAACTTGTACGGGGCTTGACACGTGATACGTTGATACGGATACGGTGGTGATCGGATCGGGCAAGTGATACATATTTGGACCCACCTTTACATGTCCTTTCTATCACCCGCTATTTGCCCGCTAACATGTCATATTGTCACTATTAATAAAGCTGAATTTGAGTTGCTTATAAAGAAGATGCTTCGTTTCGCTACCCCACTCTTTTGGAAAGCGTTACCAAAGGTTTGAGAAAATAATTTGAACTGCTTAGTTTTTAGCTAAGCAAGTAACTAATTACTTGTTCTACTTACAGCTATTGACATACTAAAACTTCCTAGTATAACGAGCTTTTATAAATTAATCGCTGCTAAATAAGTCCTGCGTGTTACTTATTGTTTTTGTAGAACGTCTACGCTCGGTCATTGACCGCTGGCGTAGAGCCAACTGTGCTACGCTGCTCTACGAACAGACATAACATAATTATATGTATATGCTACGAGTATATTTATGGGTGACTAGTTTGTTGCCAGATTTTTCGACTTCCGTGAAACACACAAATAACAAAAACTGTACAGCTGAAATGCAATGTAAATCCAAAAGATATATCAGAGGTTTTTGATACGCTGTTGCACAAATGTTTAAGTTAGACTTAATTAATGTGTACTGGTTTTAAATAAATAAAATAAATAAATACAGTCCAAAAGTGTACGAATCTGGAATTCGATTTAGCTTAAGAGTTAGTTGCACCATAGGCAGTTAAAGTTACGGATAATGTTGACGTTTGAACACAAAAAAATGGGTTCCCACAGTCATGTTAACTTTATACTAAAGTTGACCGCAAAACATAACCATAGTATTACAATACGATTATCAACTTTCGCTAACTATTTTGCTTTTCTTTTGTTAAACTAAACTTACTGGTGGTACTTACTTCTTTGGTGGTTAAACTTTAACAATAACCGTAACTTAACTTTAACCGCCTATGGTGTAACTGGCCCTCAGAGAGCATATAAAGCTGCAGTCATTGCCGGTTATAACTGTTACAAGCACGACGCACAATATGAGTTTTTATTATAATTGTGAACGCGGTTTAATATCAAGTGTTGTTATAAATTAAAATGAAATAATATTTCATCTCAGATTGCAACCGAGGTCACAGTCTGAATGATAAAGGTTCGCGTTCCACATGTCTAGGTTTATATTATTATTTAGCGATCTGTGAGTTAAAAGGAGAATGATCACCCCTGACCCAAACATTTACACAAAATGTAATTTATTAAAAATTATCTTACGAATATATGACAATTTGGAAATTAATAATTATTAATGCTACACTTCACGATAAAAAAATGTAATAAAAAAGGAATTAAACCGTTTTTTCAAATTCCCGTTTAAGTCTGACGACCATTTGCATTACATTTTACGCATACCTACATGCCCAAATAAAAAGAGGTTTGTTATTTAAAAAAAATCATTTCATTTAAAATAGAACGGATATTAATTATTTAAATACATTATTTTATTTGTTATTTGTTGTAAATCGTACAATATACGCTTAAAGTAAATAAGTAATAATTAATATTATTATTTTGTTATAATATTGTTTTAACTTCGTTGCGTTTTGTGCAATGGAATATAATATAACTACAACCTTCTTGATTTTGTGTAACAAAACTTATTTCAAGATGTCAATGTGACATGTCATTGTTTTAGTTGTGTGTGACGCTAGTGACGTCTACTATGTTTACATTTTGAATGTTTATTGTAGCGCAGCGGAGACCAATATTAATTATATTATGGTTTATTGTTTTTGCATTGGATATCGTTGAACAGGTATGATAAGTATAGTGCGCGCTAAACAAACAAGCAGGAACAAATCGGCAGGAACGATACACGGCTTTCCTTACTAGTTTAACAATTATAAACTACACATAACCTAGAATCATATTTAAACTTAAACTTAGATTTATTCAAAAACGACAAGTCCTAGAGGTATTAAAATGGTGTGTTTGGTTATCAGGAGTAAATCTGCAATAAATGGTGCATACAACATGCTTGTAAACGACTGGGTTATACACCCATAGATTTTTGGTCATTCTCCTTTCCTCTGTGCCTTACAGACATAGAGATAATAATAATAAAAAGAGTTGGCATAACTACCTTAAAAACGTGCCAAAAATACACTCACACACGCACAATCCTGTAACATAAAATGGCGCGTGTTCATTGTGATGTCTCAAGTTGTGCGTGTGTGAGTGTTCATGTATACATTTTAGGGAGGCCATCTTAAGAGCAGTGCAATAAAATTTCTGCCACGATCTGTTTTATTGTTATGTTTAAAAATGTAGTGTTGTCTCTTACACACTTATGAAAATTTTGATAAGCTTGAGCTATTTTCCGATCCACTAATTTCTATAGGACATTATGCCAGCTCTATTTATTATTATTTTCTCTATGCTTACAGAGCACGTTAAATAGTCTTCCCCAGTTCTAAGTGTCACAAATGCGACGTGCAACACAATTAGTTTTAACAAGCGGATACCCGCGATTTCGTTCGCATGGATATTGGTTTTTAAAAATCCCGTGCGCCTCCATTGTTTCTCCTAAGCCCCTTTGAGCTGATACCTTCCTAAAAACTGTTAAAAGTTCACAGGCGGATGTTTAGGTAGATCAAAATGTAAACATCCGCCAGTGATAGTCCCATCAAAATCGATCCAGCCTTTCAGAGATTAGCCAGTAATCTTTAAAGTATCTCCTTTCTAACAAAAAAAGAATGAGCGAAATGGGACCACGCGTTAAAGAATTACAGCTAAGTACACGTTTTAACTTTCATCCCCTCTTCCATGGGAACCGAAGGGAATTTCGGGATAAAAAGTATCCTATATGTTACTCCATAGTATGAACTTAAATCATGCCAAGTTTCATTTCAATCCATTCAGTAGTTTTTGCGTGATGCGCGCACAAACATACAGACAAACAGAAAAACAGATAAACAGACAAACAGATAAACAGACAAACAGATAAACAGACTAACAGACAAAAATTTCAAAAATAGCTTTTTTACGTTCTATTAATTATCCCTAACATCCCCCAGTTATTATTATGCAAAAATCTTCAATGTACAGATACGGCAAGTCTACGATTTTATTATATGTATACATAGAAGAAGAAGATTATTCTTGTGGACGCGGTTTAATGTACGAGTGTTGTTCAGCTCAGATTGCAACCAAGGTCACAATCTGAATGACAAAGTTTCCACGCGTGTAGGCTTACATTCGGCCTTAAAACCTCTGTGTCTCACAAATCACGTTAAAGAGTCTTTCCCGGTTCGTGTCACAAACTCGAGTTTTAATTATTATTGTGGACGCGGTTTAATATACGAGTGTTGTTATAAATTAAAGTAATATTTCAGCCGGGGTCACACTCAATGTCAAGAGTTCGCGCGTTCCACACGTGTAGGCTTACATCGTCAGCCTGTTTCAGTTCCGAGCGGATTTTCGTGTTCGCCTCTGATGCTCTTCGAAATGAATTTATTTCAAATTAACACGTGCCAATGAATGTTCGCAATAATAATTATATCGGTGATAGGTAGTCTGAAGAGAGGTTCTATAACTCTAATATGATGATAATTGCGACTTCGTCGAGGTTTTTTCACTTTTTATTAAATTTCTTTTTATTAACCCCCGACGCAAAAACGACGGGGTGTTATAAGTTTGACGTGTCTGTGTGTGTGTGTGTATGTGTGTGTGTGTGCGTGTGTGTGTCTGTCTGTTCCCCTGTGGCGCTCAAACGGGCGGACCGATTTGAATGCGGTTTTTTTTGTTTAAAAGGTGAATTAGTCGAGAGTATTGTTAGCTATGTTTGATGAAAATCGATCCAAAATGGCCGCCGCTACAAAATGGCAAATGTCGGGGGTTTTTTAATTTTTTAATTTATACCTAGGTTTAATTGTTTTTAATTTCCCTAAAAAAAGTAGTTTATATAATATCTCTTTGTATAATCCTCTACCAGCTTCATCTGAATCCATTCAGCCGTTACGAATATTAGCCCGAACAAACATACAGACAGACCAGACAGAGAAACATTGTTAAAATTTTTCTCTGTCTGTCTGTATTCTGCTGCTTGATTGGGTTATGCTAAAATAAAATAAAATTATCTATGCCATAGCATAGAATTAAATGAAAGGCAAAATTATTTTGCAATCAGCGATTTAAAGCAAATGGAATAAGTACCTACCTAATACAAATGGGGCTAATTCTGATGTAGGTACATAAGTACATAATTTCTAAACTAAACTAAAATGGCAGGTCTAAATCTATTTCTATCTCTTTCACAATTATCCATGGGAAAACGAATAGCACTATTTATAGACCTGTTGATTTAGTTTAGTTTAGAGTAACTACAACAAAATTACGCATGTTATTATGCTATTAATATGGCCCAATGGCCTATTATGGTATTAATTAATTACATATTGAATAGAAATCTCAATAGACCCGTGCGAACTTGTCGAACTATGCAAATCAAATGTAACAAGAACAAAAGACAAACAGAGGTGTAGCAAAGAGGCGTATTTGATCCACTGAGAAACTGACATCAAAGGGAGACTTTTAGTCTACCGTGAAAATGTGGACCTCTTGAGTAGATGCGGAATAATCTATGCCAAAAAGGGTAGACAGGAATCCTTTGTTTTTTGACTTTTCGATGCTTTTATCCATAAACAGAAATGGAATATACTTTACTGTAATTTATACGCCGAGAAACAAATAAGTAGGTGTAATAAATATTGACGGTATTCACTGACATCTACATACTCTGCACAGACCATACAAAATCACAGTCAGTTTTTGTGCCGGTTCAAACTGCCCCACCGCGAGCGTACCGGGAACTAAAGACATTTTCCAATATAATTTATCATTTCCATTAGTTCCGAGTACCTTCTCTCTCATTTCTCTCAGCAATCAGCGCTAAAATGGCAATAAAAAAACGTTCGTTTATAGCATCGTTTATAGCAAGTCCAGTTACTTATAGTACTTAATACAAGTATAAATTAAAAATTTAAAAAACCCCCGACATTCGCCATTTTGTGACGGCGGCCGTCTTTAATTTGAAATAGTGCAATTCTACTAGTCAAGCCCTTTCATTTGATACCCATATTAAGGGAGTTGTGGAAAAATATGTAATCCGCCATTTTGTAGCAGCGGCAATCTTGGACGGATTTTCATCAAACATAGCTAACAACACTCTCGACTAATTCACCTTTCAAACAAAAAACCGCATTCAAATCGGTCCACCCGTTTGAGCGCCACAGGGGAACAGACAGACACACACACACACACACACACATACACACAGACACATCAAACTTATAACACCCCGTCGTTTTTGCGTCGGGGGTTAATAAAATGAAAAATGAAATGAAAATTTATTCATAAAACTTATCTCTAATTCAAACGTGTCGGGAACCCTGAATTAAGTTTAGATAAAAACCTGTGTCTCAGGGTCCCCGCTATTCCTCCGCATACAATTACGTGTGTGTGCATTAGTAATAGGGTCAGGGCGTTTGTGCACTTATTCGTTTTCGTGTTTCGTGAAAACACGAGTCGACATAGCCTTCCTTATAACTGTATGGGCGTTTGTGCACTTACTCGTTTTCGATTCGTTTTCGTGTTTATATATTCGTGAATTCTTCACATCGAATCGTTTTAAAATAAGGACGCGAGTGGAATGGTGTGTGGAAAGAGGGCAGAGATGAGTCCTGATGTTGTGAGGTATTTGGAAAACGTTTGCATTTCTTGAATTCCAACAAAACATGATTCAAAGCAGTTGATTATTATTAAAAGTTAATACCTACTTAGTTTGTCATTAAAATAAATCGTTTGTTTCATTCAAATTAGTTTTACTTCGAGTAAAATACCTAAATATTGCAGTATAATCAAAATTTCCATACCTGTGGTTGGTAGTCAAAAACTATCAGCAAAATATGAACATTTCATAAAAAATATCATTTCTGATACTTAGTTGTTACTGTTCTCTTACAAGAGCGTAATGTCCACTTGGGATGTTCACAAAATATATGACGTATGCTTAGATAATTTTGATACTAACCGTACCGTGTGAAATATTCATAATCACTTACCTTAGTGTTACTGCCAGCATTTTTTCTGGAGTTATGCATTCTCTAAAACGTGTGTCTTGCCGAGGAATCTTTTTTTTATATGACACAATATGAAATCGAAAGTAGCAACATTCTTTCGATAGTAATTAAAAAAAGTTTTTCATGATGGCATGTCATGTCATTAAGTGATGATCGCCTACGAATGTATAAGAGAAGTGCGAAAAGCTGACGACGATTAAATGCAGCACACATTATGAACACGGTTTTATCTACGAAATGCTTAAAACGTATAGTGAAATCACGATTAAGTGCACAAATGTCATTCGTGAATTTCGTATACGTTTTTATGATGTTCATTAAAAAAACGAACACGAATCGAAAACGAATCGAAAACGAGTAAGTGCACAAACGCCCTCAGTGCTATGAATTGATCTCCTCTAGGCATCCACGTTTCAGAAGATAATATTAATAAAATGACCAGTCTAAAATTCGTGATATTTTAAGTAAGTACTGAAACTGATTACTTATTATTATTACTATATACTATTAATATATATATAGCTGCTCGTGCTGATTCATTCACTGACTGACTGACTGACTGACTGATTGATCACCTCTCCTGAACAATTTTGTATGAAAATTTTTTTTTTCAATAATGGTGTCGTATAGAGGACAAAAATTCATTAAGAGGAAAAATATGGAGAGAGCTGATGATTGAGGATTTCAGAGACGAGCGACGGGCACGCTTAAGGTATTGAAGATAGGTGGGGGGTGCTCGAGCAAATGTCACTCGAAACGTCATCCAATTGGCAGTCAGCTGAAAAAAAATTCAAAATGGCGAAAAAAAGATGGCCGCCATACAAATTTCGTCAGTCTCCATCTCGGAGGGTATAAAAGATGGAAGAGTGATTTCTTGGCAAAAGATGATCAGGATCTGAAGGTCTACTCAAAGAATAGAAAAAAAATTCAAAATGGCGGAATTTATTTTTCCATACAAAATATACGGCGAATATTGAAAAGACTACAAGTTGTGAACTATGCAAGGCTGTGATCCGGTTTTTTGGAGAACTCTCAAAGAAAAATATGGGAAAACATGATGATTGAGGGTTTGGAAGACGGTTGAGCAGCCCGGGCAGGGTATTGTAGATAGGTGGGAGGTGCTCAAACAAAAATTACTTGAAACCTCATCCAATTGGCACTGAGCTGAAAAAAACCCCAAAATGGCGGATTCAAGATGGCGGCTATACAAATTTCGTCGATGTCTATCTTACCAAGTATACAAGATGGAAGAGTGGTTTCTTGGAAAAATATGATCAAGACCTAAAGATCTACTTGATGAACAGAAAAAAAATCAATATGGCGGAATTTATTTTTCCACACAAATAATTTTTTCATTGATGGTTTCGTATAGAAGACAAAAATTTATGTGGAGAAAAAATATGGAGAGAGCTGATGATTGAAGATTTCAGAGGCGGGTGACGAGCACAGCCAGGGTATTGAATATAGGTGTAAGGTGCTCAAACAAAAGTCACTCGAAACCTCATCCAATTGGCAGTGAGCTGAAAAAAATCCTAAATGGCGGATTCAAGATAGTGGCCATACAAATTTCGTCGGTGTCTATCTCACTGAGTATAAAAGATGGAAGAGTGGTTTTTTGGCAAAAGATGATCAAGACGTGGTTTACTTGATGAACAGAAAAAAACAAGATGGCGAAATTTATTTTTCCATACAAAATATATGGCGAATGTTGAAGAGAATACAAAATGGGAACTATGCAAGACTTTGATACAGTTCCTTTTCAAAATCTGTTTTTATGGAAGAACTCTCATTCTGACAAATGATTCGGAGAAAAAATATGGAGAGTGATAATGATCGAGGGTTAGGAATATGGGAGAGATAGGTGGAGGCTGTTCAAACCAAAATACCCAAAACCGAAACCTCGCGGTCCGCTTTAGCGGGCCGCGCACCCACGCGCCATACTAGTTATTATATACTACTACTTTATAATTTTGTACGAGCGGCCACATGCATTGTTAAACACTGACACTTTGTTAAGAAAACGTAGTTTTATAGAAACACACGTTACAACACTACGACTAAAGAAACTTAAGCAGAGCCAAATTAAAATTTACATGATGTCACTTGTCAGGGCATTAAAAGTTCAAGATCGATAACGAACGCCGCTGGCACGGCCAACCGCAATAAAAGCACTTTGTGCTCCTCATGCTGTGAGGCTGTAGCCTGTAGGGGTCCACAGGTGTGTGCGTCTGGCTAGACAGGCAATGCCCTGCTCCTAATACGAAGCTAGCCAATACGAATCTCTAAAATACAATTAGTTGCCGGATTAACGAACTTTCGCGAATTCTCATGTAAGATTAGACTATTCGTAAGTTTAAGGGTATTTATCTGTATTTCCAGATCATTTATTAGCTTGTAGAAGTTATTCGAAGGGTATTGGTATTGGTACTTATACATGTATCTAATTACTAATCTATAATATAATAAAACTGTAACAGATCCAATTCTGTACATTTGAGATATTTTGAAATTTTTTATTGGAGGGCACTCTATAATCGATACTGAAGCCAAAACTGCAATTTTTTTAATTTTTGTCTGTCTGTCTGTCTGTCTGTCTGTCTGTCTGTCTGTCTGTCTGTCTGTATCTTGGCCGCGCATCACGCCGAATCTACTGAATGGATTCTAATGAAACTTGGTACGATTTGAGTTTACACTCCGAGGTAGGACATAGGATACTTTTTATCCCGAAATTCAGCACGGTTCCCTTGGGAGAGGGGATGAAAGTTAAAACGTGTATTTAGCTGTAATTCATTAACGCGTTGTTCGATTTCACTCATTCTTTTTTTGTTAAAAAGGTGGTACTTTATTTATTGTCCCGTAAATATTTCAAGGTCATAGGTTTTTTAGTTCAGAAATGACAGACATTACAACCCTCAACATTGGGTTCATATAACTTGGGACCCGGATCTTTGAACGTACGGCTTATTTTAAACTGGTGTGCGTTTAAATTTATGTTTGTCGGTCTGTCTATTTGTTCCAGCTACTCTCCGAAACGGCTGGATCGATTTTAATGGAACTTTCAATGTTTTAAATACTCCTTGTATTTAGTTTATTAGATCTTTTATAAAAACCTATATCTACGCGAACGAAGTTGCGGGGATCAGCTAGTTACCCTATAAATAACGAGTCTTTCCCATTTCGAGGTGTTTCACTTTCGGCAGTATATTTACCATTGACTCGTACCTATATAGGTAACTGCTACAAGTACGAGTCACCTATCCGATCTTGTTAGCTAGGTACTTAGCTAACATAGCACAGCTTCATAAAACCAACTATGAGAGCTTAGCGAAGCTATGCTAGCCAACTATAAAATGATGGCTATAGCTAAGCTAAGTTTTGTTAACTTAGGTCGTGGTGTAGCTTTACAACGATCTCAACTGATGGTAACTGATGATGGATGATATTGAGTTCTTCCCTTGGACGAATAAACCACGTTCTGCTTCTATGAAGATGAAATTTTTCAATAGAAAGCAAATGAAAAATAGAAAATGTAGCCAAAATTAAATATCTATGTAAGTATAATTAATTTTTAAACTTAAAATCTAACAGTGTTAAATTACGTTTATGCCCACAAGGTAATTTAGAGTGGAATAGTTTCCAAGTGGTTTGCACAAAGCTTACGTTCTTGTATATCTTGTAATAGAAGTTAGAAAAACTTCGAGAAGGGTTTGTAGGTAGAGATTTTCTTTTATCTTGCGGCTGTGCTTAATGTATTTAGTTTCATCTATCTAACATTCTTATAGAAAAGTTAGGGTGATGTGCCTACTCGTATATTATACCTACTCATCTATACAATTTCGAGTGCAGAGTTAGGGATGCAGAAAGTGTCAAAAAATATCGTGTATATCGTATCGATATTTAAAAAAAATATCAATATCGTTTTTGATATATCGACAAAAAATATCGATATATCGGTGAAATTTTCTAAAAAATATTTGTATTTTATGAAATTCTATTGTGTTTTTTCTAGACTAGTTCAACCAATTTCTTTGTTACATACCAAACTTGGAACATCAAGGATCACGTACATATCCAACGGTGAAAGAATTTTTGAAATCGGTCCAGTAGTTCCTGAGATTAGCGCGTTCAAACAAACAAACTCTTCCGCTTTGTTATATTATAAGTATAGATTAGAACTAAGAAATAAATAAAATTTTAATCGCTACAAAGCATAACATCGCATCTAGACTTCTAGAGAATACTCATCAAAGCAATCTCACTCAACTGCGAGAGACCGGCCAGTTCTATGAGCCTTGTATTCTTCATCATAAAATGATTCATTATCGTTCCATTCGAATTTAACTTTTATGACGTTACAGTTGAGTCTTTTTAAAATTTTAAATTCGCGTGAAAAATTTTCGACTCCACACCGAACACAGAAAGACACTGTGCACAAGTTGAGAGAGGATTCGCTTCGTGCGATATTGTTGTGTCGTTCAGTTGGAAAACGTTGTAGGGTAGTCAGCAGCCACGCATGCGCTTAAACGAGAACAAATATTCCCCTCCTAAACTCAAACGTTGTTCGGTAGATAGGTGCACATGTCGCGGGCTTTTCTACTTGCACGTTGCTCATAGATAAATCTAGGTTTCAATTTAGACAAATATACCCATTATTATGTGTGAAAGTCTCACTTTTACTGTGTTATAGATAATTTTCCCTCTTGTTCTTTGTTTGTCTAGTGCAATACATCGATGCAATGGACTGTGTAACACAATGCTGATTTATTTATGTGATGTATGCTTGTGATACAAGCGAAGTTTAAAATCGGTTGCTGCTTTACAGAATCATCAGGCGATTGATTTCGGTAAGCAAACTTGTATTTATCTGTATTTGTATTATTATTGTTGTATTATTTGTGCATTTTGGTTGCGGGTTGTCCGCTTTGTTAATTAATTTATGTTTAGGTATGTACTTACCTACTTATTGTAAGCTGTTCAAAATAAAAAGACAATGATAATTCTACATTTAGCATTATCTAATTGGCAATTATAGATCACATATTTTACTTTCATAATTAATTTTTTTCATTAGGTACAGCGATCATGTTGGTACAATGTATTCACATAAGAGTAGATATCACCGGTAGATATCGTGTCCTAAAAGTGGTTCTCGTGTCACATAATTATCATAAAAGGGTACTTAAGTCTGAAAAATATTGACTAAACACGTATTACTAATTCCCTGGAATTTTGACGTTTCGTAATGTTACCAGAGATAAAACAATTCCCACAAAAAAGATAAAAAATTCGAAACTTATGCAAATACAAATCAACTGCCGCATGTAGATATATCACAAATGCCTGAAAGACACTTCATGGTGATAATGTCATTCGACATCCATTTTTGAATAAATTTTTTCAATGTGCTTCTTTTGTTTTCTGTTGCTGTCAGTGTGCACTTTCTAGTTTCCACTCTTGGTATTTTCTATTTTAAGGCGAAACGAGTAATATTATTACGCGGCATATGGCTTTTTATGATGACAGGGAATTAAAGTAGTTTGGGGTAAAATCGTACTTCGTAGATGTTAACCCTGTTCTCCATACAAATAACTCATCTGTAAATGATAATGACAGCTGTCAGAGTTCCGGGGAATTAGTAATACGGGTATAGATACATACTAGGTAGCTACCTACCTACTAGTCCGCGGTTGATCCATAAGTAGGTATCTAAATGAAAATTCAGGAAAATTCATCCGAAAATCTCGTATTTTTTTAACACTTTAGTAAAACAAAGACAATACAAAGCAAAGAATACAGACATAAACAAAACAAACAAAGAGAAACATGTAGGATATAAAAGGTAGCTTTACCGCTTAGTAGCAATCTCAGCTAGGCAACCATAGGATTAGCAAAAGTTGACCATACAGGATGGCTTGCGCAGTAAACGATTTTTAACAGACTTCACAAAAGGAGATTCTGTATTCGACCCGTATGTAGTTATGTACAGTATGTATGTATGTATGTATTTTTTAATTACACCTAGTTACATTCTTATGCACGAAGTTATACCTACCTATACGCATAAATGTACCCAAATGTCTCTAATAATAATATTTTTGATTGCTTTACCGATTTTTCCTAAAAAACGCTTGTTATTTTATTTTCTGTTTTTGTTAACGTTATTTGACGTTGTTTATCTATGAAAATAAAAAATAAAAACACAGCCGGAAATAGAATTAACGACGTCTGCTAGCAAGGTGCACACTGCCGCTAAACTATAGGAGTTGTGATTTGTCAAACCAACCAATAAAATGTAATATTATCTGGAAGACCCAATCTTAATCACTGACCTTCTGCTTCTATGTAAATAACAAATCTATCTATCCGTTTTAGGTACAGAGTTATATTGAAAATACTATGAATACAAACTCCGTTCGTCGGATAGGTAACCCTTTTTCTATTCACATAAATGTAAAACATATTCGGGCCGAGTCCGCCGGATGTAGGTACACAAGAGGTTGGGTTTTTAATTTTGTATGAACGACCTTAGCTCTGCGCAAATACCAACACGCAAACGCCTTATACCAACACAAGCGGTGCGCCCCGGCTTCGCCCGTGGTACATAATATATAATTACTGACAAAGACAACGCTATGCGTTAATCGAGCGGGCAAAGACAATGCTATTACACGCACTTATACGTACGTGACTTATGAGTATTTCTGAATCGTATTCGTATGTTAATCCTACGTACGATTCATAAAATTCATACATTTTACACGCATTAAATGATGATGATGTTCATTCTACGTACAATGGACAAGTTTCCAATTATATCTATATATTTTTTAATTTAAGTAAAATAAAACAAAAATCTGAAAGAATTATTAAATTATCTCAAAAACTTAAGAAGTTATTGAACTTGGCTTTGTTGCTAATTTCGTTTCACGCGGCGCTCTAGCGTATCTAGCTATAACGTCATCCAACCCGCTCAGAGGTATTTTTCCATGTTACTTGTTTTACCAATTTCTCCGAGATTACTGAACCTATTTGCGTGATTCTTTTTTTAATCGACAGCTGAGAAAAAAAAATTTAATCTTTTTTTCGAAAAAATCCATTTTGCAAAAATCACGCAAATCGGTTCAGTAATCTCGGAGAAATTGGTAAAACAAATAAAACATGAAAATATACCGCCGAATAGACGCTGTGACGTCATACTCGAGTGAGAAATTTTGCGCTAAAATTAAAACTTAAATAATTAATTTCTCCTTAATTTATTGATGGATTTCAAAATTTTTTTCTTAGTTTTAATCTATATTTTTATACCATAGTGTTCAAAATGATATTTTCAACTTCATAAAACTTCCTCATTCAGTACCTAATTCATACATTTTACACGTGAAAATATAACAAAGACAATAAGCATCCTAGTTAATACTAGGATGCTTATTGTCTTTGTTATATCTATATTGATATGAATATATATATATATATATATATATATATATATATATATGTGAGGGCTAGTTAGAATGAACACGAAGTTGTTAATAGTTTGCAGTATATGTCTGTGGTAAGAGAGTGAAGTTGTCTGTGTCAACTGTCAATGTCGTATCTGTCAGTAGTACGTTCAGTGAGAGAGGGAACGTCTGCGCGAGGGGTGTGCGCACTGATTGATCAGGAAAGACAACAATGTACTCGAATATTATTTAAAATCTATCTGATTCTGCGACAGCACACTGATTGATCAGGAAACACAACAATGTACTCGAATATTATTTAAAATCTATCTGATTCTGCGACAGCAGCGGTGGGATAATTCCCAAAAATATCCTGCGAGTCTACCGCGCTGCTACGCTTTGTCGAGGGTAACGATTGAAAGCTGCTACGCTTTGTCGAGTGTAACGATTGAAAGCTGCTACGTTTTGTCGAGTGTAACGATTGAAAGCTGCTACGCTTTGTCGAGGGTAACGATTGAAAGCTGCTACGCTTTGTTGAGAGTAACGATTGAAAGCTGTTACGCTTTGTCGAGAGTAACGATTGAAAGCTGCTACGCTTTGTCGAGGGTAACGATTGAAAGCTGTTACGCTTTGTCGAAGGTAAGCGTTGAAAGCTGTTATGCTTTGTCAGAGGGACAGATTGAAAATTTCGTCGCTTTGTCCAGATGAATAGTTGAAAGCTACTTCGCTTTGTGGTAAGATTAAAATGAAATCTGTATGGAAATTGTGCTGTATGAAAAAACGATGCTGAAAGCTTCAATGCTGTGTGATTATTTCGATATTAGAACTAGTCGAAACAATTTCATGTTAGGCTCTCAGAGTACAGTCGTCCTTATGTTTAGCGCTGTTGAGTTTTGTTTTATTTATTCAAAAGGTGCTTGAAGCGCTTGGTTATTAGTGCCATAGGCTGAATGTGATGTTAAGAATCAACGCGAGAGCGCGTTGAATTGCAGAATGGCCGTGTGAGGGCTAGTTAGAATGAACACGAAGTTGTTAATAGTTTGCAGTATATGTCTGTGGTAAGAGAGTGAAGTTGTCTGTGTCAACTGTCAATGTCGTATCTGTCAGTAGTACGTTCAGTGAGAGAGGGAACGTCTGCGCGAGGGGTGTGCGCACTGATTGATCAGGAAAGACAACAATGTACTCGAATATTATTTAAAATCTATCTGATTCTGCGACATATATATATATATATATATATATATATATATATATATATATATATTATATATATATATATATATATAATATATATATTATATATATATATATATAATATATATATATATATATATATATATATATATATATATATATATATATATATATATATATTATATATATATTGATATATGTAATCCTAATGGATTTCATTCATGCAAGTAAATCACAAAAAACGCGTAGACGTCATCAATGTCAACATTTCCACGTAAGCAGGGCTAGATCAAAGTACCCCGGCCTTCGTTCCTACAGCCCTAACGTGGAAGCCGTACTAATGCAGAAGCCTTAAGAGGACATTATAGTTTAATGCCAACAGGTAATGTGACCTTCGATCACACGATTCAAGACCTATGCGAATTCAATTTATTATTGAACTACCCAACAACGGCACAGTAAAAAAAGAATACCTACTGCTTTATGAACTAGTGGTAGAATCACTATAAACTGACAGATTGAACTTTTGAACTTTTCAAAAGAGCCTGTTATACCTAATAGGTGTGTAGGTATTTATAAGGAAAGTTCATTATCCTCATTTCTGATCGTTATTTCTTCCTTCTATCACACTCAATCATCTTATGTATAAGGTTTTCTTGTAATAATAACGCGATGTCTCGGATCCTCCCACGTCCGACTCAACTATAAGAGCTAGGTACCTATACGTTAGACGTATGCTTTCGATTATAAGGTTTGACGGTTACTTATTACACAAGTATAAATTAAAAATTTTAAAAACTCCCGACATTCGACATTTTCTGACGGCGGCCATCTTGGATTTGCAATAGTGCTATTCTACTAGTCAAGCCCTTTCGTTTGATACCCATATTAAGGGAGTTGTGAAAATTATGTAATCCGCCATTTTGTAGCGGCGGCCATCTTCGACCGATTTTCATCAAACATAGCTAACAACACTCTCGACTAATTCACCTTTCAAATAAAAAAACCGCATTCAAATCGGTCCACCCGTTTGAGCGCCACAGGGGAACAGACAGACACACACACACACACACACACAGACACGTCAAACTTATAACACCCCGTCGTTTTTGCGTCGGGGGTTAATAATAATTTTGGCGCCCTTCGCGCTGTCATCTGTCAACTGAAGACTATCAAATATAATTTAAATTTTGCCGCGGTTCGCAACGTCACCTGTCAACAAGAATATCGGCTAGATTTATATAAATTTTGCCGCGTTTTGCGCTGTCTTCCGTCAACTGAAGTTTTTACTGTTCGAAAATTGTTTTTTCGTTAAGAATAAAGTTGGATTAAAAATATTACATGAAGATTTAAAAGGATTGGCATATTGAAGAATAAACTTTAAATGTCGTTTCTTTGTTTTCAGGTTAGTGTAAATTATGTTATATTGTAGAAAGAACGTTCATATTTTGTATAAAATAGTGCTAAAATTAAAACTTTGTTTTCAGAGCAACACATGTGTTTAACTCAATTATTGTCAATTCTTGAAGATTTACCTTATAAGTATACCAGATATTAGTGATAATAACAGGAACTGGCGGCTTATTAATGTTTCTTCCAGGCACGGGACTAACGTTGCTCACCAAGCAATGAAATGATTTGAATTGTTAAGATTTTAACCAAGGTTTTATAATTATATGCTTATTTTCTACAAGCACATCCCCAACACTTCATACAAGCGTACCTACTCCTAAGAAGGACAACGCTATATTACGTAAATCGAGCGGGACAAAACAACGCCATACCTAATACTCCTAGGCATACTTCTACATTGCGGCTACGACGGGCTACGATTTGGAGGAGCAGAGGAATTTATGTCGCTTTTTTATACAGCTGTTACTAGTAGCAAAGTGCTATTAGTAGCAAAGAATACTAAGTATTACTGCATAAAGATATTATATAGATAGGTACTCGTAACACAGAGCCATTTTCATACGACCTCTGCGGGTAACAGCTGATGGTAATAGGTATAGGTATAAAATAATGTTTGTTGATCACGTTGACAAAAACTCTAGGCAAGAATTTATAATACAAACTTTGTACTTACGACGTTCTTATTTACCTACCGGAGTCACGCCACTTTTAAACCTTCGCCCGAAATGTAGTTTGGTCACGTGCGATCTTTTACCCGGTTGAAGCAATTTCAGTTTCACAAT
Source organism: Melanargia galathea (assembly GCA_920104075.1). NCBI lineage: Eukaryota > Metazoa > Arthropoda > Insecta > Lepidoptera > Nymphalidae > Melanargia > Melanargia galathea. Next base: position 5,790,896 of record OV049862.1, on the reverse strand, counting down.
CAATTTGAAAACCGTAAGAAATTCATTGGAACCAGTTATTTTTAACAATCGAAGTTCTTATCCGAGAATAGGAGAAAAGTTGATGGTGGCCAAGTCGAAGATGTTGAAATCTTTTTCATCATTCATTTTAGACGTTGTAAAAGTGAATTTAGCCTTGATAGCCTCAATAACGCAACGGTCGTCGAGTGTTGATCGTAAACCGGAAAGTCGACGGTTCATACCCCACCCGTTACGTACACTATAAATTGTTGTACCAACTCCTAATACAAGCTTTCGCTTATTTGGGGAGGAAAGGGGAATATTAGTCATTTTAATTTTTTTTTTCTAAAAAAATTTGCGAAATTATTGGCGAAATACAATTCAATGGCAGATACCTACTTGGGATGAGCCTGGGATGGATAAAGGATGATCCAGTTCACAGTGGTATGTATGTATAGTTGAACGCCAGGTGCAGTAAAAAAGAAACTGGACGCTTCTAATGTTACTGTTGGCAACATTGCGCGGTTGGCACTACCACGCGAGGTTCGAGCGATTGGTCGGGGTGGTGACGTGAGTGCCCCACCGTGGAGGCGGTAAACTATGGCTACGTAACGACAGTATTTTCGGAGCGGCAGTCTTAGCCCTCATACGCATTAGCGGTTGCGGTAGCGGTGCGGCCAGCCGCTTTTATATTTTTATATGCAACCGCTACCGCAACCGCTAATGCGTACGAGCGCTTAGTGCGTACAAAATGAGCGGTTGCATATAAAAATATAAAAAGCGGCTAGCCGCACCGCTACCGCAACCGCTAATGCGTATGAGGGCTTAAAGTAAAATTAGCCCTCATACGCATTAGCGGTTGCGGTAGCGGTTGCATATAAAAGGCTAGCCGCACCGCTACCGCAACCGCTAATGCGTATGAGGGCTTAGTCTGAGTAACATAGCTAGCGGTCACGAAGTATATAGTATCGCATTCTATTCTTTTGGGGGGGTAGTCGTTTATATTACGATATTTAGACAACTGGCACGATGGGATAACAAAATATTGCCGAACTTATATTTGTTTTGGAGTCTAGATGTACTTTCTGAGTTATTTAAAAGCTAAGACCGGTATCTTTAAAAAATATACTGAAAACGAAATTCTGATTGGGGAAAAAATCCCTCGCAAAAAGGGGCGACGGGACTTTATTTAAAAGTCCCCTTTTTGCGAGCAATATAGATTTTTCAATTTCCTTTCCGAAATTCACTCCGATCATTATTTTAGAAGTCACTTTCTTTGAGGCTTAAAAGAAATTAAACACGATATCTTTGTTCTCCAACCCGAAATTAAGATAATTTAATTAAAGTATTCGTGGGCGTTGAGACGACCTTTCTTCTTCATTTAACTATTACGAATAATACATCGTAATAGATATTGTACTGATAAGTTAAATTACTTATAGCAGACTTATTTTCGGACTACAATTATATATCGGGGACAAAACAGGGAGCTTTTCATGAAGAAAATTTGCTTGGTTAGAAGGCCGCCTTATGTTAATAAGGTATAGAAGATACGTTTTCTCTTGAAAGGACAAAGGGTTTACGTATTTTATTAATTACAGCGAATTTCTCCATGCCTTGGAATTAATTAACAAAATTATTTCAGCTTTGGGTATTTTTAATTTTGAAAATCGCTTGTGCTCGTAGGTACTGTAGGTATTTAAGTGAGGATAAAATAAATCGAATCAAACCAAGAGGCTTTTATTTACTGAAGGTTTCTAAATTAACATATTCTTCACCCCTGACATTTCATATAAGCGAACTAACTGATTTATTTTCCTACTAGTAGGTAATAGTAGTGATGATTAGTTACAAGATATCACAAAAAAACGCGAATCTGCTAACGTTGTTAGCTAGTTGTTACTAAAGTAGTCGTCACGTTTTTCACAGTATTCTTTGCCGGTTTGAAAAATACTAAATAGTAAACCACTAATATTACAAGTAGAGGTCGACCAGAATCTCATGAAAAATAGGGAAATGAAATTCCAAAGTTAGCAACACTACGGCTGCCCTAGCGATAAACAAAGTAACTGACATTTTTTGTGAAATTGACTTTTTTGCATTAACAAAAGTTTTATGTCGAGTAGTTTTTATCACAGTTTAATATTTCAAATAACTTGAACCCTTTACTGAAATTTGAATTGCCCAAACAAAGTAACTGCACACACTAACCCGGAATATAAATGCAAAAACCAAGTAAACAACAAGCACAACACAAAAACAGAGTAATTGGATGTTGATTACTTTGTATTATATTATATTTAAAATGCAGTTGCTTGACTTTTCGTTTCTTGAAACGATCCCAGGTAAGGTGTTCTGAATGTAATTACTTTGTTTATCACTAGGGCAGCCGAGTTAACCTAGTGTTGCTTACTACAAAATTTAATTTCCCTATTTTTCATGAGATTCTGGTCGATTTATACAAGCGGACACCCATTCGCGCGGATATATATTGGTTTTTAAAAATCCCGTAGGAATCATTTTGTTTTTCCTAAGCTCCTTTGCGCTCATATAATGGTAAAAACTGTTAAAAGTTCACTGGCGGATGTTTAGGTAGATCAAAATGTAAACATCCGCCAGTGATAGTCCCATCAAAATCGATCCAGCCTTTTAGAGATTAGTCGGTAATCTATAAAGTATCTACTTTCTAACAAAAAACAAATAAATGAAATCGGACCACGCGTTAATGAATTACAGCTAAATAGACGTTTTGACTTTCATCCCCTCTCCCTAGAGAACCGTGTTGAATTTTGGGATAAAAAGTATCCTATATGTTACTCCATAGTATGAACTTAAATCGTACCAAGTTTCGTTTCAATCCATTCAGCAGTTTTTGCGTGATGCGCGCACAAACATACAGAAAAACAGACAAACACACAAACAGACAAGAATTCCAAAACCAGCTTTTTTACGTTCTGTTACTTATACCTAACATCCCCCAGTTATTATTTTGCAAAAATCTTCAATGTACAGATACGGCAAGTCTACGATTTTATTATATGTATATAGATTATGACTAAAGGTTATTGGTATTGGATTGTGTTTAAGTAGTATAATATTAGTGCTAAGTTTTCGGTCCCCTTACAGCCTGTATCTATAATTAAATACACGTTGTCTTCAATCTATGCCCTATATTATATGTTATACTTGTCATAGATGAAGGACAACGTTTATTATTTGGTGTCATATACGGCACTACCCGAAAAAGGTACGAGCTCAGCCTAATGCACAGAAGGTCTTGTACAAACAAGCAACCTTACTATCTTTGTCCTGTATGCTTAGTCTCAGTTTGCACAACACCAAAACTTTATCAAATACTACGTATCGAAACACGATGAATTCAGAGTAAAATGGACCTGAACTGGCTTATTTTAAGGTTTAAGTTCGCCAATAAGTTTCGCCAGCATTCGTTTACAGCCAGCGCCCCAAGCAGAAATGTTGTAAAATATTCGAAGTATTGAATTTCGACTTTACAATAAGAGTCTTTGGCTTCATTTCTCATTACATATTACAGTTTTTCGAAACGTAGTATTTGGTAAAGTTTTGGAGGTGCGTAAACTCAGAATAACTATACTGATAATAATGTCAGCTATTCACGTTGCATTCGAGTCAAGTGACTGTAAACATCACAAATGCCTTAAGGAGCGCCGGAACCTTCAAGGGGCCTTCAAAATTCCAGGCTTCCCGGCGACATAACGTTCGTTGTATAAATTATCTCAAAACAGACCTCCACGAGCAAATTCTGATATAGGTAGGTACAAACTAGAACGGACCGAAAGGTCGCCCATAAATTAGTGTGCGTACTCCCAGCGGAATGTTGTCGAATTTCTTGATTTTAAGTATGCAGATATTTAGTGTGTTAGGACGTGTAAATGTGTGTGATAGTTTCAAATTTGTGCGTCCAACCGTTTTTGAAAAATTCGCCAAAAACACTTTCCGCCAGGAGAACGTTCTCCCAGCGGCATGTTTTTTTTCCAACGTGCGCACGAAAAAAAAAATTAGTGCAATAATTAGTGCGTAGCGAGAGGTAAATGTGTGTCTGTAAATGGAATTTGTGTGTCTCAAGACTCCGGAGATATTCAAGATTCCGCTGGGGGAACGTTTCGCTGTTTGCTAGATCTCGTAAACGGCTACGCGTGTAGATGTGATTTTTTGTACACATGTTGCTATGAATTTGTGTGTAATGTTTGTGAAAATAGAATTAGAAAAAAAATTGCCGTTCCGAAATTATGTGTATTAAAGTGAAATCCAGTTATTAGGTCCTAGCACTTCGAATAGGAGTTCTGAAGTTTAATTTCCAACACTAATTTGTTCTTTATGACTGTTTACAATGCCTTCTTAAGTTTCATTGGTCTACAGTAGGTAATACTTAAGTTATGATCCAATATTACTATGACTTAGCCACTATTTTGTTCGACATTCGATAAGACGAGTTTTTTATGGGTTGGCAAATGAAAAATTATTCCAATAATTAGTGTGTCGGTTCAACTATCTATTTACAAAATTTTAACTTAATACGCCTAATAATTAAAGAGATATAATTAAAAAACCAGAAAGAAACGTAATGCAGATATAAACCGACCAAATTTGAATGGTAACAAAAAAGCGGCCTTGTCATATATGGTGCTAACCTACCGAAATTGATACTATATCATTTTAATATTATTAGTGATTTTGTACAATCGCGAACACAGTTCTTAACTTATATTTTTATTAGTCTATATATATCTTAATAATAATATTTAGGTGTATAATACTTATGTGCTAAATCTGTGATTTAAGAATTAGCATAGGTATAGGTAACTATTCAGTTATTCCATCTGAACTCGATTATATAAATCGAGTTCAGATGGAATAACTGAATATAATGAATATAATGAATATAATGAAATATGAAATAACTGAAATGCATCCAGCAACAGTCAGCATTTTTATTGCATACAAAAAAACAGCAATAGTTATTTGTGTTACAAGGGGCAAATGGGACGAAAAATAAAGCCAACGCTCTAAGTATCATAGTTTTTTGATATTTATTTATTTATTAGTAATAAACAGCGTTCAAAATAATATTATATGTACATACAGTTAATGTATTATAGAAATAAATATTAAGGCTACGTAGATTACAAAGAAAACAAGTATAAATTAAAAATTTAAAAAACCCCCGACATTCGCCATTTTGTGGTCGTGGCCATCTTGGATTTGCATATTACTATTTTACTAGTCAAGCCCTTTATTTAGCCCTTTAGCCCTATTAATGAAGTTTTAAAAGAAATATAATCTGCCATTTTGTAGCGGCGGCCATCTTGGATCGATTTTCATCAAACATAGCTAACAACACTCTCGACTAATTCACCTTTCAAACAAATAAAAAACCGCGTTCAAATCGGTTCATCCGTTTGAGCGCTACAGGGGAACAGACAGACAGACACACACACACACACACAGACACGTCAAACTTATAACACCCCGTCGTTTTTGCGTCGGGGGTTAAAAATAAGTAATATTAACAATAAATCTCTACAAACAAAATTTGTTTTGCAGTTCATTAAGTAGGGATTTGTGTTAAAATTATGACTTACGTTAAATACTTTTACCCACGGTGCGCAAGTCTGACTCGTACTTGGCCGCTTTTTTACCCGACTACGGCAAAGCCAAGAGGAAGGGTTATGATTTTAGCAGTCTATGTATGTATGTATGTATGCATGTAAGTATGTATGTATGTGGCCGCTTTTCGTATGAGATTCTGTGTGTACCACTGTAGCGCCTAAACTACTGGACCGCTTTTGATGAATTGATTCGTTGTTATGGTCCGGGTGACATAGGCTACATTTTATTTACGAAAATAAAAATAAACGAGAAGTGACCTTCGCGCGGTTTTCTAGATAATGTTGTCGATTCAAAAGCACTTGTAAAAGTTTATCTGAATAAAAAATATGTCTTGAATAAAAAATATTGTCGTTTGAGTTTATCTGAATAAAAAATATGTCTTAGACTTGCCTTGAAGTTTAAGAACTCTATTAAAAGTATGCTCATAAAAAAAGCTTATTATACAATTGAAGATTATATAAACGATAAAAAAGCTTGGATTTAACTCGTTCCAGCAATGCGCGAGACGGCATTTCAATCATGTACATTAATAATAATAATTGTTATAATGTTATTTTTAAAAAAAGAGCAACAGCCGAGTTTCTTGCAGGTTCTTCTCGGCTGGAACTGCATTCCGAACCTGTGGTAGATTCAATTGACGATTCAAAAGTACTTGTAAAAGTTTATTTGAATAAAAAACTTTTCTATTCTATTCTATTCTAATGAAATTATAGTTTCGGATAGACATAACAGATGGCGCTACTAGCTGCTTGCCCCACGCTTTCGCATTAAATTATTAAGCGTAGTCGGGTTTTAGTTTACGAACTTTTTCTTGTTTCGTATCACGATGACATTTTGTATGTTGTAAAATCACAACCCTAGGTGCGAAACCCAAAAAAATTAAAACATTTCCTATAAAATTTGCAATGCGTTTTGCACGATATACATCGCGGGTTTGAAAAAAATTAAATACTAAACCACTAATACTACAAGTATAAGACAAATGGTTATTGGTATTGGATTGTGTTCAGGTAAGTAGTATTTAATATAATAGCGCTAAATTTTCAAGAGCGATCCCTTTATACCCTGTACCCATTATTAATGTGTAAGAATGTTCATTTGACAATTAAAAAAATTAAAGTATCAATAAGTTTTCTTTTTTTTTCCAATCACTTTTACGTGCTGTGAAGTGTGAGCTCCACCATTATCGAAGCAGCTGAGGTTTGGAGCTGTCATGGGTTAGGAGAAAACTATTATTGTTAAAATTTTCAGTCGGTATGAAATGACTTGTTCAACTATATTTGTACCTCTCGTAGTATTAGTTTAAGTAGCTGCATAGTTTAAGATAATAAGTAATTTAACTTTTGAAAAATTTCTTTGTACATTTTTTTTATATTTTGTTGATTTTTTCTAAATCGTATGTGATGACTGGTAAATTTTGGAAACGCTGTATGTGGTCCCTACATTTTGCATGCATATGTCTTGAAATTGGTATAGATTTAAAAATATATTGTAAGTGACTGTTTGTGAACCTAATAAATAAAATAAATAAATAAAATTTTCACTAATTATTGTATACGCGATTGTACAATATCAATAACGTTATTATGCTGTCAATTTCGGTAAGTTAGCACCATATATGACAAGGCCGCTTTTTTGTTACCATTCAAACTTGGTCGGTTTGTGTCTGGATTTCGTTTCTTTCTGGTTTTTTAATTATATCTCTTTAATTATTAAGCTTATTAAGTTAAAACGTTGCACATATATAAATGAACCGACACACTAATTATCGGAATACATTTTCATTCGCCAATCCATAGAAAACTCGTCCAATCGAATGTCGAACAAAATAGTGGCTAAGTCATAGTAATATTGGATCATAACTTAAGTATTACCTACTGTAGACCAATGAAACTTAAGAAGGCATTGTAAACAGTCATAAAGAACAAATTAGTGTTAGAAATTAAACTTCAGAACTCCTATTCGAAGTGCTAGGACCTAATAACTGGATTTCACTTTAATACACATAATTTCGGAACGGCAATTTTTTTTCTAATTCTATTTTCACAAACATTACACACAAATTCATAGCAACATGTGTACAAAAAATCACATCTACACGCGTAGCCGTTTACGAGATCTAGCAAACAGCGAAACGTTCCCCCAGCGGAATCTTGAATATCTCCGGAGTCTTGAGACACACAAATTCCATTTACAGACACACATTTACCTCTCGCTACGCACTAATTATTGCACAAATTTTTTTTTTCGTGCGCACGTTGGAAAAAAAACATGCCGCTGGGAGAACGTTCTCCTGGCGGAAAGTGTTTTTGGCGAATTTTTCAAAAACGGTTGGACGCACAAATTTGAAACTATCACACACATTTACACGTCCTAACACACTAAATATCTGCATACTTAAAATCCAGAAATTCGACAACATTCCGCTGGGAGTACGCACACCATAAATTATTCATAATATCTAATTTAAAGTAAAGGCCGGCAGTTGATCTTTGAGTACTAATTTAACATTGGAAATGGTTTTTCACAGTTTCCAAAATAAATATATAGATAATATTGTTATGTAGAAAACAGGTATGTATCACGATATACTTACCTATATGTATGTAAATGGCGATATTCTAATTCAGTCACATGCATCATGGTCGCAACGGAAATGCGGTATTTGTGACTTGCAAGATATCAGGTACACTATAACATATATAATATATCTATATAATATGTTTTCAAATCATGAAATTATTCCAAAATAATTAAAGGTTTGAACTTTTCTGTACATTAATGGTTACCTTAGTTAATTAAAAGTAAATTAATCTTGTGAATACTGTCCTCGCAGTTGATTTTAGTCGACACTTAGTTAACTTCGCGTTTGATATATGGGTCCATTATCCGTTATCCTGAAACAATACCATCTACGAATGGCTACAGAATGAACTTAAAATCGAGTTCCGTAGCTAAACCCGGCTTAAGTTCGACTATTCCAATCCTTCCGTAAGTTGTAAGCTCACCACGTAGCGTAAGTATTACCGCTACGATCTTCAGAACAAAATCGTAGCGGTCTACGGCTACGAGAACCAGTAATGAGTTTCACCGGTTATAAAAGAAGGTTTTATGATCGACTGTAGGTAATAAAAGGATTTACACCTAAACCTTTTCATACCTGAATTTATGAATACCAAATGGCTATAGTTCAGAGATTCTTGAATCCTTCTGCAACTTTCTTTTCTGAGTAGAACATAGAATTATGTAAGCAACACTAGGTGCGTCCTTACGAGTTATAATAATATTGCGATATCCGTTTTTTTTACAATTTTAGATGCATGCTATCGACTTCTATTATTCTTATACAAGCGGACACCCGCAACTTCGTTCGCGTGGATATTGGTTTTAAAAATCCCGTGGGAACTTTTTGTTTTTCTTAAGCTCCTTTGAGCTCATACCTTGCTAAAAACTGTTAAAAGTTCACTGGTGGATGTTTAGGTAGATAAAAATGTAAACATCCGCCAGTGAAAGTCCCATCAAAATCGATCCAGCCTTTCAGAGATTACCCGGTAATCTTTAAAGTATCTCCTTTCTAACAAAAAAAGAATGAATGAAATGGACCACGGGTTAATGAATTACAGCTAAGTACACATTTTGACTTTCCTCCCCTCTCCCAAGGGAACCGTGCTGAATTTCGGGATAAAAAGTATCCTATATGTTACTTCGTAGTATGAACTTAAATCATGCCAAGTTTCATTTCAATCCATTCAGTAGTTTTAGCGTGATGCGCGCACAAACATACAGACAAACAGACAAACAGACAAAAATTTCACAAATAGCTTTTTTACGTTCTATTACTTATCCTTAACTTCCCCCAGTTATCATTTTGCAAAAATATTTAATGTACAGATACGGCAAGTCTAAAATTTTATTATATGTATAGATTATTCGACCAAAAAAGACGAACCTGTGTGGAAAAAGCTTTACTATTCCCTTATTCAACCTTTTTACTTAAACTATAATGATTTTCTTCTTCCAAAAATTGCAAAATTTGGGAAAGAAAAGTCTTTTCTTGTGAAAAGAAAAGTCAGTTTTTTCTCAGTGTATACTTAAGATAGTGCAAAACTTGAAAACATCTTATTAACCGATTGTAACATCTGAGCAGCAGTGCACGCAATACCGGTTGTTTCGCAATAAAGGTCCGAAAGTCGTTTGTGGGAATGGGCGTAATGTTCTATAACAAAATTCCACAAGCAATCTTAGACTTGCCTTTACACAAGTTTAAGAACTCTGTTAAAAGTATGCTCATAAAGAAAGCTTATTATACAACTAGAGAATACCCGCGGCTTCGCCCGCGAGAATTTTGGTTTTTCACAAATCCCGAGGGAGTCGTGGATTTCCGGTTCCCATTCCCGCTCCCTTTTCTAACCTTTACACCTACTTTCAAGGAAGTTTGCTATAGTAATCTACCTATAGTTGTAGCTAGAGATTTCGGTTTTTTTCAAAATCCCGTGGGAACTGTAGATTTTTCCGGGATAAAAAGTAGCCTATGTTTTAAGTCAGGGTATAATCTATCTCCTTTCAAAATTTCAGCCAAATCGGTTTAGTAATTGCGGCGTGATTGAGTAACAAACATCCAAACATCCAAACATCCAAACATCTAAACATCCAAACATCCACACTTTCACATTTATGATATTAGTAGGATAGTAGGAGGATTAGTAGGATAGTAGGATTAGTAGGATTGGTATTGTGATTATGTGTGATAGCTTCTGCCCGCAGCTTCGCTCGCGTAAATTTCGGTTTTGAACAAATCCCGAGGGAATCGTTGATTCCCGGTTCCCGTTCCCGATCCCTTTTCCAACCTTTATACTTTCTATCAAGGAAGTTCGCTATAATAATCTACCTATAGTTGTAGATATAGACTTCGGGTTTTTCAAAATCCCATGGGAACTGTGCATTTTTTTCAGGATAAAAAGTAGCCTATGTGTTGCCAATGCATGCAACACAGCAAACTATTGCAATAATGTGTTATGTGAACGTGATTTACCTAAGAACAGTCAGCGCCCTCTATGGCGTTTTTGGAAGATTATATCTATTTTAGTCCCACAGGAATACTTTTCCGGGATAAAAAGTAGCCTATGTTTTAAGTCAGGGCATAAGCTATCTCCATTCAAAATTTCAGCCAAATCGGTTCAGTATTTGCGGCGTGATTGAGTAACAAACATCCAAACATCCAAACATACAAACATACAAACATCTAAACATCCAAACATCCACACTTTCACATTTATAATATTAGTAGGATTGAAGATTATATAAACGACAAAAAAGCATGGATTTAACTCGTTCCAGCAATGCGCGAGACGGCATTTCAATCATGTACTTACATAAATCGTTATATTGTTATTTTTAAATTGAGCAACCGCCGAGTTTCTTACTGGTTCTTCTCGGTTGGAACGGCATTCCGAACCAGTGGTAGATTCAATTGACGATTCAAAAGTACTTGTAAAAGTTTATTTGAATAAAAAACTTTTCTATTCTATTCTATTTCTAAAAGCAGTGTAAATAGAGTTGCGATCTCAACATGCATGCGTGAATAATGCATGCAAATTTATATCTCGAAGGTAGCACGGTACATGGTTGGTATTCAAATGAGGCTTCCGGCTGCTGGGTGTTATACTCGTACTTCAAATTAATGCCGTGAGAATCATGGCACACGGGTACAGCGTAATTTCAGTGCTATGGAACTTTATGTCTGGCTTCAATGCAACTGTATGTCACTTAACTAGTGAATTCACTAGCTTCACAAATTCCTAATAGCCTACTCGATCTGACTAGCCAATGTTAGCCTTAAAATATGAATATGAATACAGGTAGGGGATTTGTTCGATACATAAGATATAACTTCAGTTTTTTTTAATTATTCGTCCACTGCTTTGCTGCTGCAATTGTTTGTTTTTTTAAACAAGCAATTTCATTACATACATTTTTGTTTTATTTATTGACATTTTATAAACATCAGCTTGTCAGCGACATAGGCCTACTCTAAGAGAAATTATACCTCCTCTGGCCTACTCCGGTGACTTCCATACACCTACTGCGTCCTTCGACGCCATGTTGTTCCAGACACCTCTTTTATATAATATCATCCTCCCATCTTTTAATTCATCTCTCGGATACCACTCAGGCATCCCCTTTATCACTGTCAAAATAGTTGAAGTAGGTCTTGTCAAAATAGGTCCAAACTAAAGTTTGAGCCGACGTATTCAACGAGGTATTCATTCCAAATTCAAACTGGATAGGTACATTACTTCTACCTACGTACAGTTACGAGTATTCGCTGTTCTGTGAATGGAACGATCAGATCTAGCAACGAGTCTATTTCCGTTCCCATTTCTAGCGGAAGTTACAAATAAATTCGCTGCGGAGAGGTGAAATACAGTTTGGCTGATGTGAATTTTAGAGATGACATATCTAATTTTTTATAGGCTATTACGTCTTTTATTAAATACTAGCGGTCCGCACCGGCTTCGCCCGTAGTACACATATAGCCTATTATAGCGCTCGGTAACATATCCAACGGTGAAAGAATTTTTGAAATCGGTTCAGTAGTTCCTGAGATTAGCGCGTTCAAACAAATAAACAGTATAGATGTTATAGGTACATTGAAGTACATAAATGTGTCTTCTTATTCAATAGGTACATAGGTATATCGAATGCGAAATTTATTAAACAAAATCTTTCTTATCGACTTCTATTCTTAATTAACTGCTATCCATCCTCAAGTTTGCCGTCCTTAAGGAAAGCAAAGGCACTATATTATAATATTTCAGCTTTAATCAAATACTTCCTCATTCGACGCACTCCGCGGGCAATCAAGAGATACAATCAAATGACCCCACATAACCTACAAATATTTTCTAGCGTGTAGACTGTAGAGCAGTTTACAAAAGTAGAGAGCATAGAATGAATACAATGCCGTGTACAAATGAACTGTGACGAGAATTGTAGAGTGAGTCCATTTCCGCTTTCATCTCTCGCAGAAGTTGCGATTGTTTTCGATTCAAAACAGAGGTATCGAGCTGTCACAGCTGTAAAATTTTTATCCTGCTTTTCTGTCCTGGATATAGTTATATTTAAATAAAATTGATTGTAACAATCACTAACCTACTCTTCTATTACCAAACGATTTTAAAATAAGTGAACAACCCATTATTATTATGTCCATCAATCATTGACAAAGATAAATAGAATATTTATTTCTGTTCAGTGAATTGGAATCTACCTATCGTGTCGCGCTAGATAACATGGAGTGACAAGAAAATGAAATCCGCTATATAAATTTTCTGCGAATAACTCTTGTCTGAAGCGGGATAAGGGATCAAGACGGTCGTTTGTCACTAACTTGGCGGTAGCATTTACAGATCCAAATAATTCTTAAACATCTTAGAGCCTGGATACCAATCTTTCGCTCCTACTTTAAAAAAAACGATGTTCATAAGATGCCATAATATCTTACTGTGAAAATTTTAATATTATTTGAAACTAGAGAATACCCGCGGCTTCGCCCGCGAGAATTTTGGTTTTTCACAAATCCCGAAGGAGTCGTGGATTTCCGGTTCCCATTCCCGCTCCCTTTTCTAACCTTTACACCTACTTTCAAGGAAGTTTGCTATAGTAATCTACCTATAGTTGTAGCTAGAGATTTCGGTTTTTTTCAAAATCCCGTGGGAACTGTAGATTTTTCCGGGATAAAAAGTAGCCTATGTTTTAAGTCAGGGTATAATCTATCTCCTTTCAAAATTTCAGCCAAATCGGTTTAGTAATTGCGGCGTGATTGAGTAACAAACATCCAAACATCCAAACATCCAAACATCTAAACATCCAAACATCCACACTTTCACATTTATGATATTAGTAGGATAGTAGGAGGATTAGTAGGATAGTAGGATTAGTAGGATTGGTATTGTGATTATGTGTGATAGCTTCTGCCCGCAGCTTCGCTCGCGTAAATTTCGGTTTTGAACAAATCCCGAGGGAATCGTTGATTCCCGGTTCCCGTTCCCGATCCCTTTTCCAACCTTTATACTTTCTATCAAGGAAGTTCGCTATAATAATCTACCTATAGTTGTAGATATAGACTTCGGGTTTTTCAAAATCCCATGGGAACTGTGCATTTTTTCCAGGATAAAAAGTAGCCTATGTGTTGCCAATGCATGCAACACAGCAAACTATTGCAATAATGTGTTATGTGAACGTGATTTACCTAAGAACAGTCAGCGCCCTCTATGGCGTTTTTGGAAGATTATATCTATTTTAGTCCCACAGGAATACTTTTCCGGGATAAAAAGTAGCCTATGTTTTAAGTCAGGGCATAAGCTATCTCCATTCAAAATTTCAGCCAAATCGGTTCAGTAGTTGCGGCGTGATTGAGTAACAAACATCCAAACATCCAAACATACAAACATACAAACATCTAAACATCCAAACATCCACACTTTCACATTTATAATATTAGTAGGATAAATAAAAGTATAAATTAAATAAAAACATAAAATCTAGTAAAATTAAATATACAAAAATTTAATATTGTAAAAATAAAATTATTATTGCTCCCGACAACTAAGGCAAAATAATTATTTCTGTACCTGCTGCCTCGGCTTCTTCTTATCGAAATTAGTATGCGGTTTGCAAAGTTGCGTTCAAAATAACATTTTCATCCAAAAGAAAGAAATATTGAAACCGTTCACAATTCTGTGCAGAGAAAGTTAAAAGCTCCATTGCTTTATTTAACAAGTATAATTTAAAAATTAAAAAACCCCCGACATTCGCCATTTTGTGGTGGCGGCCATCTTGGATTTGCATAGTGTTATTCTACTAGTCAAGCCCTTTCGTTTGATACCCATATTGAGGGAGTTGTGAAAAAATAATATGTAATCCGCCACACACACACACACACAGAGACACGTCAAACTTATAACACCCCATTGTTTTTTCGTTGGGGGGTTAAAAAGCACGGCTTACGGGACTGTTTTTTATAATCATAACAATGATTACATAAATCTATACATATAATAAAATCGTAGAATTGCCGTATCTGTACATTGAAGATTTTTGCAAAATAATAACTGGGGGATGTTAGGGATAAGTAATAGAACGTAAAAAAGCTATTTTTGAAATTTTTGTCTGTTTGTCTGTTTATCTGTTTGTCTGTTTATCTGTTTGTCTGTTTGTCTGTTTATCTGTTTGTCTGTTTGTCTGTATGTTTGTGCGCGCATCACGTATCACTACTGAATGGATTGAAATGAAACTCGGCATGATTTAAGTTAATACTATGGAGTAACATATAGGATACTTTTTATCCCGAAATTCAGCACGGTTCCCTTGGGAGAGGGGATGAAAGGCAAAATGTGTACTTAGCTGTAATTCGTTAACGGGTGGTCCGATTTCATTCATTCTTTTTTTGTTAGAAAGTAGGTACTTTAAGGTAGGTACTTTAAGTAGGCTTATCTCCGAAAGGCTGGACCGATTTTGATGGGACTTTCACTGGCGGATGTTTACATTTTGATGTACCTAAACATCCGCCAGTGAACTTTTAACAGTTTTTAGCAAGGTTTAAGCTCAAAGGAGCATAGGAAAAACAAAATGATTCCCACGGGATTATTAAAATCAATATCCACGCGAACGAAGTCGCGGGTATCCGCTCGTATCTATTAAAAATAAATAAAATGAGATTATGTAATTACTTAAATTTTCTTTGTGGACCCGTCATCTTCCATCAGTGGGTGCGAGGGTTTGTATTTGTACCCGTAGACTCACTGCATTAGGGTAGGAATAAGATAAAAACACATCAAGGAAAGAAACCTATTATAATTTTGACTTTCTCTATTGTATAATAATTGTTTTTTCAATGTCAAAATTATCATATCTTTCTTTGATTAATGTTTTTTATCCGAAGCTCCATATACCTACTTAAGTACATAAATATGGACAACATTCTTGGACATAAGTTGAAAAATTACCTATAGATTTTCATTTTTAGTGAAAATATGTTTTTTTTTATAAAATATAGATGAAGAAGAGACTGACTAGTATAAGCGTTGAAAAATGTTATTTTTATTTCGTATTCCTATTAAATGTACTCAAAGTGTCAAAACCAGTCTCGGCGTCCAAGAATACTGTGGAAAGTGAAAGCAATAACATAAGTTCTTGATATTATTATATCTCGATCAGAATACTTTTCCAATATTCCGTACAATCTCTCTCAATTATTGTCTAATGCTTCCTCCGTGAAAGATCTATTTAAATAGTTATACAATATTACTAGTATGGCGCGTGGGTGCGCGGCCCGCAAGCGGACCGCGAGGATTCGAGTAGTTTTTGTTTGAGCACGTCCCACCTATCTTCAATACCCTCGCCGTGCTCTTCATCCGTCTCCAAAATCTTCGATCATCAGCTTTTTCCGTATTTTTCCATCAATAATTTTTTTTTGTGTAGAAAAATAAATTCCGCCATCTTGTTTTTTTCTGTTCATCAAGTAGACTTTTAGGTCTTGATCATCTTTTTCCCAGAAACCACTCTTCCATCTTTTATGCTTGGTGAGATAGACTCTGACGAAATTTGTATAGCCGCCATCTTGAATCCGCCATTTTGTTTTTTTTTTCAGCTCAGTGCCAATTGGATGAGGTTTTGAGTAATTTTTGTTTGAGCACCTCCCATCTATCTAACATACCCTGCCCGGGCTCCTCATCCATCTTCCAAACCCTCAATCATCATGTCTTTCCATATTTTTCTTTGAGAGTTCTCCAAAGAATCGCATCAAAGCCTTGCATAGTTCACAACTTGTAGTCTCTTCAATATTCGCCATACATTTTCTATGGAAAAATAAATTCCGCCATTTTGATTTTTTTTTCAATTCATCAAGTAGACCTTTGGATCCTCATCATCTTTTGCGAAGAAACCACTCTTCCATCTTTTATACCCTCCGAGATGGAGACCGATGAAATTTGTATGGCGGCCATCTTTTTTTCGCCATTTTGAATTTTTTTTCAGCTAACTGCCAATTGGATGACGTTTCGAGTGACATTTGTTCGAGCACCCCCCACCTATCTTCAATACCTTAAGCGTGCTCTTCAACCGTCTCCGAAATCCTCAATCATCAGCTCTCTCCATATTTTTCCTCTTAATGAATTTTTGTCCTCTATACGAAACCATTTGTGAAAAAAAAATTTTTCATACAAAATTTTACAGGAGAGGCGATGAATGAGTCAGTGAATCAGAACGAACAGCTATATATATATATACAATATTATGATATCGAATTTGCAAAATGATGTTAAATAAAATGAAAATGATATGAAAGAAATTTTAGTAATTATGAATATACATACTTACTTATATTATTATTTTTTATCACTTAATTATTATCAACGATTTCTATTTTTTTAAAGGAGCCCAAAATATTTCCGGTATAAAAAGTAGCTTAGAATACTTCCTTAACCCTAAATTATCCTGTGAAAATCCCGTCATAATCGGTTCAGCCGTTCCGAAGATTAGCCCGTACAAACAGATAGACACATAAAATCTTCGAACACGTGTGCTTGAGTAATGGGCAAAGGCATTGTTCAAATAACCATATGAGCAATAATTTCGAAACCATAGACACACAATTTCATTTATTTGTATAGATCAGAAGTCTGAACAATCCCTGTCTTATAAAACATTCCTCCCTAGACCTTGCTTATTGCCTAGGTCAATGTTATTTATGCATAGTCTGCGCACTTGGCCTACTTAAGTAAGCCACTTACTTATCTACTTAGTACTTACACTTGGTAGAGACTAGTAACTATTGATTTATTAAGTACTATTAATAAACTCTCACTGAGTAAGTATTATAATTACTCAGTATGTAGCGCACGAAGAGCCGAGGAGATGGTGGTAACTTTTAAGGAGGTGCTTGATATACAGCTTCTGACAGCGCGCCCAGTGAGTATTGGCTCGCGCAGCTCTTACTATGACCTATGCGGCTTCGTGTGAACATGCTCATGCTCGTGAAGTTCCGAATGGGTTCGAAATTAGTCGGCCATACTCCAAATTATGTAGATCACGTGAGTCCAAAAGTGAGAACGTTTATGTCATTTAGTTTTAGCTGACAGCTTGGCGTTTTTCTTAACTTGCAAGTGTTTTTTATGTTTGGTTAGAAAGGTTGAGAGGCACTGGGCATGCAGATTTCGGGAGCAACACCCAGTTTTACGTCTTCAGATGTTGTTATCGCGCTGGAATAATGATGATTTTGGATTGTTCTGAAATATCAGTTTTGCTCCGTCTCAATTTTCATCTTCTAAAGCACATCAACACAAATTATGTTCAAAATCCCAAAGTTTGAAGAACTTTCGATGCTCCGATATAGTTTTTAAAGCTTTTTATTCATTAAAATCATACGGTCGTAATACAATACGACCGTGAAATATGGTGGTAGGACAATTTATTGGCGACCCAGAATATCTGAAAATTGCGCTCAATTGAAAAATCGTCAATCCTCCATGAACTAGTAACTAATTGTATTTACCATATTCAAAGAAGCCAGCAGTATCATGTTATTAATCAGCCATTTCAACCACCTCATTTAAACTCACCATCTCTAAAGCTACAACATAAAGCAAAGAATGCTTCGAGGCGATTTCTTTATTTATTTTTCTTCAAGCGTTTCCGACAGTAAAAACTACAAACGGCGAATTCTCGACATACCTACTCAATACGATAGTCGGACGAATAAAACACAAAGTTCTTCCAAACGCTTTGTAAAAGTATTTATCTTATGATCCATGAAAATACTCGAAACAAAAGGAGACAAATAAAGGTTTTGGATGTGAGTCGAATTGCTTTTTGGTATTTACATGGAAATGTGGTTGTTAGATATAAAGGATAAAGCCTTTATCTATATATATATATATATATTAATATTTAATATATATTATACATTTAGATAACTTTTCAGTAGATTATATTAAAA
The DNA here is from genome assembly GCA_920104075.1 of Melanargia galathea. Lineage (NCBI taxonomy): Eukaryota > Metazoa > Arthropoda > Insecta > Lepidoptera > Nymphalidae > Melanargia > Melanargia galathea. The sequence continues at coordinate 5,772,271 of OV049862.1, read as the reverse complement.
TTCCAAATGTAGAGTAATAATAATATTTTAATTCGTGCTCGATACGATTGACTAGGTGCTACGTATGTACCTACGTAATACATCGTGTTCAGAGGCTTTGGTGTGATTTATGAAGCTAACGTTAACTTTGCGTAAATCTGCCATTTAGTAACCACCACTATACAGCCGTTTCACATCCCACTGCTATAGGCACAGACTTCCACTCTTTATAGGAAAGAGCTTAAACCCGCACTACAGTTTATTCAATGCGGGTTGGCGGGCTTTAACTATTGGACACAATATGATAGTGTTCATAACGGGACCCATGGCTTAACGTGCTTTCTGAGGCACAGAGGTGAAACACCACTATTTACACACTCTGGGCTGGCACTGAGATTTTTTTTTAAATAAATTTTGGCCCGATCTGAGAATCAACCCCACCTGCTAGACTAATGAGATACACAATATACGTTGTGTCTTGAATTATCTCTGATAATAAAACTTTCTAACGGTGGTCGTCAAGAAGGTAGGCGTATAAAAAGGTAATTCATTAGCACCAAAATGTGAGTCGAGTTGCGTTGCCTTTGGTTTTATCACCTCTCCTTACATTTACGTGACATTTTATTATGTCCGCTTTTTACAGTGAGTGATAAAATCTGGGCGTTTTAGACATTAATGAGACTAAGGGTCAGTTCACAGTTGCATATCAAGCGATTAAAGCAATGTTACCCTTAAAGCTGTGATAGCCTAGTGGTTAGGACGACCGACTTCTAATCGGAGGTCGTGGGTTCGATCCCGGGGCACGCACCTCTAACTTTTCTGAGTTTGCGTTTTAAGTACATATTTAAATATCACTTGCTTTAACAGTGAAGGAAAACATCGTGAGGAAACCTGCATGCCTGAGAGTTCTCCATAACGTTCTCAAAGGTGTGTGAAGTCTGCCAATCCGCTTGGCCAGCGTGGTAGACTATGGCCAAAACCCTTCTCACTCTGAGAGGAGACCCGTGCTCTGTAGTGAGCCGGTAATGGGTTGATCATGATGATAATGATGACCCTTAGACTTAAAGGAGAATGGCCACCCCTGACCCAAACATTTACACAAAATGTAATTTATTAAAAATTATCTTACGAATATATGACAATTTGAAAATTAATAATCATTAATGTTACACTTCACGATAAAAAAATGTAATAAAAAAGGAATTAAACCGTCTTTTCAACTTCCCGTTTAAGTCTGACGGCCATTTGCATTACATTCTACGCATACATGCCCAAATAAAAAGAGGTTTGTTATTTTTTAAAAAATAATTTCATTAAAAATAGAACGGATATTAATTATTTAAATACATTATTTTATTTGTTATTTGTTGTAAATCGTACAATATATGCTTAAAGTAAATAAGTAATAATTAATATTATTATTTTTTTATAATATTGTTTTAACTTCGTTGCGTTTTGTGCAATGGAATATAATATAACTACAACCTTTTTGATTTTGTGTAATGAAACTTATTTCAAGATGTCAATATGACATGTCATTGTTTTAGTTGTGTGTGACGCTAGTGACGTCTACTCTATTTACATTTTGAATGTTTATTGCAGCACAGCGGAGACCAATATTAATTTGGTTTATTGTTTTTGTATTGGATATCGTTGGACAGGTATGTTAAGTATAGTGCGCGCCAAACAATTAATAGTTCAAATCGGCAGGAAAGATACACGGCTTTCCTTACTACTTTAACAATTATAAACTACACATAACCTAGAATCATTTTCAAACTTAAACTTAGATTTATTTAAAACTACAAGTCCTAGAGGTATTAAAATGGTGTGTTTGGTTATCAGGAATAAACCTCCAATAAATGCTGCATACAACACGCTTGTAAACGACTGGGTTACACGCCCAAAGATTTTTGGACATTCTCCTTTAACCACCAAAAAGCCACTTTAGGTTGCACATGCCAAGATTCTTTAACTATGATCATTTGACCCTTAACCTTAATCAAACAGTCTCCGTGCAGTTTTCAGTGTTTGTATTGGTAGATACGGCGAACACACGAACACTGACTTGTGCAAATTATTTACTTATTTTTTTGTAAAAAAGTTTAATTTAAACGGTAACCTTATTTTTACCGCCTGACGTGGAAATGGATATTTTAATTAGTTAATTGAATGAGGTTATGCAAAACTGGTGCACATCAAATTATTAACGTAGTTCGCACGATCGCAATATAAACAACATTTCATCGACGTCATTTCAAACTGTAGTTAGTCATTCCTTTCTGTGCTGGATGAAGTTTACATACCTTCCAAGTTCCACCTACCTATCTTCTATATATATATACATATAATAAAATCGTAGACTTGCCGTATCTGTATCAAAATAATAACTGGGGGATGTTAGGGATAAGTAATAGAACGTAAAAATGCTATTTTTGAAAATTTTGTCTGTTTATCTGTTTGTCTGTTTATCGGTTTCTATGTCTGTTTGTATGTATGTTTGTGCGCGCATCACGCAAAAACTACGGAATGGATTGAAATGAAACTTGGCATGATTTAAGTTCATACTACGGAGTAACATATAGGATACTTTTTATCCCGAAATCCAGCACGGTTCCTTTGGGAGAGGGCATGAAAGTCAAAATGTGTACTTAGCTGTAATTCATTAACGCGTGGTCCGATTTCATTCATTCTTTTTTTTTTAGAAAGGAAAAGCACAAACATACAAACAGACAGCAGTCAAACAGACAAAAATTTCAAAAATAGCTTTTTTACGTTCCATTACTTATCCCTAACATCGGATCGAATCCCGGTTATTATTTTACAAAAATCTTTAATGTACAGACACGGCAATTCTAGGATTTTATTATATGTATAGAAGTATAGATCCCATTCAATTGTTTCTCACAACGTTCATATTTAACTTTCTCCGACATTTACTACCCGCGGGGTGATTACGTATCTCGCGACAGGTTTGCAACAGGCGTAAATTGCGCGATCATTGCTGTCAAACGTCACTTTTGCAAACATCAAATTGGTATTATCTAAAATTCCTTGACAGCAATACGACAGCGACAGCCAAGCAAAATGAAACGTCAAACTGCAACAACCTCTGCATTTGTTGCAAAGTGATTGTTGATTTGTTGTGAGTAATTGTCGAGTACGTTTACTGTTTTTTTTAAATACATACATTTAACAAGTAATTTTATTAATTATTGAATTATCGATGGCAAAAGTACATTTTGCGACAGGCGAGCAATAGACGTGCGATCGGCTTGCGTAATACGAATTCTAGTGACATTTTGCGACCGGTCGCGTAGTGGTCGCTGTCGCATTGCTATTGCTGTCGCGTTGCTATCGCTACTGCAAAGTTTTACGTAATCACCCCGCCGGTCCGGGTGGCCCCTCCCGGTTTACGTCCGACCGGGTAACAATCACGGATAACAAATCTACGTTGGAGTGGGCATCCACTTCACTTCATCAAAAGTGCCTTTCTACCAAAATCGGAATAATTTTACGACAGGTCTGAAAAGAAGCGGTACTTTGAAAAAATTTAGTCTCTTGGGCATCGGCTAATATTTTCATAAAATATGACCTCCTTTATCTAGTTAACTACTTAAAAAAAAGTTTATTATATTTAAATTATTTGTCGTAGGTAGGTACATACAAACTTGATGTTTGAAACTTGGGAAGTTACGTGTTACGTACATAATTGTGTAGGTACGTTCTAAATCATTTAAACAAGTATAAATTAAAAATTTAAAAACCCCCAACATTCGCCATTTTGTGATAGCGGTAGTGGTAGCGCCATCTTAGATATGCATAGTGCTATTCTACTAGTCAAGCCCTTTCATTTATACCATATTGAGGGAGTTGTGAAAAATATGCAATCCGCCATTTTGTGGCGGCGGCTATCTTAGACCGATTTTCATTAAACATAGCTAAGAACAATCCCGACTAATTCACTTTAAAAACCGCATTCAAATCGGTTCACCCGTTCGAGCGCTACGGTGGAACAGACACACACACACACACACAGACACGCCAAACTTATAACACCCCGTCGTTTTTGCGTCGGGGGTTAAAAAAGAAAAGCTTAATAAAAAAAAATTGTGATAGGTACCTTTTTCGAAAAAATCCCCTGGATGTGTCATATAAGTTTATTACATCGGTCATGGTCATAACGTTCACGCTTCCATTAATATTTAAATTACATTTCGCGAAACGGAACACGAGAGCTCCCTATTTTTCGTTCCACGGGAATATATTGCACTCGATTTGTTGTTTCGAGACAGTAGTTTTTAAATCACGTACAGATTTATTACAATTTGTTGTTAATGTATAATGACAAAATACATTTCACATCCCGAATATCCATTATAATCGATTTCTACGCAGAATAGTACCGGAACGCTTTATCGCTAGGCGCGACACGGCTTTGCTGTATGATGACAAAATACATTAATATCATCCCGAATATATTAAATTCGTTATCTAATCCATTTCTACGCACCATGGTACCTACTGGAATGCTTATCGCTAGGCGCGGCCGAAGCCCCTACAACCATTTAGATATTGTAAGTTCCTAAATTACCTTCACTGGTTATTGAACCCGCGACCTCCCAGACGGTTAAAATCCCAATTCACAATGTCGCTGAACCAAAGTTATCGTTTCATAACTAACGCAAATAATAAAAGGTTTATACCCTCGTTTCAAGAAATAACAATATTTACGAGTAAAGCATTCAAATGATTTGAATCTCTAATTCTATTATGTTTAGAACCCATTATCGAAGGGCATGCTAACCTAATCACGGTCATGGCGGCTTTATAGGAAGAGTGGATGAACGAGCGAACCTAATTAATAGAATGAAATCTTCAAAGCGCTGAGCTTATAGGGTTCAGTAGTCAGGGGACTGAAATGGTTTTTTAATTCTTTCGGTTTTAAACCCCCGGCCCCGACGCAAAAACGATGGGGTGTTGTAAGTTTGACGTGTCTGTGTGTGTGTGTCTGTCTGTTCCACCGTAGCGCTCAAACGGGTGAACCGAAAATAATGCGGTTTTTTGTTTGAAAGGTGAACTAGTCGGGAGTGTTCTTAGCTATGTTTAATGAAAATCGGTCCAAGATGGTCGCCACCACAAAATGGCGGGTAGGCTTGACTAGTAGAATAGCACTATGCAAATTCAAGGTGGCCGCCACCACAAAATGGCGAATGTCGGGGGTTTTTTAAACTTTTAATTTATACTTGTTAAATACTAATTATTATTGAATATTGATGTCTGTTCGGCCGAACCGTCTGTTTGTCCATAATTCAACACTTTGAAGTAGTTTTAGGATTTAAGTTAAGTTAAGTTAGTTCCATCAAATTAGTTGATTTCGTTTGATGTATAAAGTTACTTATGCAACTGTTGTATGATAAGGGATATTAAAACACGAATGTGGGTTTATCATACGAGGCGAAGCCGAATGTGGTAATATTATAATAGTATTGTCGGCGACTAGTGTACAGTTTCGTTTAAGTTTATTTTAAGACAACTAGTTTAAGAAATGTGTATACGGCTAGTTTTAAGATTTAGTATAAGTACTTACGTTTTCTTTCATGTTTCTTTTAAGTAGGTATGCGTAATGTACTTAGAATAAGAGCCTTTGTTAATTATTATTACTTTTGTAAATAAATGGGCTCAAAAGGGTGCGATCATTGGCGGTCGTTAATATTCGGCTTGTTCCGCGCTTACGACTTGCCGAGCAGTAAAATTGTATAAATACGGCCAGAATGACCGAACGCCAGTCAGTCGACCCAGAGCATCGATACAAGCAACATCTCTGATTTCGAAGAACCTCCCACTTTTCGTATCCCCACTACGCCTACCAGTCGCGGTGTTGAGGTGCACGGGATGGGACGCACGAACCAGTGCAAGATCAGCGAGCGTAACGGCAGGGTTCAAATACCTATCCGCTCTTTCCGCGTCCCGTCAACTATTGCGGGACATGTTCCCAGGCGTTATCGTCATACGCACGACCCGCCGCAACAGCTGGTCCTTCGAACCGGATTCCCTGAAGAGGATTCCCGAACTGTTTATTGAAGATTTTGAAGGCTGAAGCTACGAAGAAACATGCCTATCACTAGGTCTCAGAAAGAAAAGGATGTGCCCCTACGCGCGAGCTCAAGTGCATCACAGAGAACTGAAGAAATGAGTGAGCGCAGTCGATCAGAGGGGTCCGCATCAGTTATGAACTCGGAAGCCACAGCCTCGAATATGTCCTCAAGATCTTCATTTATGGAATCCTCAGAAAAAACCGTGACGCCCGAAGCCAGGAATACGAAGATGAGGTCCACAGAAGCTCGACTCAACGAACAGAAGACCACCGACAAGATGACTGAGCGGAGGAACCAGAACAGCTCCTTAATGACGGTTATACCAGGAGGTTCCGCCCGTACGTCTGTCAAGTCAGTTCGGTCTACAAGCTCCGCTGCCAGATTACGGGAAATAAAAATAAGAAAACAGTTGGCGCATTTGGAACTGCAGCGCATACAAACAGAAGCTAATCTGGCACAACTCAGCCTCGAAGAGCAACAAATCGAAGATGAAGAAGACGTTCTGGATAACGAACTGGATGACAGAGCATCACATGTTCAGAACTGGATCCAGACGTCTCCTTTGGAAGATGCCAAGGATATAATTCCTGAACAAGATCCGCAGGGTAAAGATCGTGAAGTGGTCGTGAAGACCGAACAGCCCCTGATGTCCACGATCCAGGTTCAAACTCTGGCGGGTGCTATACGTCAAGCGTTTGACAACCACGCAGCAACGGCTGTGCTACCATCAACGAATCATCAAACATATCAAGATCTGCCGTATTATGATGGAACCAGCTCAGAATGGGTGGCCTTTAGAGTTGTATATCAAGATACTTCGAAGTTCTACACAACGACGCAGAACATGGCAAGACTACGAAAAGCCATAAAAGGAGCGGCAAGAAACACCTTCAAGAGCCTTCTTTACTCAGACGCCACTCCAGATCAAGTCATGGAAGCTCTACAGCGTCGTTATGGAAGACCAGATTCACTCGTGATGGAAGAACTAGAAAGGATAAAGGTTCTCCCGAAGATATCAGAATCTCCAAAAGACATTTGTGCCTTTGCCAGCGACATACATAATTGTGTCTCGGCCATCCAGGGACTTAAGAAACCTCAATACCTGTGCTCTCCAGTAATGGTTAGAGAAATAGTGGATAAGTTACCAACATATTTGAAGTTTCGCTGGTATGAGTACGCTAATGCCCATGGAGATCAAGAGCCAGCAGATCTTGTGTTGATGGCGCAGTTCTTGAACAAACAAGCAGACACGTGTGGAGCTTACGCGCCATTAGAAAAGAAGAAACAACAACGCGGACGCGAAGCAACTCACGCAGCTCTAGAAACAGAAGAAGAGGAACCTCTGCCGGCAAAGAAAGGGGTCAAAAAAGACGGAAAATGGAATTGTATAAACTGTCAAGGCGATCATTACTTGACAGAGTGCCAACACTTCCTCAAGTTATCCATTGACGATAGATGGGCGCTAGTTATCAAACAACGCATCTGTTTCAAGTGCCTAATGGGAAGACACAGAAAAGATAAGTGCAGAAGACCACCCTGCAAGCTCTGCAAGAGATGGCATCACTCCCTGCTTCACTCTGAGAAAAGAAGCTCAGAACAGTCGAGTGGAGCTACGAATTCAACACAGGAATTCGAGAGGGAAGATACAGAACATGCCATAACAACGAGTATCTCACTACCTGTTCACGCAGTGAGAACAACCAGGGCTTATTTGAAGATAGTTCCTGTAGAAGTGTTTGGTCCAAAAGGATCTCAAAAAATACTAGCACTTCTAGATGAAGGATCAACGGTCTCCCTTCTGGACTCACAAATAGCGAAGAATATTGGAGCTAGAGGAACTGAGGAAGAGTTGGTACTAGAAACAGTCGGTGGAAAATTGATTCGCAAGAGGGACTCTGAAAGACTCAACTTGATAATACGAGGAGTCCACCAAGAAGAAAAGAAAAACTTAGATCGAGTTCGCACAATCGATGAATTAAATCTCGCTCCACAGTTCATAGATAAAGACAAAATAGAAGAATGTTCACACCTTAAGGGAATGGCGAACGTTCTGTATTATGAGTTCGAGCCACCTCGATTGCTCATTGGACAGGACAACTGGGAGCTGATTGTGTCGCAAGAAATAAAAAGAGGAAAACCAGGTCAACCAGTTGCCTCACGAACGGAACTCGGCTGGGTTATTCATGGTTTTGACAACAGAACTTTGAGACCAGTGCACTTCGTGAATAAGTGTCTGCACATGAACGTGGTCGAAGATGAAATGCACAATATTATAAAAGAGCATTTCGCCATAGAATCCTTGGGAGTGCTACCACGAAGACCAACTACGGATTCAGAAGGAAGAGCTCTTGCCATATTGAAGAAAACCTGTCGAAGGCGAGAAGATGGACGCTTCGAAGTTGGATTGCTATGGAAAAATGAAGATGATCAAATGCCAGAAAGTTATAAATCAGCAGAAAAGCGGTTGATTGGCATAGAAAAGAAAATAAACAAAGATCTTCACTTAAAAGAAGAATACATCAAGCAAATCCAACACCTACTCGATGAAGACTATGCAGAAGAAGCTCCAAACAACCAAGATTCTAAAAGAAAATGGTACTTACCTCACTTTGCTGTTGTACATCCACTAAAGAAGAAAGTTAGAATCGTCTTCGACGCAGCAGCTAAGTCTCAAGGAAGAAGCTTAAACGACGCTCTTCTACCCGGACCAGATCTTCTTCAATCTCTCTTTGGAGTATTAACAAGATTCCGCCAAGGCCCAAAGGCAGTAGCAGCTGACATCAGGGAAATGTTCCTGCAGATAAAAATAAGACCTGAAGACAGAGACAGCCTGAGATTCTTGTGGCGAAAAGGACAAAGAGATACTCCACTGAAAGAATATAGAATGAGCTCCGTTATATTTGGTGCAACTTCTTCACCAAGCACAGCGATCTTCGTGAAGAATAAAAACGCTGACGACTTCAAAGAACAATATCCAGACGCAGTGAAGGCTATAGATCGCAACCACTACATGGATGATTATCTTCACAGCTTTCACTCTGAAGAAGCACTTGTGAAGGTCACGAAAGAAATAGATCTCATCCACAGAAAAGCAGGATTCGAACTGAGAGGGTGGGCATCCAATCAACCAAATCTTCTTCAGAAAATCACAAACGAATGCGCTGAGAAAACTGAAATAGAACTTGGTGAAAAAGATGAGAAGACTCTGGGCTTACGTTGGTTCACAAAAGAAGACAGCATTGGGTTCTGTGCCAACCTACGAAACACGCCCCCAGAAGTACTGTCAGAGAAAAGAGTCTCAACAAAACGCGAAGTCACCAGCGCCGTCATGAGCACCTTCGACCCATTAGGACTGGCAACACCTGTCTTAATACAAGGAAAAAAGCTTTTGCAAAGCATATGGCGGAGTGGAATCAGCTGGGATGAGCAAATAGAAGAACAAGACCAAGTAACGTGGAAGTCATATCTAACGAACTTGGACTTATTAAAGAATCTCCACGTTCCAAGATGCATTGCTCCACATAGCACTGAGGGGGAGCTGCACATCTTCACTGACGCTAGTGAAACAGCGTACGCAGCAGCTGCTTACTGGCGTACGCATAACGAAGACGGCTCGTTTCACGTTAACCTGGTAGCTGGCAAAGCTAGAGTTACACCACTGAAACCAGTCTCCATACCACGACTAGAGTTGCAGGCTGCACTGTTGGGAAGCCGGCTAGCTCAATCACTCACACAAGAGCTAGACCTGAAAATCAAGAAAAAGATGTACTGGACAGACTCTAGTATTGTTCTGTCATGGATCAAGTCAGACCCTAGAACATTCAAGACATTTGTGGCACATAGGTTAGCAGAAATCGAAGACATCACGCAACCGCATGAATGGAGATGGGTCCCTACTTCAAACAATCCAGCAGATGACGGCACGCGCAACGTACCAGAAAACTTTTCAAAAGGTCATAGGTGGTTCACTGGTCCTGACTTTTTGAAACAAGAAGAGAGATTCTGGCCTGAAAAGAGGACTTTCAAGAACGAAAAGACCGGGGAAGAGAAAGAGAAAAACATCACAGCAAACATGAATGATATCAACAGCTATGCATCTCCGGATCCTGAAAGATTCTCGAGCTGGATACGGTTATGGAGAACTATGGCAAGAGTGTTGCAGTTCATAACACTCTGCAGATCTAAAGAACAAGTCAATATCTCCAGGCGCCTTGAAAAGAAAGATCCCACCTGGAAGAAAACCAAGAGGCCTGATATAGCAAAGACTTCAAATAAACATCTGCACAAAAATAAAACATCCAGCAGACAGTTTATTCCTATCGGTCCAGAACTATTAGAACAAGCGGAAGTGTTACTACTGAAAAGAAGCCAAGCTGAAAGTTTCAAAGAAGACATTGGCTACATAGAACGCACAAAGAAGTTACCAAATAGCAGCAAGTTGAAGAAACTTGATGTAGAAGTCAACAATGGCCTCTTACGACTGAAAGGCAGAATCAACGCAGTCCAAGGAGTAGCTGAGGACTTCAAGAGGCCGATCGTATTGGACAGCAAGAATAAAATTACGAAGTTGATAATAGAATATTATCACATACGATTCAATCACGGCAATCACGCTGCTGTGATGAATGAATTGCGTCAACGCTTCTTGATTTTCGGATTAAGATCAGCAATTCGCTCTGCATTACACCATTGCCAGTGGTGTAAAATACAGCGATCGAAGCCTCAAGACCTACCGATGGGAGATCTGCCACCAGAGAGACTTCGACATGGGGCACCACCATTCACCTGCACTGCAGTGGATTATTTTGGTCCCATGACGGTGACAGTGGGGCGACGACATGAGAAAAGATGGGGAGCACTCTTCACATGCCTAACTACAAGAGCAGTACACATTGAGTTAGTTTCTTCTCTGTCCACCAACTCGATGATCATGGCATTAAGAAGATTTGCTGCTCGCAGAGGAATGCCGAAGATCATGTACAGCGATAATGGTACTAATTTCATCGGGGCAAACAAGGAACTGAAACAAGCCATCGAAGAAATGAAAAAAGAAAAGTTAATCACTGAAGCAGAAGAAATAGGCGTGCAGTGGAAGTTTATTCCACCAGGTGCACCACACATGGGCGGCGCTTGGGAGAGGCTAGTGCGATCCATCAAGACCGCGCTAAGTGCCACGTTGAAAGAGAAATCACCCCGAGAGGAAACTTTACATACTCTCCTTCTAGAGGCGGAACACATAGTCAATTCCCGCCCACTCACGAATGCGGCCGACAACCCTGAAGAAGAAGCACTAACTCCTAATCATTTCTTAATTGGCAGATCAAACGGTGCAGTGAGAACTGGAGTTTTTACTGATAAAGACCTGGTGGGTCGCGAGACCTGGAAGACAGCACAGCAGCTGACGGAACACTTCTGGAAGCGTTGGCTTCGGGAGTACTTACCCACCTTGCTACCTCGGAAAACAGATGGAAGACCAGAATCAACGAATTTAAAAGAAGGGGACATCGTTCTCATTGTTGATTCATCTCTTCCTCGATGTACGTGGCCAAGAGGAAGAATACAGAAGATCTACCCAGGACCCGATGGCAGAGCAAGGGTAGTCGACGTCGAAACAAAAGGAGGAGTGCTGCGACGACCCAGTTCCAGAATCGTCGTGTTGGTATCATCGCCGTGTCCGAAGATTGGTGCTATGCACGAGGGGGAGATTGTCGGCGACTAGTGTACAGTTTCGTTTAAGTTTATTTTAAGACAACTAGTTTAAGAAATGTGTATACGGCTAGTTTTAAGATTTAGTATAAGTACTTACGTTTTCTTTCATGTTTCTTTTAAGTAGGTATGCGTAATGTACTTAGAATAAGAGCCTTTGTTAATTATTATTACTTTTGTAAATAAATGGGCTCAAAAGGGTGCGATCATTGGCGGTCGTTAATATTCGGCTTGTTCCGCGCTTACGACTTGCCGAGCAGTAAAATTGTATAAATACGGCCAGAATGACCGAACGCCAGTCAGTCGACCCAGAGCATCGATACAAGCAACATCTCTGATTTCGAAGAACCTCCCACTCTTCGTATCCCCACTACGTCTACCAGTCGCGGTGTTGAGGTGCACTACCGGGGTGCACGGGACGGGACGCACGAACCAGTGCAAGATCAGCGAGCGTAACGGCAGGGTTCAAATACCTGTCCGCTCTCTCCGCGCCCCGTCAACTATTGCGGGACATGTTCCCGGGCGCTATCGTCATATGCACGACGCGCCGCAACAAGTATCATATGAGTGTTTTAATACCTAATTATCAACAGTTGCATATTTCTTTATCTACACCCATAATAATATGAATCCTCTATAAAAGATTCTAAAACAGTTAGCTTACTGCTAGTGCTAACATTAAAACAGCCAGTCCTAGTAACCATAATATCATCCAAATAAGTGTTATTATGAAAACGGATGATACCTATATTATTTTATCTACACCCATGCTTTAAATCCTCTATTAAAGATTCTGAAACAGTTAGCTTATTGCCAACATTAGAACACCCAGTGTTGTAACAACCATTACATCATCCGAACGAGTGGTGTAATGAAATTCGGTACAACATTACATCATCCGTTTTTAACCCCGACGCAAATACGACGGGGTGTTAAGTTTGACGTGTCTGTGTGTGTGTGTCTGTCTGTCCCCCGTAGCGCTCAAACGGGTGAACCGGTTAAATGCGGAGGTGAGGATGGAGTGGGGGTGTGGGTATGGGTGTGTGTGTGTCTGTTCCCCCGTAGCGCTCAAACCGGTTTGAATGCGGGAGTGGGGATGGGGGTGTGGGTGTGTGAGTGTGGTGTGTGTGTGTGTCTGTCTGTCTGTTCCACCGTAGTGCTCAAATGGGAGAACCGATTTGAATGCGTTTTTTTTGTTTGAAAGGTGAATTAGTCGGGAGTGTTCTTAGCTTTGTTTCATGAAAATTGGACCGCCACAAAATGGCGGATTACATATTTTTCATAACTCCCTCAATATGGGTATCAAATAAAAGGGCTTGACTAGTAGAATAGCACAATGCAAATTCAAGATTACTTCAACACAAAATGGCGAATGTCGGGGGTTTAGCAGTAAGCTAACTGTTTCAGAATCCTATAGAGGATTCATATTATGGGTGTAGATAAAGTCTTGTATGCAGCTGTTGATAATTAGGTATTAAAACACTCAAGTGATACTATTATACCACATATATAAACTACCACTATAAACCCACATTCGTGTTTTAATACCCCTTATTACACAACAGTTGCATAAATAACTAGTACAGAATTTCATAACGACACTCATTTGGATGATAATATTTTGGTTATTATGACATTGGGCGTTTTAATGTTGAAAATAAGCTGTTTCACAATCTTGACGACCTCCCTGGTGCAGTGGTGAGCGCTGTGGTCTCATACGTGGGAGGTCCCGGGTTCGATTCCCGGCAACGGCAATTTTGGATTTTATAATTTATAAATTGTCTCTGGTCTGGTCTGGTAGGAGGCTTAAGCCGTGGCTAGTTACCACCCTACCGGCAAAGCCGTGCCGCTAAGTGATTTAGCGTTCCGGCACGATGCCGTGTAGAAACCTATCAGGGGTGTGCATACCTCTTCCAAATTAGCCCGTTTCCATCTTAGACTGCATCATCACTTACCATCAAATGAGATTGCAGTCAAGGACTAACTAATCTTTTAAAGAGGATTTAAAGCATAGTTGTAGATAAAAAAATATTGCTTTTGTAGTATAAGCTATAGTGCTATTGTAGTCATAAACTGAGTATTACTATAATAGTTGTACTATACTTACCTAAGATAATATCGATCCAATGATAATTAATAATTGTATCCAAGAATATTATTCGTAGTACCTACTTACTAAAAGAATAATTATTATCCGTAGTAGGTCGTGTACGTAAATTTTTTTTGCTTGAAAATGATATGCTTGACCTTATTTTACTAAGAAAACTCCTAAAATTCCAAACATCAAAGGTGCTGTTCATTATAATTACATTAACTTCTTGGCTTTACTTTGATGGTGTTATTTTACTAAAAACTTTATTATCTACAAAAAATTGTAGGCCTTTTGAATATTCAAAACGCAAAAATATTATATTATACAGTGGAAAATGTTAACACCTACCTACGTTATAATATAAAGCAGAGTTTATGTCGGTTCAATGAACGATACAACATTTTGATTAGATTTACGGATATAATCCGCACGAAAGTCTCTCTTTACAAATTACACAGCGTTTTTAGTTAATCGGATCAAGTAAATTATATTTATACTAGCTGATTGCAGCGACTTCGTCCGCTTGGATTCTTTTAAATCTCATCCCCTATTTAATCCACTTGGTGGTGGAATTTCCGAAATTCCTGAAATACCTACGTAATTCTTTATTTTTAACAGACAATACAAATACCGATTTTAATTGATATAACTTTTAAAATGACGGACTTTCATACAAACTTTCATCCCCCATTTAACCCACTTGGGGGTAGTTTTTCCAAATTTTCTTAAACACATAATTCTTTATTTTTAACCGAAAATCTAAATGCCAATTTTCATGGATATAACTTGAAAAATGACGGACTTTCATACAAACTTCCATCTCCTATTTAACTCTCATCTCCCTTTAGGGGTGGAATTCGCAATAATCCTTTCTTAGTGTGCGCCTACATCATAAAAGGAAGCTACTATGAAAATTTCAAATTTCTAGCTTCAGTGGTTTAGGCTGTGCGTTGATGATCAGTCAGTCAGTCAGTCAGTCAGGACAAGCTTCTATATTATTATAGACGAGCGGATACCCGCAACTTCGTTCGCGTGGATATCGGTTTTAAAAATCCCGTGGGAACTTTTTGTTTTTCTTAAGCTCTATTGAGCTTATACCTTGCTAAAAACTGTTAAAAGTTCACTGGTGGATGTTGAGGTAGATAAAAATGTAAACATCCGCCACTGAAAGCCCTATCAAAATCGATACAGCCTTTGAGAGATTACTCGGTAATCTTTAAGGTATCTCCTTTCTAACAAAAAAAGAATGAATGAAATCGGACCACTGCACGGGTTAATGAATTACAGCTTAGTACACATTTTGACTTTCATCCCCTCTCCCAAGAGAACCGTGCTGAATTTCGGGATAAAAAGTATCCTATATGTTACTCCTTAGTATGAACTTAAATCATGCCAAGTTTCATTTCAATCCGTTCAGTAGATTTTGCGTGATACGCGCACAAACATACAGACAAACAGACAAACAGATAAACAGACAAACAGACAAAAATTTCAAAAATAGCTTTTTTACGTTCTATTACTTATCCCTAACATCCCCTAGTTATTATTTTGCAAAAATCTTTAATGTACAGATACGGCAAGTCTACGATTTTATTATATGTATAGAAGAAGATGTATAGAAGATATAGATAGATAAGTAATACTCCAAATATACTAGATCGTTGAGAACTCGACACACATATACCTACTTATACTAGCTTTTGCCCGCGTCTTTGCTCACATTAAAAAAGTCCAGACAGAAGTCCATAAAAGAGAAATTTTCAGCAGGATTGGGTTGATGACGACGAAGAGGACAACTGAAACACGTTGAATCGTCTTGTAACTTCTACCCAACGGTCAAACAAACTATGTTTATCAATTACTTGAAAGTTACAATATGAAGTTACAACAAGAAATAGAAGTTAGCTAACAAGCTATATTTTAGGAAAAATTAAATCGACAATAATAAAATTTGTTTCTATATACCATAACATTGGAAAAGTGCCTTCGATTTCTCCAGGATCCTATCATCAGATCTCGACCTAATGACCATGGGACAACCTGGGAAATAGGGAAATAGGTATTACCCTTTCAAAAATACAAAGAATTTTCGAAATCGGTCCAGGCGTCTTTGAGTTATCGGGGAATATACGAAAAAAAAAATTCCGACGAATTGAGAACCTCCTCCTTTTTTTGAAGTCGCTTAAAAAATCTTCAACCTTTTTACTTTTTATTAAAGCTTTGAGTCATGCCTTTGAAAAGTTCCATCATGGATTTCGTGAAAACTAACTGAATTTAGGTGTCTAGACGTCTGCGTTGTTATAATAGTTTTGAAAGCGGACTGTCTAGTAGGTAGGTATAGGTACAGTCTGGTAATTTGTTTTGTGTATTTGCATATTAAACGTATTTTTAAACATAAAAAAAAATAGTGTTTCCTTTCCATTATACCTACTTTGGTATTTATATTTATCAGTTAAAGACGACAAAATGTTCAACTCATGGGCAGGTAGATATTATGGTACTTGCAATTAGTAAAAATAATTACATCGATAACACTATATCGATACTATCATTCGCGCCTAGCCCGGTGGGACCACGGGCCCTTCAGTAGTATAGGTAGTATAGCGTTTGACCCACCGGTGGGTCAAATCGGTGGGACCACGGGCCCTTCCCCGATTATGGGGCTGGGGACACGGGAGTGCCCCTGCAAACTCGAGCAATTCTCACAACTTTTAACGCTAGAAGAATTGCGTTGCGTAACTTGAATTTTTTTGTTCATGTTATGTTTTTGATTGGATGGTACATACATATCGAGAAGTTAAGAAAATATAAAAATATTTTTACCGTAATATTCCGAATTTCTTACAAATTAAACACCTCGGTTTCTCGTAATCGAAAGATGGCTTCTTCGAAAGCGCCCTTGAGACGGCCGCGAGCCGAAAATTCAAGGGAAAGTCTCCTAATTCTCGTTTCTATCGCTCGCTAAGGACCAATAAGCCACCTACTATCGAAAAATAAATGTTCCAACTGTTGTTGTTGTACAACAACTTGTGTTCTATTATAAAATCGCTCTCTATGAATTTGACTTTAAAATCAATCATTGAATTCGTTTCTTAAGAATTCGAACCTGACACTAGCTTTGCCTTCGGCTTCATCCGAATACGCTTTAAACTGGAAAAGTTCAGTATTGATTCACGGGAGTAGCCTAATTGGACGAAATTTTATAATTTTACTACTTAGTTTAGCTTTATTTTATAATTTAATGGCTAGGTACATATTTAGCCATTAAAACGTTAACGGCGTAAGTTAAGCCGACTTTTGTTTTCGCGTCTCAAATTCAGGTCTTTAAGTACCTGCAATATGTAGACCTAAATATTGCCGCCTGGGACGTATACAACGGGTTCCCCAGGCGTCCAGCATAGTCAGCAAGAGGGAACAGCCGTGGTGGTTTTAGTTAGGGTATACCCCCACTCGGGGGGGAGACCCACATAACCCCCGTTCTGCCCAAAGAACGGGGGTAGCCATAAAGCTTTCCACCACGAAAAAAAAAAAAACAAAAAAAAGACCTAAATATTGTAAAGGGCGCGACAAAACCTTGCGAAAGCGCGTTCACTAAAATAAATTATTCATATCTTCTATCTATACTAATATAATAAAGCGGAAGAGTTTGTTTGTTTGTTTGTTTGAACGCGCTAATCTCTGGAAGTACCTATCGGATTTGAAAAATTCTTTTTGCATTTGGATGTCCAACTTTTGGGGCAGGTTATAGGCTATTTAATATTCCTAAAATCTTCCCCTAAGGGGGTAAAATGGGGGTAGAAAGTTTGTATGAAAGTCCTATGTTTTTAAAGTTACAGACCTGAAAATCGGCATTTAGATTATTAGTTTTAAATAATAAAACTCTGTATATTTTATTTTGAAAAATCTTCCCTTAAGGGTGGTAAAATAGGGGATGAAAGTTTTAATGGGAAGTTTTAGTTATAATTTTGCTATTATCAACTTGAAATTTGGAAGGTAGGTTAATTCTAGGACTTAGATATCAGCCTGGAAAATATTTCACGAAAATCCTCCCCTAAGGGGGTAAAATGGGGGTTGGAAGGTTATGTTTTTGAAGTTACAGATATGAAAATAGGATATGAAATTATAATTTTTAAATGATAAAAACCTGTACAAGTTATTCTGGAAAATCTCCCCTTAAGGGTGGTAAAATAGGGGATGAAATTTTTTATGAAAGTCCTATGTTTTTAAAGTTACAGACCTGAAAATCGGCATTTAGATTATGAGTTTTAAATAATAAAACTCTGTAAATTTTATTTTGAAAAATCTGCTTTTAAGGGTGGCAAAAACTAGAAACTAAAAAACGATCGCAGCGCCCTCTGGCGGCCTAGGCAAGAAACTTGAAGTGATTGCAACGCCCTCGTGCGGTCAAAACTGGAAACTAAAAATGATCGCAGCGCCCTCTAGCGGCCTAAGCCGGAAACTCGAAGCGATTGCAGTGCCCTCTTATAGTCAAAATTCTTGCGGCCAGAGCTGGGAACTCGAAGCAATTGCAATGACCTCTGATGGCCGCAGGCGGAATTTCGATACGACAGCTGCACCCTCTGGTGGCCGAAGGCAATTAAATAAATACTAAATTAATAACTAAATCAATAAATAAATAACTATAATGTAAAGCTATTTAGTTATTAAATAATTATCTAAATGTGAAAGTGCGGATATTTGGATGTTTGGATGTTTAGATGTTTGGATGTTTGTTACTCTATAACGTCGCAACTACTGAACAGATTTGGCTGAAATTTTGAATGGAGATAGATAATGCCCTGACTTAAAACATAGGCAACTTTTTATCCTGAAAAAATCCACAGTTACCACGGGATTTTGAAAAAAATCTACAGCTATAGGTAGATCAATATAGCAAACTACCTTGAAAGTAAGTATAAAGATTGGAAAATTGAGCGGGAACAGGAACCAGAAATCCACGATTCCCTCAGGATTTGTGAAAAACCGAAATTCACGCGGGCGAAGCCGCGGGCAACAGCTAGTCTATCTATCTTCTATAATATAATAAAACTGTAACAGATCCAATTCTGTACATTGAAGATATTTTGAAATTTTTTATCGGAAGGCACTCTATAATCGATACTGAAGCCAAAACTGCAATTTTTTTCATTTTTGTCTGTCTGTCTGTCTGTCTGTCTGTATCTTGGCCGCGCATCACGCCGAAACTACTGAATGGATTCAAATGAAACTTGGTACGATTTGAGTTTATACGCCGAGGTAGGTTATAGGATACTTTTTATCCCGAAATTCAGCACGGTTCCCTTGGGAGAGGGGATGAAAGTTAAAACGTGTATTTTGTTGTAATTCATTAACGCGTTATTGGATTTCACTCATTCTTTTTTTGTTAGAAAGGTAGTATTTTAAGTATTGTCCCGTAAATATTTCAAGGTCATAGGTTTTTTAGTTTAGAAATGACAGGCATTTATTGGGTTCCAATAACTTGGGACCCGGATCTTTGTAAGTACGGCTTATTTTAAACTGGCGTGCGTTTAAATTTATGTTTGTCGTTCTGTCTATTTGTTCCAGCTAATCTCCGAAACGGCTGGATCGATTTTAATGGAACTTTCAATGTTATAAGGAGTAACAGGCTACATTTAGTTTAGGTACATAAAAGAATTATGGGATCCGATCCGATCCTACATAAAACCTATAAACACGCGAACGAAGTCGCGGGGGTCAGCTAGTCTAATAATATGAACGTATGGATTATCATTTAAGCTTGCTTGGCGTGCGTTGTGTTTGTCTGTTTGTCTATTTGTTTCGGCTGATCTGCGAAAGGCTGGATCTATTTTGACGGTCCTTTCAATGGCAGATATTTACATTTTAATGCGCCACTTTAGCGAGGTACCTATGAGCTTTTTAGCGAGGCATGAGCTCAAAGGAGCTTAGGAAAAACAAAGAGTTCCCACGGGACATTTAAAAACCACGCGAACGAAGTCGCTGGCATCCGCTTGTTCATAATAATGATGTTGAGGTTCTCTTGGTTTTGCTCTTTGATAAGGCAGTTACGTATTAGGTACACACATATTAATAAATTATTATATAAATCGGGTTTGGACGGATGATATATCTATTAGGGTTTCAATTTATTTTAGATAATTTATAGGCCAACATTCCATTATGTATTTGGCGTAGCCATAAACTTGTAAACGTATTACACCTAAATTAAATTCCTTTGATAAGGGTCTTTATTGTGAAACTGAAAACCCAAAATAAAATACGCGTATAATACAGACTGTGATAATATTCTCCGAATCTCAATGGTAACTAGCCAACTACTTAGGAGTTATTATAGTGCACAAGTGTGTGCGCAAACACATAGGTACACTATTCCTCCAGTCTCATTCCGAGGGACACCATACAACACAAGCGGAGAGAGATGGGGCGCAGGATCGATTGCTTTACGTGCTCTCCGAGGCACGGGACTGTATCTAACTCCTCCAATATTGTGATACTTATCTATATAATTAGATACAACAGCTGTGTGCTATCCTCAGTAGGTATATGGGCGTTATGAACGAGGTAGATTTGATAGAAATCAGGTGCCGAACCAACGGCTTTAGGTGATTTCCGAGGCCCTGGGTTCATACAGTTCCTTGCATTGCAAAACATACACGCTTAGGGGAGAGTAGGGTAATTGAGAACGGTGGGTAATTGGGAACAGCTAGATAAGTAATACTTCCCTCGCACTACACCGTCCAGCAGCTGTTCAATGAATGCATCCATCATCCCTTAGTGCGTACGCGAAAGTAAGAGTGAAAGGCCGCATGCGCTTTTTCATGGTGAGTCGAACAACTTTTTATGCATTTCTGTTATAATTTTTGACGTGTATTTTAATAACGTGTAATTTTTTAATAGTCTGCCAATCCGCTTGGCCAGCGTGGTAGACTATGGCCAAAATCCTTCACACTCTGAGAGGAGACCCGTGCTCTGTAGTGAGCCGGTAATGGGTTGATCATGATGATGATGATGATGATTTTAATAGATGTAATATCATAGAATAGAGTTCTAAGACACTATATTTTTTACTATCATCCAAAAGCAAACTTTATGTTGCAATTAAAACTGATTATGTCATGTGACTTTTTTCTATTATTTATGAGCGTTGGAAGTTAAGTGTTCCCAATTCCCCCACTTTCTCCTACACGTTCCATCGTGCTTTGAGCCTGTTTAAGCCTTAAACCGCAAGTCACACCACAAACTAAGCTGATTAGCTTAGCTTAGTTAGGTGTCTTGTTATTTTCCTCTTCGGAAGGTCCGTAGCTACCAAGTAGATAATAATAATAATAATAATGTCCTCCTGACCGAATTTCGGCCACGGCGGCCAATCTCAACCGAGGCAGAGACTAGCCATCTGCGCAGGAGATATTATAGTGCACAAGTGTATGCGCATACACAGGTGCACTCTCTATTCCCTCACTCTCATAGTCCGATGGGACGCCATATGCGACACGACCGGAGAGAGATTAGGCGCAGGACCGACGGCTTTACGTGCTCTCCGAGGCACGGGGGTGTATTTAACACCGCCAACTTCCAACTCCGGGCTGGCACTGAGAATTTCTTGACAGAAAAACCCAATACCTCATTTTTTTTTTGGCCCGACCCGGGAATCGAACCCAGGACCTCGTGATCCACAGTCGAACGTGCTAACCGCTAGACCAACGAGGCAGCTACCAAGTAAGCAGGTGCTGACGCGGAGCCGGTCTAAATCTCTGTCATCTGAAAGACATGAATTATGAAGCGCTGAAAAGTAATAAGCATATCAAGAAAATATAATAATTAGCTCACGTGGCTTGCCTTAGCTCGCTTGGCTGCTTGAACAAGGCTGAGCTAAATTAGCTCAATTAGCGGCGCGTCTTGGGCTTAATACTCGTATACATACCTACATCGCAAATTAAACCGAAATACCGATCCGATTTCACCGCTAAGCCTCTCAAAGAGGCGCAAATTCTGTGGAGCAATTAAGTGATATTATACCCCTAATACCTACCGCTTCAGTAAGTTACATATATAAAATAATACATTATGTGATACCCATCTGTAAAACCTCATTAGCACCATGGTCAGGATATGAACTGTAACCTGAATAGTCAATGGTTCTAACACCACCTGTTGCATTATTGTCATATCTACTCCTTGAACAAGCTTAATTACGCTTAATTTAGAGGCGAAAGGGATTAGTCATATTCAAACATCAGCGTGGTTAATATTCTTCTTAATAGAAAGCGTAAATTCTCATCCCTCACACCACAGGCATATTATTATAACAATTTACCGCGTGGATTTAGTTTATCCCCTTAGGGATGGAATTAAAAATCTCTCCTTAGAACCGCTAAGATATTATATAAGATACAAGCTGACCCCCGCTACTTCGTTCGCGTGTTTTTCTTTGCTATAAACCTCACGGAGCCCGAGACCTTTCCAACGAATGCAAAACCGTGGAAATCGGTTCGTGCGTTCTGGAGTTATAGCGTCAGGAAGGAAAACCCGACTTATTTTTATATAGTAGATTATATAGTATATAGATATTTCGTACTTTCAAATCTTATTGTTTTGCCTGTCAGTCAAGAGAAATAAAAAATATAATATCAATCAAGTAAATACAATTCTAAAATTGTGTCCGGCCATGAAATCAGAATTTCAGAAAATTAGGGTCTATAGGGTCTTATATATAGACTTATAAGGCTTAGAAAGCAAATTGAACGGTTTTGCTGCACGTTTCTCAACCAAACGCCATATAGATATGCGAATATACCCTGTTCTTACTTTTATTCCCCTACTAGACCCCCGCGACCCCCGCGACCCCCGCGACTTCGTCCGCCTGGATATAGGTTTTATATAGGATCGGATTGGATCCCATAATCCTTTTTTATACCTAAACTAAATGTAGCCTAAGTTACTCCTTATAACATCACCTATCTGCCATTGAAAGTTCCATTAAAATCGATCCAGCCGTTTCAGAGATTAGTTGGAACAAATAGACAGAACGACAAACATAAATTTAAGCGCACGCCAGTTTAAAATAAGCCGTACGTACAAAGATCCGGGTCCCAAGTTATTGGAACCCACTAAATGCCTGTCATTTCTGAACTAAAAAACGTATGACCTTGAAATATTTACGGGACAATATATAAAGTACTACCTTTCTAACAAAAAAAGAATGAGTGAAATCGAACAACGCGTTAATGAATTACAGCTAAATACACGTTTTAACTTTCATCCCCTCTCCCAAGGGAACCATGCTGAATTTCGGGATAAAAAGTATCCTATAACCTACCTCGGAGTATAAACTCAAATCGTACCAAGTTTCATTCGAATCCATTCAGTAGTTTCGGCGTGATGCGCGGCCAAGATACAGACAGACAGACAGACAGACAGACAGACAGACAGACAGACAGACAGACAGACAGACAAAAATGAAAAAAATTGCAGTTTTGGCTTCAGTATCGATTATAGAGTGCCCTCCAATAAAAATTTTCAAAATATCTTCAATGTACAGAATTGGATCTGTTACAGTTTTATTATATTATAGATGTAAACTTTTTGACTTTGCCAACTTTTTTGTTGACTTTACTGATACATCAATAAGAGGAGACGTAATAGTAAATATTTGCTTATTTGATCGAGAGGGCCGGCCCTTGACTGTTTTTATGTATCTAACACGGAGTTTGGATTATGGTCCATAAAGTTAAACTAAGTAGGTACCTACTTACTGTCGCACTCAGAGTAGCTTTACGATTACTTAGGAAACTCCTTAATATATAGATTTAAAGAACATATTACCTGCCTAGTCATAAGTTCACTGTGATATGGGATAACTTTTTGACAGTGCGAGCCATGGTCTCATCTTGGCAACTTTTAACATGAAAATGTTTTTGGTGGGATTAGGTAGGTACTTTTTATATAAAAAGTAGATACTTATTGGTTTCAATGGACAAGTTTCCAATTTTTTTTTAATTTATTATAAAAATTTAAGTAAAATAAAACAAAAATCTGAAAGAATTAGGTATTAAATTATCTCAAAAACTGAAAAAGTTTTAAAGTTGCTAATTTCGTTTCACGCGGCGCTCTAGCGTATAACGTCATCCAACCCGCTCAGAGATATTTTTTCCATGTAAAACTTGTTTTACCAATTCCTCCGAGATTACTGAACCGATTTGCGTGATTCTATTTTTGATCGACAGCTGAGGATGTTTGCAAAATGGTCCCATAGATATTTTCGCAAATAATTTTTTTAATCTTTTTTTCGAAAAAATCTATGGGACCATTTTGCAAACATCCACAGCTCGATTAAAAAAAATCACGCAAATTGGTTCAGTAATCTTCTAGAAATTGGTACCTAAAACAAGTAAATTTACATGGACAAAGTACCTCCGAATAGACGCTGTGACGTCATACTCGAGTGAGAAATTTTGCGTTAAAATACATGGATTTAAATAATTAATTTCTCCTTCATTTATTGATGGATTTCAAATTTTTTTTCACTGATTTATTAGTTATAATCTATATTTTAATACTATAGTGTTTAAAATGATATTTTCAACTTCAGGAAACTTCCTCATCTTATGTCAATAAAAAACTGTCTAAACGCCTACTGCCCCCAAATTTTTCATTGTTGTTTTAAATGTTACCTACTTATTCTTTTGTCGCAGGCAGTGGAGGATGGACGGGAGAGCTGATGATGACGAGGCCCCCACGGATCCAGCCGCAAGAAAACATACACACCACGACTACACCGAACAGGATTTTGAAGGTCAGTAATTCAGACAGACAGACAAATAAACAATTACAGAGAAACAGCTAGACTCACGCACGCAAAAAATGATCGAAAAAGCATTTAGGTAGATATATAAAATAGAAGTAGTACCTATAGGTATGTATATAGAGTACTAGCCGACCCGGCAGACGTAGTCCTGCCCGGTGAATAAACATCCGCCAGTGAAAGTCCCATCGAAATCGATCCAGCCTTTCAGAGATTAGCCGGTAATTTTTAAAGTATCTCCTTTCTAACAAAAAAAGAATGAATGAAATTATAAAATAAAAAAAAAGAATGAAAGGAATTATAGCTAAGTACACATTTTAACTTTCACCCCTCTCCCAAGAGAACCGTGCTGAATTTCGGGATAAAAAATATCCTATCCTATATGTTACTCCGTAGTATGAACTTAAATCATACCAAGTTTCATTTCAATCCATGCAGTAGTTTTTGCGTGATGCGCGCACAAACATACAGACAAACAGATAAACAGACAAACAGATAAAAATTTCAAAAATAGCTTTTTTACGTTCTATTACTTATCCCTAACATCCCCCAGTTATTATTTAGTAAAAATCTTTAATGTACAGATACGGCAAGTCTACGATTTTATTATATGTACCTATAGATAAATATAGATAGAAGAAGAATAGATTAGAACATCTCTGTCTATACTATACTTACATAGGTTTATAGATTAGGCTATAGACATATTTATAGATTTTTTTTGATAATCGTCACAGACGTTACGAGTAGGTAACATAACTGATATCGTTGGCTTATCCTCAACTATTTCCTATGTATTTTTTACTCGTGTTCACTAGAAATTTTCCTCCGAGTTACGCCGGGAGTGTCTTTGGGAATTAGCGTCGAGGAAATAGGTCAGGAGGGACGCAGGGAGCTACAAGGGCCTCGCAGGGTTGTAAGATTACAAACATATTGTTGGTTAAAATAACTTTATCATTGTTTACCTACTAATAAGTATTATAAATGTGAAAGTGTGGATGTTTGGATATTTGAATGTTTGTTACTCTATATAACGTCGCGACTACTGACCCAATTTGGCTGAAATTTTGAATAGAGATAAATTATGCCCTGACTTAAACATAGGCTACTTTTTATCCTGGAAAAATCCACAGTTTCCGCGGCATTTTGAAAAAACCGAAATCTATAGCTATATAGCTAGATTACTATAGCAAACTCAAAACACGAATTTTTGGCCCGACCCGATAATCGAACCAAGGACCTCATTAGGAACAACAGTTGTGTGCTATCCTTCAGTAGGTAGATCGTACGAAGGACGTTACAAAAGAGGTACCTACTTACATTTTTCATCAAACCGTTTTTTATTCAAGGCAAAAAATCAGAAAAATTGAAATGTTAAGGAAATAGGAAACTTTGTTTGGAATACAAACAAGATGTCTCTTAACATTCGCTTAGCACCCTACCCTTTTACGGCCTCCTTTCACAAGGTAGCTTTATCCCTGAAGTCAGGACCCCGACCACAGAATAATAACTAGTACCTAAAGGTACAGAAGCCTTACTTCGCAATGGTTTTCAAAGAAATATGTACTCAATCTGATAAACAATATGATTTAATTTAGCTCGCGTTCCAGTCGAGCACGTGTTCATTTACGTACCTACCAATTTTTTTTTGAGGGAATATGGGCCTTAATTCACTGGACTACGGTTCATAATAGGCTATAGGTTCATAATATGCCCCGACCCACTACGACGAAATATGCAGGGTTTTATAATTTTCGTTTACCTACTTGTTTACGTAGATACGCTATTTATTATGTACCTACGTTATTTATTGAGAATGAAAAGCAAAAACCTTTTGAGTTAGTGATAGTATAGTGTTCTTAATGGTAAGTGTCGCCTGCAGAACAGATGTAGGTATGCATAAGTGTCTCTATAAAGTTTAGGAAGCCTAAGGTAGTAAGCCTCGATATTTCTCATCATCGTCATCGTCTCCCAGCTGTCTATGTCATTCTGTTTTATGTGTTTTATGTAATAGCTGGACACGGGTCTCTTGCGAGGATCGCAACAGAACACGATCTTGTGTCGCTTATGTCCAGCTGCCAGCGATTCGCTTGAAATCGTCCGTTTATCTAGTGCCGATAGCCATTGCAGTGCCTTGGGACTCCAACGTCTATAAATTCTTCGATTGCTATTGTATCCCTTCTCATATTCGGGAGTTTCAGGAGCTAATGCTGAAATAAAGTATTTAGGAATCTGTCCCAGTGACAGTACTTAGTGCCTTTTAAGTATGTTCCGTATGTCCATCAAATGCCAAATGAAGCACAGTTGGAATAGATATTGTCTAATAATAATTAATACGAGTAGGTATGTTCTTCGGTTGTTCTACGAAGAATGAAATTTTAACGGTGTTTTTAAGTAATTAGGTGCATGAACACACTTGCCAGATGCTCGCGTGTAACTAGGTCATAAAACGTCTTGTCCGGACGAGATCCTAGTTTTACGATTGAAAGAAAAACATTTGTTAAAACAGGGACAAAAGTATAAAAGTGGAAATAGCCAGGAGCAAGTAAACGTACCTACCTAAGTATTTAAGTATTTAGTATGTCTCTATAGAAACAGATACACGACGGAATCGTATATATGGGGTACAAGGAGACCGCTTCCGAAAACTTTTTATTACCTACAACTTTACCATTTAATTTTTTTCCATAGGACTTGTAGTTTAGATAAACCATTTTTTACCCTTAAAACTCCCCCCTTTTTTCCCGAGCTCAGATCGCCCGTAAATTATTTTTCCTTTTATTTTTATAATATTCTCCTCCTTTTCCAATGGGTTTCATCCTACTGTGATTTTTCTTGGTTTCAAAAATTATCGAGACTGGGCTATAGCGCTATATTATAGCTACCTAAACACAATCTTATCCGATACCTATATCGGCGCTGGCGCGCGCGCGGTTTTGTAGGTACCTAACGATGCGTAAATAGGTCACACAAATTTCGTTGACCTCCAGCGCCAGCTGATTTAATTTGAATTACACAAGAATTACGTAACAAACTTTTAAAAAATACAGCAAATAAGTTTATTGCAATTTCAGTTCTGTTTAACCCCCCAAAATGGGTATTGCAAAAAAAGTGCAAATTATTTTTTGTAAAAATGTTTTTTTTTTCATGTTTTTATCTACTATCTTATCAGTAGGTACTAATCATCAGTAGGTACTATCACCTGTCTTCGTTTCCGAGAGCGTTCTCCTGACTGACCTGAGTGCTTAGTCTAAGATCGGAGCACTCGAAAACGAACTCGAAAACTATTGATCGATTTCAGAGTAAAATAGACCTAAAATGGCTTGTATTAAGGTTTGAATTCGCCAATACATTCAGCATTCGAACACAACGAGCGCCCCAAGCAGAAATGTTGTAAAATACATATTCGAACTATGGAATTACGACTTTAAAATACGAGTATTTGAGTTCATTTTGCTCTGAATTCACTTGTGATTCGATCAATAGTTTTCGAGTTCGTTTTCGAGTGCTCCGATCTTAGACTAAGCACTCTGTATATCAACTGACTTCAAAATTCACAAATATATACCTATGTAGGTATACTTATACGAACAGAATACGTTTTTATACCGTAAAAATAAAAGTATTAAAAATCTTACTCCACATACACGAAGTCACGGGCAAAAACTAGTAGGTAAAGGATTAATGTCAACAAGAAGCTGAAAGTTATTACAAACGTAACAAGAAATATCATACTTATTAATTTTGTACCTATGTAAATACATAGAGAGCAGAGATCTTTCCATGTACACAATTCATTTGAAATGGGTATCTTTTTTTTCGAAGGATAATATGAAACTTGAATTTCTCAAAAAGTAATCAGTCTTGAGAAAAGGATTCTCTGTAATATAAATATTTGTTATTGGATATTTTTATTCGATGTCGTTAGATTTATCTGAAAAAGGCATAGGTATTTCTAGGTAGGTATGTACATATCTAGTACCTAGTCATAAGTATATTAAGTAACCTGAGTTTTAACTACGTGAATGTCAAAGATAGCCCTGCAGATATTGTAATTATGGCCTAGCAACAACACCCATTTGTTTCTGGCAAAGAGAAAATGGCCTGTCGTCAAAATTGGATCTATTTATTTATAACTATGTCGTAATTCTCATTGCTGAGACTCATGACACCTTTTCATTAATCACATAATGGGTTTACACATCACATGGGGGTTTTCTTGGAACGATAATACAGTGAGCCCTACGTAAGACGTGCCGAAGAGTACGAGATTTCGAGTCTCAATTTAAACACTATCATGGTAATGGGTTGATAATGATGCTAAGGTGTTTTCTAAGCGGTAGTCTTGTGCCTATGTTGTAGGGCGTGTGCTGACAGGATCGTAGCACAGTGTGCTTAGTCTAAAGCGGAGCACTCGAAAACGAACTCGAAAACTATTGATCGATTTCAGAGTAAAATAGACCTAAAATGTCTTGTATTAAGGTTTGAGTTCGCCAATACATTCAGCATTGTTCGAATGCTGAATGTATTGGCGAACTCAAACCTTAATACAAGACATTTTAGGTCTATTTTACTCTGAAATCGATCAATAGTTTTCGAGTTCGTTTTCGAGTGCTCCGCTTTAGACTAAGCACACAGTATAGGGTCGTAGCACTATACAGGGCCGTAGCACAGTACAGGGTCGTAGCACAGTATAGGGTCGTAGCACAAGGTCGTAGCACAGTACAGGATCGTAGCACGGTACAGAGTTGTAGCAAGTTAAAGGCTCGTAGCACAGTACAGGCACACGAGTAGAAAAGGAACAGAGAGGAAGCTACCTACAAGCGTCCCGCAGCAAGTACACTCACACATAGCACCGCTCACGCACACACGGGCTGTCACGGACGCTCCGCTAGTGAACAGTTAGTTGAATAACGTCAAGGCTGTCGTGTGGTCGTGTCGCGTGCGCATTAAATTATTAGCGAGAGTTATTAGCGAGAGTTTAGACAACTGTGTACTTAAAATAGTGTAAATTATACTTATAAAAAATTAAGAGTTGTGTTTAGACAAATATGCCTCAGTATTGTACAGTATGTTTAAGTTCCACTATCTATATCTATACTAATAAATAAAATTGAAGTGTCTGTCTGTAATTTCGAAATAACTACCTCATATTAAGCTCATACGGTTATTTGAACTGTACCATAACCGAATCACACGTTTTTAAAATTTTTGTCTGTCTGTCTGTCTGTCTGTTTGAACGGGCTAATCTTCGGAACGGCTGAACCGATTTTGACGGGACTTTCACATTCAAGTCGAGAATTAACCAGGGAGTAACATAGGCTATTTATACATATTTTTTAACCGACTTTCAAAAAAGGAGGAGTTCTGTTTTTCTACCTATGTACACCGATATCTCCGAGATTTCTGAACCAATTTGCGTTTTTTTTTCGGCAAACTAATTTATTAAATCATTTGATGATGACTTTAGTTTTTCTAAAGATTCTGCCTCTATGTACAACTTTTTAGACAACATTTTTTGACTTTTGTCATTTCTGAAATAAACAAAAATTTGGGAAGTTTTTGTTAATTTTTACTTACGCACGTCGGGTGCCCCCATGGCTTGGGGGCCCCGTATAATTGATACGGCATATACGGTGGTAGCTACGCCCCTGACTGGTACGGAAATCAGATTCTACTCAATAGAATTAGGTAAAACATTGCCAGGTAAGTTAAAATAGCTCCTGTACACAATGGACCATTTCGATGGGCCTATCTAAGGTACCTATCTAAGTAACTAGGTACTTAATTCATTCAATTTACTAAAGTAAGTAAGTATCTAGGTACTGTCACGCGAGCGAAACCGCGGGCAGGAGCTAGTATAATATAACAAACATTTTATTCCAATCATTACTACATATCTTGCTATACATATATACTAGTATATAATATTTTTATTTTTACCCATAATTTTTCACATGCAACAGGTGACAACCCTATCAGAATAGGTATAAATTTTGGACGTTCTTAGGTAGCTTCCCTTCTGGTTATTCTGTGGTACAGGCTCGTAGACAATGCACTCGCGTAGCGGTAGGTGCCAGACCTATCCATGCACATCGCTGTAGCGAACGAATCTACTCGCCATGCGAGTCTTGTCTTAAGAATATTGTGTAAGTACCTACTACAGTATTTCTGAACGATTACATTTTTTAAATTCGTCTGGGTTTGAATCAAGTATTTATTATTATTATTATTAAGTCTAAATGAAGCAAACCAAATAAAAATGTAAAATTGTCGTCATGTAAATTTATGGATAAAATGCAGTCAATAAATCTGTACGCTCTTCGCTTATTTTCTAATTTGTCTTTGCTAATCGGTGAACTACATTCATTCTCAATCTCATGCTTTTGGTTTCGACCAATGACAGGGCTCGATTACGAGCATACGGAAATATCGCGTGACCATTTCGGCTCCTACCGAAGTGAGTTGGCATTGAGATCGCCGAGGGTTAACATCATCCTTGAGAACTGTGAACCGAATCTTTGGACATTATCATACTATAACCTCATCACCGCGGTGAACAGACAAAATAAATAACGGTGCTATCGTGCAAGTGAACTGATTGTGCTGTGAAATTTGTAAACTGCCATTAACTATACAGCTAGCTATATTTCGTCGATCATACCACGTGCTACGTGAAAACAGGACCTTTTCAACGCTAAAATCTCGACAGGCTGCTCATCTTCCTCTGGTTTGGGATCGCCTACGGTATTGACGTACGTACTGTTTTGTCTCTAAGCCAAAGGCATCGAGTAGAACGAATATTTTTATCGACGGAATTTTCAACAAAAATCGTTTTTCCGACCTAGATTGTGGCGCCACGGATCGTCTGGATTCGTGTTGTCACATCTTTTTGGTGCCGAAACCCGGGAATTTTCGTTTATTCACGTCGCGTGTGTAATATAACTTCAAAAATATAGCTGGTAATTTCGAACTGTAGACGTAATTATACATTGCATAAATTCTGTAAATCTAATTAAAATCGTAAATTGAAAATCATGTCGTTATTTGTAATTAGTTTTAAGCTGTGAACTCGTATCTTGTGATATCGTGTATTGTAATACGAAATAATAAAATCATATCAGCCATCTTTTTTCCGTATCACAGTTAAGTAAATTGTCGTCCCGATCATACATTCACCATTCAACAACAAGTTCACTCCGCCACCGTACCGAATTGTACCGAGTAATTGCACCTACTTCACTCTTGTTTACGTTAGTTGTGCATGCGAAACGTCTTGAGTTCAGATCGTACCGTTCAGTTAAATCGCGAATCGCGATTCGCACTTTCTTCATTCTTGTGTACTTGTTTGTGAATGCGATACGACAATTTAATTTTAATACCTACTTAACTCTTAATTTCTCACAATTACAGTTGCAGTTCAGCTTTGGTGTAGGTATAACTAATCGAACTCGAGGAAGGTTTTTGTTACGGATCCCGCGTAAACAATCTATCTACCTACTTTTGGTATTTTCACCTGAGCGGTGTTTACGTGTATACTTAGTACCTATACGGCTATAACAAAACCTCTCTGCCAACTCCAATTGAACGGGTTACTAATAGATCCTTGCTTAAACCTATGAACCTAGCAAACTAATATTTATCGGTGCTAAAACGTAGGTAGGTATACCATATCGACTATAGTAACTTTAAATCACCATTACGGTAGGTTATTGCAGATCTTTGTATAAAACAAGCTATATCCATCGGTGTTTTGTATAATTATCGGCTGTAATAACTTGCTAATCGGTCTTATAATTAAATAATTATAAGAATCAAACATTTCGTTATCAAATACCTACTTAGGTTATTGCAGATCATTATATCGAACAAGCTATCTTTAAGGGTGTTCGGTATAATTAATTATCGGCTGTAATAACCTACTGGTCGGTCTTATAATTTTAAGGATTGTAAGAATCAAGCATTTTGTTATCAGGTAAGTTATTACGGATCTTATGATACAGAGCAAGCTATGTCTATCGGTGTTCTGTATAGTTTATCGGCTGTAATAACTTGCCAGTCGGTCTTATAATTGTATGATTATAAGAATCAAACATTTTCGTTACAAGGTAGGTTGTTGCAGATCTTTGTATAAAACAAACTATATCTATCGGTGTTTTGTATAATTATCGGCTGTAACAACTTGCCAGTAGCTCTTATATATTTTTTAATGATTAGGTATAAGAATAAAACCTAATTCGGATGTTGTATAAACAATCTATTATCTAATTCACGGTGTTTGTACAATAATTCCATTAAAATAAAAATCAAACATACCTACATTTTAGATCTTGTACGAAAGAAACTATCGAATGCACTTCCTACCTAATGATAATATGTAGGTACCTACCTTCTAGTATTTTGTACGTATACATTCATCAATTCGTATTCGGTCTTTTAGAGAACTAATAAGAATTAACATTGGGTACATTGTGCATGATTTACATCAGACTTACGTAAATAATTTGGTTGTCTAACCCATTATACTGTCATTCGGTGTTAATACCTACTGCCTTTGTTTACAAATACGTTACCAACGCGTGATTCGCTATACTTACCATCATATTTCTTTGGTCACAAGCGGTTTGCCTAGATATACTTCACCAGATATAGATATATTGTATAGTCGTTATTAATCAAGTTCAATTTCAATCGTTAAATAATGTCGTTCCATACGAAGCGTGCAACTCGTAAGCTTAGTTCGACAAAAACAAAGTCAAAATCGATGGAAACAGATGACGGGTATACGGTGCATGACTTGCCGGTCTTGCGTCGTCAACGCACTACAGCGATGAACCGTATGTCCAAAGCGTTAGAGGTCGGTCTCTTGGCGAAGGAAGATGACAGTCAACATGATCTATTCTTTTCCTATTGCGATCAGGCTAAGAAATTTGCGAACGATTTTGAACAGGCGCATTTTGCGATCTTAGGAGTATTAGGCGACGCCAGTGATGATGGTGATAGTTACGATCAAGTGCGCACCTGTTTCGATGATATTTATTTTCAAGTAATGAGTATGCGCCGTACCTTCACAAAGACGGAATTAAACGTATCTAAGTCTGATAGCGTTCGAGATTCATCATCACTGTCAAACATCAAGCTACCGAAGCTTAAGCTACCCACCTTTTCCGGTGACATTAAAAAGTGGCCTGAGTTCTTTGATACCTTCAACGCTCTGATCCATGATAGTAATTCGCTTACTGCTGTGGAAAAGTTTCACTACTTAACTTCATCTCTGAGCGGTGATTCTTTGGCTCTTATTCGTGTATTTCCAATCACAGGCGATTATTATTCGGATGCGTATACGACTTTGGTTTCGCGTTATCAAGATAAGCGGGAGTTAGCATTTTCGTGCTGGAGGGATTTCCTGAACGTTAATTTTAAAGCTCAGAACCCAACAGAATTTCGTCGCACTTTAGACAATATTGACGAAAACCGAAGCATTCTAAAGAAACTGAAGCTTCCCGTAGAACAATGGGACTTTGTTATTGTTTATCATGTTTTATCAAAACTAGATCCAAAACTGCGTCGTGACTTCGAGGAAAAGTGTACGAAGTCCGAATTCCCTAGCTACCTTCAACTAAAGGAGTTCTTACATTCAAAAAGTGAAGCGCTTATGCGAGATAGTCATTTTAGCGAACAGGCGAAGCATTCTAATTCGACGAAAGAAACCGTTCAGCCTTCGAATCTTATTGTTAAGCGATCACATGTCACTCATACTTTAGTTACTGATAACTCAAATCAAACGTTGACCAAGTTAGATGAAGAAAATAAAAAATCGAGCCTTAAATGTCCATTCTGTTCCGACTCTCATCCAATTACCCAATGCGAATCATTTCTTTCGAAATCCATCGATGATCGTAAGGCTATCGCTAAAGAAAGGGGGTGGTGCTTTAATTGCCTAAAAGGATCGCACCAGCTGAACACCTGCTTTAGTATCTTCAGGTGTGTGAAGTGCAGGTGTAAGCATCACTCGTTAATTTGTGATGATGACCACACGGGAGTTACAGCTAATTCTGTCACTACTGATTAAAAATCCTTGTCTCTAGTGGCTAGAGGTTTTGGTCCCAGCTCAATTGTTACGCTTTTAAGAAACAACCGTTCTTCTGGCCACATCTATTATTCAATTACAAGACGTGTACGCCAATAACATTATTTCGTGCAATATTCGATACCAAAGTCAAAATTATGTCAAAACGCGCCAGGCACAGCAGCTGATATCACCGGCGTGTTCAATTGTCCTCTAGCTGCATGAAATTGCACGCAATTTAACATTAGCATTTCATCATCATCTCCATTTGTGGTGACCAACCGATTGCAAAACTCCAAACTCAAAGCGGGTCTCACATCAAAACTTAAATCGTTATACTTATCGTTATCTTACGTTCCAATCCGATATTGTGGAGCTTCTACTCCATTTTTTTTTGTTAGCACGCGGCTGTCCTTATGAATGACACACGTCAGACGTATCGGCAAATCTTGGTCTCTGATAACAATAGAGATTATCAGAGAATCGTTTCGAGATCTGGATCTAATCAGGTCTTACATCAATAGACTAAACACCGTTTCCTTATCATGTTTCTTTCGTACCAGTTCTCACTTGTAGAACCATTAAGCAACTAGCAAAGGATGAAGGATTTCAGTTTCCTCAGTTCAGTTACCGACAAAATATTTCTTTATCACTCACAATAAAACTTGTTGAGAAGGCCACATTCAAAACCGAAATTCAGAGATTACGATCAAATCAACACTTAGCGAAGCCTTTTTAATAACTCAATCTCCCTTTTTATGAGGAGGATATTCTCAGGGTGGGCGGTCGGCTTCCTCACGCCTATCGTGAATTTGAACAACGACATCCTGCCTTTTACCTATGATCATTCCTTCGCCTACAAGATTCTAGAATTCGCTCATCGTTAACACTATCATACCGGTTTTGTAGTCGGGGATGATCTATCCAATGTTAAACTATATCGCTTGAATCGTTTGTAATTAATCTAATTACTCATTCAAACGTTTGGTTTCGCTAGAAAATGCATATTTGAATTCTTCCACGCAGCGTGCAAAATGGACAAAGGCATCTAGACCGTTATATTTAAATGCTAGTGTAGGAATTAAAGATAACCACCGCCCTCCGTTGCAATGGTCAATGGAAAGAGGACTCGATTCATCCGGGCCCCGACGGGATAATCCGCGTGGCAACTATAAAGACTAAGGACCACCTCATCGAACGACCTTTATTCAAGTTATGTCCTCTTTCCTGCGAATCGGCAAATTAGTCATAAGTTTCTCATGTTTTAGCTTGTAGTTTTTAGTTCTTAAGTCTAGTGTAGTTTTATTATCATTATCGTTTATCGGGAAAATACCAGCTGTATTTTGGTGGGCGGTATGTACGCTCTTCGCTTATTTTCTAATTTGTCTTTGCTAATCGGTGAACTACATTCATTCTCAATCTCATGCTTTTGGTTTCGACCAATGACAGGGCTCGATTACGAGCATACGGAAATATCGCGTGACCATTTCGGCTCCTACCGAAGTGAGTTGGCATTGAGATCGCCGAGGGTTAACATCATCCTTGAGAACTGTGAACCGAATCTTTGGACATTATCATACTATAACCTCATCACCGCGGTGAACAGACAAAATAAATAACGGTGCTATCGTGCAAGTGAACTGATTGTGCTGTGAAATTTGTAAACTGCCATTAACTATACAGCTAGCTATATTTCGTCGATCATACCACGTGCTACGTGAAAACAGGACCTTTTCAACGCTAAAATCTCGACAGGCTGCTCATCTTCCTCTGGTTTGGGATCGCCTACGGTATTGACGTACGTACTGTTTTGTCTCTAAGCCAAAGGCATCGAGTAGAACGAATATTTTTATCGACGGAATTTTCAACAAAAATCGTTTTTCCGACCTAGATTGTGGCGCCACGGATCGTCTGGATTCGTGTTGTCACAAAATCTATAACCTATAGGTACATAGATTGAGAAAAACTATCCATGGAATGAATATAGTATGTAAATACTTAAATGAATTTGTTTGACCTCTTCACTATATTCCATAGGCTTTATAAGATTGCCCAGCTAAAGTATAGACCTCGTTAGATTGCAAATTGACGTCGGCCGCATAATGGGATGATTTGCTTTGAGCGTCCTACGAACTAATCCAATTATTCGACGATGTGCACGATATCAGTTATATTACGGAGCAGGCATCAAGCAGAGATCTACTCTACATGATACTCAAAACTAGTAGATAACCGGCAACTTTGATTATGTAGCTATAATTTTTGTAAATGGGTAGTAAGTAGGTACTTCGTCTGAATTGAAAATCCCTCAGTGCCTGAAGATGAAAATCTTCCAACTCTTCCTGTTGCCAGTGATGACTTATGGTTCCGAGACATGGTCGCTAATTATGGGCGCCCATAAGAAAGTCTTCTCGATAGGAATGGCATGGCATTCCGACCAATGGTAGATTCACTTGACGATTCAAAAGCACTTTTGAATAAAAACTTTTCTATTCCATTCTAATGTCTTGTTTTGCGCTGTTTATTTAACTTGTTACGGTGTTTGATTTTTCTTAAATAAACAAAATATTAATGATTTTCATTGAGTAACGAAAATATTACTCACTCCTGTATCTTTCGAGAACATTCTCTAATCTTCTATGTACTACAGACTGAATATAAAATTATATTTATTTTTCAGGACATCGAGCGCACACGGTGTTCGTGGGGGTCCACGTGCCCGCTCGGAGGCACTCCCACCGCAAGCATAAACACCACCATCGCAACGGAGAGAAGGATCCTGAGAGACCTGGTACTGCTAATTTATAGTACAGTAGACTAAATGAGTTAATGAATGAACGATTTCATTAATAAATGGATGAATTTATTAATAAATGAATGAATGAATTTATTGATAAATGAATGAATTCATTAATAAATGAATGAATAACTTCATTAATAAAGGAATGAATGAATATATTTTAAGTTACGAGTACTCTTTTTGGTACTTCCAAGTCGTGCTTGAGAGTAGGTATGCTATTTCAATCCCATTTATGGACGGGACATATTTTCTTACTCAAAATCATGCACTTACTCGTAGGTAGGTACATAGACTTACGCAAATCAATGTTTGGTATTGCGTTAATTTTTGCAAACCTAATCATTACTTTTTTTAGACAAACTAAAATATTTGAAATTATTATAAAGTAAAGCAAGTTTACACGTTGTTAGCAATTTTGTATTTCTTATTAGTATAGTATAGGTGCATCAATTTTATTTACGCACAAGAGTTGTTTCAACATTTGCCCTTAAATATAAAGATGTTTAAAGTGTTATACCTAACTTCAAAACAAATATAATTTTCTTTGAGATTAGGCTTGGGATATTTAATGAAGAGATAATTGATGAGGAGAGAACAATGTGAAATATAATCTTCACGAGTTAATTTTGTTTTTTTCCTTGAGATAGGAGAAAATCGGCCGTAACAGTTTGCACTGCTCACCTTCCTAAACACCTACCAAACTTATATAATAATCTATGTCACCACCACCACTTCTACAGCTTTTTAACGTCCCACTGCTGGCCACAGGCCTCCTCTCTCATAGAAAAGAGGGATTTAGAGCTTAGACCCGCCACGCTGCTCCAATGCGACTTGGCGGGCTTTAACGACTTGTCACGTGATAGTGATAATAACCGGGATCGATTGCTTAACTAACTCTAACGCACGGGGGTGAAACACCGCCAACTACCAACTCCGGGCTGGCACTGAGAATTTCTTGACAGAAAAACCCAATAAGTATCTCATTTTTTTTTGACCTGACCCGGGAATCGAACCGAGGACCTCATGATCCGCAGTCAAACCTAGCAACTGCTAGACCAAAGAGGCAGTTATCTAAGAATCTATGCAAGGTTCATCAATCCTTTCTATAGGCTGTCCTGACGCTCTTGCTCTACTGACCCTATAAAATTCGTACCATAAATCCATCAAATAACAACGATCTGTGGAATTCGCAATAGGGTACTACATCAATCAAAAGTTTCGCGACACATTTTCCCTCGTGTCGCGAGATGTCGAGTTTGATGAAACTGTTTCGAACTGTGTTAAGGTCCATTCACACATTTGCACAAGTAACGAGACTAGACGCGATACTATGGTGGGCTATTCACTAACTTAGTTACCAACTGAAAATAGTTGCCAACGAATTAGTTCGATATATATTGCTGTTTTAATGTGTGAAAATATGAAATCACTGTTTATATTTCACACAGTAAAGCAGCAATGTATATCGAACTAATTCGTTGGCAACTATTTTCAGTGTGCTTAGTCTAAAGCGGAGCACTCGAAAACGAACTCGAAAACTATTGATCGATTTCAGAGTAAAATAGACCTAAAATGTCTTGTATTAAGGTTTGAGTTCGCCAATACATTCAGCATGGTTCGAATGCTGAATGTATTGGCGAACTTTCGTTTTCGAGTGCTCCGCTTTAGACTAAGCACACTGTAGGTAACTAAGTTAGTGAATGGTGTCGATCGTCTCAAAGTGACAGCCACAGTGTGACGATCCCATTCACTTCTGATAATAAGTTCTATAGGAATTTCTGAGGCGAAGACAGCGATATAATTCGCCTCAGATCTTAAAATAGATACTTATTCGTCTCCTATGTAATTTCACTCGAAATGTTATGAAAGGGTTCGTTAACTCATTGAAGATGAAAGCAAATCAGATAATTTACTGAATTGTTAATAAAACGCGGCTTAAAATACATTTAATCATCTATCAAGGCTGATGTTTTTTCTTTGAATTTTAATAAATCACGACGCGACGTTAATAATATTATTATTGTAATTTTGTCCAGGCAAACGCGTGGCCACCTTAGCCTACACCATCACACATTGTACACCTAATGGATAGTACTTGTGCGCATAAAAAAAATCGTCGTTTTCGATATCGTTGAATTTTTTAGTTTACGCGACTTTTGTTGGTTTTTTTTTTCAATTTTCATCTAGGTATGGAAATACCTATTCTATTTCATGGATAGTAATTTATTGTTAATTCAAATCCGTAGGCCCACCAATATTGACTCGAGGTAGAAGACTAAGCGTAACGGATGATGGCGAAACATGTAAGACCAAAATCGCGACTAATTTAGATTTTTTTCTTACTCATTCATCAATAAATACCTATAATACTTCTAACCATTTGGCAATGAAACTTCTACTCATCTACCATTACAAAATCCAACCAAGCATGAGATCAAATCATTCGTTATCAAGTTGTTTTTGTCTTCACAAACATATTTTGAGCTACTTTCGAATGCATGGTCGGTCTTTCGCCTAGATTCGCCTTCTGTGAAATTTAAAACTTTTTCAGTGTTTAAATACGTAGGTACAAGAAATGTTTGAGCTTCATACGAATTACTTTTTTCAGTGACTCCACCCGCACAAAGAGTGCAATTTATACTTGGAGAAGATGTCGACGATTCCGCTTTTGAATCACATCCCCTATTCTCTGAAATGGAAGAACTCGTCAGAGACGGTGACGAGTTGGAATGGAAGGAAACAGCTCGATGGATCAAATTTGAGGAAGACGTCGAAGAAGGTGGAAACAGGTGGTCGAAACCACACGTAGCCACACTTTCACTACACTCACTATTTGAATTACGAAGTCTCATTTTAAACGGATCAGTCATCCTCGATTTAGAAGCGAACTGTTTAGAACAAGTTGCTGAAAATGTTCTCGATAATATGATTGCTGAAGGTGCTTTAACATACGATAAGAGAGAGAAAGTCAAAGACGCATTATTGAGAAGACATAGACATCAACACGAAAGACGTAATCATAATAACATGTCCAGATTACCTTTAATACGGTCTCTAGCGGACATAGGAAGAAATCACTCCTCCTGTAAAAGTGAGTATAATAGTTTAATAAGTTGATTTCATCCATTGCGCTAAGTAACTAGACGTTTTGCTGACTAAATATTTTAATATCTATACTAATAAATAAAATTGAAGTGTCTGTCTGTAATATCGAAATAACTACCTCATATTAAGCTTATATGGTTATTTGAACGATACTATAACCGAATCGCACGTTTTTAAAATTTTTGTCTGTCTGTCTGTCTGTCTGTCTGTCTGTTTGAACGGGCTAATCTTTGGAACGGCTGAACCGATTTTGACGGGACTTTCACATACAAGTAGAGAATTAACCAGGGAGTAACATAGGCTACTTTTTTAACCGACTTTCAAAAAAGGAGGAGTTGTGTTTTTCTACCTATGTACACCGATATCTCCGAGATTTCTGAACCGATTTGCGTAATTTTTTTTTTAATCGATAGAGAAACATTGCGACACTGTCCTACAAAAAATTTGGATTCCAACTCCTCAATCCTGATGCTGTAGGGGATCTGATCCCCAAAAGTAATGGGATTTAGGCACTGTCGGTTATTTAAATTGATATTGGGGATACCAATTAAAGACTTTATTGTTGAATGACCTCGAGTAGGTACATGTCCAACTCCTCAACCCTGATGCTGTAAGGAATTGCATTCCAAAATCGTAAGGATCCCACGGAATTTTTCCGTTTTGTGGACGGGTTACTACTTACTACAGATAGGCTACTTTTTGTTCTGGAAAATCAAAGTTCCCACGAGATTTTTACAAACCTAAATACACACGGGCGAAGCCGTGGGCATCATCTAGTTTTTAATAAAATAGGCAGATAACATGGGCAATATGGTACAATATTATGTTAGATTTCCAGGAAGGTGGCTCTCGACGCTCCAGTCCGAGTTGTCGGGAGTCCACTACAGCTCCAAATACGCCCTTTCTTCGTGCTGTTGACACAAGAGGCTCGTACCTAGCCGTGCCAGGTCTGGAAAAGCGTGTTTCAATGATGTGCGCACAATATCACTCAAGCCACGCCCTTTTACTGACACTTAACACGCAAGCACTACCCAGCTAATTTCAATTTATGCACATCATTTAATTGTTATTGGTGTTAGTGAACATGTGAAATAAGGTCTACCCAAAACAATGTTGGGCCTTGAAATTCTTTTGATTTGTGAACAATTGGCGTTATATTGCAGTTGATGAAAGCAGTACATCAAGTGGACATACTCACAAAGGAGATTTTGGTCGTTTCCTAGGCATCCCTAGTGCGGGTAACCGCTTATCATAATTTTTGTCTGTTTTCATCGATGTTACATTTTACAATAATTGTATTTAAAATTTCTACACTAAAATTTTTGGTGTCTTTTGAATCTTCATATTTTATATTATTTGGGCTCAATGCGATTTTTACATTGTTATTAGATGTACGTTGCTACTTTTATAAAATTAGCTTTTGCTCTGCTTAATTTCATATTGTTTGTTCATAATCGTCATAGTCATTAAAAACTAAATGTGTAGTAAAATCAAGTTACATCGTCGTCTGAAAATATGAACATCATCATTTTAATACTTACATTTTTTTACCTTTTTATTAAAATCACAGTGACGTTATCTTGATTTCAACGAATACTTGATTTTAAAATTAGATGTTTGACTGCTGTTCTATTAGAAAAGCAGTTGGCTTTTTATCATGTTTTTTTTTAATTTTTCAACATTATAGGTGGTGCACACGACGAAGGAATGATAAAAAGTCCAAGCAATTTATCTATGCATCGGAATCACAGCACAGGCGATCTTCCTTTAAATGGCGATATCAATCACAAAAGTAATACTCATTTCATGCGTAAAATACCTCCTGGGGCGGAGGCTTCAAACATACTTGTCGGTGAAGTGGATTTCTTAGAAAAAACTCTTTCTGCTTTTGTGAGGCTAAAAGCAGGAACGATTATGGGAGATTTAACAGAAGTCCCTGTTCCTACTCGATTTATGTTCGTATTACTTGGACCTCCAAATAGCAATTCAAGTTTTCATGAAATAGGTAGAGCAATGGCTACATTGATGTCCGACGAAATATTCCATGAGGTAGCATACAGAGC
This sequence comes from Melanargia galathea, assembly GCA_920104075.1. Classification (NCBI taxonomy): domain Eukaryota; kingdom Metazoa; phylum Arthropoda; class Insecta; order Lepidoptera; family Nymphalidae; genus Melanargia; species Melanargia galathea. The sequence goes on along the minus strand of OV049862.1, from coordinate 5,729,558 downwards.
TAAAAAACGTGATCACCTTTTAGCAGGCATAGACGAATTTTTAGATGCAGTCACAGTACTACCACCTGGTGAGTGGGATCCTGCTATCCGTATAGAACCTCCCGCGGCAGTCCCTTCCCAAGATCCTCGCAAACGTCCAAATGATATTAACCCTAAAGAGGAACTTGATGAGGAAGAAGAAGAGGCAAGGCTAAGGGAAGAATCTGGTTTAGCCAGAAGTGGAATACTTTTTGGAGGTTTAATAAATGATCTCAAAAGAAAAATACCCTGGTATTGGTCAGATTTCAAAGACGCTTTGGCCTTACAATGCGTTGCATCCTGGATATTTCTTTATTTTGCCTGCCTTTCACCAATCATCACATTTGGAGGTTTACTGGGTGAAGCCACTGGAAAGAATATGGCAGCAATGGAGTCTCTGGTGTCTGGATTTGTATGTGGAATGGGATACGGATTTTTTTCGGGTCAACCATTAACAATATTAGGATCAACCGGTCCTGTATTAGTGTTTGAAACGATAGTTTTCGAGTTTTGTAAGCAAGTTGGATGGAATTATATGTCGTTTAGATTCTGTATTGGCACTTGGACTACAATAATTCTGATTACTTTAGTAGCGATAGACGCAAGTGCTTTAGTTTGTTACATAACACGTTTCACCGAGGAGAACTTTGCAACATTGATTGCATTTATTTTTATATACAAGGTAAAAATATAAATAAAATTGTCAAGAGACTAATGAAAGTGTGAGTGTAGAAATTGTATATTATTACCACATTACAATTTTCTAGGCCGTAGAAAACGTCATTTCTATCGGTAAAAAGTTCCCCCTGAAAACACGCCCCGACGAAGTTCTCAATTACGAGTGCTATTGTTTGCCGAGCAATTATTCCAGAATGCCTGAGCAATTTAATTGGACGACTGTTGATAAGGAGTCTTGTCAGGTATGTTATTTTCGTGAGCCTATATTTAAGTCATTGCTCCACATTGTTTGAATATTGTGATAATAAGAAAATATTGAAACACTAACAGGAAAATTACTCACCATAATATTCTTGTTTGCTCAATTTGGTTTAACTTCTTGTTATTTTAATTCCAGTTATACAACGGCACATTAGCGGGTGGAGGATGTGACACAAAAGTATACGTACCCGATGTATTTTTGATGTCAATTATTTTGTTCCTCGGGACATTTGCGATTTCAATCATTTTGAAAGATTTCAAGAATTCTCTTTTCTTTCCATCCAAGGTAATGTGCACCTTCATCATTTTCAAACGAATTTAGGAGAGAAGTGTACCGTACATAATTATCAACCCTTTATATTTCAGGTTAGACAGATCATCAGCGATTTTTCCGTTATTATAGCCATTCTGTCCATGTCATTCCTGGATTACAAAGTTGGCGTAAAGACCCCAAAATTGGAGGTACCCTCTGAATTTAAGCCCACACTGCCATCGAGAGAATGGGTCATAACTCCTTTCAACGGTAATCCTATTTGGTCCGCCCTTGTCGCCATATTACCTGCTTTATTGGGAACCATTCTTATATTTATGGATCAACAAATAACGGCAGTGATTGTGAATCGTAAAGAAAACAAGCTAAAGAAAGGCTGTGGCTATCACCTTGACTTATTTGTTTTGGCAATTCTCATACAAATCTGCTCAATTATGGGACTGCCATGGTTCGTAGCTGCAACTGTTTTGAGCATAAATCATGTGAACTCCTTAAAAGTGGAATCAGAATGTGCTGCACCTGGGGAGAAGCCCCAATTTCTAGGAGTCAGAGAGCAAAGGGTCACACATATCCTCATATTCATAACTATAGGTTGTTCAGTGGTATTAACTCCTGTTTTGAGACATATACCCATGCCTGTGCTATTCGGTGTATTTCTTTACATGGGGGTAGCATCTCTGAAAGGTCTTCAATTCTTTGATAGGATCCTAATAATGTTTATGCCACAAAAGTATCAACCCGATCACATGTTCCTGAGACAAGTAAGTGTATATCGACGCCTGACATATAATTGGAAATCAGATCATAGAAATATATATGACTACAATATCCAATATGTTTCAGGTACCGATTCGGCGTGTTCACATTTTCACTGCCATTCAATTAGCTTGTCTCATCTGTCTCTGGGTGATAAAATCTTTCTCCTCAACGTCTATTCTGTTCCCACTCATGCTAGTGGTAATGATCGGCATCAGAAAATCTTTAGACCTGTTCTTTACGAGACGCGAGATGAAAATTTTAGACGACGTGATGCCCGAAATGACTAAAAGAAACCAAGACGAACTCCGTGAACTCAGCGATGTTGAGGTGGGACGGTGTTCAAAACTATCCCATTTTTGTTGTCGAAAATAAGTTCATTTCAAAATCACATTTTGCACATAACTCTCATCCCACATGTACACAGGTAGACATTTTTTATTTCAAAATTTTCAATTTCTAAATAGATACCTACCTATCATCATCTTATGAGTTTCAAAGAACCAATCATTTTGACTTATGAAATATACAAAATTCACACGGTGTTCATATTCTCATAGAATCTTTATTTCAAATGCATATGTTTCAGTATTCCTTGATTAAAAACAATTCTTAGGCTATTCCATTATAGGACACCAACAAGAGTAATCCCCCAGTGTTTCAAGAAAATCTACAAATTCCTCTTATCAATGGAAACATTATGAATATACCTTTGGCATCGATCAATATATCTGAAGAGATGAACAAAACTGGAATTTGGAAACAGGTTAACAATACTAACCAAAAAAGTGACGGAAAGGATACAAAGCAGAAATCCGGTAAAAAAGCGTAAGTAATGTAGATAGAACATTATATTTAAAAATTTCTTTTTTTAAACTACGAGAAATACTTTTATAAATTCTTCTATATCTTCCGTGAATAATATAAAAATAAAATCGACCAAGTACCTACTACTAGTCAGATTCAAGTACCAAGAGCATAAGCAGACATAAAGGAAATGGTGTTTTCAAGTCGAAAACTATGTAACAGCTTAAAACAAAAGGAAAAATCTATTTTAGAGTGGGCAAATAAATCCATTTCATATGATCCAATAAAAAAACTTTACAATTTGGGTCCTATTGCAATGAAAATAAAAACATGCATAATATGTATTTTTTTATTCAATCAATCAATCAATCATTTATTATCTATAATTATAATAATCGCAATAATGTTGGATAAACATTATTTACAACTATTCCAAACAAGTCAAAATAGCATTAGTAGTCACTGAAATAAGCAGTTGCACTTTGCTACACTTGTTACACTTTGATAAAACTTAGAGAGACGATAACAAGTTTCACTGTCTTAAATATTGCAGTATAAAACACAAGAAGCTAATATCAAAGAATGCACTGTCTGAAATCGAAAGGCGTCTCTCCACGATGGAGGAGGCAGAGGAAGACGATCACTCAGTGAAGGTGTGCATCAATGATACCAAATTTTAACACCAACTCATTATATGACCCCGAAGGAGCACGGCATGGCACGCACCTGTCACAAAGCATTGGGCACTTTTTTCTTTAATGTAGGTTGATCATTCACAATTCACATTCACAATGATTTTCGCAATACTAAAATATATGTAACAAAGCTGTCAAAAGGGGTAAACTTGATGAAATGCACTATAAACATTTTTTATTTGACAAACTCCGAATAAGCTATAGCCTCACTAAACATCACATCACTAAATATAGGCCTACCGTTTATTTGAGACGGCTGTTGAGGTAGCTGCAGAAGAGTGACGGACTTTTACGTCAACTGTAACTCCTCCTACCACCCAAGCGTCAACTCGTACGGTTCCTGAGGTAGCTGCGTGGGAAGGATGACGGACTTTTACGTCGACTCTCACCCTTCCCATCACCGTACTCTCGGTTGGTTGCTGAAGTAAATGCGTGGGTAGGGTGACGGACTTTTTCGTCAACTGTCGTCTGTCACCCACCGCGCCCTTAGAAACCGTTTCAGAAACCGAGGCCTATGGAATACTGATAATTTTTTTTAGTGCTTTCGTGTTTTCAAAAACGCGTTTAACAGTCATAAAGAAAAAAGTGCCTGAAGCACACCCTTAGATGTAGCTCACTTGTGTAGATACGATTACAATTTATCTTTTTTGTATACCTCACTACTACAAAATTATGTTGTATTGAAAATGCTAGATTATCTGTGTAGTTAATAGGTGAATCCTGTATATTGTTGTATCTTCAATTAACATGATCATTGTTTAAATTATTATCTAGAAACTATACGAATGGTAATGTGTGTTGATATTTCTTAAAATATCAATTTCTATAATTGGCAAGGATTATGGATTGATCGATATGAAATTTTTAAGGTTTTCATCGTTAGTTTCAATTTGATTACCAACAAAACCGTATTTTAATTACAATTTTTATTAATCTTGTGTCAATACGATGGTACGAAATTGAATATAAATTAGGTCTTTAAATGATAAATATTTTTTTTTATAAAAAAAACACTACGTTAAAAATTATAGCTAAATCAATGATTTGTTTTGATTTCGTTTTTATAGCACCTACTTCCATAATTATTCTGAAAGTCTATTGTACTTATTTTAACTTCTTGTATGTTATTAAATATTTTTTTGCTTTATGTGTTAAATAAAATTATTATAATAATAGTACCTATAACTACGGGTAGTTTTTTTCTACTATTCGATAATAATTTCTTGCATGACATCAATGTCTTCGCGTAATTTCTTAGCATGTTTCTAACTACTATGTAAGTCTATTATCGAGTAGTCTATACGTTTTGTACATATTTTATTAGATCTAACAATTGTTTCTTCTATCCTATTCACCTGTACCTACAGCTGTTTATATTTTACGCTAATATACCATGTCTTTTACCTAGTCTAGTTGGTAATGGAAATGTTATTATGAAATGCCTATAGTTTGTTGCTTTTATTTCCTCTGGATGATTTTCAGAGTGACCTTCTCAGGCGCAAGGATTCTTGGAGTAGCGGATTTAAAAAGAATACCTCTGCCGAAACTTCAGTATAAGCTTTTTCGAATTTTGAAACTCACTTAGGGTTATTCGTATGGGTACTTTAGCACGATATATAAAATATATAGAAAGCTTTTTCGTTATTATAATGCAGATAAAAACGTACCAATATTTAAGTTTACATAGATATTCATTTATTCTTAATTGAAATCAATTTAATTCGCAACGCACACGTGCATAGTGGAGTGGAAGCAAGCGCCCTTTTTATAACAACCCAAACTCAGCTTTATTAACTTCAGAATAGCGGCGGCAATTCAAAGAGCGCGGACGCGACGGAGTCACCTTCATTTATTTTCCATTATACTAATTTCAATCATATGCTTGAGTAAATAAGGTCGAGTATGAGTTGTTATCGAAAAAGACACTGAGCCTCGGCTCCATTTGTTGACGTTGAACATAATTGTTACAAGTAATTTATAACCAGGAGCTTTTTTGTTTCTTGGATTGTATTTTGTTATTTCACTTATTATGATGCGCAAAAAAATATTTTAGTATTACGTGGCATCTGCGTCAATTTTTCGAGGGTGAATAAAAATCAGTTGCAAATATTAACTTATGAATGTGTAAGTTTTCGTTTGTTAGAAAACAAATCGGCACAAAACATAGTTAGGTATAGAACGTAATTATATTCTAAGTATTAACCAAATTGATGTGCTTATGTACCTAAAATATTACATAACTGATATATAAGTAAGTAGACAGCTTCCTAAGCATATAATTATATATACTATAATTTATAATATTTTTTGCAAAACTTGATAACAACAGAAAGTCGTAGTCTTTGACATCTTCGAAGGTTTAATTAATTAATTTACATATATGTGAAGTTGTCTATCCATATTTAGTGAAAATACAATTATTAATCAACGCTTTTTAGAACAATTTAGGCTATAAAATAAAACAATAAAGTGTATTGCATAAGTAAGTAGTATAAATGTGTGAAGTAGAATAAATTCGCTCTAGTAATTTTAATTTCTTTTTAGAAACGTCCTCCGCTCTCAGATTTGATAAGGGGATTACAAATTATTTTATATATGTATAGTTAATTTAACATATAGATATGTGCGCGCGAAGCTATGTGTACGTGAACTGTGGTGATATGTTTTGTTGGTGAGCTTCTGTGAGTTACAAGTATAAATTAAAACCATTGATACCCATATTAAGGGAGTTGTGAAAAAATATGTAATCCGCCATTTTATAGCGGCGGCCATCTTGGACCGATTTTCATCAAACATAGCTAACACTCTCGACTAATTCACCTTTCAAACAAAAAAAAACCGCATTCAAATCAGTCCACCCGTTTGAGCGCACATGGAACAGACACACACACACACACACACATACACACACAGACACGTCAAACTTATAACACCCCGTCGTTTTTGCGTCGGGAGTTAAAAATATGACAATTTGTTTTGTCTATACTGCACAGTCAGTCACTGTACAAAGTTAATGCACCACACACAGCGCCGCGGCGCGAACACAAATGACTTGAACTGACAGTAGTTGATTCGTCCAAGCTTCGCAAGCTAAAATATGAATTTAACATGGACCTTCATTATCAAATGTCTTAAACCATGGCGAAAACCGCTTTGAAACTCAGTAAGAAGTTTAGAAATTATAGTTTTCAGAGGCTTGTGGGCTTTTGTTGTTATGCTTTATTTATATTATCTCATTGTATATTATACAATACATCTGAAACCCGATTGGTGCAAATACGTTTGAGGCAGTCATTTTAGTTGGTCATTTTAGAAGAATCTTTAAATTCTAGGCAAAAAGAACCAGATCGCAACTTTATGTACCTAATGTTTTAAAAATCCTTATGATTTATAAAGTACCATCACAGTTTATATAAAATTCAAACTTAGTTATATTTTGGACTTCTTAAATTAAGTGTAAAATAGTTAAGTATATATTTTATTTCTCTATACATATCTATCAGACAAAAAAGCAGCATCAAAGGCGACGCAGCCGCTCTCAAAAAATAAAATAAAATCTAAGATTATATAAAACCTAAGGTTTATTAAACTAAATAAATTAAATTAAAATAGAATAAAATCAATGGGCCTATTATCCCCTCAAAATGTTTGGCAGATTTATCGTAACCTTTTTTAACGGAACCTATATTAGAATGTATTAGTATTAAAATTGACTAATTAAAATTGTATGCGTTTTATCCATGTAAGCAAGTTATTCTCTGTATTAAGCGGGTAAGGCAGTAATTTATCAATTTATTGTATGATACGAATGTGTAAGAGTGAAACCTATATAATAATAATAATAATAATAATATAGGTAAATAAAGTTACCCCTAGGATCTGATGCACACTGCAACAAAACTTCGCGACTATATTGATTAATTTTAGGCAAGAAAAAACACAATTTGAGGAAAGGTACATATCACCATAATTCAAGATGGATGGATTGAAACACAAATCTTCACCAAAATGATTAAAATAGCCAGAGAAGTCAAGGAATTAAAAATATTTTTATATTATGTGTCCTACTGATCGGTTTTCTGCAGAAAAAATACAATTCGAAAAAAAAAACTACATTTGCGAAACTCGACAGGATGGATTCAAATTTCAAATTCAAAATTCATTTATTCAAAGTAGGTACACTGTACACTTTTTGAACGTCAATCGTACGAAACGTCAATTTACAAGAATATCTTCACATCTTTATCGTTTAGGGAACCTGCCATGGAAATTCCTTAAGAACTTAGGTAGGTACATGTCATCTAGTTATGTTGCATTGTGCATTTGGTCTGAGATTTGCCCTAAATGTAAACTTAAGTGCCAACATAACACCATTAGCTGTTAGTGTTTAAGTTTGTAAATTGTGTATTTGAGTAATCAGTTTTTTGTAAGTACTTCATAAAAATATGGATACTTAAAAATATCCATATTTTTATGAAACACTCGGAAAACGTGTTATTGTTTGTGTAATATTAAGTTTTATTCTGTAGATAGGTTGATAATTTAATTGTTTTACGTTAGCTTGATCGAGCGAACTAATTTAGCAAATATTTAAACATGGATTCATATAATATTAACCATTATTTTTTTGTTTGCCGAATAGGTTTTGATTTTTAATACTGTTTCAGATTTTCATGTTTTATTTGTATATCGGTTATTTAATTCAATTAAAATGAAGTGGATAGGTATAAACTATAACTTAATAAAAATTTACCCCTAGAGGCCTGTTTGGATTAAGACCGGGCTTGCAAGGTTAGGTTGTGGCCCCGTGGGCTGTGAAAACAATTTTATAGCGCGTTGATCGATTTCGAGTAAATAAACACAATAACTTCAAAGTAAACAAGCTATAATTTAAAAATTAAAAAACCCGACTGCCATGCTATAAAACGAACTAAAAAATTAATAAACTACCACCGTACCACTTACAGTGTAGTTGTTATTTATTTTGTTTTTCATGATTTGTCACTCCAAACTGATTTAAAACATATAGATTGTATACATTTTCGTACTGGCCTTTTAAAGCCCTTTATTTTGATACCCCACTCGAGGGTCTTGAGGGAAAAAATTTTTTTCAGCTCGCACATTAAAGTGCATAAAATCCGCCATTTTGAATTTTTATTAATTTTATGTACCCAGTAACATTTGCGCTGTTAAGACAAATCTAATGACGTATCATTTATCAAAATAGGTTGAGTCGTTGAGTAGTTACGAACTGACATAGGAAACGGTCATTTTCTGTGATTTATCACTCCAACTTATTTTCAAATATATAATTGTATACATTTTTGTATTTGCCTTTTAAATCCCTTCATTTTGATACCCCACTCGAGGGTCTTGAAGAAAAAATTTTTTTTCAGCTCGCACATTAAAGCGCATAAAGTCCGCCATTTTATTTATTTTTTAATTTAGGTACCCAATGACACTTGCGTCATGAAGACAAATCTAATGACGTATCATTTATCAAAATCCGTTGAGCCGTTGAGTAGTTACACGCGGACATAGGAATGGACATACATACACACAGGTGAAACACATAACCCAGTCGGGTAATAAATAGACCGAAATTGGATTATTTTAAGGTTTGAATTCGTTCATACATCAACAGCCAGCAGCGCCCTAAGCGGAATTAAAAAAAATAAAAATCGGTAATCAATATACGACTTTAAAATAAGAAGTTTTAGGTCCATTTTACTCTGATATTATAGTTTTTCGATATTCGAAATCTAGCAACGTTGTCGCAATGTGCAAACTCGGTATAACTCAAGCACGAATAGAGTACCTACACTCGATTCAGAAACTGGTATAATAGATAAATAATAAACTTTACTGGTGACAGTCATTTTCGAAAAGCTATGGTATTAATCTAAACCCTTCGACTAGTGGAAAATTAATGGCAAAGTAGTCTGAATGTCTAAAATATTTCGTAGTGTACTTAATTATCGTATAATAAAGCAATTATTGTTGTACCTGGGCGTGTGTTTGTTAAAATTTGTATTCGTTTTGGAGATCTTTGTGGAGTGTTAAGAATAAATGGATTTTTGTAAAAAAAAAAACATCCGACTTTCATTTTTTCTTATTGGAAAAGACAAACTTTTTAGTTTTAGAGAATTTTAAGGACACATTCGAGTTTCATTTTTTCAATTGAAGGTATATATATACCATCACTCCCGCTTGCTTGTAATTTTTAAAAAAAACAGAGTGCAATGACAAAATATAGGTAGTCTGATTGAACAGAATATTCATTGCAAATGCGAGAATTATTATCAGTTCGAATTTATTTCTTTTAATGGCTACAATCAAATTTCCTAGCTGTTTCATCATGTAGAAACTATAGCATAAATAATGTCACTATTTCTGTACACCAACTGAACTCTTAGATTTTATAAATAAAACTCGGTGTAAAATTATTAAATTCATAATTATATTAATAATAGTAAAATTTAAATTAAATACGTACTTACAACTTAAAAGTTAATATCACTAAACAATTGTCCTAATTAACTTGTAGGCGGCTAATTTTTCTTCTTCTTCTGGTCGTGTAGTAGACCCATCTCTTCTTGGTACTTTCGTATCAACTGCTCCTGAACGTCGGGCAGGCAGGGTGAGTATCTACTGTATTCCATGCTGAATTCTCCTTTTCCTTGCGTCATTGATCTGAAAATGGTAATAAATCATCACTAAAACCTAAAGTAAGCTTCTTTTGATCCAGTTATATTGTTGTGTGCAAAATAGCAAAATAGGGCAAGCCCAGAATATTACTTGATGGATATGAAAATGAATTATACGGAAGTTTTATTTGTTTACTAAAAGACAGCTCACAACAGTGCTTGTAAAATCGAAGTTCATGAAATGCCATTCGGGGTAATTTTGTTAAATCTTCTATGTGAAATAATATGGTATAAAGCTGTGATAGCCTAGTGGTTAGGACAACCGACTTCTAATCGGAGGTCGTGGGTTCGATCCCGGGGCACGCACCTCTAACTTTTCGGAGTTATGTGCGTTTTAAGTATTTAAATATCACTTGCTTTAACGGTGAAGGAAAACATCGTGAGGAAACCTGCATGCCTGAGAGTTCTCCATAACGTTCTCAAAGGTGTGTGAAGTCTGCCAATCCGCTTGGCCAGCGTGGTAGACTATGGCCAAAACCCTTCTCACTCTGAGAGGAGACCCGTGCTCTGTAGTGAGCCGATTATGGGTTGATCATGATGATGATGATGAGTGCATACCCTAATTCTTATTTAATAATCCCACTTTGTCCTAAATTTTCCATCAAATGCAATGTTTAAGAACACAGCCTATAAAGTTGTTTAGCCCAATGCTGCCCCTTTGTTTCATATTCGGTTGTCTTAAACTCTGTTAAGATTACATATAAAAAATAAATCTCACCTCAATTCTCCGGCATATCCAAACATATTGTTCAGTGGCACCTCAGCGTATATAGTGGTCCAGCCCTCTAAACCTTCTGTGCCTGTCACGATACCGCCTCGTTTGTTAAGTTGTCCCAATACTGTCCCATGGAATTCCTCGGGCAACGTCACTTCTACGAACATTATAGGCTCCAAGATCTGCCATGCGCCATCTTCAAACACTGAAAGAAAGTAAGATACCCATGTTAGAAAAAGTAATGTGCTCCCGGCCAATTTTCGGCCACGGCGGCTAATTTAAACCGAGGCGGAGACTATAGCCAATTAAGCAGGTTTTATAGTGCACAAGTGTGTGCGCATACACAGGTGCACTCCCTATTCCTTCACTCTCATAGCGCAAGACCGATGGGTTCTGCTCTCCGAGCCATGGGGGTATATCTATCACCACTAACTTCCGGTTCCGGGCTGGCATTTCTTGACAGAAAACCCAATACCTCGGGCCCGACCTGGTAATCGTACCCAGGACTTAGAGATCCGCAGTCTATCGCCAACCGCTGACCACCAAGGCATTTAGAAAGAGTATTGGTAGTTTTAACTTGGCACTAAACGTAATCTAGTAATTTTTAAAATTTAAAGGTCTAAAAATGTTCAAAACCCACCCATTGCACTAATAGTCGTGGCCATTCGTAAGATGGCGGTAATTATTGGCAGATCAAAGAGAGGTTCAATGGCAGATTATCGCTATGTTCAATGATATCCCGTAGATGTGGCCGCTACATTATATCACAAACTTCACGCTTAATTTAGTGGAGAAAAGGAATTATTAGTCATATAGTTAACTTGAAAATATTCGTTTTAGAAAAAGAGATAACAAATATAAATTGAAAATTTAAAAAACCCCCGACATTTTGTGGCGGCGGCCATCTTGGATTTACATAGTGCTATTCTACTAGTCAAGCCAAGCACACACACACAGACACGTTAAAAATAAGACAAATGATACTTAGTTAAGAAAGATTACCTTCTTTGACAGCCCCTTTCGCAGCCAGGAAGAAGGCCAGTTCGCTGGAGTCCACGATGTGGTGCGCGCCATCTTGCAGCCGGAACTTGACGCCGGATATCTTGTGTCCCGACAGGTGGCCCTTCTGGCACGTGTCGATGAAACCCTTCTCCACGCCCGGCACGAACTGCTTCGGTATATTCGTGCCTATTGTTTCATCCACGAATTCGAGCACTGAAAACATCGACTGATTGATTTTATTTATTTTGATTTGATTTTTTATTTGATTTTATTTATATTGATTCATTGATTTCGTTGTGTGAATTGAATGAATTGAAACATTAAACGATATTTATTAGATTAAAACAAAACAATAAAAAAATATCGAATTTAATATAACGAAGGTAAAAACACTAGAAAAATACCAAAAACATTTTCCTAATTAAAAACGAAAAAAAGTAATCAGAGTGCAACCCTAGTGGTTCACATGACTAATTTCCCAGTAGGGAAAAAATAATGGCTGGGACCGATTTTGCTGAAAATCAAATCAGTTTCAAGTAATTCCGAACGCACATACGCATACACACTCACACTTACAGAGACAGTGAGAAAGAGAGAGAGAGAGAGAAAAAGAAATCCACTTAAAAACTATAGCATTCAACTATAGAAGCCTTAAAACGTGGAGATATGAAAAAAATTGGGATTTTCAAAATCATTCCCATCACAAAACTTCCCACTAGGAAGTTAATAATGTTGCATTGGTATATTTAAAAACTAACGGATAGGTTCAGAAAGTCAGTCAGTGCAACATTGAGCATCAATGGTAAATTGCACACAAATATTTTAATCTGTACGTATAGTATTATACTTCTTTCTCATTTATTTTCATTCTCATTCTTACAATTTTATTTTTAACAATGTTTATGTATAAAAATAAAAATATATACATATATATGACTTAAAGTAACATTCTTAAAAATAAAATTAACAAAATGGGTTCCATCGGCAGCGGTATGAAATCCAAGCTGCCGGTGGTCAGGGCTCCAGAGTGAGGAACCTCCTCACAATGCGTGCCGTCTCGAGGAGGACCGCCTTCTGTATCCTGCTCTTGATCCAACAGTCAAGCGAAAGTTTCTTGAGATGTTGGTCGAAACTTTTCGCTATCAGACCATTTACCGAAACGACAATCGGAACAATAATCGTTGAATCAACACTCCACATGGCAGCAACCTCGTGGGCAAGGTCTAAATATTTTGTTAATTTTTCTTTCTCTACCTTCACAAGATTATCGTCATGTGGAATGGTGACATCAACAATAATTATTGCTTGGCGCGCTATTATATTTATTTTTAAAGCTACAAATAATATAAATATATTAAAGCTACAATTAATAATATTATTATACTCGGAGCTTATAATAAAAGAAATGAACCAACTGGTATTTTGATGCGGCGGCAAGGGTTCCATGATTCCCGTAACTCGTGCGTACTGTCCGGCGCCGCCCGACTGCTTTTTGTGAAGATAGTCGAAAGAGCATGGAGACATCATAGTTTCTCTGTTTAAAACAAACAATAATATCTGTTTTACTCGTGTATTTTTAACCCCCGACGCAAAAAGAGGGTCAATAAGTTTGACCGCTATGTGTGTGTCTATCTGTGTGTCTGTTTGTCCCACCGTAGCTCATAAACAGGTGAACCGATTTGAATGCGGTTTTTTTATTTGAAAGCAGGTTATTAGCGAGGGTTTTTAGACATATTTCTATCAGGATCGGTTTAGCCGTTTCAATAGGTCTAGACAGATGATGATTATGTAATCATAACCATAGAGTCCACGAGTTTAATTTACACTTGTTTAATTTAATTACCAGTAGCAAAAATTACAATAAAGAGTTATTAAAATTTCTATCTGGGTTATGCTATATCCTTGTCAGTGTTATGAATGGCAGGTGTACTGATAGGGAACCTTTCGTGTGAGAGTCCGACTGTTTGGGCCGTATCTATGAACCTACCTGAAAGCAACCTTCGGTTTCCCCAACTCCACAGGGCAGTTATATTCCCTCTCCATGCGCTGCGCGTAGATCTCCAGGTGCAGTTCGCCCATGCCGGACACGACCGTCTCCTTGTTGTCGCCGTCGTAACGGAAGTGGAATGTGGGGTCTTCTTTTGTGAATCTGTGGGTATATATAATAACTAGCTGTTGCCCGCGACTTCGTCCGCGTTATAAAATTTTAAACGGGAACCCTTTGTTTCCTCGGGACAAAATAGTAGCCTGTCACTTTCCAGGTCCTCAACTAAAAAAATGTAACTGCAAAAAATCACGTCAATCTATAGTTAAATGTCCGATGATAATAATATGTCGAAAAGAAACCATTTTAACCCCCTTGGGGTGGATTTTCGTCAAATTTTTCTTAGCTTATGCCTACCCCCTAGAAAGAACCTAACTTCCAAATTTCAAGTTAATAATAACAATAACTAAAACTTCACATAAAAAGTTTCATCCCCTTTTTTACCACCCTTAAGGGGAGATTTTCCAGAACAACTTATACAGGTTTTTATTATTTAAAATTTATAATCTAAGTGCCTATTTTCATATCTGTAACTTCAAAAACATAGAACTTTCATATAACCTTTCTACCCCGATTTTACCCCCTTAGGGGAGGATTTTCGTGAAATCTTTTCTAGGCTGATATCTAAGCCCTAGAATGAACCTACTTTCCAAATTTCAAGTTGATAATAACAATAATTAAAACTTAACATAAAAACTTTCAACCCCTATTTTACCACCCTTAAGGGAAGATTTTTCAGAATAAAATACACAGGTTTATATTATTTAAAACTAATAATCTAAATGCCGATTCTCAGGTCTGTAACTTTAAAAACATAGGACTTTCATACAAACTTTCTACCCCCATTTTACCCCCTTAGGGGAGGATTTTAGGGATGCTAAATAGCCTATAACCTTCCCGGAAAATTGTACTACCATATGCAAAAAGAATTTTTCAAATTCGACTGGTACTTCCAGAGATTAGCGCGTTCAAACAAACAAACTCTTCCGCTTTATTATATTAGTATAGATTATTCATAAAATTTCGCTATCGTTTTATTAACGTTTATCTGTACAGTACGGTAGAAGGTGGCATTATATACATCAGAGCGACGTATGACGGCGCGATGCGGGCTGTCAACAGCTATTTTATTCGACAACGTACCTACTAATTTTTTTGTATAAAATCTCTTCTTTTTCTTTCTTTCTTCGTATAAAATTCTTGCGATTGGATTTTACCATTGCTTTTTGCGGGATACAGAGTACTCTATGTCCTTCCAAAGTCCAATCTATCTTTATACATAGAAGAATCAAAATTGGTTTCAACGCTTTAGGCGTGAAAGCATAAGAAACAGATATAGTTAACTTCACATTTATAGTATTAGTATATAAATATATAGATAATAATCTTTTTTCATAATGTTTCTTGCGAAAAAAGAGAACCTTAGAATTTAGTTAGAACTTTGATTAAATTTAGTTTATCATAGTGTACAACAATAAAAAATACCAACAAGTACTACTTTTAAATAAGTTTATTTGACTACTGGAAGAATAAGACTCATTTACCATTTTAAGAGAGAATTGAAATAGTAAATGAGTCTTAACGATTATAGATGAGAATTTACGATTTGTAATAGTTCTCGTGATATTATGATAAAGTGATATAATGGTGGGACTTTTCCTATTCAGGCTGTGACAAAAATTTTCATACCTTGCAACAGCCTTCGAGAAGTTATCCCTATCCTTGTTATTCTTCGGCTTTATCGCCATAGAGACCACCGGGTCCGGTACGTGGATGGACTCCATTGACAGCTGCAGCTTGGCGTCGTTCACAAAGGTGTCGCCCGACGCGCAATCTACGCCGAACAACGCGAATATATCACCCGCGAGCACTTCGTTCACTTCTTCCATGTTGTTCGAGTGCATACGAACCAGACGGGATATTTTGACCTGTGGAGGTTGGATTTTTATCAAAAAAGGTTGCTTCTGTTGAATTCAATTAAATGTTTTATTTACTTAAATGTGACTTAAAAACTATATTTATATGTTACTACAAATTGTTATTGTAGATCTTTTTTAATTATTCATCTACAAGCTGCAATCTGACCTGATAGTAACTGACAATTCAAAATGGAAGCGTGCTAACTTAGAAGAGGTATGGCAATTTTCATTAAACCTATAACCCTGAACGGTACCTGTATATGTGGTATGATACCAGAATGCTAAAACGCTTAGCGGTACCGCTTTGTAGGCAGTTACCACCCTGCCGGCTTAGATCCTAGGGTTGAATGAAGCCTCTCACCAGACCAAACCAACCCAAGGTGGGAATCAAACCTGGGACCTCCCATTTATAAGATCACAGCACTCACCATTGCACCAGAGAGGTTGTCACCTGGAGGTTAGGGAACACTTAAAATTAACAAATAAATAATTATACAAAAAGTTATGTCCATACCTTTCTTCCAGTTCTGGCATTGAATATATTCTCCCCTCTCCTCAACATTCCCTGGTAACATCTCAAATACGTCAGCTGCCCAAACTTACTAAGCTCCAACTTAAACGCCAACCCTACAAAAGGCTTCGAGCCATCTCTAGAAGGATCTAGAACTATGGTTTCAGCTTCCGAACCTTTCCTTTCACCAGAAATGGCTGTATTCTCAACCTCGCCTGGATGCGGCAAGTAATCTAACACTGCGTCCAACAAAGGTTGAATACCCTTGTTTTTCAGAGCAGTGCCCAGTAGTATAGGCGTGAATGAACGCTTTAAAGTTGTTCGGCGTATCGCTTGTTTTATTTCCGCCACTGTGGGGGTTTTTTCTTCGAGGAACAATTCACCTGAAAAATTATTTGAGCATGTAAGAAATAAATAGGGCGGTGTTAATTCCTAGATGGCAAAGTACAATATAATCGGGAATGCCAAGAAAAAATTGACAAAGAGTCATATTTTCCTTTTTTTTAATTGGAGATGGCTAGCAAGAATTTATCACAAACACACTTGAGGCATTTCATACAAGCGACCCTACAACAGTTTTTCTAAGATTCATAGGAACCATGTGTTTTTCCAGGATAAAAAGTAATCACTGTCACTCTTCAGGTCTTCGACCACGCTTATGCAAAAAATCATCGTCGTCGTCGACTCAACCAATAGATGTCCACTGCTGGACATAGGTCTCTTGCAAGGATCGCCACAGAACATGATCTTGTGCGTTTCTTGTGCGTCCGTCAATTTAGTGGGGGTCTTCCAACGCTTCGTTTACTGGTGCAAGGTTGCCACTCAAGCATCTTGGGACCCCAAAGTGCACCGGTGCTATGAGCAATGTTCCTCGCCCATTGCCACTTCAGTTTCGCAAAAAATCATGTCGATCTGTAATTCTGTTGCAGTATAGTATAGTTATAGGACTATAATTTGTCCATCAACAAAAAACACATTTTCACATTTAAATATTAGTAGGGATTCAACTAATACAGTTTCAATTTGATTGGGAAGTAGCACAACTTGTAACATAACATTAGATAGATAAAATAATTATGTCTACCCAGTGACTCATCAACATTGGACAGCTGCTCAATCAGCTCATGTCGTTTCTCCTTGACCTCGGTCCTCTTGTTCTGCGGCACTTCATCCAGCCGCACGACCTCACCATAGTCACCTTCAAAGTACACCGCCCTCTCCTCAACAAGGTCCAATATCCCTTGGCACTCTTTCTCTAAGCCGATTGGTAGATGGAGGAATGCAGCGTTGTGTTTCATTTTGGAACGCATCTGTTTCAATACTCTGAAATAAATAACCGGGTGAATAGAATATTTGCAATTATTTACTGGAGTTATTGAAATAGACTGACTAACAGAAAGAGAAAGAAAAAACCAAAAAATTAAACAAACGTGAACAAAATACGCTTGGAGTAATTGAATGCTTGAATATAAAAATGAACTACTAGTTTATTATTGCACTGTGATAGTGGTGGTTAAAGGTGCTAACTCACGTGAACAATAATGGATTATTTGAATCACAAGTATTGTAAAGTACTATTAAAGTAGATAATATGAGAAAGGAGATATTAGTTCAAGGATAACAGTTAGAATCATCATGGGCCTATTATTTGACAGATTAACAGCATCAGTAGACCATCAATCCTACAGTATAAACTCTTAACTCACCTCTCAGGATTGGCCCCCAATCTGTCAAGTTTATTGATAAAGCCCAAACATGGCACATTATACCTCTTCATCTGCCTGTTTACAGTTAAAGTCTGACTCTGGACCCCACCTACTGCACATAGTACTAGAACAGCTCCATCCAAAACCCTTAAAGCTCTCTCAACCTACAAGAATAAAAATAAAGAGTTGTAGGTTATCTCTATGTTAACTCAGGGCATAATCTATCTCCATTTAAAATTTCAGCCAAATCGGTTCAGTAGTTGCGGTGTTAACCCGGCGTGAGTTAGGTCGGGTATGTTATACCCGAGAAGTTTTTAAACGCAGTTTATTTAATGTTACTGTTGCCATGCGAATCCTGTCGTTTCAGTAGCTGGAGGTAAGGGTGCGAGGGTCGAGGTACAGTATCCAGTTTAGTGTTGCGCCGGCGGTGACGGTAGATACACGTGCATACAGTGGCGTGCACTTCATAAAGGCAAAAAAGCACTGCATACCCTGAGAAAAGAAATGCTTAGGTAAAACGATAAGAAAAGAAGCAGTAGAAATTTTAATACTACTGATTGCATACCCTGGTTTCAAACCCTGTGCGCGCTACTGCGTGCATACATGTGGCTGGGGTACGTCACATCGTGCTCTGTAACATGATCTCATAAGACTTTTCAGTTCCTTTTTGATTTATAATAATTAGAAGACACTATTGTTATATTAATTTACCAAAGAAATTGTAATTTTGTTAGATTTTATGGGGAAAAGAAGTTAATTACCTAAACTTGTATTTTTTCAAAGAAAATTTAGATACTTTGTTATTTCAATAAAAAATAACGCTTTTTGTACTTAATTCTGGTATTTTATTTACTAATCTTGTTGAATAGATACTATTATTTATATGTTTCAAGCATAAATGCTAATTACACAATCATAGTATTAAAAAATGAACACCAAAATTTTGGGTATCTCATACCCACCTCATAGCTGGTGTAACAATTTCTCACCTCATTCACGCCGGGTTAAAGAGTAACAAACATACACACACACACACACAAACTTTCGCCTTTATAATATTAGTATATACTGAATTTAAAAAAACAAATACCGAAAGTACCAGTTAATAATGTAGTTTTTAAGCTGTGAACAAAACAAACAAACATTTTTAGTTGGTCATATGGATGGAATCCTTACAGCGCAAGGCCAGACTTTCACTTGGCTAATTTTACTTACCTCAACAGTGAAGTCAACATGACCAGGTGTGTCAATAATGTTGATATTATGGTCCTTCCATACAGTGTATGTGGCAGCGGACTGTATTGTTATGCCTCTTTGCCTCTCTAGTTCCATGGAGTCCATTACTGCGCCTACATTGTCTTTGCCTTTTACCTGTTGGAACACATCTGAAAGTCAGTTTACGTTTACAATAATTTTACATGACAACATCATAAGAAAACATTGTCTCTCTATCACTTGTTCCGCGTTCTCGCTTGCATGCTCAGCTATGCGGTATGTGACAATGAGTTATGCTTTTTCATGCGTGCGGCTGTAGTTCATCGCATTATAAGATGTGATAACTCACATCAAAAAAATTATTTAAAGTATAGCTGTTTTTGCAACAAGCAATTTGTTTACTTAGAGATTTAGTGCAATTACTAGAACAATATACAGCAATCAAAACTAATGTACCCAAATTCAAATATTATGTTCATAATTCAATAGCATACTAACCTCATGCATTTGCTCTATTCTGCCAGTATAAAACAATATTCTTTCAGTGAGAGTAGTTTTTCCTGAGTCTATGTGGGCAGATATACCAATGTTCCTGATTTTCTCCAATGGTTTGTGTTCTGCATATTTCACATGTGATGCATAATTCTGAAAGTTAGTATCTTTCTTAACTAATATATTTGACAATAGTTTACAGGTATACAAAAAATTGTAGCAAAATAAAGCAAAATATTAACTTTACGCTTTACTTTACTATAATAATGTCAAAAAATCAATCAGTGTCAGTGTCTTGGAGAAGAAGTCACGGTCATCAGCTACTCTTAGTATATAGGTCTTCTAAAAGGGAGAGATATTTTAAAAGGGTCTAATAAAATCATAATGGTCAGTTACTCAGTTCTTTTAATTCTTGTTGTTTTTGATTGATGCTACTCTTTTAGCCCTATCAGGTTATGGAAGTCAAGTCAATGAGTGCAAGAACCAGAACCAGAAACCAGTCAAATAAGTAAGTAACTGGATACCTATCCAATTGCTAATTAAAACAAACTATTTATATTTCACTAAGCTAGTGCTATTCTACTGTTTTCTACAGACTTTATATTATCCTCTTCTTGTTTCTGAATACATCAAAAATCTTGAATTTCATAATAATATAATTACGTAAAATATTAAAGAAATATTCGAAAACATTATGTGTATACTACCTTATTCGCTTCAATTTGGAAACTGCTTGATTTCTTCACTATACTTGATAAGCTTCGCATTCGATACATATTTAAAATTGTCATTATGAATATATAATATTAATTACACAAAATACAAAACAAAATGAATTCCTTAGATTTTTAAAATTTTAGGTTAGTTAGGAACACTTGCGATTGACAGTTGACATATAACATTGTCATTTGTCATATTGACAGATTATCTATGGTTAACAAATTCTTAGGACCAGTTACACACTCGTCGACAAACTCTTTGCGAATTTTGGTTCCTAATTCCTTTGGCTTTAAAATCTTTATGGAGCATTTCGCGATGGATCTCTTATTAAATTAAATAGTGTGACTAGTGTGACTAGTGTGATAGTGTGACTAGTGACTTATTAAATATAATATTGTACCCCATTTTTTAAATTTATTTTTTATCTTGGTATTTAAAAGACAGTAGAGACTACAGAGTGTAGCGCTGCATATTTTCAATATAGACAAAATAAGTGCCATAGATCTGCTACGAAGAACACAGCGTATTGCGAATTACCTTTATAATCTGTATTCTGTTTCTGACAAAAAGATGTCACATGAATTGCAATAACTTCATGACTTTAATTTGTCAGTTTTGTTTCGTTTTTGAAAGAATATGGCCGTGTTAGGGCCACATGTGAGTGTAAATATGAACGGTCATAGTAATATTCATAGTCAGTTAACAAAATCACTGGAAAGAATTTTGGAAGATGCTTATTTGAGTGGTGAATTGAAATTGAGCGGACGTAAATTGCGAGAGTTCCCGAAACCAGTGAAATATGATTTGAGTGATACAGTTGTGGCTGGTAAGTACAAATTTATAAATAAATCAGACGGCGTTTGAATGCGATTTGAGTTCAACATGAAGTTTTAGATGTATTTTATGTCATGTCGTAGTCGTTGCAGAGTGTTGGTGGATGTTATTTTTGTTTATGTACCGGCACTTCGCGTCTCGGTCGGCCGGCGTGGTCGTCACGACATCGATCGGGAAAGAATAAAAGTTCATAATTTCATGATGACCGATTCCGGTCGTGAATCATTCAGTTTACTTTATCTTTTCTAATCTTTTCTCTTTTATACCTTGAGTTGAGACCCTGATCGCATTTAACACCACAAGGTACACTTTAGTATAAAAACTTGTGTTACAAGTTAACACAAGTAAAAACACAAGGTACACTTTAGTATAAACTTGAGTATAAAACAAAGTCGCTTTCTCTGTCCCTATATCCCTATGTCCCTATGTACGCTTCAATCTTTAAAACTACGCAACGGATTTTGATGCGGTTTTTTTTAAAAGATAGAGTGATTCAAGAGGAAGGTTTATAAGTAGAAAAATTGGACCCGGTAGGTGGCGCTAATAGCGGGCAGGACGACGTCTGCCGGGTCCGCTAGTACTACCTAAATTAAACAGTATACTATCCAGTATCCAAATATACAGTATTTAATTTGATCCAACTTTCTAAATTCATTAAAACAACTGTGCTTTTAAGCACCAGTAGGTAGCTTTTAGGTAGGTTGTGAATTGGACATGTTATACTTAACAATATTTTGTGACTTAATGAAGTAACTAAATTAATAACTAAACTATGTCTTAAATAACTACCCCTTCGTATGTACCTACATAAGTACTCACATATTTGTATCAAATTATCAACATGCACCTTAAATTGAAATCTGTGTTGTTAATTTTGTTGTACACAATCTCGTTAACTTAATTCATAGTAACAGTATTGATAGTAATAAAGGTGTGTGTCAGATTTTTAAACTTGTGTAGTCCAAACTCAAAATAGTAAAAAAAATGTAATGTTCAAATTATAATGAATACGGTAACATTAAATAAAGTGGTGTATTAGTGGTATTAGTAGTGTCTGGGAGTATCTCCTAGATACTTAATTAAGTATATACCTATCTACTAAAATTAAAATTACCTGTCTGAAACATCCCCTTATATTAAAAAGCATCCCGGAAAGAGGCTTTCAACACCCTTCAGGTAAGATCAAAAGGAAGCCTATATAGTATACACTGATATGTAGAATGATACTTGTTATTGCGGCTTTACTTCTTTTTATCAT
Organism: Melanargia galathea; assembly: GCA_920104075.1. Taxonomy (NCBI): domain Eukaryota; kingdom Metazoa; phylum Arthropoda; class Insecta; order Lepidoptera; family Nymphalidae; genus Melanargia; species Melanargia galathea. Next base: position 5,706,949 of record OV049862.1, on the reverse strand, counting down.
ATTGTAAAAGAAAGAGATAGGGAGATGACTTCTGAGAGTGCCTTGTTGCTATAGATATGGAATGCAAGCATTCTTGTAAGCTTGGCATAACAATAATGAAGTGTGTTTTAAAAATATGTGTTTTACAAGTTGTTTCTTAATTTGTATATAAATACTATTTTAAATACTAATTAAGTAAATATAAATAGTATTTATACTAATTAAGAAACAACTTGTAAAATACATATTTTTAAAACACACTTCACAATGGTTACAAAAACTTACAAGAATACTTAAAAATTATACTTAATCTTAAATAATATCTGAGGAAGGAAATAGGATACTTTTTATCCATCACCGTTGTATAGTGTCTTTTATTTTGGTAGAATGCTCTCGCCGACTCCTTGGGCCAAGGCTCATTGGAGCCTTGTTTTATATACACCAAAATTCACTCTTTCCGCAACTTGTGCTCTACCTTTGGGAGCTGTAGCCCTGTGTTAGTAGTTGTGTTATTTTTGTTTTCAAATAAAGAACAATGGAATGTGTATCAAACTCTTTTCCATTAGTCACAAATCCATTAGCTTTGTGGTGGCACACCCAAATTAATTAGGCCACCGTCCTCATATAGACTGTTATTGTAGCAATATCAATTCAATACTAACAACTTGCCGCACCTAACAGTTGTCTGGTATCAAACACTTTTATAGGTAGTCAATTTGTCATTTAGTCACAAAGTTTTTATTTTATTCCAATAACTGTTTTATGCTTAAAACTGCATTTGGAATATCCTTTCAAGTTTAGACTTCCGCATTACATATTTATAATTGCCTAAGGGTCTATTCAGACGGACCACGCCACAGCGATAAATATGTCCGCAGCTGAGAATTGCGTTGTTGCATATTATGTCGGCGATAGCGTTGGAAGCTTGCGTGCGAACTATGAGTACCACGAGTTCTTGTGCATACCTATGTTGTGTCCGTGATGTCGTCGGTATTGAACACACGTTCGTAATAGTCGTTGAACGCACCTGCCATTTGTCGCACGTATGAAAAGAACTACCGTACCTGTAGATCCCAATATGCCCATTAATAGAGTGATTGTGGGGAAACAACTCCCACTTTTCCCATTGACCCTATAGCAACAATAAATATATGTTTGTTTGTAATGACGTCATATTCTGGGCGATAAAATGGGAATTTCTTGTATAAAACTTGTAAGTATACAATTATTATATTCAAGGAGATTCGCAATGGGGATAGTGACGGATCGGATAGTGAAATGGATCTACCGGGAACTACCTACGCGTGTATTACAAATATGTGTCCGGTGATATTGCTTGTAGACTTGCGGTACGTCTAAGTAGACCCTAACCAAGCACTAAATATTGTGGCACTAGAATTGGTATTACGTTAATCGGTATTTTAAATTGTACGTAATGTCAATTTATAAGCTAACAGATAACTAAGTACGTAGTTACTTAGTTAATGTACGTACTTAACTGTTTTAAAAATAAAATGAGGCCACATTATCAGACCCGGATTCATACAAGCAATTTGATGATTTCATATTTTTTATCTATATAAAATTCAAACAACGCTTCCAATGTGGGTAGGTACTAGGTAGATGAAGGTATCTTCCTAATATTCTTTTTAGGCATAAGAAAAACAAAAGCTTCTGTTCGCGGGCTATATTCGGCGTTTATTATTATGGCGAGCGCTATAAAAATGCGGCTCTAACGGAGAGCGCTCACGGAGCGGTTTGGAATCGCGCCCGCCGCGGCTGCGGGAGAGAGGTTAGAGAGAGCGCGCTCACGAGCCCGCTTGTTTTTGCGGGACCGCAGCCGCCGCGGCTGCGGGCGTCGCCCGCCGAGTTGGCGGGCGACGCCCGCAAGACCGGCGGTTATAGTTATATATGAAGAGCTGGCGAACAAAATGTTATATTTTTTAATCCGATGGTCTTTGGCTTGCTGAATAAGAATATCAACTTAATTTTACTTAAAACGGCCCGCATCTGTATCAAAATTGCATCCATAGGTCGTGGTTTCGATCATAACGGCATAATTACAATAAAGTTTCGAAAGATTTGAATAATCGAGCACGTTTTCGTTCAAAATGGATTAATTTCCATACTTTGTAAGATGTCAATCAAAATGATTATAATTTCTTTTTCAGAAGAAAAATTTGTTTTTTTTTACTAAGAATTTTTTTTAATTAAAAAGTTTATCATTTAAAAACTTTATTCACTAATAAAGTTTTTAAACAATTTATGTTGAAATTGGCCTAAACTAACTTACAAATGTCAGACTGACTTACAAATGATAGATTATTGTTGAAAATTAATTAGAATTTTTAGAAATGGTTTACGAATTATTAATTTCATAATTGAAATAGGTTAGAATTAACTGACATTTGATTCATTCAGTGGCGCCGAACCGCCATCTTGAATTATTGGTATAAATACGGGTAATTCGAAGCCATGAATTGAGTCTCCTCCAAAGACTCAACCGACTATTAGATGCTTCAGCGTCTAGGTCGTGATATTTGATTGAGGGCTGCGATAGCAATCACACTCTCATCGAATAAATGCTGCCATTTTGGACTTGGCTGAGTGTAATTAATTAATTAGTATAAAATATATTTGAAAATAGATTTCAGTTAAACTAATCTCTGAGTTGATATAAATTGAGTTATGTGCGGGTGATAAACGCAGATATTTTAATAATAGTTTGATTTAGTTTTAATATTAATTGATAGTCTGCTTCTGGAGTTATGTGTTTACACAAACAAGTTATTGCTTGCAATATTAATTAATTATTGCTTCCGTTAACTTATATGAGATAGCAAACTGAATTTAACATATTATTATGTTCAATAAAGTCACAAACTACATATGGGTAAATAAAAATCCACGCCAAAGCTCACTGTAAGTATGTCATTCAGTTTAATATTAATATTTAATAATTAATAGGTTACCTGAATCAATACAGGCCATACCTCTTCAAACTTTTAAAGTAAAACTAAAGAACTGGCTCATGGAGAAATGTTTTTACAATTTAAAAGAATATAGGTATGACATAAATTGTATTTATTGCAATTAATTTTATATTTATATCTTTAGAACGTTGACATGTATGCTACTTACGTCATTTTGTTTAGTCTTAAAATCAATAATTCAATTTGCACACTAATTTATTAGTTAAATGTGTTGGAAGACAATAAGCTTTAAGATCCATAATAGTTGTACCACATTTTTGCAAATAAAGACTCTTACTCTTTAGTTTGATGCAACTATACCGTTTTGTTCGCCAGCTCCTATAAGAAAAATGCGATCGCGCCCGCCAAAAAACCGCAGAGCTTGCGGGCGACGCCCGCAAAGCTCGCGGGCGCCCGCTGCCCGCCTTCTGCGGGAGCCGCGAGCAACCGCCAACTCTGCGGGAGTAAATCGCGTCGTGAGTTTTGCACTCGACATTTGTATGAATTTCGAGTATTGCGGGCCCGCAACCGCGGCGGGCGCGGGTGCGAACCGCTCCGTGAGCGCTCTCTCTTAAAATGGTTTTATTTACTTTTGCATAACTCTACCAGCTGCTGCTTAAATGCGGGCCATTTTCGAATTAGGACTATATATTTAGTTATTGATATCTCCATAACTCTTCTATAACTTTTTCGTTAATGTAAAAGTACTACATACCTACATAGTTATATATGTATAACTAAGTATACTTTCAGAGTTTTTCAAGGACCTGCTTTTTTCCATCAGCTCTTCAGCTAGAAGATATTATTATATGGAATGCATTATCATTATACTTTCTACGCATTTTATTTTCGCTACCACTTTGCTCCGCGACTTGAAGTATCCAAGTACTATAAAGTGTGTGTTTTTGTACTAAAATCCTCGTAAGCTTTCCAGTGCTATCTCCTGACAAATGACTGGGATTTAATATGCAGTCACTATATAAAATGGAACTTTAAAATCAGATCTGAAAAATATTCAAAAGGTTGACCACAGACTGTTTTAGTTTGTGGTCAACATAAACTTTTTGTTGAAAAAAAAATATATAGGTACGTGTATTTTATCGACTGCCTGTGAGCTAGAAGATATAAAGGAGACATATCCATAAATTACTCGAACTGAAAAGCATTTGTTTATTTAATCGTTACTTGTTTAAGAAATAAACTGCTAAGCTGAGTTGAAAATAATGATAAAATTTGGCCAGTATTTAACTCGCGCGTCCATAGTACCTATACGATTTTCAATACTCACTGCATTCAAAAACTAGATCAAACATTGTATATATCTCACTATGTAAATCTCCAAACAAAAAGAAGCTTACTAGCCTGCTGCAATGCGCCAGATAGCAGCGTGATTAGATATAAACATTCACATAGACACGTGTTAAAGTGGCAGTAATTAATTACATAGATTTGTAATGAGAGTGCTTCGTTTCAAATCTATTCCTATGCTCGGCATGTGCTTTAAAACCCCCTTCACACGAGCGACGGACGCGTCATTTTAACTCTGCATTTACTACCTACTTGTCTTCTTATTTCCCTACCCCTAAATGAGGCTAAAAAAGTTTTGGTGTCGTGGGACACCCGAAAGAAGCGAAACTCTGCCTCGCTCTATATTATGGGCAACAATGATGCCCAGCCAATGATGTGCGTTTCATCAACACGTGACGTCACTTTTGCCATTTTGGTTCCCACTCCAAACATCCTGAAAATTCTGTCGAGCTCGTCGGTTTTAAAATTACCTTGGGTGATGTTGTTAGACTTTTTCGCTATGGCTCCTTCGTCAAAGTCGATCAGACTGCTGTGAAGGAACTGCTAAGAAAACCTAAGTATAATACAACTTTGCAAACCTCATCTAAATAACATTTTAGATGGAATCATCTATGTAAACCAAAAACTGTCATGGGAACTGTTAATCAAAAACTGTCACAATGATTGTATAGTATATTGAATAACACTGCTCTCTATTACTGCAAGGACTGGCTATAGACGACGTGATGATGAAGCAATTTTACTATCGCCCCTTTGGCGCTGATTGTTACGAAATGCGAGAGTGACGGTAGTCGGAACTAAAGTGAACTGTGTTAAATTCTATTGGAAAATGTCAAATTCAGTTCTTAACAACATCGATGTGGCTGGCGCTTTAAATCGGCATAAGGATCAGTTGTAATTTGTACTTGTAGAACAATTACGGATTTCTCTCTATTTTTCTTCGTACTCTGCTAAATTCTTATCAGTTTACGTTATATGAAGAAATAGAGTGATAATTATCCACTTTTTGCCCAGTAACCAGATTCTGCCTAAACTTTGTGCATGTCGTATGTTACAGCCAAGTTTTTGTATTCTATTTTTCGACAGCGTAAATCGCCAGTGTGAAAGGGCTATAAAATAAACAGCTGCACTCTCTCATAACACACGTCATCGTCGGTAGTTGTTAAAACAGTACTTGTCTCAGTTTGGTTACGACTCGAGTGTTACAAGTGGTATTGTTTTTTTTTTTGAACTCCCGTTTCTGTTTGGAGAGCTATGAGTTATCGCTTCTGATAATAAATAGGCTGAAGTGCTTTATTTTCTTGTCTTTTCTGTTAAACATTGGCTGTTAATCATGTTATGTTCATAGCGATAGCGATGTTAAATACTCATAGGTCTAGACTAGAATAGTAAATAAATACTTAGTTAGTTTTTAGTTACCTTAAAGAAGAACAACAATCATTTTATCTCTTTATCCATTTTGAATTCCTGGTGCCCTCTTAAATCTGAATGAACAAAAACCTAACAAGACCATATTATTAACTAATCAAGTTCTTACTAGGTAACGGATGTACTTTGAGTGCTTCAAAACTCCGATTATGGGTCCTATAAAACAACCAATTGTCGGCCAGGCTAACATGTCATAATGCTTAAGCTTTCTTTTGTACCTACCTATGCAATCTTCAAGAAGCACTAACCTCTATGATAATCATTTCGTGATTTAAAAAAGCAGTTATAACAGAAATCTTAGTAGCAGAAGTGAGAGTGAAGGTCCACGGAAGCGGAATTAATGTGCCTAAATTGTGATAAATTGTACCTATTGGGAAATCTCAAATTTAGTACCTTCAAATTTAGGACTTTTGACTCGGATTTTTGAATCGGCACAAGACTCAGTCAGTTCATTCTCTTAATCGGAGCATAAAGGTGGACGTAAACAAGGGGGACGTCTTTCAGTCAGAATCAGAGTAACAGTTTCACAGTGTTTCACCGTCAGGAATTCCAATTTAAATGTAATTGTGATGATCGGAAACGGGGGTAGCGTGCAATAAGTGAAATGTAGAGAAAGTAAAATGATATCACGATTCTCAGACGGTCGAACATGGTTAGATATGGTTAGTGTGATTTATCTAATCTAGTGGTACAACATCCGCGCTATGTATTTTCACACAATATCACAAAGTTATCACCACTTTCCAATGTTATTCTAGCTCTAATGATGCATAGTATGTTGCTACTTTTAGTATTATCGGGTGTCAGTTTTTTTTTTATTTGATTGATTGATGGCTAAAATAAAAATTGATAGCGTATGAAATATGGTTCACGGGCGGCAGCGTATCCAAATTGTGCCAGCTTTAATGGTGATTTGTAGTCATAGTTATCCGCGGCTACTAGCGGAATTGCCACCGCCACACCCGCTAATATCTCTTAGTGTTATGAAACAAAATCGCAATCCGCGTTCGTCTGTATATTCGCATATAACTACGAAATGGATTACAATGATGATTTTACTATGATTTGGAACATTTCACTTGGATGATTTATACGAAGAGGAGGTAAATGCGTAACATATATATTATATTTTTATATCCAGTGCTAAACAGTCTAAATTATTCGCGAACAACTGCTCTAAAATAGTACACCTTAAAGCATTGCTATAGTATTATGATCCTTTCTATGAGGTGTCTTACAGAAGATTCCTTAATACTTTGATAAAATATTATCTATTCTATTTGAGAATTCATTAAGTTTTGTGATCTTACTTCTTGTGTGGCTTAGAGGATTCCTCAATACACTAAAGAAATATTTATTTTAAAATTTAATCTAATTCGTCTTTAGAGGGACAAAGATATCCTGTTTGAATACATTCTGGGAATGCTATGGCACAGAGGTTGACCCAGGTCATAAGGTCAGGTATTCTTAAATTAACATCGCAATGAAAACATACTTGCAAAGGTAAAATTTGCAGAGGAGTTCATTAAAAGTTTTTTCCATCTAACGAACCGTCAGATGAGTGTATACTCATCCTCGTTCATGTAGTATTTAACTAACTAGTAACCGTGTCCCGTGCAACTTTTCTATAGAAAAGCGCACAAAGCGACAGGTGCATAAGCGTGCGCGCTCGAGCGTCACACCGGATGTAAGGGGACGCTCACACCAGCATTGTTAACATATAAAACAAACGTAGGTGTAACATAGTTATTATCTGAAACTGTATTCGCAACCTTCTATGAGGGCTGATAAATAAGTATAACACGCTATTCGTGTGACGCCGCAGTAACTAGATGTTCTCTTATCAAATAAGGAACTGAAAGTTGTCTGAACGTATTGGAAGAGTGCAGTAATTTCAGTATAACAATTCACAATTAATTACAGCAATACATTTATTTCACTTACGAATAAATGGTGTAGACTGACAGTCCAATGAGAGAGTCCTTTGCAGAAAAATGTATTTCAAAGTCTTGATCAAGCTTTCAAAGTTTCGTAACCAATCAGGTTGCGCTAAAATCGGAGTTTATATATGTAAAATGGCTGTCCAATGATATTATTTGCAGAAAAATGTGTTCGAAAAATTCCTGATCAAAATCTTGAATCCACCAACAAATTACACGCAAATAGACGAGTATAATAAGTACTGTTTTAAGTTAAAACCCAATGGCGCCTCGTTGAAATGGTGCGCAGAGACACAATTCCCATTGAGAACATGACACTGCGCAGGTATTCGAAACCTGTTTTTTGTGTACGCGGCCAAGTGGGTGTGTGCCAGAAAAAGTAAACAAAATGTGGATAATGCAGTCGTGTTGCCGTTTAACGTCTAACTCGAAACTGGGGTCAGTACTTTACTTGTCAAGGAATAACTATGCACAAACGTTGTGCTCTTATTGTTAGACAAAAGAGCGTAGCGGAGACCAATCCTTAATTTAAGGCTGTGCTTTTGTACAGACAGAATTTTTAAACATGGTAATGCTTTCAGCTGAGGGTGATGAGTTAAAAGATTAATTTATCGTTGAAGGTTTTGTTAAACTGCGAATGGAATTTGGGTCACACGTTACGAAAGTTGAACTCAGTGTGCAGTTTAGAAAACTTTTGTGTCTTCTAACAATGCATAACGTTGCGCGTTGTAACGTACCTACTTATTGGCTGATTATAATACTTTTGGTCAAAATTAACAGTTCCACTAAGGATCAATATCATGCACTAATACAATATTTTATAAATCCCACTTCTGATAAAAGTACCTACCGAATGCGTTCTCAACATTATGTAACAAAAAATGCATGGAACTTCTTCATAGCTATTAAGTATGGTTATTGTGTGAGACGCGTATCCGGTATCATGCGGCTTTCGTTAATCCGTCTTATCGGGTTGCCGTTCCCTGTAACCTATGAGCAGATACTCCGTTTCTTCATATGGCTTCTCTCATCCGTTTAAATCAAAGAATGGGACCAAGGCGCAAAACCTTGACACGCTGTTTTCCTCCTGTGGCACTAAGAATGGCTGACATACTTAGCAATGTTGTTGTATTTTCAACCTAGTTCGACGGGTGCTCCGGAAACTCGGTCTGAATTAAATATGACCCTTTATTGAGTTCCGGCGCACAGCCTCCTGTATTTTTAATAGAGGTCAAAAGGTCGGCGAAACTAAATTAAACCCTTTTAATTTTCCATTTTATCGCTTCCGTTACCTTTCATGCGAGGCATCAGTGGACCCACAAAGGGGTGACAATCCGTAGTCACGAGGACCAGAATATATTATAACGATAATGCAAATTTCGTGGGGGTACAATGGATACACACTACCATACTTTAGTGAGGTTAGACTTGACAATAGGTGCGTCATTTTTATTCGCCTCATAACCTGGTACGGTCCTCAGAATATTGATGATGGTAACCCGGCCAATGACATTGGTTGTAGCACTATTATTGCTTGACTATAAGCTTATACTATAAGCTTGACTGCCTGGGTTCTTTTTCACTCGTCCGAGGTATAGAGCGATAATAGGTACCATCAGTATTATATCAAAATTAGTATGCAAGTTGTATCCTTCCCTGGCGTCAGCGAAGTCTCGTTAGGTCCTATAGAATTGAAATACACGTAGACGTATGTTTAAAATTAGACATCTTGTTAGTGGTATGATGTGAGGTTTTTCTGTTGCTTGTGAAAATCATGTGAAAGTGATTATCATTGGTCGGGCTAACGAAGCTTACAACAAAGAGGCAGAGGAATTGTAAAAACTGAAAGATTCATATTTATGAACCATTAGCCGGCTTAATGAACTATGCATCTACTACAAAACATACATTAACTGCAAAGCCGCTTTCGATGCAAGTAGTAACTAGTCTCTAACTAGTTAGATTGAAAATGTATATTCCGTGAGAGATCCATTAATTTAATGACTTCCTCTCGATAAATCTTCGCCGCTACGTTTGCAGTCTGTATCGTTTGCATTTGCTCAATTATTAATTCCTGTGTTATTTTATTCTTACTTTAAAATTCTATAAGCCTTAGAAGTTGAAGTTCCTTATATTCAGTTAGTCAATAGAAATCAGAATAGAGAAAACTTGTTTTGGATTTCATCATTCTGCGTTTTCCATAATTCATTCCAACGAAAGCTGTCAAAAGCAAATATTTAGATCTAGATCAATACAGCAACGTGTACTATTATAACCGGCCCTCTTATCTCGCCCTTTACGTTTCACTTCATCGCTTACTGCAGCCTTTGCATCGCCAGTGACCCACATTAAGCTTTCAACAACTGCATGTTACTGCTACTTTATGTAGGCTTGCTGGATTGAAAGTTAGTAGAATTTTCTACGCTAATGTTGCAATCCTGCGGGTATGGTAAATTCGTAGTCCATTGAATATTTTTTTTTTGTTTACTACTTATAGTTTTTTGCTATATGTATATTGTTAACTATTTAATATTTTTTGTGCTTTTGTTCACTCGACTATATCATTACAATTTATTTTAAGCAAAACTTCCATAAATGTGCTTAGAGGGAAATTCAAGGTTTAAATGCACTTGTACTTTATTTATTCATTTATTTGTATCTTTTGATCGTCGTAAGCTCCACGACTTGGATGTCGTCGTAAGGATCGACATCCAAGAAGGAGGAGGTTCTTATATCGGCGCACATCTTTTTTTCTTTCTTATTATTTGTTCGTTAATAGTATCTACGAACAATAAGTGTGTTTCTTAAGAGTAAAAGGATCTATATATCGTCTAGCTCAGTAAACACTTCACTGATTGACGATGTTGATTGTGTAATGTTTTGGAATTCAGTCATTGGGCAGTCCTATTGATCCCTAAATAGTAAATATGACCCACGGAAGTTAACTATTGTAACATTCTCAATTGCCTAGCATCTTCTGATATATCTTACAATAATTAAATAATTATCTGCCTTCTGTATTATCATTTATTATTTAATGTTTTAACCATGAACTTAGTAGGTAGGTATTAATACATCCTATGGTTTTATCTCTGCAAGAGAAACTAGGACGCCGATGATGTCATAGATTGTTTAGTATAATGATGTTTTTATATTTCGAATTAGTAAGTACTTACTGTGAACAGCATCGGAAGCCAATTATTTCACACCCGTAATCATTCCGATCTCAATGACACGCTTGTGATGCGTATCTATCAACAGCTCAATAGCTTTGTGATTGATTGCACTCGATGTATTTATATCAAGTATCTAACTGGTAAACTTGCTGATGTGTTTCATTTGTAGCATTATAACATCCTACGGTTAACATTTCAACTGAATTTTTTTTAGTATAAATAATGTACAATTTTATTTATTACAGCCGTTAAAGACTTACAACATACTCTGTACATCTTTTCCATCTCATGGTAAAATTTATATATAGTAGAATCGTCTTCGAAACCTATACTAATGCCAACAGGCGTGGCACGACGCCTTCCTCTGATTTAAATAACAATTTCATTATAGTAATAACATAGTTACATTTTGTGAGTGAAATTAGCGCGAGGTGCCAGACTGCGCTTGCTAGCATAAGTGAAAATAGTGATCTCAGCGTACATGTTCAATTTCTGTTATTCAATTTTTAGCGCACGGCTTTTGTATGTGGCCAACTGTATGGTAGTACTTTAATGACACGTGTGCTATAAAGATTTGCTTTAGAAAGGCAGCGATGTAGTAAGATCTATGCAATCTATCTATAATATAATAAAACTGTAACAGATCCAATTCTGTACATTGAAGATATTTTGAAAATTTTTATTGGAGGGCACTCTATAATCGCTACTGAAGCCAAAACTGCAATTTGTTTCATTTTTGTCTGTCTGTATCTTGGCCGCGCATCACGCCGAAACTACTGAATGGATTCAAATGAAACTTGGTACGATTTGAGTTTATACTCCGAGGTAGGACATAGGATACTTTTTATCCCGAAATTCAGCACGGTTCCCTTGGGAGAGGGGAAGAAAGTTAAAACCTGTATTTAGCTGTAATTCATTAACGCGTTGTTCGATTTAACTCATTCTTTTTTTGTTAGAAAGGTAGTACTTTAAGTATTGTCCCGTAAATATTTCAAGGTCATAGGTTTTTTAGTTCAGAAATGACAGACATTTATTGGGTTCAAATAACTTGGGACCTTTGTACGTACGGCTTATTTTAAACTGGCGTGCTTTTAAATTTATGTTTGTTGGCCTGTCTATTTGTTCCAGCTAATCTCCGAAACGGCTGGATCGATTTTGACGGAACTTTCAATGGCAGATAGGTGATGTTATAAGGAGTAACTTAGGCTACATTTAGTTTAGGTACAAAAAAGGATTATGGGAGCCAATCCGATCCTATATAAAAACCTATATCCACGCGGACGATGTCGCGGGGATCAGCTAGTATATAGTAATATATACATAGAAAGTCTTAAAATTACGAGCAAATGTATTGAAAACTATTTATCTAAAACCATGTGCTAACTCTGTTAACACGAGCCACCAGCTTCCCGATCCCGGTGGTCTATCTATATCTCGATAGCTTTCCAAGCGCGTTGAGCTTTCATTGCCCTTTTATGTTCACAGTTGTTAGGCAATCCACTGATCGGTTCTGTTTTATGATCGTTAATTGCACTTACGTTTTTATAACAAGCCTTTTGAGGTTACTTCCCATATAAAGTAGAAACGAGTTACTATATCAATGTTGTATTATCTTTTAGTTATATCTGGTAACATATTCAGGTAATCAACATACAAAATAACTATTGTAGTATTTTGTATGAGCAGCGATAATTATCTTCATTTTCCTGTGCATTGTATAACCATTGTGTGCATAGTAGATAAATATATATTTTTTTCTGTATTTCTAAAAACGGCAAAAATTTAATGACCAAGATCTTTGCTTTTACGCAAAATTATGGTCCTACATAATGTGTAAGTTCTTTACGCTGTTGAAAGCCACCGTAGAGATTTTAAACTTTCAGCAAATCCCTCTGAGCTCGGCCTCTAAAAGGTCTGCTTGAAAGCATATTTCGTGTTTGAGTAACCGTGGAAGTTTCAAAGTAATGAAACATTCGTTACCGTGATTTATATTTCAAGGGTGTGTAAATTATTCAAACGGCTCCTCGTAAATAAGCACGCCCACGTGACGGTAAACTTCAGGTAGTCTGTTGGTGAATGTGAAGTCTAGCTAGATTGTATATTATTATCCTTCATTTGACATTCAGGATCGAGTAGCATTGATATATGAAATACTAGCTAATACTCGAGCTCCAGCCGCGTGAAGAATCCCTTGGGAATTAATTAGAAATCCCTTGGGAACTGTTTTATTTTTCGAAATAAATAGTAGCGTGTGTCCGTCTCCAGAATGTAATCTACCTCTATGCTAAATTTCATTAAGATCCTTCCTATGGTAGATTTTTGATTGAACTTGAATTGAAAAATAACTCTTTTATTTTTCGGGATAAAAAGTAGATAGCCTGTGTGCGTATCCAGAATATGCTATGTATGTGTCAAATTTTGTCAAGATCCGTTCAGTGGTTAAGCTGCGGAAACTTGGAAAGGTTACAGACACACAGTTATTTTCGCATTTATTAATATTAGTATGGATTTCTTCCACAAAATGTAATGAAAGCAAATCGTGGTCTTAAAACTCGATAAGGTCGGAAAAATCTTCAGATCACTGGTGATGGTCTGGTCCATTTGTTTCAAAGCTTTTCGTTACTGATAAAAGCGATTGTGGCTTAACAAGTTCCGATAAAATCTTCGTCTCTATTCCGTCGTACTTACGCCAGGGCCCGCTTTGCAGCTGGAGTCGCTTCGACTATGACTATTTCCGATATGACTAAAATATTTCTTCGAAAATCGATAATTACTGATGATACATATTCTTATCGTTCAAACGAACTAATCAAATAATTAGATTGGAAATTAAAATCAAAATTTTCTTAACGAATAAAGGTACATTTTAGAATATGATGCTAATGCAAGCTTTGCTTAGACAATAGGTGCACAGGTTCTCAAGTGTTTACTTAATGTGGATAAATTACGAAAGAACCAAGTTCACCGCGAGGATGTCCCGTCAGAGGTAGACACGTGAAACGGAACTCCGCTTCCTTCATTTTCCACTTGGTTGGTTTTTGCTTGAACCCTTGCTTGCATGACCGCGAGATTGCCATTGTTCAAAGGCATTACTCTTAAGCTATCTTTGGATACATTAATTTTATACACACAGCTTGATGTAGGGCTAGGTACCTATCTACAGTAGGAACAGGAGATTCCTGCAGTCACATTTTTGGTAGAGACATATTTTCATAACGATTTTGTGAGAAATCTTTTAAAGATTTTCCGCTAACTTCTTACAAAAAAAAGTTAGCTCTAGATATTTTTAACCCCCGACGCAAAAAGACGGGGTGACGTGGAAGGAGTTTGACGTGTCTGTGTGTGTGTGTGTGTGTGTGTGTGTGTGTGTGTGTGTGTGTGTGTGTGTGTGTGTGTGTGTGTGTGTGTGTGTGTGTGTGTGTGTGTGTGTGTGTGTGTGTGTGTGTGTGTGTGTGTGTGTGTGTGTGTGTGTGTGTGTGTGTGTGTGTGTGTGTGTGTGTGTGTGTGTGTGTGTGTGTGTGTGTGTGTGTGTGTGTGTGTGTGTGTGTGTGTGTGTGTGTGTGTGTGTGTGTGTGTGTGTGTGTGTGTGTGTGTGTGTGTGTGTGTGTGTGTGTGTGTGTGTGTGTGTGTGTGTGTGTGTGTGTGTGTGTGTGTGTGTGTGTGTGTGTGTGTGTGTGTGTGTGTGTGTGTGTGTGTGTGTGTGTGTGTGTGTGTGTGTGTGTGTGTGTGTGTGTGTGTGTGTGTGTGTGTGTGTGTGTGTGTGTGTGTGTGTGTGTGTGTGTGTGTGTGTGTGTGTGTGTGTGTGTGTGTGTGTGTGTGTGTGTGTGTGTGTGTGTGTGTGTGTGTGTGTGTGTGTGTGTGTGTGTGTGTGTGTGTGTGTGTGTGTGTGTGTGTGTGTGTGTGTGTGTGTGTGTGTGTGTGTGTGTGTGTGTGTGTGTGTGTGTGTGTGTGTGTGTGTGTGTGTGTGTGTGTGTGTGTGTGTGTGTGTGTGTGTGTGTGTGTGTGTGTGTGTGTGTGTGTGTGTGTGTGTGTGTGTGTGTGTGTGTGTGTGTGTGTGTGTGTGTGTGTGTGTGTGTGTGTGTGTGTGTGTGTGTGTGTGTGTGTGTGTGTGTGTGTGTGTGTGTGTGTGTGTGTGTGTGTGTGTGTGTGTGTGTGTGTGTGTGTGTGTGTGTGTGTGTGTGTGTGTGTGTGTGTGTGTGTGTGTGTGTGTGTGTGTGTGTGTGTGTGTGTGTGTGTCTGTGTGTCTGTCTGTCTGTCTGTCTGTGTGTCTGTGTGTCTGTCTGTCTGTCTGTCTGTCTGTCTGTCTGTCTGTCTGTCTGTCTGTCTGTCTGTCTGTCTGTCTGTCTGTCTGTCTGTCTGTCTGTCTGTCTGTCTGTCTGTCTGTCTGTCTGTCTGTCTGTCTGTCTGTCTGTCTGTCTGTCTGTCTGTCTGTCTGTCTGTCTGTCTGTCTGTCTGTCTGTCTGTCTGTCTGTCTGTCTGTCTGTCTGTCTGTCTGTCTGTCTGTCTGTCTGTCTGTCTGTCTGTCTGTCTGTCTGTCTGTCTGTCTGTCTGTCTGTCTGTCTGTCTGTCTGTCTGTCTGTCTGTCTGTCTGTCTGTCTGTCTGTCTGTCTGTCTGTCTGTCTGTCTGTCTGTCTGTCTGTCTGTCTGTCTGTCTGTCTGTCTGTCTGTCTGTCTGTCTGTCTGTCTGTCTGTTCCCCTGTGGCGCTCAAACGGGTGGACCGATTTGAATGCGGTTTTTTTTGCCATATAGAATAGGTTAGAATAAAAAATGTTCTTGTAAGAAACGATATTAATAAACAAACTGCGTTACATTGCTGTGAATTTCCGCACCATAGGTCCGTAATTAATTATATTTAATATGGAACTTGGTGCTATTATAAAACGATTTGGGCGCCGAAATTTGAACACCGTTAGTTCGCTATAAAAGTATAAACACACAGTTGATGTTTCATAAGCCGTTGCTAAAACTGGCAGCCCCAGTGGCATTTAGGTCGCACATGATTGTATTTAGACTATTCCCCCCAAACGCTTCACATGTTCATGAGATTTACTGTGTTGCTCTCATGCCTAGAATTTATACGTACATATAATTAACTATTCTTTATCTGACATCTGTCCAAAAGTTCAAAGACCTTATGTGGCACAGTGAAGTTACATAGTTTGCGCCAAGGCGAGCGAAGTATAGGGGGGTCGCCCGCGTTCCCCGCAAGCGTCGATATCTACTCATGTTTTGACTGTCGATGTGCCGGGACTAAGGGTCGATTCACACTGATGCAGAGTCGAAGCGCATCGAAGTACAGTCTAATTTTTCTTCCATAGCAGTGACTGCGTCAGTGGGAATCCTCCCGCGCCTCATACGTCGCCCGCACTCTTGTTGCCTGCCTTGTTGCGAACTATAGGTACCTACGTACTTAATGCAAAGATCTGTTCTGGCACATCGAAAGCAAGTTTTTGAAAAAACAGATTGACTCCTGCTCCAATGATAATTTCTCTGGATATAATGTTGATATGTCACGATTCATGACTTTTCCATACTGTAATATTATTGACTTCATTAATCAATCACTCTAAGCAGATTTCTTACAAAATACACTCGAGTTTCACAAAAAAATTTGTGCTTCGGAAGTAGACTTAATTCTTAAATGCCGGTTCAATTCTAAAAATAGACACAGTCGTGTGCCCCCACTGTGTGTTCAAATCCCCTCTATGCGCCGGCGCATGTCGTTAAGTGGGATCCCTCGCACGTGCTTTATCACGGTTTTGAGTCGGATGCAAATACGGTGCCAAAGATAAAAACAAATTGTTAGATTTATGGCTTTTGCAACGGATGTTGCTCTTGTGTTTTTTTTTATTTTTTCATTCAAGAAACGATACTTAAGAGCAGATCAGTTGCTAGTCAGCAGTCAGATTAGAGCGTTCTCGAACGCGCTCCACCCTAACGAAGTTTGATTCATAATTTGATATTAACCTATCCAAGTAAAAATATGTAGTTTCAAAGCTACATGAGCTCGGGGATTTGTTACGACGTTTGGTAGGTACATGGGTTTAAAGATTTGTATGTAAATCTTTGAACTTGTGTATCTGTGAAACTACATACTTTTAGGAAGATCTGACCAACCACAGACACAATATTAGTTTCTAGAGCGTGACTTCTTTGTGTGGGATGCGCTAAATAAACTCTTCTTAATGAATATTTTCTATGTAATTAGAGGTAGGTACATAGTAAGTGTATTCGTTACAATAATTATTGATTCATGTTAATGCGTTCTCTTTTAACATTTCATTCAAGAATACAAGTTTGAATAACTAATGTAAAATTTAAAAGTCAATGAATTCCGATTCAAATCGGCAGTGTGACGACGGTAGTATCGGCTCTTCGTCGTAACGCTCAAAATTTGTGGTGTCTCCAGGATGCTTAAATTTAGGAACATACGGTGGAGGCCATCGACAATTTAGTATAGCCTCCCATTCCATACCTTTAAACCATCTGTGGTTCTTAAAATCCATCACCCCATTTTTCATCACCCCGAAACGTTTACTTATGTCGACTTGTAAAGTGTTCCTTACGAGATCTCTCAAGTCTCCATTGAAACTTGAAGGGCAACGATACTTCCCTGACACAATTTTCTCGTAAGTTTTCATTTGATCGTTGGCGTAAAAGGGAGGATAGCCTGCATTCATCTCAAACAGTAAAACGCCGAAGGACCACCAATCAACAGAAAAACCATAACCTCTGCTTAAGATTAACTCCGGAGCCAAATACTCCGGCGTTCCACACAAAGTCCACGTCCTGCCGTGTAATACTTTGCAAAAACCGAAGTCGGTTATCTTGAGGTATCCATTCTTATCGATTAATATATTTTCGGGTTTTAGATCTCGGTACACAAGGTTACAGAAATGAAGATATTCCAACGCCAGTATTACTTGACTAGCGTAGAATTTCGCAATGAGCTCTTCGAACTTGCCCATTTTCCGTAGGTGGCTAAACATTTCACCTCCAGGTACGAATGGCATGATGAAATAAATGTAACTGTTATCTTTAAAACTAAATTCCATCGCTACCGTAAAAGGAAATCGGATGGCTTCAAGTATTCGCTTTTCGTACAGTGTGTGTTCCACTTGTTTCATCTTCATTATCTTCTCTTTCTCCAGAATCTTCATTGCGTAGTATTTGCTAGTCTTTGAATGTTTTAAAAGAACAACTCTGCCGAAAGCTCCGGTACCTAAAGTTTTAACACGTTCCAAATCAGAGAAAATTATATTGGATTTAGGTTTCTTACACCACCGCTCATCGAATTCAATTTTCAGTTGCTCCAGGTATTTTCTGTACTGTAGCTGTTGTTGTACAGTATACCCGTCCCTGACTTCGGCGGACGTAGATTGATAAGATTTGTAAGACATTTCTTTAAATGTTCCATAGCTTTTGCTCGGATTCATTTTAGTTTTGTTGTCAAATTGACATTCGCCGTTGGTCCATTGCCAACTGGATTTTCGTGTTTGTGGAATGGCATAATAATATTAGTAGAAAATTGCGATTTCCTTTCGCGCGCGTCGAGGGGCCGTTTGAATTCCCCCGCCGGCGGTGTTCTCCGAGATCGAAAGTATACGCGAGGGTATAAAGAAGTGCGGGGTGAAGGGTGAACGAACCAGCTGTGGGGAAGGGTGGTGGGATCAGCTGTTTGGGGTGACACGCCGCGCCGGCCGGCCGGCGTCCCGACTGCTGTATTGATCAGACGGCACGTGGAACGGTACATATACGGTACATTTCCCGAAACTTTTCCCCTTGCAATACCTTCCTCCCTACACAGTAATAATAATGTACCTATACCGCCCGTCTCACATTAGATACATAATACATTACGAAAAATATGATGTAAGATATAAAAGTATTGCAAAAATAACATGTGGTTTATCAGTTCTAGCACATGGAGCATCAATTAAAAAAACCTTCGTAAAACTTTACTAAATATATGAACACATTACTGCATGCGTGCAGACAACGTTTGAAAGTGAAGGGCCTTTTGAACATTTATAATTTCAAATATTTGTATTTTATATATCAACTCCTATTTCATCGCAACTCGAATAAAATATATGTTACTAACAGCGAGTATTCGTTTTACCATATAAACCTCTTGAAAAGAGGTTTCCAAAAGAGTATTCTATGGAACTTTAAACTACTGATGTAGTTTAAAGTTCCATGGAATATTTCTATGAATAGCTAATCCAAGACAACATTATGCGGTCAATATAATATAATACTTTACAAAATATAGGTACTTTGTGTTATAGTTTTTTCCTGTTGACACCAATTAAAATAGCATGGATGTGATTAAACATTCAATCCACGGCAAAATTAATGGATCATAACATATTATATTGTCTTCTTATAGTAAATAAATTTAAATATTCAACCTCGAAAATTTATTGATTTTATTTTAAAGCTCAACATAATATTATTATGATTGTATGGGTAACATAGACAAAATCAGTCTACGACTTTGTACTAAACATATTATTATTTCCATGAAAATGTATTCGTTGTCGCATGTTATAATTCTTTTTACACGCTTTATATTAGCTTCACCTGTATGTATGTTTGTAACCGACTTCTTTGAACGCGATTTTGACCCACTTTAAACGGTCAGATTTCATTCAAACTTTGTAGATTTATCGAGGACCGATGACAATACACTAATTTGATAAGATTATTTCATTATTCAATTTGGAAAATAAGATTTTGTGTTCATTTATCAAAAGTCGTCGGTAAGGAAAAACAATAGACATTCAAAATCGCACGATAACTAACTGTAACTAGGGTAAACAGAATAGATGTCACACACAACTAAAATCTAAGCACAAAACGCACGAATGCGAAGATAAAACAATATTAAAACAAAATAATAATATTATTAATAATGAGTAGGTACTTATTTACTTTAATCATATTGTACGACGAGCGGATACCCGCGACTTCGTTCGCGTGTATATCGGTTTTTAAAAATTCCGTGGGAACTTTTTGTTTTTCTTAAGCTCTTTTGAGCTAAAAACTGTTAAAAGTTCACTGGTGGATGTTTAGGTAGATAAAAATGTAAACATCCGCCACTGAAAGTCCCATCAAAATCGATACAGTCTTTCAGAGATTACCCGGCAATTTTTAAGGTATTTCCTTTCTAACAAAAAAAGAATGAATGAAATCGGACCACGCGTTAATGAATTACAGCTAAGTACACATTTTGAATTTCACCCCCTCTCCCAAGGGAACCGTGCTAAATTTCGGGATAAAAAGTATCCTATATGTTACTCCGTAATATGAACTTAAATCATGCCAAGTTTCATTTAAATCCATTCAGTAGTTTTTGCGTGATGCGCGCACAAACATACAGACAAACAGACAAACAGATAAACAGACCAACAGACAAACAGACATACAGACAAACAGACAAACAGACAAAAATTTCAAAAATAGCGTTTTTACGTTCTATTACTTATCCCTAACATCCCCCAGTTATTATTTTGCAAAAATCTTTAATGTACAGATACAGCAAGTCTACGATTTTATTATATGTATAGATTTACAATAAATAACAAATAAAATAATTTATTAATAAGTAATTAATATCTGTTGTATTTTAAGTGACATGATTTTTTTTAGTGTTTTATAAATAAACCAATCTAAAAAGTAGAAAATAAATAATAGTTAAAGAAAACTAAAAAACACGCTTTTTTATAGAAAACCAAACTAAAAAATAGAAAACAAATTTTAATAAATATAAATTAATAATAGTGCGCATATGAAAAAAATGTATTTTATTTAAAAAAGCGTAGGGTGCTTTTAAGATATTATCGAAATGATAATCCTCTATACACCCATGCACCCCACGCTTTTTTTTAATAAAATACTTTTTTTTTCATATGCACACTATTATTAATTTATATTTATTAAAATTTATTTTCTATTTTTTAGTTTGGTTTTCTATAAAAAAGCGTGTTTTTTAGTTTTCTTTAACTATTATTTATTAATAAAACAAGACATCAAAAGAAACAGCTTGATGCCACTGTTTGTCTTTTCGGAAGATATGGCAGAGGCACGCAGAGGCGTGCCAATCGTCATTACTTTATGGAACGTAAACATTCGTTCTAGCGGTCGTTTGCCCTCGTGGACATAAGCCTTGCGATAAATATTTAATGAATCAAACAATGATCTTTTGAACCTAGGATAGTTTTTTTTCCATATTAGAAAATGAGATGATTTTTGTGTACCTATTTATTCAGTATCCCCAACTAGATGTTAAAACCTAACTATCACAAGGTCATGCAAAAATAATTTTATAACTAGTCCGTTACCCGGACCCGTTAGGTAGGCATCGTCCTGCCACATTAGTCGGAAAAAAAAAATTGATGTCGACAACAGCGCGACCTACCGGTTTCAACTATAGCTTAGAACCATCCACACAACCCCGTAAAAAATACAAAAAAAGTATCAAAATCGGTCAAGCCGTTTAGGAGAGAAGAATTGCGAACATACCCTACGCACATCAGAATTTTATGTATAAACACTAGCCGACCCCCGCGACTTCGTTCGCGTGTTTATAGGTTTTATATAGGATCGGATCGGATCACATAATTATTTTATGTACCTAAACTAAAAGTAGCCTAAGTTACTCCTTATAACATCACCTATCTGCCATTGAAAGTTTCGTTAAAATCGATCCAGCCGTTTCGCAGATTAGTTGAAACAAATAGACCGACAAACATTTTAGACGCACACCAGTTTAAAATAAGCCGTACGTTCAAAGATCCGGGTCCCAAGTTATTTGAACCCAATACTGAGCGTTTTAATGTCTGTCATTTCTGAACTAAAATACCTATGACCTTGAAACATTTACAGGACAATACATAAAGTACTACCTTTCTAACAAAGAAAGAATGAGTGAAATCGAACAAAGCGTTAATGAATTACAGCTAAATACACATTTTAACTTTCATCCCCTCTCCCAAGGGAACCGTGCTGAATTTCGGGATAAAAAGTATCCTATGTCCTACCTCGGAGTACAAACTCAAATCGTACCAAGTTTCATTCGAATCCATTCAGTAGTTTCGGCGTGATGCGCGGCCAAGATACAGACAGACAGACAGACAAAAATGAAAAAAATTACAGTTTTGGCTTCAGTATCGATTATAGAATGCCCTCCAATAAAAAATTTCAAAATATCTTCAATGTACAGAATTGGATCTGTTACAGTTTTATTATATTATAGATTAACTGAATGTCGCTTTTATATTCCCACGTTTATTTCTGTCTCCGATATTAATTCTCAATGTACTATAATACTGAGGAGATAGAAAATCTACTAAGTATCGAGCAAAATGAAACATTTCATCACATCTTTTAATCAAGACTTGGACTTCTCAATCTATTATGGAACTACGGAGACACCATAGAGAGACTATAATAATAACAATTGATACATTAGCGAACTATCTCTAATAAAAAGTTGCTATGACTACTGATGGGCGTTATAATATCGTTACAAACACACACGCACACACTTATGAAGAACACGGAAGCACTTGTGAAGAAATATAATATAGAACGATCGTGTCATAAGACTGAAACATATGGGTGTAGTGTTTGGTCATTTGGTGACGCGTGTGATGATATTGGGTGAAATTCTTAGAATAATTTAATGGTACTTAAAGATATTAATCTATAGATACTATCGTCATATCTGCATCCGCTCTTTATTATATCGAAGAGAATCTATTAGGGCACAGACATGATAAGAGATAAGATTGCGTGTGAAAAGATAACGTGCTAGCAATGCATATATTCAGAGCTTTAAATAGTTTTGCATTTTCAATTAGGTTAGATATACTTAACCGGTATACTAACTTACAAATTCATATTTCTGGTATTTTCTTTCAAAGGTAAGTAATCATCCTCCAATAAGAATCGTGCGTCAAAGTAGGCGATGTGATTGCGGTTTTAGAATTAGTTTCACTGTCGTGAATAGCTGTTTGGTGATGTAGATGTATGTATGTATTATTGTACTGAATTCGGTCATCGCAATTTAGAACAGTTATTACCCAATGTTATTGTTCTTGACTGCGAATGAATAGAATGGCTTATGACCTCGTACAATATCTGTAATATATTCCGGTGAGATGAAGCTCCATATTATTATCTTGTTGTTAAATAGATTATACCACGCAAAAATCTAGTTTATCTATAGACTGATGGTTTTAGGTATAGTAAGTATATTAAGGGTCTAATCATGGAAGTAACACATGGTACGTAAACAATAAACTTACTTGTTGTTGTTACAATTTCGTAACAAATTTTAGTGAGAAATCTTATAAGTAAATTAAAGAAATGGACAGACTGGCCTAATATTGAAGAGCGTCCCAAACGCGTGTTTGTATTTTGAATGGACAAAATGTCAAAAATCTGGTTACTAAAGACATTTCACATGAGATAAATAGGTATTTTAGACTAAGGATCAAAGGAAAATTCTCTTATAAGGAGATATATAGGTACTTAGAAGAATATTTCGTATAAGAAGATACTATAGATTTAGAAGAATATTATGCTAAAAAAGTAGCTTTGATAGAGACAAGATTTGGAAGTTTGTATAAACTCCGCCCACTTTAGTCCATAATATTGTAATAGAAGGTGGGTGTTAGTTTATCAGATTTATAGAACGTTATGAAACTTATGAACTCACACCGTCGCGTCGGTCAAGGTTGCGGAGGCCCGCAGTCCGCAGTGGACTTGGCACCGGCGCGGCACCCGCTGGCGCATTCGGATGTTTCCTTGGAGACGATGCCGTAATCTGTGAGTTACATAACACGCAAGGATTGCGAAATCATTTCCGTTATCAGGTTGTTTTTGCCTCAGGAATACATTTGTTACATCATCTCCATTTTGGATATGTAGGTTTAATACTTAAATATTAAATTTATACCTATACATTTAGAAGTCATATATAATAGTAGTTTATGAAACGGTTGCATAATAGAGGTTATTAAAACACGAGTGTTAGTTTAAAAAACGAGCCGCAGGCGAGTTTTTTAATAGTATTACACGAGTGTTTTAATAACTAATTATGTAGAGTTTCATACACTACTTTATCTAAGCTCATCAATAGGTATCTTACGTATAAAAGAAAAGACTAAGAAATTAACAAAATTATTTATTATAATAAGTATTCATGTTTTGGATATTGCAATTTATAAATGTACTCAATTCTTCAGGGGAGAACGTTTTTGCATTTTTTCCCTTAAAGCCCTGCGATTTTCTTTTTAAAACAGCAATCAGTCTTGTGTATTTAATAATATCGATTTGGTTGTAGATACTCAATATACTTTTGAGCATTGAGTATTTAGCCCATAAGGACAAAGACTTAAATTTATTTGATAATTCTTGGAAATATGCTAGCATTACATTTTCTGAAAATGAAGTGGTTTTTTTCAAAATTTTCCAACTCATAAAATCTTGGTAACATTTATCGTAAATTTTCTTTGATTTTGCTGGCAAAAGATTATTTGTCATTCCCGATGCTATTTCCAGAATGTCTGGTGGAGTTAAATTCTCTTCAGTATCACTGCTAGACATTTTTCCGCGCAACAAAAATCACTTGCAAAATTTTGAGTTACAAAAACTGAATAGTAAATAAATAATAAATTAAAAATTTAAATAATAGGCGCCAAAATTCAATTGTCAATTTCGAATGTGCGGTGCGTGCAGTGCGTCTATGGTCAATTATGGTAGCACTACACTCTGTCTTCTGGCCGCATCTTGCTGCCGCCACACTTTCGCAGTAGTAGTAATAGGGTAACTTTGATAGCGGGATAATCATTGTAAGTAACAAAATTAAACTAACTAACTATTGTAAACTAACTATTGTACCTATTTCTTTTAAAATGTTTCTTTTGTTTAATTTATGTTTTTTTGGTGTACAATAAAGTATTAAATAATAATAATAATAATAAACACCCGGCATGGCTCAAAAATACCAGAACCCAGTGCCTGTACTATAATGTAGAAAAAATTATTTTTTAACATTGTTTTGCAATAATTTCCTAACAAAGTAGTGTTATAATGAACTTTTTTAATTTTTTTTTAAATATTATAGATGTATGTGAATAAAGTAGTCCAATATATGACACATTTTGATTTCATATTCGGAATTTTATGATATGAGAGTAGATAATAGTTATTTATGCAACTGTTGTATAATAAGGGGTATTATATCGATTATGAGTAGAGCTGAAGCCGAGTGTGATAAGACATTGGGTGTTTTGATTTTGGCAATAAGCTAACTGTTTTAGAATCTTTTAAAGCATGGGTGTAGATAAATATTAATTATGTTGTACACAATCTCTAAACTAAACTAAATTGACAGGTTTAAAAATACTGCTGTACTTCTCCACAGGCAGTATTGTGAAGGAGAGGAATAGAATTAGACCAGTCATTTGAGTTTAGGAGATTGTGTAAAATAGAATTAGCCACATTGACTGTTTGTAAACGACTGAAGCTATGCCCCCCTACAATCTCAATTGTGGTGATTGGCTGAAGCTATGGTATTCTTGCTGCAACAATGCATTCTAGCCAATAGCGAGAGAGTATCGGACAACGAGGGATGAATGCGATCGTCATACCATAGGTTTCATTTTTAGATAATTGATCTTCAGATTAAATTCGTTTAAATGAAAGCAAATATTTCACACTAATAACACAAATAGATCTACAATAGTCAATAATGTACATGTATACCTTATTATTATTATTGTATAATCGGACTCTTGCATCTTTTTACACAAACATTTTACAATACGAAACTATTAATTATACCCACACAGAACTGGAATTTCCATTCTTCTAAGATGTTATATCATTAACTTATTACCATAAATATCACTTTGTATGCAAATTCACGGACATTAAACGAAAGTGGTGCACTAAATCTCTTTCTAGTTTCCGGAATGTTTACCAGTTATTTTTAGTCAGTTCGAATATGGAATACCTATCTATAGACTTCTGACAGGAAGAGTGAATGAAACAATCGCGCGACAGAATCGTGTCCAACGCGATTGATGCTAGAAGTTGTGTTACAAGAAACTGTGTGAAGACGTTTACATTGCGAAGAATACGCTTCCCTTGAATTTTAAACAGTACACGCGCGATCAGTGCGTCCTGCAACTCCTGCATATGCCGTGAAGTTTGTCGTGCGTTGTGTATGTTCAGGCTATAATATTGAAAAATGCTTGCTCATTAATTCCACATACATTTCCACACACATCAAATAGTACACGCGCGATCAGTGCGTCCTGCATATGCCGTGAAGTTTGTCGTGCGTTGTAGGTATACTATGTCCAGCCTTATAGCCTATAACGTTGAAAAATACTTGCTCATTAATTCCACGTGGTAACGGCGCGGCGGTTACTTTTCGAGGACGATACAAACGTAAAAAAAACTGGACCGCGCCATGTTTTCATACGTGTTTTTTTTTGTTCGTTTGAACTTTGAGGCCGGTTACGCTTTGTATGTTTTTTGGCATTTGGTAGGTATATTGCGAAGTCTATGCTAATTGTTAGATGGGAATGTTGTGTAACCATTAATTAGCCATCCAAAGCAGTTGGTGATTCTTAGCAAAGTCTGAGCATCTAGCTTACGATTGCTGTGACATTATTTTTAAACCTTTACTGCAATGGTTGTGAGTTCAATAAATTAATTTCTTGCATCAGTCATCTACGTTCAGAAGATTACAATTCGGGAAATCAAGACACAAAATTTATATTTTTGTTTAGAATCTTTTTCTCGTCTATCGTCTCCAATATTTCATTTTTCAGCATAAACCGCATTGAGTTATAAATTGCGGAATCAAGCACAGTACAAAAGGCTATGAAGCAATCAAGGGGACGTGAATGGAGTTATTGCCTTTCTAGTGATGTTTGCCTACCGCTCGAACCTAGATTTAAACTTATACACTTTTGTATACTTGTATAAAATATCTTTATTTGGCTGGAAAAAGGGTTTTTTTTTTTTCATTTTACTCTCTGATAAAACCTTATCAAATCATTGTTTTATCAGTTACAAGTGTTCTGGGAATTGAATCAATATGTTTTATAGATTTTTTGTCAGGTGTTTAGGTAGCGCTGAACCCGTTTTGTTAGTAACCTCATGAATGAGTTGAATCAAACTTGATGACATCGTTTTCCCTATGCCTATAATGAAATTAGCGCCTACTAGCTGGAATTTAAAGCTTAAACGATCGACTATCATAGTCGATAGAATGATGGCATCTAGGATTTGTTGCCCGTGGTCCCATCGCGTAGTCCCTCGAAGGGACCACGGGCAATTTTTTTTACCCGTGGTCCCTGCGGGAAATATAATGCGACCGAATTTAAAATGTAATAGTCTGATACTTTACATCACTACCAAGAAGGTTATAAGTATAATTATATTCTATCACTACATATGAACAAAGTGAAGTAAGTACATAATTATGAACATACTGACATAGTTAGTCGAAAATTCGTGTTCGTAGTTTCTAACAAATTTTTAACCGACTTCATAAAAAGGAGGAAGTTCTCAATTCGACGCGTATTTTGTTTTTGGCGATGTTTCTCCATAACTCCATCAAATCTGAACCGATTTCATATTTTTTTTTTATTTGCAAGAACGTCCAGCAAATATTCTTATTTTTAACCGACTTCCAAAATGGAGGAGGTTCTCAATTCGATGCGTATTTTTGGGGAAGGGCCCGTGGTCCCACCGATTTGACCTACCAGTGGGTCAAACGCTATACTACCTATACTACTGAAGGGCCCGTGGTCCCACCGGGCTAGGCGCGAATGCGATATAGTGTTATCGATGTAGTTATTTTTACTAATGAAATATTTAAAATTACAATATTTTTAACCGACTTTAAAAAAGGAAGTTCTGTATTCGACACGTATGTGTGTGTTAGTATGTATGTATGTATGTTTGCGATGATTTCAAGAACCAATGAAACGATTTTGATGATCACTAGATATACTATATAAACCCTCCTGAAAGTATGTAGATTACGATAGTGTAAAAATCATCAATATCAGTTCATTGGTTTTTGAAATCATCGCAAACATACATACATACATACTAACACACACATACGTGTCGAATACAGAACCTTCTTTTTTGAAGTCGGTTAAAAATATTGTAATTTTGAATATTTCATTAGTAAAAATAACTACATCGATAACACTATATCGCATTGGCACCTAGCCCGGTGGGACCACGGGCCCTTCAGTAGTATAGGTAGTATAGCGTTTGACCCACCGGTAGGTCTAATCGGTGGGACCACGGGCCCTTCTCCAAAAATACGCATCGAATTGAGAACCTCCTCCATTTTGGAAGTCGGTTAAAAATAAGAATATTTGCTGGACGTTCTTGCAAATAAAAAAAAATATGAAATCGGTTCAGATTTGATGGAGTTATGGAGAAACATCGCCAAAAACAAAATACGCGTCGAATTGAGAACTTCCTCCTTTTTATGAAGTCGGTTAAAAATTTGTTAGAAACTACGAACACGAATTTTCGACTAACTATGTCAGTATGTTCATATGTACTTCACTTTGTTCATATGTAGTGATAGAATATAATTATACTTATAACCTTCTTGGTAGTGATGTAAAGTATCAGACTATTACATTTTAAATTCGGTCGCATTATATTTCCCGCAGGGACCACGGGTAAAAAAAATTGCCCGTGGTCCCTTCGAGGGACTACGCGAAGGGACCACGGGCAACAAATCCTAGATATCCACTACTGGACATAGGCTACTTGCAAAGGTCGCCGTTCTCCAGAGAATACTTTCTAGTGCCGCCTCTGATGCTGATGTATTTTTGAAATATGTAAGAAGGTCAGAAAATATTATGTAGAGTAAATTTTCTATTATGTGCATCAACATAATAGAAATCTTTCTATTCAACCTTTTATCGAGCCAATGGAGTGTTCATTGTCACCGCTTGCCCTTTACCGATCCCCTTCTGCCCTTCATCCACTTACTAAATATATCTCACCTCTACACGAAATTCAATAGGTGTTATAGCTATTGTGCTATGATTACTAGAAGTAACAACACTGTTTGCGTTCTGCGAAATTCTAAACTTCTTAGTTTGAGTCTCTTTTATGGTTTCAATTCAACTTACTTTTCCACGCTCAAATTTTGGCTAAAATTCTGTTATATTTATCTACCTAATAACTCGTATTTCAAGTACCTTTTAACACTTATTGACTGCCTTATTCACACACTACTCTATAGTTACACCAAGTTAGTGGTTTTGGTTTATATAAATAACGAGAGTTGAAAGCAGTTTAAATAAATTATTTATTATTTCGAACAGATGGATCAATTTCGTTTTTTGTGATGTTTGTTTACTTGCATCAGTTAAGCTCAAGATTTTCGGGCTTGGCTTCGTTACATCATCTGAAACTGTATTCAATGTTTTAGTTATTTTATTTTGTTGAAATATCTGCATAATGTCTACAGTTTATTTAACCATTTAGTTTTAGTAGAAGAAAATCTGTTTACTTACTTTATTTGAGCCATGTTTTCGTGATCTAGTTACGATTAATGATCTATCGGACTTGGTTTCTCTATTAGAAATTATAATGATGCCAAAGACTAAATGACATTGAGATTGTTTTTCAATGGCTTTGACATCATCAATCAATCTTTTCAATTGATTTACAATCTTGAAGTATAGAAACATCAAAAAAAAAAACGACATTACGAAAACTACCATAAGTCGATAATAACAAATGCGATGATCTCAAAGAGTGTTTGCGGTCTCCATTTTGTTCATTTTCAGAAGTAATTTAGAGTTTTGATGAGAGTTATTACCTACCTTATCTATTTAAATTACGTTAAATATGATATAATTACTATTTTTTAGTATGTAACATTTGGCATTCTTATATTAAAACTCAGAACTCAGAAGTAGGCTATTGGCATATCATTTACTCAGCTCAGGTCTCTGAGTCACGCATCTCGCAAGTCGCAACGCTGCGTATTTACGATATGCAGCGGAAATTGTGGTATGTAATTATTATGAGTCGAGGTATCTGGTGGAGTACCGGCTATTACTTGGAATTAATCTGAACTGCCACTAATAACTAGTTACCTACTAAATAATGGCTACAATTCTACAAAACTAAGACCCAAAATGGGCTACAGTGTGCTTAGTCTAAAGCGGAGCACTCGAAAACGAACTCGAAAACTATTGATCGATTTCAGAGTAA
The DNA here is from genome assembly GCA_920104075.1 of Melanargia galathea. Taxonomy (NCBI): domain Eukaryota; kingdom Metazoa; phylum Arthropoda; class Insecta; order Lepidoptera; family Nymphalidae; genus Melanargia; species Melanargia galathea. The sequence goes on along the minus strand of OV049862.1, from coordinate 5,676,855 downwards.
AATAGACCTAAAATGTCTTGTATTAAGGTTTGAGTTCGCCAATACATTCAGCATTGTACGAATGCTGAATGTATTGGCGAACTCAAACCTTAATACAAGCCATTTTAGGTCTATTTTACTCTGAAATCGATCAATAGTTTTCGAGTTCGTTTTCGAGTGCTCCGCTTTAGACTAAGCACACTGATGATGCTATTACATTAAAAGTAGTACCGTCCATTTTACATGGATTTCTACAGTAATGGTCATTATGATATCACTCCATTTAGTTTACTTTGTTTTGATTGAAAGCATTATCGCCGGGGCTATACGTGCCAGTTTGGTAACTTAGCCAAGTGGATGGCCCTGACCTATCACATCGAGACGAGACCTGCGTTTATTTCATACTGATATGCCATAGATCGGTCGTCAAAAACTTGAGCAATGCTTGCGGTTACGTTTAGTAATACAATCTCACCACAACAAACCCTCAGCTGAGCCTATGCCAACGAACCTATTAATATTAACCGGTTTTCCGTAAGAATAATGGTCTTTTATGTAACCTTTTGATTTGAATGAATTTGAAAACGCACATAATGAAATTAAATGCTTGAGCTTGGTACTAAGATTTGAATGCTTAAATGTTTGTCTTAAAGATGTTTGAAAACTTTTTGTAATTATGTCAAGTCATAAAAAGGACGTAGTTACTAGTTAGTACCTAAGGGCCGGCCCGCACTTACGCGGCGCTGCGCGTCGCTGCACGCCGACCTCACGCCTGCGGGCCGACCCTAAGAGTTAGTTACCGTCCCAATTTCGAGTTCTGGCTTAAACGGTATGGGCAGTTAGGGGCTTTAATATTGAATAGAAGCAGGCGTTACTTTGCGGAATTCCATGATATATGTACAATGAACACAAAATTATTTTGCTATAATCCGCTAACAGTGACTTTGTAAGCACAACACTACACAAATTCACCACGAAAACTCTTCTATGTGTCACATTTAAAATTCTTCTATGTGTCGATCCTTATTCTGGCAGTGAGTAATTCCTTACACATTCCATGTTACGACCCGTTTTCATGGCTAACCATTACTCGCATCGTAAAACCGCGTGCGTTAATGAAAGGAAATATTGTTTTCCCTTACTTATGTTTGCGTCCCCCTTCATTTCTTTGAGCGCTATTAAATTTCATGCCGTGACCCCAGTGGTGACTGGTTATTGCTGGAAATGTGCTGAATCCTTATTTGACGGATTCGAATTCGAACCATCAATGTATTTTCGAACCTAATAAGTATTTAAGTACCATCTTTGTTTTTCATAAAAAAATGTTATCGTCACTGCTTTTGAATTTAGGTCTTGTGTGAAAGAAATAAAATGATTGTTTACTCAGTTTAGTTGAGCTAAGGTTTTTAGTTTCTGATTTTTACTTTTGATAAGCACGATTGATTAGGAAAGTTCCTCCTTTTACCTTGTTGTAGCTCTCATGAATAAAGTCGTCAAAATACTTTGTTTTAATAATTTATGATCAATCGAACCATGATTATTTATTTATTCAAATTTTTAACCATTGTCTACGTTAAAAAACTAGCAGTTCTTCGTAAACAACTGAGTAGGTTTTGTCGATAGATGCTATTAAGTTATCATGATTTCGGGAACTTATGATATTCTTACCAAAATTATTTTAAAACAGTAAATAATTACTCATCAACGTAGAAACATGGAAGTCTTGTCAAGGACCATTAATAGAAAAAGTGCCAAAAGAGAACAAATGATTTAGGTTTTTTAAAAAAAAATCTGGTTTGTATATACCAGATATTAATTTTAGTAATTTTTATAAGGCATCACTTGTATCATCTTCTGGCACACGAGCTAATGATTTGATTTTTTCTGCCAACAACTCCCTATCTATTATTATTTACTCATCGTACTATAAGAGAATTTCTTTGTTTCAGATTTATCAAAGAACCGATTCAGTGAAGTGCCAGATGAAGTGACCACGTACATTTATTTAGAAAAATTATTGTTGTCACAAAATGTTATAAGAAGTGTGCCGGACGGTGTTGGTGGACTGCAGTCACTTACATATCTAGATCTTAGGTGAGTAAATAAAAACACTGTATTATAAAAAAACCGAAGTACTTATATTTTAACTTTATAAACAACATCAAACATCTTAATATAAGATTTCTTCTAAAGTGAATGAAAAAGGTAAACAAATAACCCTTCTGGAATCTTAATTTACCTACTATTTTACTGTAGAGACCTAACATAGGAACAGAAATAAATATTAGCTGGTGCCTGAGACTTCCAGAATTCGTCTCCAGGACAATTCAGTATAATAAAAAAAACGCAACAGATTATTCATACTCGTAGGTAGTAACATCGACATAAATATCATATTGATAATTATTAATTAGCTATTAACTTTGAATTTGGGACGCACAAAATAGTCCTTTCTGTCCTGGTTATAATCTGTTTGAACTAATTTAATAATGCTCCGATACATTATAATAAATTGATAACGGTAATCGAAGTCGTTAGTTCCGTACTTCTTGAGCTTTGAACAAGAATTTTTCTCTTAATGAAACTTACATAAAATTATTTGCTTTCATCAAATCGCGGTCACAATGTTCTGTCTCAAATGAACAGAGCGAACATTTACATTTTAGTAACATTTTTACTTAAGTAAGAGCCTGTTTCACCACCTCTGATAAGTGTCGGATAGCCTAAACGCAAGTTTTGTCACTTTCTTACTTTATGTCAAGTGACAAAGACAAAATATGTGAATAAGCTACCAGACACTTATCAGAAGGTGGTGAAACAGGCCCTTAGTAACCAAATTACAGTGATAAATACTTAATCACAACATTTTGTAATATAACGCGGTTCATCCTCATTAATACAGACGATAATACTAACTAAAATAAACATAATCAATACAGTCTTCTAAGTCTTTGTTTCTATTATTATAGTCTTTAAACATATTAACAATCTCACTGGTGCTATTTCTTTTGTACATATGTAAATTGGCAGGTCTAAAAGTATTGTTATCCTTTTATGTTGTAAGCATCGTGAAAAGACTCCTATTCATTCAAAGACTACTATACATTTTAAGATCTGCCAATTTACTCCACAGATTGTGTGTAATCGCACTTATGACCAACAAAATTATGAGACCCTACATTATTTTATGTTCCATCGTCGCGTGGTAGTGGCCGTTTCTCAACACTTGCATCATCTCCATTTTGACGTTGAGACGGAACTCGTCCGGTATGGATTTCAAGTGCGGCAACAACGACAAAAGGAACAGTTTATCTGGATCCTCTGGCTCGTACCTGCTTTGGTTATTGTCTACACTTGCGAACGCGAATTCGTCGATCTGCTTGTTGTTGCTAGTGTTTATGGTTGGTGATTCGATCGGCGCGTCGTCATTGTAATCGTCATTGTCATCAACGTCATCATCGGAGCTCGGTTTGCTGAGTCTCAATCTCTTCTTTGGTTTCCACACTCTCTTCTTCGCGCGCCGTCCGTCCTCTGAATCGCTCGACGGCACCTCTTGAGAGTTCTCCTGGTTGTTCATTCTCATTTTGAGGAATTGTAAGTGTTTGGCGTACAGGTACGGACGTTTTGTTCTGTTAGGATGCGTGATGTACTTCTGGAAGCAGTCCCTGATGCTCTTCCATTTCTTCTGCAATTGGAGCTCTGTGAATTGAAAACGAAGTAAGGTCAAAATAAAAACTTGTTACATGCAAAAATGCATCCTGTTGTTGCAAGAAACAGGATGCATTTTCGCTTTATTTTTATCTGTTCATCTACCTACGTGTTTAGGTCATTGGCGCATCAATTATTGTACAAAACCGCGTGCGATTTGTACGTGAACTCTCCCATACTAGGTAACAACGTACATCACATACTTTAGATGGCGCTCGCCACCGCGGCCGCGAGTTGACGAGAACACTCAGTGACAAAGTAAAAAAAGTCTATCTAGTAAATTCAATACCATTTATTTGTACCTATATCGCTAACATTAGCTTTTACACGTAGATTTATATAAACTAGTATAGGTACAAAACTATCGCTGTCTGTACATATTATGTAGCATTCATGTAGGTAAATAAGTACCTACCTACTAACTGTATTTACTTACCAAACACCGATATCCTTCACTTTTAGTTTCCCTATATGAGGAAACAAATTGTTATTTATGTTTAAAACAGTGCATAAATAAGTACCTAGGTAAAAATCTTATAAAAAAAACAACAATTCAAAAGTGTTTAACTGTTTATCTATCAAAAAAAAAAACAACAATTCAAAAGTGTTTAACTGTTTACCTAGTTCCCGCATCTCGCTCTTGGAAATCTTGACGTCGCTAGTCATGAGTGTGCTCACGACCTCGGCCCACAGTATGTGCCTTTTGTTCTTCGCCTTGTAGTCCATATGCTCAAAGTCCCATATGCCCGGGCGTTTTTTCACCTCCTCTATGAGCCGTTCGGGGTCGTACTCGAACTGTACCGTATTCGCGGTCATTTCGAAGATTAATTATTTTGCTGGGTAAGCTCGTTGAACGTTTATTATCTGCGACCGGCGGGCGGCGGCGTGCAAACGCGGCTAACAACACGGGCGGCGGGCGCCGGGCGACTGACGCGCAGCGTGGGAACGCGCGGTGCGGTTTCAAAATGGCGGCGCAGTGCGACTGGGTTGGCCACCTTGATTCAACTTTGAACTCGGATATCTTGGGATAACATTGTTTTAAATAGATTTATGCAAATATTACGAGTTTATAATATTTCCCGTCTTTGGTTTATTGAGACGTCACATGTTTTTTTTTAAATTGTTGTCAATGCTTATAACGGCCAGTAATGAAAATATTTATTAAGGAAAAGTTTTTATTGCCTTTACCTTGTGTTTATGTACTAAATACTATTCAGCATTTTTTTCTATCTCTTTTAATTTAAACATAATTTAATAGATCCTTTAAAGTAAATAGGTAAGAACCTACATTATTTTTAAAGCGAAGCATCTTTCCTGACGTCTGACATGGGAATAGAAATCAAATTAGATGGACAGTGGCGTCGAAGCTTCATTTACCAGGCGTCCGTTATCCTAGCTACGACAAAAGCGACGCGACGCTAAAATATCAAACAGTAGCTGAAGCAGTAGCTCTTTACGTGGCCTACATTGTCGTAGATAAGGTTGTCATTTTCTAGGAAGTCGTATAATATCGCCTCGCGTCGCTTTCGTCGCTCACCTAGTACAAACCTTTAGGACGTGTCCTGCGACAGTTTTTCTTTATAATATCACATAAATAATCAAACAAAGTCTTCGAAACGAACATTTGTTGTGTCTAGTCGAATGATGGTCCCCCTACTAGTAGCTGCGTATCTCTATCGAGCGAGGTGACCCTGCCGGGAGTGGGGGTCGCGCGGGCACGCGGCGGGCGCCGACCGCGTCCGTCGCTCCGCGCCGCGGTAACGCGCCACCCGCGGCAACGGCAGTCGCCACGCCACGTCGAATAAACCAAACGCTACGTTGATTGCCACGCGCGACGCGCGCGCTTGCCCTGCCTGGCGGACGGCCCGTACTTTTACGTCACAACTCACAGTTTACCAAGCGTGGCGGCAAAGCGACGTAATGTGACGTCTGCAGTAATCGCGATCATTCATGTTGATTGATATTGCAGCTGTTTTGCGAAACTTGTTATCGCATTCGTTGTTTTCGGCTGCATTCTCTATTGACGCTCGCTGTAACTAAAATACTGACTGTCGTTTTTAACAAAATAGCGGTTCTGTTTAGGAGTTTCATACTTACTTAGTAGGTACCTAGTCGGTTTTTGAAAATATTTTTTTACCTGCTACAAATGTTTTTGATTAACATAGGTCCTGTGACTTTTGCTCATTTCGTTAAACTAGGTGCATAGAGTAAGTAAACTTAATCTAGCGCGAACTAGGCGATGAGCCGGTTTCGCAACCATCTCTTATTGATATTATAATGGTATTAACAAATTATAAAGCGGAAAAACCTGTCAGGACACTCGTTATCCTTAATCGGACACTGACTTGTTTTTACAAACTCCGAGGACATTGAAAATGGAATTCCATTTACAAGATGCCTAAGCCTTGAGTAGAGTGAAGTTAAAATTTCTCACTGGAGGTCGCTTAATGTGTCCGTTTGAAGTTGTCAAGTAACGACTGTCTTGACGACAGCCATTATACGTCGATTGAGGTAGAGAGTTTTATTTGTTCAAAACTTTTTTTTCTATAACATTTATTCTTGTTTGATAAATTGATACCTATTAAACAACGTTACACTAGTAAGTACTAATAGTTACATATTTTTACGGAAATCTGAAAAAACACACACGTATAGGTGTCAACAAAATTTCATTGATTTTGATCGGTTAAAATATTAAAATGAGGATTAAACTTCATCTGTATAGAGCGCGCTCGGGAGTGCTCGAAAAACTTTTTCTTTTATTCCACTACAAGTTAGCCCTTGAGTGCAATCTCACCTCACTCACCTGATGGTAAGTGACGATACAGTCTAAGATGGAAAGCGGGCTATTTTGGTAGATCCCCTGATCGGTTTCTACGCCGCATCGTACCCGAACGCTAAATCGCTTGGCAGCACGGCTTTACCGAGTGGTAAACTGGTAACCAGCCAGGGCTGAAGCCTCCCACTAGTGACTAGACCAGCCCGAGACAATTTAGAAATTATGAAATCCCATATCGCCCTTGCCGAGAATTGAACCCGGGACTTACAAGAATACAGCGCTCACCACTGCGCCAGTGAGGTTGTCGAAGCTCTTCTTGGGTCCATTCATTCACGAATCACGACCATATTTTACTGCGCCGGTGAATGGTGACTGGTGACTGGTGACCTCGAGATTATTGAATGGAATCACCGGTTACCTAAATCAATCACTTTCATTCGGAAGAATCAATCGTGCATTCAGTAATATGTAACTGGCACAAAGACAAATGTCGTGCCACAGCCTAAACGGTGGCGGTATGTCAATGGTGACCGCGTTTCGTCACTTTGTTGTAACACTCGTTTCAAATTGTATCTATTGCATAGCAAACGAACACACGAGTCTCTGAATCAATCATCCGTTCCATAAGAGGCAATATCTAAGCTTTAACTTAACAATCTTGATGATTTCATGACAGTGACGAAGGATCTCGTATTGGCATCTTATTAGCTTTAATCGAAGAAGTGTGGTTTGTCTGACGTTTTATATGTACAACCACAGAATAATTATATTATATCGTACTTAACCGATATTACATAACTTCTACTTTTGAGGCTAAGGGCCTGTTCTTCAGATAAATGTGAGATAGCCTAAACGTAATTTTTGACTTTTGTCACTTTCTTACTTTATGTCGAGTGACAAAGACAAAAATTGTGTATAAGCTATCATTTATCAGAAGGTGGTGAAACAGGCCCTTATTATTATTTCAAACTGGTGTATGATCTATGTTTAAACGTTTTTCAGGAGACATGGAAATACTTTTTTACTTAATTAATATGAACGATCGCGTGTCTCACAGACATTAAATTAACTAGATAAGTATAGAAAATTTATATTCGATGGTGTTTTAAAAATAGGTGACAAAACGATTGTCGACCGAAAGCCGTTGCCCTTTGGACAGAAATAACTACGAGACTGGCAAATTTCAAACGAAGACACTTAAGAATATGATCAAACGAAGCACTGTATAAATGCCATAGTATTAATAAAGTACGCGAAATATTGAACTCATTTAATAGCCTAAACTATTAGTTATTAGCCCTATAAATTAAATGTCAACTGAACGGTTATTAAACTTATTGATTCATTTAAACTCAAAGACTTAAAAGTGCAAGATCTAGTTATGATTAAAACTATTGATATAAAAGTAATGTTGTTCCTTTAACAATTTATTGTGCTGATAAGTCGGCTTGATAACTAGTCCTGGCAAATAATTTGTAACTCAACTGTGTTAAATAAATTGAAGCTAGTGAAAATGTTTACACAGGTCTCATTCCCCCCCAGGTTTCGGTCGTAGAACGGAAAATGTCGTAACACCGTATAACTAACTATCTTGTTTGCGTTCGTCGTAAACGCCGCGCCGTCTCGCACCGTACTTAATTCCTGCAACAAAAAGAACGCATTGTGATAACGATAACAGTGAAGCTGTTTTGTAGGTCGGTGTAAAGATCAGTGGGCGGGGTCAACGACCAGGGATGTCACGGTCCCATGTGTATATTATATCTCTACAATACATATACATATGTAGAACAGTTGAATGAATGGTATGTGCATACAAGTTCTAAGATGGTGTTCTTACGGCAACAACTACAGCCTTTCAACATCAGTATGGGACGCATAAGCGTCAAATTCAAAGCAGATATACATATAGGTACATATATCTGCTTGGAAAATGTAGGGTTGTAAATGTTACGTATATGTACTATACCTAATGTACTTAGATGTACCTACATTATACATACCAAGTAACTTAGCTGGATTTGTACTTGTAAATGCCCACATAACGTTCATTGCATTAGCGTCTGTGATTAGAGTAGGTATGTTGTATGTTGATCACATAACAGCTAAGTTGCCAGTCAACTTACAACAGTTCTAGGCACCGTTACATCTTGGAACTCTACGTAAAGTCGGTTAGATTCTGTAAATACCATGCAATGGATACTACACGCTATAAATACTATCATCATGTAGAACTCCAAGTTAACCAGTGTTTTTCTCGTATAATCCATGACTTAATAATAACATGACTTATTAATAATTTTGTAAATGTACACAATTTCTAACAGTCCTCTATTCAATGCGCGCGCGACGCGTGAGTTGGCGGGCTTTTTTGTGTTATATATGCCCAATTCGTGTGTGTTAATCGTGTTTTGATTGAAGGGTACACGGCGTAGCTTTTGTCGTCACGCTCTATAAAACTTAAACCATACTCTACCTAATACCTACGTTTGTACTTTGTTTGGCTTGATGGTCTGGTGGTCAGATCGCGTGAACTTCGTACTTCCGTATAGCGTTACTAAAATCAAAATCATAAGAATATCAAGGTGGATCTACAGCACAGTCAAGGCCCGTCGCATTGGTAAGCCCTATGAGTGACGGACTTTGACGTAACACTGCTTTATAATGGCTGGAGAAACTTACATCAATCTTTATCAGACTAGCTGAGTTCGCGTGTTTTTCTTTGCTATAAACCTCACGGAGCCCGAGACGTTTCCATCGAATGCAAAACCGTGGAAATCGGTTCGTGCGTTCTGGAGTTATAGCGTCAGGAAGGAAAACCCGACTTTGTTTTATATAGTAGATTACCACAAAAAAACTCACTAACTAAAAGTCCGCCTAAAGCTGTAAATCTGAATTACCTGCCAGTCAGTCGTAGGCCTCCTAGGGATCTTTTGGATGCTTCATTCCGTTCCAATTTTTCCTTTTTGTTGTGTATAGAAGTGAGGGCGGACTAAATAGATATATATGAGAGCAAATCCGGACAGTGCCATGCCTCGTTTGACATAAAAATTTGTTTCCTTGTGAAAAATTCAAAAGTGAGTTTCTTTCTATACTATGATAGCCTATAGCACTCAGAGATCACGTATATATCCAACGGTGAAAGAATTTTTGAAATCGGTCCAGTACTTCCTGAAATTAGCGCGTTCAAACAAACAAACTCTTCCGCTTTATTATATAGGTGAAAAAAAAAACGTTAGACGTAAAGGGAACATACCAAAAAATGAATCAAAATAATATAAAATCTTTTGATATGTTGTTTATTTTGAACTACATTTTAATTAAGAACGTATTGATGGAACTCTATACAAACCCGCCCACGTCGCACGTGGAGCCCCGACCACAGAGTACCCAGAGGGGAAGCTTCTAGTAAGCGGCCCGCTGTAGGTACACTCACACATACGCGCATGTTTGTCACCAACTGTACCGGTTAGTGGGACGAGCGCGCGTCCGTGAACCGTTGGTGAGTGTGTTTGTGTGAGTATACCTACAGCGGGCCGCTTGAGGAAGCTTCCCCTCTGTAGATTTACTACTCGTGTGCCCCGACCCTAAAGTGGAAAATAATCGATATTACATCGACCTTGAGCCACCCGCCACCCGCCTGGAATGACGGAACAATTCGCGAGAGGGGCGAGAACTAATGTCAACTGTTGTTCTATAGATACGAAGCAACGAAACAAGATAAACAAAGGGGATGGAAAGAAAATGGCACCGACATTTTTTGAAACACGCACACAGAGAAATTTACTGAAGTTCCTTCCGATTTTCTCCTTTCAAAAGAGAGAACGGGAGAACTATTTGTTCCCGATTAAGACAAGAGTTTCGCAGTTTACCAATGCGGGTAGGTAATCCGGAAAGAAAAAGTTCTCCCTTCAGAAAGCAAACTCTTTTGTTAGGAGAAAATTAGAACTAACCTCAGGAAGTTGCTCTCGTGTAAAAGCTGAAATTAAAAGAAAACAATGCAAACTGCAACATGCATTATACGTACAACACACTACCTACTGGCTTTATTTTTATTCACTAGTGCTCCGTGTACCATTTTTGTTTAACCCGGCGTGAGTGAGAAGTTTTTAAACGCAGATTATTTAATATTACTGTTGCCATGCGAGTCCTGTCGTTTCAGTAGCTGGAAGTAAGGGTGCGAGGGTCGAGGTACAGTTTCGAGTTTAGTGTTGCGCCGGCGGTGACGGTAGATACACGTGCATACATGTGGCTGGGGTACGTCACATCGTGCTCTATAACATGATCTCATAAGACTTTTCAGTTCCTTTTTGATTTATAATAATTAGAAGACACTATTGTTATATTAATTTACCAATGAAATTGAAATTTTGTTAGATTTTATGGGAAAAGAAGTTAATTACCTAAACTTGTATTTTTTCAAAGAAAATTTAGATACTTTGTTATTTCAATAAAAAATAACGCTTTTTGTACTTAATGCTGGTATTTTATTTACTAATCTTGTTGAATGGATATTATTATTTATATAGTTCAAGCATAAATGCTAATTACACAATCATAGTATTAAAAATTGAACACCAAAATTTTGGGTATCTCATACCCACCTCATAGCTGGTGTAACAATTTCTCACCTCATTCACGCCGGGTTAAGTATGATAGTAGGAACTCGAGCGGTAGAGGTATACGAGTATATCTGTACGTACAGTTGAACTGTCTTTCTCTCCCACACTAAGTATCCAAAAGTCTGTTTAACAAGAAAAGTCGAGTTTTTAATTCAGTAGATACAAAAACCTGAAAAAATTGCAAATGAGAAACGATAGTAAGAGTAAACAATGCTAAAAACCCAACTGTATTTAGGTAGGTAGGTACTTTCACAAAGTTTATTTCAAACTAGATGATGCCCACGGCTTCGCTCGTGTGGATTTAGGTTTTTAAAAATCCCGTGGGAACTTTTGATTTTCCAGAACAAAAAGTAGCCTATCTGTAGTAACCCGTCCCCAAAACGGAAAAATTGCGTAGGATCCCTACGATTTCGAAATGCAATTCCTCACAGCATCAGGGTTGAGGAGTTGGGTATGTACTCGAGTTCATTCAACGATATAGTCTTTAATTAGTACCCCCAATATCAATTTCAATAACCGACAGTTCCTAAATTCCATTAGTTTTGGGGATCAGGTCCCCTACAGCATCAGGATTGAAGAGTTGTAATCCAAATTTTTTGTAGGACAGTGTCGCAATGTTTCTCTATCGATTAAAAAAGAAATTACGCAAATCGGTTCAGAAATCTCGGAGATATCGGAGTACATAGGTAGAAAACACAACTCCTCCTTTTAAGAAAGTCGGTTAAATAAATAATAGTTTAAAAAAACTAAAAAACACGCTTTTTATAGAAAACCAAAGTAAAAAATAGAAAATAAATAATTTCATTCGTGCGTTTTGTGCTTAGATTTTAGTGACATCTATTCTGTTTACCCTAGTTACAATTAGTTACCGTGCGATTTTGAATGTTTATTGTTTTTCCTTACCGACGACTTTTGATAAATGAACACAAAATCTTATTTTCCAAATTGAATAATGAAATAATCTTATCAAATTAGTGTATTGTCATCGGTCCTCGATAAATCTACAAAGTTGAATGAAATCTGACCGTTTAAAGTGGGTCAAAATCGCGTTCAAAGAAGTCGGTTACAAACATACATACAAGTGAAGCTAATATAAAGCGTGTAAAAAGTAGCCTATGTTACTCCCTGGTTAATTCTCTACTTGTATGTGAAAGTCCCGTCAAAATCGGTTCAGCCGTTCCGAAGATTACCCCGTTCAAACAGACAGACAGACAGACAGATGGACAGACAGACAGACAGACAGACAAAAATTTTAAAAACGTGTGATTCGGTTATGGTACCGCTCAAATAACCATATGAGCTTAATATGAGGTAGTTATTTCGAAATTACAGACAGACACTTCAATTTTATTTATTAGTTTTCAAATAGTTTCCTTTGTCAAAGAGTAAAAGAACCAAAGAGTTAATAATGAATACATTCACTACTAAAACATACTATATTCAAAAACCACTGTACATACAAATTATTTACTAACTTACTTTCATTGTTACTTATTTAAATAGTTATAAATTAAAAAAACAGGGCAAGAGAGAGGACCGCTTTTTTTATACTACCTAAACACATTGCGAACTTTAAAAAAATACAGGAAATAGGTGTATTTTTTTCGCGTTTTTTTTTTTTTTTGGTAATCATCACTACTATTACCTACCTGTCTTCGTTTCCAAAAGTGTTCGCCTTACACCCGTTATAAGTTAAACAGAAATAGTATATTTTTGAAACAATAACGGGTAAACTAAATAAATAAAATAAAATAAAAATAAAAAAGCCATTTATTGATCCTTAAAATTTACAAGAAAAGTACTTATTTCATTTCATGCATTACTTTATTAACATTATTTGGAATTAAAATAAAAAATTTGGAATAATTATTAAGTTCTGATTTAAAAAAAGTAAAATAATGTCATTAATTTATATTTAGATAATTGTGATATAATAATAAAATAAAATAAATTAAATGATTGAATATGTTCTTAACTTATACAATAGTACCTAATGATTTCTAAATAGGTAGGTAATGTCATTATTTTATTTTATTTTTTTTTTATTTTTTTTATTTTATTTTTTTTAAGGATCTCTCTCTGAGTAAAGGCCTCCTCCAGATTTTTTCAAGTCTTCCTGTCTAGAGCGGGTAAACTACCGACGATAAAATATAAGCGATATTGTAATATTTAAGATGATGATAACCATCATCCTAATAGAAAATAATCAAAAGTTTATTAAATAACCATAATATAATTGAAATAACAAACGAGGATACCGAAAACAGAGGGCTCCCAATTAAAACATCAAATAATTTAGTATGGACCCTTTTCGCCTCAGGGCGCGACCCTTCATAAAGTCATCTCGTGAATAAGTGTCGAGTCTCAAGTGCTACTTGTTCTGTGACATAAGCTTCCCAAGTTAAATGTCAATAAAATTACCTCTCAGGTTGTCTGTTTGCTAAACTTCATCATCATCATGATCAACCCATTACCGGCTCACTACAGAGCACGGGTCTCCTCTCAGAGTGAGAAGGGTTTTGGCCATAGTCTACCACGCTGGCCAAGGGGATTGGCAGACTTCACACACCTTTGAGAATGTTATGGAGAACTCTCAGGCGTGCAGGTTTCCTCACGATGTTTTCCTTCACCGTTAAAGCAAGTGATATTTAAATACTTAAAACGCACATAACTCCGAAAAGTTCTAGGTGCGTGCTCCGGGATCGAACCCACGACCTCCGATTAGAAGTCGGTCGTCCTAACCACTAGGCTATCACAGCTTGCTAAACTTAATTCCTTTTAATTGAAAAAAAAAAAAGATTCCATTAGCATTTACTTATCGAGTAGATATCATGTAAAGTGCATTTATACAACAGTAAGTGCCTGTTTGACCACCTACTGATAAGTGTTGGATAGCCTAAACGTAAGTTTTGTCACCTTCTTACTTTATGTCCATGCGACAAAGACAAAAGTTGTGAATAAGCTATTCGACACTTATCAGAAGGTTGTGAAACAGGCCCTAAGAGTAAAACTACAGGATCATAATTCTAGTTAAAAGTGTCCCGACTCTTTTACATTTTCATCTGTTTTGACGACCTCCCTGGCGCAGTGATGAGCGCTGCGGTCTTATAAGTGGGAGCTCCCGGGTTCGATTCCCGGGGCAGGGGCAATTTGGGATTTTATAATTTCTAAATTATTGTCTCTGGTCTGGTCTGGTGGGAGGCTTTAGCCGTGCCGCTAAGCGATTTAGCGTTCGAGTACGATGCCGTGTAATAACCGATCCATGCATACGTCTTCCAAGTCAGCCCGCTTCCATCTTAGACTGCATCATCACTTACCATCAGGTTAAATTGCAGTCATGGGCTAACTTGTAGTTGACTAAAAAAAACTTTTTTAAACTTTTCGGAACCCTGTATGTATGTATGTAACGTGGTAGGTATACTCAATTCTAAAAGTTATAATGACGGGTGAAGCGACGCGAGGGATCAACTTGAGGGTCACAACTCACAACATAAAACCTCGGTATATATAAAAAAAAGTTTAATGGAATGCGCAGGTGCAGAGGCTACGTACCCGTAATTACATTTCCATTTGCAGAGTAATGCACTAACTAATGTGTGCGGTATATTTTAATGACTTAATTGTGTTTCTTGCGATTTATACATTAGAGTTCCGGTCTGCTGAGCCATTACCTACCGTTAGTTACCTTCTTCATTATTGTTATATTATATAATCGAATCTCTACAAAATATTATATTTAATAGTGTTTGAAAAACGCTCTGTTACATTAATTCTATGTTAAATCATCTTCTCATTTCTATGTATTCTTGCAGTATAAATTTTGGTACTAAAATAGTGCATTAAGGTATCATACCTATACGTGATAAAGTATAATAAACCCCTATATGGTATAGACCAGTAGTTCCCAAAGTGGTCCAGGTGGACCCCCAAGGGTCCACGGGAGACTCGACGGGGGTCTACGTTGGCGTGACAAAAAATGGGGGTTCACGAGTTGTAAGCAGGGGTCCACGAAAATTTATCTGCTTTCGATAATGAAGACATAAAATGTTGGCTTGACTTCATCTAACAATGTAGGCAGATAATATTTTAAGAGGCTCAGCGACTGTTACTTGTAAAAACTTGCATATTCCATATTCAGTACTTAACTTTACTTTACAGAACTTTACTTTTTGACGTCCACTCACAGCACAATCAATTAACCAATCAATTCTCACTTTTTTCGAAAACGAATTTCGTTGGAACTCAGCCGCAATGCAAATTTCCATAGTAAGATAATTATTCACATTTTTTTTCGAGTTTTGGGAATATGGTAGAAATGTAGCTACAGGGGGTCCATCGGAACTAGCTAAATATTGAAAGTGGTCTATGAGCAAAAAAAGTTTGGGAACCCCTGGTATAGACAATAGATATACCTCACTTTCATGTACTTTATATATTGACGTTTAAAAAGTGTACAGTTTGAATAAATTAATTTTGAATTTGGATATGACCCCGAATAGTTTTTGTTTATTCGTCCAAGATTTGTGGTATTTAATGGTTTCTTCTTTAAATGATAAGTCGATGAGTTTATAAGTAAAGTTTGTTTTGTTGTAAGCAGGTCCTATTCTTAGTATCGTCTTGTCTAAAAACCAGCATTCAAAATACAGGTTTGTCATAAACCCAGGCGGTAAAAGATGTGATGCAACAATGCATTTCGACGCCAGACGCTGAAGTGTTGACCAATACGATCATTCCAACAATAATATGGTCTGAACCAGACGGGTTTTTTGTTCTACAGAAAACGTACACCTATTATGTTACAGACAAAGTGCGCAAGACGCGCAAAATCGACAATACCCGGGCAGAGGTCTTGCCATTACGTCACAGAGCTACAGAGCTACGGAACAGTTGAATGACATTTTTGTTCTCAAAATATGATCTCAACCCATAGATAAATGAATAAGAGGAGATTTGTTCTTTACATCAAATTGTATCGAAACCTGCTGTTGTTAGTTTGCCCTACCACTTGCTACAAAATGCTATATTGCATACTGATATTAGAATTACTTGACATAAATAACATTACCATTTAATAATTATTGTAATAACTTAAAAATTATGTGACCTCTGTAAAATTTCAAAATGTCGTATAAATCTCTCTACATCCATATCGTATGCCTGTTAGAGGTAGACTGTTTCTACTATACCTAATTTTAAGATCCATTATTGTAACAGTCAAACGATTAAAATAAATGAAATGAAATGAAATGATAGATCAGTGCAAGCAGCATCAGCAAATATAGACGTACGTATCGTTTAGTACTGGTTCAACAGCGTTGACAGTGCCTGAACTTGTAGTGCACTAAACAAAGAAATGACATTCATTGCTTTCATCCGTTTTTTTTTTGTTTTTGTTTTTAGTACGCACCACTCAATACTGTTCTTGGGTCCGTCGAAATCAAAAGATGCAAATCAAATGGGCAAAATCCCACCAGAAAATCGAAATTCTCCGAGAAAAGTCGAATTTGTTTTCTCTTCGCCCGTAACATACTAACATAACAGTTAATAAGCGAAGCAGTGGAATATAACGTTCATCTTTAGATTCTGGTGAAACTTCATTGTTGGTGCCTAATATGGACGTCTCGGTAACGGTCGGTCGGAATTCATTTATTAGCGTCATACAAGTTTAATTGAGAGTTGAGACTTTGTACTCATAATATGAGATCCGTATAAAGTCTCGATGCAATGTGAGTCAAACTAAAAATGATAACTATTCAGTGCGAGATGAGTAACGCCATCACTCATCATGATAATATCATGAGTGTTGAAATACATAAATCCGTTATTACCACCACTACCACTGCAACCTTTTAACGTCCCACTGCTGGGCACATGTCTCCTTTCTCATAGGAGAGAGTGATTTCAGAGCTTACACCCGCCACGCTGCTCCAAAACGGATTGGCGGGCTTTAACCACTATTGTCACATTAGTGATAATAACTGGGACTGACTGCTTAACGTGCTCTCCGAGGCACGGGAGTCTAACACCACCAGCTTCCAACTCCGGGCTGGCACTGAGAATTTCTTAACAGAAAAACCCAATAACTGACAATTATTTGCCCGACCCGGGAATCGGACCCGGGACCTCGTGATCTGCGGTCGAATATGCTAACCACAAGACCAAAGAGGCAGTAAACCTGTTATGACATTGATGCTATTCAAAGAAACCAAAACAGTAAATAGATAGAAAAACATTGCTCTACGCGCATCCTGGGGGGTGGGTAATATAAAGTGTTTTCATAATTTTACACAGTAAAGCAGCAGCATGTACCTATATCTAACTAATTAGTTGGCAACTATTTTCAGTTGCTAACTAAGTTACAGAATAACCCCCCTGGTCTTCTATTTTGAGAAATCTGCCGTCGAGAAGGTAGGTCAGGTTCATAACTGTACTGCAACTTGGATAGGAAAAAGCTGCATTGATTAAAAAGTTAAAAACACTGATATCCTTCTTTCTAATCTTTACCCAGATATAAAAAACTAGCTTACGATCTTCGTTGCAATGGATCGAAAACACGACAGCTTTTTAAGTCTATTACATGAGCACTAAAAATGACTCGCGTTTTTTAAAAGAAAAACTTTTTAGTGCGTCACAAAAAATGTGTTTTTTTTTTTTTTCTTTTTACTAACTACAAACTAATTTATCGGTTTCCTTCAATCCGCAGTCCATCGACCCCTATCTATTATTAAACTTGGTATCTACAGTAGTGTTGAATCCAGTTTCAAAGCACGTCTACGCGTCTAGACGAGTCCCTGCAAAAAAGCCAGCTAAATAGCTGCTCCTGTATGTGCGTAATTAGTCTTGTTGTCATTGGGATTGCTTTTGGCCGAAGAATTCTCGAAGTTGAAGACATTTTTGACTATAGGAATAACATCTGACGTGTTTCAGTAACTTACCTAAATGAGATTTAATTTTTTATAGTGTTTTTATGATAGAGATTTAAAATTCCATAGAGATAAATCAGCGGAGTCTTTTACAACAACTACCTACTTAGCTTCAAAATAATATTTATTTGCACAATATACCTACACTAGCTTCTGCCAGCGGCTTCGTCCGCGTGATTTTCGGTTTTTCACAAATCCCGAGGGAATCGTGGAACCTCGCACGCACGCACGAATGCACTCACGCACGCACGCACGCACTAACACACACACTCACACACACATACACACACAGGTAGGTATCCTTGATAGATTTCAATATTTGCAATGGTTTCTAGGTCTCAATTTCATTACGTCATGGGCTGTATTAGATTAAATGGAATAGGTCCGTTCGTCAGGTTTGTTACATAATCTATTCTCCGGTGGTTTCGTGTTCATTCAGTTGGAAGTTGTAATGTATCTCCTCGTCCTAATTGAATCTACTTAATTTAGTTTATTACCTCAAGAGTCTTAAGGTTCTCTTATTGTTTTCTTCGATTGATCTATTTATAGAAAGTCCTCTACATATATATGATGATGAATCCAGTTCATACAAATCATTTGCCAATTGCCAGTAGGTACAATACATAAAAGTTCTAGTTTTTATGTATTAAAACTTTTTATGTTTACAAATCACAAAATATAGTTCGTGCTTTGTTATATATACCTGAATATAATTTTATTCTACTACAGTGGGTAGATTGATATTTACGATCAAATAATAAAACCCAATAACCACAAAGTGAATATAATTTTCTCCGCTCCAGTTAATGATTCTTACATAAACACGGCGGCGATACATAAAATGTGAAAGCACTTTGATGTTGTATTCAGCGTAAAAACCGAGGAACTGAACATCTTTGGAGTTACGTCGGAAAATTGCTTAACATCGCACGTCAACCGTTGGCTGCATAGGCCTACGACTGAAGTGAAAAAACTTAAAATGAAAGCAAAATATCCGCAGGGAATTTTTGATAAAAATTTCAACAAAGCTTGACCGAGTTTCGCTTGGTGCTTGGAAATTAATATTCCCGAATAATCTTTGCTCCAAAATAATACGGCTTTATCAATGGGGAGAAGAAAAAAAAAACAACGCTTTTCGTGGTCAAAGTGACAATCTCCATAATATAGGTATTTATACAAAAATGTTTTTCGAAATTATCTACTAAGGTACTCCAAGTTTCTTATTTTGCAATAAGAACGGTATATGTATTATGCGCAGTGCTAGAATATTTTATTAGATCACATCATAATATACTATACAACTGCCGTCGTCACACTTGATGGCTTTATGCACATGCATGTGGTGTGTGGGTAATGCGTAAAGCTTTAAAAGTACAATTTTAATTTCGTTCTAGTTCAAGTGAGCTCATAATATCAATATTTACATTAAATCTTGGCACCAGCGCCCGAACTATTAGGTTAGGCGTGGAACGATTTACGCTTCCACGTCGTTTAATACATATGCAATCGCATGGTAGTGTATGTTTTTGAGTCAAATATAGTCTAAAGATTAATAGTACACAGTGTCTGCTTAGATCTTGGACCATGGCACACAGTATTGAATAGAACAGGTAACCATAGATGAATAGTGGACCATCAATTTTGTACCTCCTGAAAATTACATCTACACTAAAAGTAGTAGGTATGCCTTTTGAGAATTTAAATATGATAAAGGTAGAGAGACTAATAGTGACATAATATAACGTAATAATAATTAGGGCCATGAACAATAAGACAATGCTTTTGAGGATGACTATCTCAAAAACGCGCGATTACTTGGATTTATCCAAAGTCTTCATTTCTTTATTTCTACCTTTTGAGAATTTAAATATGATAAAGGCAGAGAGACTAATAGTGACATAATATAACGCAATAATCATTGGGCCCATGAACAATAAAACCATGCTTTTGAGGATTACTACCTCAAAAACGCGCGATTGGTTGTATTTATCCAATGTCTTCATTTCTTTATTTCTAATAGTAATAGTTTGTGTGAACATGAATCTTAGTGGTACTCATTCCAATTCCTTCAGAAATCAGCCTCGGAAAAGGAGTTGTCCAAAAGTGGGTTTTTAAATTTGAAGTAATTAACCCTGATGATTTTAATGTATTTGGGTAGAGATCTAAAAAGGTTTCCATTTAAGTAATTTTCAGATTTTTTAAAGACCCCCATATTGAGAAAATCATTTTTTTTATTTTGAAGCCATTATTGACCTTTGCTTGTGATTAAACACTGGTCTAAAAAAAACTTCAAAAATATCATTATTCTAGGTAAGTGTCAATGTCAGGTGATTGTCAGAACTGTCATTTTTATCTTATTTCTTATTTTTCGTGGTCTGTGCTCAAGGTCTACAGACAGAAAAGTGACATTTAATGGCGCATTTTGAACTTTTGGCAGTTAAATGACATTAAAGTGACATTGACAGGTGTCAGATTTGATTAATTAAATGGTTAGAAACATTTTAAGTAAGCCATACAATAAACAAACAACAACATTTTAAGTGTTGCCATCCGTCTAAAATATTTTCTTCAAACGATATTTTCTTTATTAATTAAAAAAATGGGGTTTTCAAAAATTATTATTTAAATGGCGTATAATTATATATTTTTTTCTCTTTCACGTGATGGCAGTTTGGTTCTGGTTAATTGACACTCAGAATAAAAAACCACCTTCCATACTGAACTGGGACATGTCCAATGTCCATTACTTGCGGAAAGTTTACTCACTAAACAATTATAATAATTTTAGTCTTTTTTGTTCACAGTTCAAATCAACTCACAGAGCTTCCTCGAGAGGTGTGTCTCATGCCGCTTCAAGTTCTCCTGGTGCCAGATAATGTACTCACAAGTCTACCAAAGGAAATCGGCAAGATGACCACACTAGCAGAACTAGACGCATCGAACAACAGGCTCACTCAAGTCCCTATGACCCTGGGGGACTGTGCCGGGCTAAGATGTTTGGACCTTAGCAATAACCAATTAGGACTATTGCCTTTACGTAAGTAAATACTTTTTGCTATATTAAAAACGTTTATGGCCTCTTAGCTTTAAGTATAACCCCCGTCACGTAAGTCGACCGGTGACCTTCAAGTGCGCGCAGCGTCGTTCGAGTGAGCGGGACACAATACGATTGGAGAGCCAATCAGCGCTTACGAGGGATCCGCGAGAGCTAATCAGTGATTACGAACGATCCCCACGCACTCCCCGCGACCCCCTCACAGCCCGAGATAACTCATTTTCGACTTCTGCGCATTGAAGGTCACCGGTCGACTTATTTTACGGCACTTATAACAACCGTTAAAGTACTTCTGTCAGGTGATGTTCAATTTAGACCAAATTGATTTTTTTTGTAGTCCTTTTATGTAGGCTATTAAAATTAAATTGGTCCACATTCATCTGGTCACAGCCTCTATGAATTCTTGGTATCGTCACGTGTATTAGGTATTCGTTACGTTCAATTTCTTGAAACTCCTGGGTCTTCCCATTTGTATTAAATTGTTGGTACGCAACTACGTGAATTATTTTCCTTATTATATTCTCGTAAAAATACAAATATGATACCTACTCATGGTCGGTTTACTTTTATTTGTTTTTTAACCCCCGACGCAAAACGACGGGGTGTTATAAGTTTGACGTGTCTGTGTGTGTGTGTGTGTGTGTGTGTGTGTCTGTCTGTTCCCCTGTGGCGCTCAAACGGGTGGACCGATTTGAAAGCGGTTTTTTTTGTTTGAAAGGTGAT
Source organism: Melanargia galathea (assembly GCA_920104075.1). Classification (NCBI taxonomy): domain Eukaryota; kingdom Metazoa; phylum Arthropoda; class Insecta; order Lepidoptera; family Nymphalidae; genus Melanargia; species Melanargia galathea. The sequence goes on along the minus strand of OV049862.1, from coordinate 5,655,069 downwards.
TTAGTCGAGAGTTTTGTTAGCTATGTTTGATGAAAATCGGTCCAAGATGGCCGCCGCTACAAAATGGCGGATTACATATTTTTTCACAACTCCCTTAATATGGGTATCAAATGAAAGGGCTTGACTAGTAGAATAGCATTATTGCAAATCCAAGATGGCCGCTGCCACAAAATGGCGAATGTCGGGGGTTTTTTAAATTTTCAATTTACACTTGTTTTTATTCAAGTGATTTCAGTTTTATTCATTAATTCAAAAAATTATATTTCCCAATAAAGGAATCATTGGTACTTAATTAATAAGATATCAATGATTCCATAATTTAATGAGTAATTAACAAAATATATATGTACATGTGCATATTTTATTAATTCACTAGCTTTTTACGTCGTTCCAATTCGAGTTTTATTATTACAAATTGAAATATTCTTCTTCAAAAATTCTTCTGTCCGCAATTATTCTCTAATTAAATAAATTGTGTAATATTAAATACATTTTCTAAAATTTTAAATTTCTTTAAAAATTAAAAATTTAATTTAAAAAAAATTTAAATTTAAAATTTCAATTTCTAAAATTTAAATTTTCTAATTAAATTGTGTAATTTAATTGATAAATTTGTTTATCTATTTTCCAGAGATCACATACCTCCGACTGGAACACCTGGACGTGAGCTGCAACTGCATTTCCTCCCTTCCCCTAGAGCTCCGCAACATGTCCACCATCATTACCTTAAACCTGGATAACAATCCACTCGTCTCTCCACCCACTACAGTAAGTTTATGAAGGGCTACACTATCCTATACTCTGATATTTTTAATTCCATGGAACTCTGACGTTTCTTAATGTTACCAGAGATAATACAGTTCCCACAAAAAAGATAATAAATTCGAAACTTACATATAAATAAAAATCAATTGCCTCATGCAGATATGATAAATGCCTGACAGATATTTCAGGTAGATACTTTAGTTTGGGGTAAAATCGAACTTCCGGTGGTAACCCTGTTTTTCATATAAATAACTCATTCTATTTTTAAATGACAACTGTCAAAATTCCACCGACTTAAAAATCGGGACTATAGTAGCGCCAAAGCACAGCGACGTAGGTACGATTGAAATTGGTAGATATGTATAATGAAAACAAACCACGGCGAGTCCGAACGCGGTCAACAGCATGTCAAAGTAAATAAATCTGAGCTTAAGTTGTTATCATCAAAAGGATTTGCTGATGGCATAATAGACTGCATTTTACGTGCGCAGGGAATGGGCACAAATTAATAAATAAGATAACTTATACTCTGATTTTTAATTCCGTGGACACTTCGTGGTGATAATGTCATTCGACTTCCATTTTTGAATAAATTTTTTCAATGTGCTACTTTTATTTTCTATTGCTGTTAGTGTTCAATTTCTAGTTTCTACTCTTAGCGATTTCTATTTTAGGGCGAAACGACTAATATTATTACGCGGCTTAGGGATTTTTATGTTGACAAGGAATTAAAGTAGTTTGGGGTAAAATCGTACTTCGTAGATGTTAACCCTGTTTTCTATACAAGTAACTCATCTGTAAATGACAATGACAGCTGTCAGAATTCCACCGAATTAAAAATCAGAGTATATTTATTTAAAGTTAATCACTGACTTTGATGGCATGTTCTAGTGTCCTAATTTTCATGAGCGTGTGTATTTTGTAAAAAGCTTGATAATATTATGTATGTTACTTAGCTGAATCGTTTGCAAGCTGACACCATTAAACTTTATCGCGTTTTATGGAATTTTGATACAAACCAGCCATGTACTTTTACTACGCATAGCCAGACCTAAAAACTAATATTGTTATCACTTATCAGTGAGTGAAAGGCGAGCCCAAATATTACCCCACTCGTTCAATTAACCCACTATAACTACTCCTGTTACTTATGCTTTTGTGTGTTACATTCTAAATACCCGTATCTACGCGTCATCCACTTCTATGGAATATTTACCTACCGTATTACTGATGGTAAACTTTGGAATTATTTTTGCTCGTATTCATGTATGTATAAAGCGCGATGTTTCGGTGTATACGTATATATCGCGCTTGCAAATATACATTACAATCGCGCATTACAAATTTGAATGAGTACCTGTACCTGTAGATTTTAAGCCTTGAAGGGAAAAAAACGCATTGCGCACCACCATATTTTTGCGACTTATATAATATTATGTCAAAAGATACCAACAACAACAAACCTAAAATTCTGTCTTTGTGGAAATTAGTTCTACCCAAAAACGTGCAACTATAGGTCACTTGACACTTCGGTACTGTGCATCCATTGATATCAATCGAATAAATGTTTTTCTTGAACTCTAATTATATTTCTTTGGTTAGAATAAAAATTTAGCATGACGTATGTATCTTAAAGTCATACAATAATTCTTCTTTAACAGATATGCATGCGCGGGCGCGTGCACATATTCAAATACCTAGAAAACATGGCCAACAAGGACTCCCTGCCAGCGCACAGACGCGTCGACGAGACCAGGCGGTCTACCAAGCACAGTTCCTTCATCAGCTCGCCGAACAGCGCGCACATCACGTCGGGGAACGCGACCATCGACTGCTTGAGGCATAAACCGAGACACGTGGTCGATAGCGGGTATTGCACGGACGGCGTTGACAAGCGGTGGTCGAATGACGGTGAGTTTCTTCTGCGTATTTATTCTCTCATACTTGTAAACTATTGAAAGATAAGTATAAACCGAGACACGTGGTCGATAGCCGGTATTGCACAGACGGCGTTGACAAGCGGTGGTCGAATGACGGTGAGTGCCTTCTGTGTAGTTCTGTCTCTCATACTTGTAAACTATTGAAAGATAGGTATAAACCGAGACACGTGGTCGATAGCGGGTATTGCACAGACGGCGTTGACAAGCGGTGGTCGAATGACGGTGAGTGCCTTCTGTGTAGTTCTGTCTCTCATACTTGTAAACTATTGAAAGATAGGTATAAACCGAGACACGTGGTCGATAGCGGGTATTGCACAGACGGCGTTGACAAGCGGTGGTCGAATGACGGTGAGTGCCTTCTGTGTAGTTCTGTCTCTCATACTTGTAAACTATTGAAAGATAGGTATAAACCGAGACACGTGGTCGATAGCGGGTATTGCACAGACGGCGTTGACAAGCGGTGGTCGAATGACGGTGAGTGCCTTCTGTGTAGTTCTGTCTCTCATACTTGTAAACTATTGAAAGATAGGTATAAACCGAGACACGTGGTCGATAGCGGGTATTGCACAGACGGCGTTGACAAGCGGTAGTCGAATGACGGTGAGTTCCTTTTGCGTATTTTTTCTTCATACTCGTTACACTATTGAAAGAAGTATTTATTGCATAAACCGAGACACGTGGTCGACAGCAGGTATTGGACAGACGGCGTTGACAAGCGGTGGTCGAATGACGGTGAGTTCCTTCTGAGGAGTTTTTCTCTCATACACGTAAATTTTATTTAACAAGAGATAAAGTTCGTAAATTAAAACCCGACTACGCTTAATAATTTAATATAAAATAATAATTTAGTGTGCAGAAAGCGCGGGGCAAGCATCTGGTGGCGCGATCTGTTATTCTATCCGAAACTAACTTATTATTCAAGTTGAGCCGCGCGAAGGTCACTTCTCGATTTTTTCTTATATAAGATAAAGCTTAAGTCGCCCGGACCATAACAACGAATCATTTGACACCTCATTCATCAAAATCGGCCCAGTAGTTTAAGAACACACAGAATCTGATACAAAAATCCGATACAAACATACATACATACATAGACGGCTAAAATCATAACCCTTCCTTTTGGATTTGCCGTAGTTGGGTACAAACAATTTTTGCCCGACCCGGGAATCGAACCCAGGACCTCATAATCTCCAATAGAACATGCTAACCGCTAGACCAACGAGGCAATAACGACATAGTTTTTACTATTTTCTGTACATGGGTGGCACTTGATACACATAATATATTTTTTATGCCTGATGGAAAGCAATGATCAAGTTTAAGTTGACACACGCTTTCCTAGATGCTGATGCTGATATTGTTTTACTTCAAAAATTTCTAAAATAGTCTTATTAACTTCTCAGCGGGCGGCGAAGCAGGTGGGGGGTCTGGGAGGTCCACTCCAAGCACGCCGTCGACGCTGTCCCCCGGCGCCGCGCTGTCGCGCACGCAGTCCCTCTCCAGCGAAACCCCCCTCGCACCCCTCACGCCTATACTCACAGGGTATGTGAAATTCTTGAAATCTAGTAGATTATAATATTAAACTAGGATAATTTAAATTTTCGAGACCAGTGACGTATGAGATCAGCATGCCATCTGTATTAGGTAACATTAATGTTATAATTGAAGATTGTATTTAAGTTTTGATTCGATTCCACAAATGTATGTGCTTTGATGCTAGAACTTAATAGGAAATATGCGTTACATACAAATTTCCAAATTTATCAAATATTTTTTTTAGGAAATCAACATGTTTTTGTAATCATTAAGACGTATGTAATCATTAAGGTTTTAAATACTTATTTGTTTTGTAATATAGTACTTATATATTTTCATGAGTAACACATTTTTTTCTGTGCTATGGTGATGAACTAAAAATATATATATGCACATACAACCATATACATATAATATGCAGGGAGACATTGGAGAAAGGCATTAATTTATAACTGACTGAAAAGGGGAAAGTTCTCACTTTGGTGGGGGTTTTTATTAGTTGTTTAAATTATTTATAGTTGATTGCTAATCTCATACGTAACTTGGTGTTCACTAGCGGGTTTCTCTAGAAATTACACGTTTTGATCTTATTAGATTCACTGGAGCAATTGATGGTGATCTATTTCTAATTCAAGTTTTGTTTAGACGTGTGTTAGTTGTCACGCCTCGGCCTGTATGGACCGTGTTATGATCCTAGAGATTTGAATTCTTCAAACTAGTATTGTGTAATACAACGTTAGTTTTACTTTACGCAAAACCTGAAAGTAGTTTGTTCAGAATCAGTAACAAAATCGAATCCAACCATTTTTATATAGTGTTATATTTTTGTCCAAAAATATTTTGAAATCTTACAAGCTTAGACACAATGAGTTACCGCGCATCAGCTGACGGTCGGCACACAGCGGCGGTCATTCAACTCGCGTCGATCGCTAAGCGATGCGGCGACGGCTTGCGGTGACCATTTTTTTCGAGGACAACGACGCAACATAACAAGCTTATAACTTCGTTGCTTTTCATTATATTTTTTTGAAATTTTGTATAAGTATTCTTAATGTAAAAATATTTGACACGTGTTTCGGTTTTTGCGCAAAGTAAAACTAACGTTGTATATAGACTTCTGAATAACTACCTGATTTGGTTTTTATATACATACTTACTGCTCAGAATCAATACACGGTCCAATAAAAAAATATATATTTTTATCTAGGATTTCTACACAACATGTTTTAAATTTAACAGCAAAATATCTTTGCCTTAGATCTGTATAATTTAAATTTATCTGTATATTTACCCTAGTATTAGACGATGTTTCTCGTATTTATTTACCATCAAGCGTTACAAAGTATCAAGATGTAATTGTCGAGTTAAACGAATCCAATCTATTTATATATATAATTTTTACTAGGAACCAAACAGATATTTTGTAACGCTTGCCAGTTTATTCTTATTTCTATTTAAGTCTTAAATAGCTGATATCTTGTAGTATTATTTTATCTAATAGATGCTTTTATTTTTCTTAACATTTATTTCTTACGATGGCCGATGCAGAGGTAATACCGACAGTTTGGCTCGCTCATCACCATCATCGTCCCGTCATGACCCTACCCCCCACCCCGTATTTTATTAACCCCCTGGTGTTGTCCCTTTCAGCCTCCGTATATCACCCGAAGGGACCATTTCCAATGGCGACGATAAGAGTAAATTAGCCCATCAACAAACCTACAGGTATATTATGCCAAGGTTCAAATGGTTATGCGTTAATTTATTGGATCAAAAATTATTACATGACATTATACATGACATATAGTGTGTACGCGTGTACGGGCGTGAGAGCGGGCGGGCGTGCGTGCGTGCGTGCGTGCATACGTGCGGGTGTGCGTGTGTACATTCGTGTGTACGTGCGTGCGTGCATGCGTGTCAAATATGGCGACCATTATTATATTTTATTTTGGAACTGAGAAAATCGAAAAACTTCTGGGATCTTATAACTCACAGCACGATATGCATGCCCCTTTGATATGGGTAATCAAATAATTAGGATTAAGTAAAATATATATAGCTGTGATAGCCTAGTGGTTAGGACGACCGACTTCTAATCGGAGGTCGTGGGTTCGATCCCGGGCACGCACCTCTAACTTTTCGGAGTTATGTGCGTTTTAAGTATTTAAATATCACTTGCTTTAACGGTGAAGGAAAACATCGTGAGAAAACTGCATGCCTGAGAGTTCTCCATAACGTTCTCAAAGGCCAAGCGGATTGGCAGACTTCACGTCTGCCAATCCGCTTGGCCAGCGTGGTAGACTATGGCTAAAACCCTTCTCACTCTGAGAAGAGACCCGTGCTCTGTAGTGAGCCGGTAATGGGTTGATCATGATGAAGTAAAATATACGTATATACTCCCATATTGGATAGCGGAAATATGACCATATGTATAGAAACAGCCTGTACAAAGTAGACCTTACCTAACGCGTGATCATCTGAACCTTCATACACAATCACTGGCACAATAATGGCACTTCTCTTATACAATTGTATTGCAATGGTTTTGTGGATATTGCATGGTGTTTTTTTTAGTTTTAACTAACAACAATTATTGAACTCTTGATGCGATTTAGTAGAATTTGAGTATAATACTCATTTAATTTTTTTTTTTTTTGAACTTTGAACCATAAGTTTACCTTCTATATAAACTAACAACCGGTTATGGTAACTATTGACTGAAAATTCTAACATAATATAATAATTTTTCGTTGCAACCTTACTAAAATCATCACCTTTTTCTAACAGCTTATAATAATATATAATAATATTAATAAATAATTAATACACATGTTTTATTTTAGTCTTTGTTATAATTGAGGAAAGTCACAACAAACTAATTCAAAAGTCCCTTTATTAATTATATTATAATGATAACAAACTGAATAATAACATAATTGTTGTAACACTACAATAACAAATAAACCGCAGGACTCAAATCAATTCCTTAAAAGCCCCCGACACAGTCAATCGCGATTGTCAATATTTAACTGATTGATGATCATCGTCAATGCCGATTGATCGTTTACCAAGAGATTGTTGCAATCGACAATCGCTTCAATTCTATTGGTAAACGCTCAAGAAAATACTAGACACTAGATTTTGAAATGCAAACAAAACGGTTAAGCAAAGATATTTGACCTTGAACAGGTCTCTGTTGTTTTTTGTCTCGTTCTCACCCTACTTAAATAAAATATGAGAGGTATACAAAAACATCACTAAAAGTGAACGCACTTGGCTTCACTAAAATGTTTAAGGCGCAGTCTCCAATGTGGCTAATTCTGTTGTACACAATCTCTAAACCTAAACTAAATTGACAGGTTTAAAAATAGTGCTATCTCCTTCAGCAGGGAGGATTGTGAAAGAGACAGGAATATATTTAGACCTGTCAATTTAGTTTAGGTTTAGAGATTGTGTACAACAGAATTAGCCACTATGTCTATCTATACTTTAATAGAGGCTTGTCTTGCCTGATCATCAACACAGCCTAAAATGCTGAAGTTAGAAACTTGAAATTTTCACAGTAGCTTCCTTTTATGACGTAGGTGCACATTAAGAAAGGATTATTGCAAATTCCACCTCTAAGGGGATTAAATAGGGGATGAAAGTTTGTATTAAAGTCCCGTCATTTTTCAATTTATATCCATGAAAATCGGTATTTGTACTGTCGGTTAAAAATAAAGATTATTATAAGAAATATTTCAGGATTTGAAATTCTTGCCCCGAGTGGATAAAATAGGGGATGAAATTTGTATCAAAGTCCGTCAGTATAATCTTGTAAACGATCAATCGGTATTGATAAGCGTCAAACATCAACGATTGCGATTGAACGTGTCGGGATTGAATGATACGACTAATTTGACATGTTTATAATTCCAGACAATACAAAGAAGCCTTAAGACAGCAGCGTCAACAGGACGTGTACAGACCCCGATCGGACCAACCCTCCCCAGAACTGGACTCCTCGCCCCACTCCCAAAGCCCGGTCCACTTCCAGAAGGCCCCCCACTCACCCATCAACGGCTACAGTAACGTATCACCCTACAACCGCTCCATATCTAACCCCGTCACATCGAACAACTCCCCAAACATACCATCCTCCCCCATCCTCCATTCCACACCGAGGAGATTCCAATCGCAGAACGGCAACACCGAAAAACCGGAGGAAACGAAACGACCCGTTCAGAAAGTCGTGCCGTCGAGAAACGTCAATAAAATGCATTCCTCCGTCAACGGGAACGTGGATTATACTAGAACGAACGGTTTAGAGACGTATATAAAACCCACATCGCCGACCAAATCGCCAACAAACACTCTAGGATACGGTAGTCTAAAGTCGAATATACCCAGAACGGCGAACGACGCAAAGTTGTTAACTACAACGGTTTCGTACTTAAAAGGTGCCGGTGCTAAGCCCACGGGGAAGCTCGCGTGGAACAAGGACGGTCCGGTGGACAAACTCAGCTTCACTATGAAGAGGGAGTTCGACAAGCAAAAGGAGGAGTCTGAGCTATTGCAGCAGTTGAGATCGGTGAGTGTTTTAATACTGTGATTTGATTTGAGGCTTTAAGTATCTCTGGACGTCACTATTCATAGTCATCATCTTTAGTGGTACTCTTGATAAAATTAATGAATCTCCTCTCAGTGAAAAAAAAAAAATGAATTACTGTGGTTAGAATTATTTCCTCAAGATTCGGTAGGCAGTAAGTAATAAGAACTTCTTCCGTGATTGTGGAACATTCTCTCAAGTGTGTTTTTTCTCGCTTCACTTTTATAATCAAAGTTTGATAGACTGCACCTGAAGAACTTATATACAGATTGATCTTGTATTGATGAGATTCCATGTGATTGATAATATTCCAGAGATTGCGAGTTTGTCTTACATGTTCTTCTATATCACATAAGATATCTCTTTAAAGTTTCATCCGGTATAAAATAAAAAGTTAGAATGTAAGAACGTGGAACTATTAAGGGTAATTTAAAGATGAAGATAATAGCAGTATTTTCTTTGACGTTGCAGATAATAGAGTCTCGGCTAAAGATGTCGTTACCCGAACAGCTGGCTCCGGTGTTGGCAGATGGAGTAGTGCTGTGTCACCTCGCAAACCACGTTAGACCGCGGTCGGTCGCCTCTGTCCACGTACCTTCACCCGCCCAGGTATTATACCGTCCTTCATCATACCTTTAAATGTAACTTGCTATATTAACACCATTGAATAGTTATCGAGTTAGCCAGAGTCTTGAACCCGTTTGGGGTACAAAAACTATAGATATTTAAAAACAAATTTCATGCGGTATCAAAAACTTTTTCAGCAGTTTTTATTCTTTAATTACTACATCCATCGCGGTGTCAATGATTGACACTCACTTTTTGTTACTATCGATGCGCAAGCAAATGCTAGAAGTATGAATTGATCGGTTTAAAATTGATTTAGAAATGCAACTGGTATGTTCAACTGACGATTCAAAAGCACTGGTAAAAGTTTATTTGAATAAAAAACTTTTCTATTCTATTCAACTCTCTTTTGCGTATTAGTATATGTATTCAGAAATATTCCATGAGTTAATTCACATTGTTTCTGATGTAAAGTTTGTATGTATTTGTTACAGCCCAAGTTAACAATGGCAAGGTGCAGGCGAAACGTGGACAATTTCTTGGAGGCATGTCGGAAAATTGGAGTTGAAGAGGTGAGTTTGTGATTCATTTCTAATTTTTACTTATGTTTGCTAACTTTACCGTCACTTTTTAAGACATGATTTCACTGTTCACTAACGTTAAATTCATATCATATTTTACTGTCTTCCAAAAGGGAAGAGGTTCTAAATTCGGCGCGTATTTTTTTTTTTGTATCGTCAATTTTCTCGCGCTATATTACTTCCAAACCACTTCTTTGTGTGATTTGTATCGATTTATTTTCCCCGATTTCTACTAAATATTTACATACGATAGCACATTGTGTCAATTTCGAGTGTTGCAGGGTTTGTTAGGATATCCTTTCGCGAGCGAAACTGTAAATGTGAAACTATAAGAGACGGATGGCGTGTGTTCCAGGAAGACGTCTGCTCGCCCGACGACATACTGGGCGAAGCCGCGGGGCAGGGCCTAGCCGCCGTCGCCACCACCATACACGCGCTACTGGAACATACGCGCCGCTCGCCAAAGGATATCCGACCAGACCTCTACACCCAACACCACCAACACCACGAAAACTACCCGTCAAATGACAACCACGAAAACTACCCGTCAAATGACTCCCGCGAAAACTACCCGTCAAACGACACCACGGAACCCGACACCATCGAGCTCAACTACAACCAGCCACCGTACCAAGCGAAAACCAGATACAACGAGGACAGGTACATAAGCAATTTCAATTTCGACAACCAAAACTACACGTTCGACGAATCCGACGAGTACCAGTTGAACTACGAAAACAATAACGAACCGCAAAATCCACAATACTCCCCCGTCTACAGCAACGAGCTGAGGATCCGAGGACCTTATTACCAGAACAATAGGATACAATTTGTAACGCCGTTCTGTAAGGGCGATGGGGTTTTCAGGAGTGAGAATTTCGAAATCTACGACACGGATGAGGTCGATTTTCCCGTGGATTCGGTGGATTTGGTGGATTCTGTGGGTATGAATGAAGATTTAGACCCCGATAGATACGATAGGGGTAAAATGAACCTCGATATACGAGCGAATTATAATAATGATCTGCCGGCGCGAGTCGAGACTGCGACGGAGAGGGAAAATAGGATTTTCTACACGTGTCTATGCCTCGGAGGTTTCATCGTGTCGGCCATCTTGCTTATTCTATATCCTCTGTAATTGTTTATGATAGGTACTTCCAAGAATTTAAGCTTAAGAATTTTAGTAGAAGTACTTTTTAACTAAGGTATTCAAATTGCTACTGTGGTTCATTGAATTTTGGCAATACGGGTTGAGAATTTCGGAACTGTCTCTATGACAAAAAAAAAGAGATTGATAAAGTCTAAGGTATATACTAATGGTATGTATATTCGACTTGGCGTTAATTTTTGAGAGAGTAAAAAATACTTTGAAAAATTTATGAAACTAATTTGATCTCGCCTCTCTTACGATTCTCAAAATCTCACCCTGTATATGCGATTTGAATCCAATTTTATATGAAAAACTGAACTTCATAGATACACGTATGAAATATGTATTAGCGGTTATTCGGTAGTTGTTACGGAATTGAGAAAACACTGTTTTCAATTTAATGCCCATATTGCCTTATAACGTAACAGTCAAACTGTGATCGAAATCCAATTGAGGCTGCTGTTTAAAAATGAAAGGAAACCGGCACTTTAAAAGTTAATAATAAAATTAGAGGGGTGAAGAACATTCCAGTGTTTTTAACTACTAAATAAAACTAATAAAGCCCGGGATGTAGCGCTACAATTTTTCTAGTGATTTTATACCGGTATGAATTTTATTTTAAACATTTGTTTAATGTTCAGAGTGCTTAGTCTCAGTTTGGAGTGCTCCAAAACTTTATAGTATACTCACAGTATACTATTGATCGAATCACAATAACTTCAGAGTAAAATGGACCTAAAATAAGAGTCTTTGGGTTCATTTTGCTCTGAAGTCATTTGTGATTCGATCAAAAGTATACTTATAGTATACTTTTAGTTTTGGAGCGCTTCAAACTGAGACTAAGCACTCAGAAATCAGTCAAGTGAGCGTCAACGTCGCACCCGCGATGGAGACAAGAATACAGCATGAAAAAGTTTTGGTATTGTTACGGAGAACCATATGACAAGGGAATAAGGTTCATAATCGCTTCCCCACCGCTTGATCGTGATCTTTTGTTCTTGTTCTGATCGAATGTCGTAGAAAAGATAACAATACAAAAACTTTTTCATGCTGTATCTTTTAATTCCACCACTATCGAAGCAACTGACGTTCGGATCTGTTATGTGTGAGGGGACAACTATTATTGTTATGAATTTCAGTCGGTATTAAATGTCTTGCTCAACTGTAACGCTACCTCCCGTACTATATAATATATCGCACAAAATAAATGAACTATCTACCAGTAAAATCATTGTATTAGTTTAGTTTATGAGTGCTTAGTTAGTTGGACGGCTATTATACTTCTGTATAGAAAGTAGAAGAAACAGTTAGTATCAAAACTTAGAAGTTAGAGCCAAACCAATATTTGCGGCGAGAACCGAATCTGTTAGAGACAGCAATGGAGTCTAAAATCTAAAATATTCTATCTATTTTAATATCACATACATTTTTATCTTTAATAATGTTCGAATCACCTTTCGAACGTACAGAAATAAAAAGTGCCGTTTTTCGTTTCGATTGTTGAGACTGATAAAAGGAAATTGATAGTATTGAAAGGAGGAATTGTATACTTTTACCCAGTGAACAAATATTCAACTATTTTTTTGGTATGTTGATGAATTAGGTATGTGTATGTAAACGTACTGTAAGAATGAATCGGGAATTGCGAAACTTGGTATAACTAATACAAGCCTATTCGAAGGCATATAAATCGCTAAACAAAATCAAATAACAGGATGTTATAATATTATGTGCTATTTTTTTTTTTTTTCATAAAATTATCTGCGGAAAAGTATAGGACAAGACCACTGTACTTTATTACCACTACACTTTACCTTACAATTATTATAGTTTTGTGTAGTATGTATCCATTTCACTTGTGTCACCTATAGTAGTGATTGTTCCTTGGAGACTAGGAAAATGTCGTTGTATTAGTTATACTCTGCCCTGATGGACCAACGGTGTATCAACGTAGGTACAATGGAATTTGATGTACTTTATACTTTTCCCAGCCGAAGTGTACTTAGTTGTCTAAAACTACTAATATTTAAATTGAATACTTAATCAATTCGTTCTCATTTCAAAATAGTTAAAATTTTGCATCAATAGTGATTCAACTAATAATCCTACATTTCTTTCAAGTACATGATTTTAAAACTTAAAGTCTGATCAGAAAAATAAAAAGATTTAAATTTACTTTAAGCTTTACCAGAAAAATTAAAAGCGTCGCCATATTGAAAACGAAAGAACTAATTTTCTTTTCTGGAAACACTAACTACTTTTTACACGTCATTAAATGTAATCTGTGAACACAAACCGTCATTAAATGTCACACGGGCGCGACTATATTTTAGTGTTGCATTAAAAATATTAAACGGTAGAAACTTAACGTTCTTTTTAACTTTAGTCTTTCGAATTTAATTCTTCATATCGAAATTAGTATTTCTGGTCTTTTGACTTTTTTATCAACATGATTTTAACTAAAAAAAAAATATTATCATAAAGTTCTTAAAATATTAATTAACATTTTTTTTTAAATATTGATTTACTTACTCTTTAGATAATAATTATTATATTTTTTTGGTTTGCAAAACACGCAATGAATGGGCTATGATAATTTAGGGGATAATCACGGAACGCGGAACACAATACTGACAATCGTCTTTAAAATTAAATATGATTGAGACTGCGACCTTGTCGATTTTATTGCAATATTAATTGTTGTATTGAAGTCAATGGATTCATTTTTATTATTGATCTGAAGACGCAAAATAAAAGTTATACCGATTGCAGTACAATGCGTAATAATTATCCCCTTTGGTTGTGTAAAACGATTTTGTGTGATCGATTATATTCCGCGAGATCTCTTTATTTTGAATGGAATACGGTTCTTTTTGTGTTTTGTTTTTGTTACATGAATTTATTAAATTAGCGATTTCTTAGGATATTTCCACCGGTTTATAATATTTATATACCGGTATTTCTGCAACTGCATTTAAATACAAAGAAGCTCGGAAGATTGTTTTCTAATATAATTTAAAAATTATAATATTTCTTATAATAATTCTATAATAAAAAAGTCTTTCCATACAAACGTGCTAGTCTTCCTTGGTCACTCTTAATTTGTATGTATTTTACTCAATGGTGCCAAGATAATTAATATTCCGAGCTAAAAAAAATGTAAAAACTCGTAGGAATACCGCTATTTGAAAAATATACGTTTATGGTAGGATACTATCACATTGTTTAAAATATTTTGCACAAGTTGGATACCCAGTGGCGTGGGATTTATCCATAAAATGTTAAGAGTCTCCCGTAAGCTCGAGTTTCCATACAAACATAGTTTTCCATTATTTAGAATATTGTGAAAAAATTAAACAGAAAAAGAGCGAGTTAACAGAAAAAGAGCAAGTTAACGAGCGAGAAAAGCGCAAAACGCGCGTTAAGGCTGCTCTCCTCACGCGCTTCTCTATACAAACGTATTCCGCCTATCATTCTAATATTTGTAGCAATAGATCTAAAGTTAAGCCAGATATCAATTTATATCTCCATTATCTATGCCATAAAATAAAAAAATTTGTAAAATTATATTTATTTTGAAAGTTATGACGCTTGAAAAATCACTATTTTTGGGCAAATTTTGAGGCAACTTCGTGCCTAAATAAACTATATAAGAAACTAGAAAATTGAAAAACGACCGAAGTCTTATCATACGTCACTTCATAATAATTTCAAATGTCTTTAGTTCATGTAAAAAATTGCCAAATATTTGCTAAAATAGGCGTAATTCCAAACCTAGATTTGAATCTTTTTACTTTGCCGTTTTTCACTAAAAATCATGATATCTCAAGCAAAATTTATTTATTTAATTAATTAATTAATTATTTATTTATGTATATATTTTTAGTACTCTTCTTTACTGAAGACGTCTCGCTCTCTAAATGCAGAAATCACTGTTTTAGACTCCACTCACAAACGATTTGTCGCTCCCATGGAGAGGGCTCTTAAACAGTTGTCAATTGTCATGGGAACGGGGTCTAAGGGTACAAACAAAAATCAATTTCAAACCTCGATATGTCTCACGGCTCACCCCATTATATTTGCAAAGTTTGATATTCAGAAATCGACGTATAGTTTCCAAATCAAAGCAAAACTTTTCTTTGTAAACTTGAGTTAAGAGGCCGGTACCCGGATTCGTAATTTTTTACGAACTTTTGAACACCATAGTGCTTTAGATATAATGATTACTTTAAAAAAAATTATCAAATATTAAAGATCAATCCTTTTTTAATGGAATGTTGGGAATAAAATATTAATTTTATTAAAAAATATTATTCAAATCTTAATTCTTGCGGAAGACGTTTACTGATTTTACGCTTTTGAGTGAAACTTTCGTCACACATATAAGTACTAAAAATTGTAGAAAGCGACTGAAAAAAAATACTAATATTATGAACACACCCTCAAAATTGGAATGTTGGAATTAGTTTTTCTATGTTTTATACAAAATTAGTAAATAAAAAATAAAAACCGCACGTACGATTTATGAAAATTTAAGCATTAGATTAACCCCAATTTCTTTGATTTATCGCAATTTCACTAATAAAAAAAATATATAGCACGAAAGTTTAGGATTCATTTAGCTATAATTGTAAAAAAAAAATAATCCAGAAACTATTTATATGACCACAAAAAATTGTCAAAGTATCCTAAAATTTACAAATAAAATGGCACAGCAGACAGTACGAATGCCATACCGAGCTTAGCGCTCTTCGAGGGAGGACGTGTTGTTGGCCGACGCAGCTCACGCACACATGCAAAGCTGTGTAATGACTTGTCGTAAAAGTTACGTAAAAGTTATAGCGCAACCGACTCAGTTTGATGATTTGTGCATAGGGTTTATTTCATTAGTGGTCCGATCTGATCAATGCTGAGCTAATACATAGCTAATGCTATGTTTTGGTATAAGTATGTGTTGATATATTATGTATATATTGAAATGAAATATTTTTTGTATGACATAATGTTAAAATCTCATACTCGAAGTTCTTTTGGGACGAAAGAGGGGTTAATAGGGATGAGAATGAGGTGAATAGGAACGACTTATGGGTGAATAGGAACAGATTTTTTAGAACAAACTGTTACCAAAACTTAAAAAAGTCGACGCCATTTTGAAATTCTTTGTTAATTGACCGATTTCATTCAAAATCGATATTTAGAGCTCCCTGGGATCACAAAACAGGAAACTGTTACCAAAACTTAAAAAAGTCAACGCCATTTTGAAATTCTTTGTTAATTGACCGATTTCATTCAAAATCGATATTTAGAGCTCCCTGGGATCACAAAACAGGAAACTGTTACCAAAATTTAAAAAAGTCGACGCCATTTTGAAATTCTTTGTTAATTGACCGATTTCATTCAAAATCGATATTTAGAGCTCCCTGGGATCACAAAACAGGAAACTGTTACCAAAATTTAAAAAAGTCGGCGCCATTTTGAAATTATTTGTTAATAGACCGATTTCGTTCAAAATCAATATCTGAGGATCCCTAGGATCACAAAACAGGAAACTGTTACCAAAACTTAAAAAGTCGACGCCATTTTGAAATTCTTTGTTAATTGACCAATTTCATTCAAAATCGATATTTAGAGCTCCCTGGGATCACAAAACAGGAAACTGTTACCAAAACTTAAATAAGTCGACGCCATTTTGAAATTCTTTGTTAATTGACCGATTTCATTCAAAATCGATATTTAGAGCTCCCTGGGATCACAAAACAGGAAACTGTTACCAAAATTTAAAAAAGTCGGCGCCATTTTGAAATTCTTTGTTAATTGACCGATTTCGTTCAAAATCAATATCTGAGGATCCCTAGGATCACAAAACAGGAAACTGTTACCAAAACTTAAAAAAGTCAACGCCATTTTGAAATTCTTTGTTAATTTACCGATTTCATTCAAAATCGATATTTAGAGCTCCCTGGGATCACAAAACAGGAAACTGTTACCAAAACTTAAAAAAGTCGACGCCATTTTGAAATTCTTTGTTAATTGACCGATTTAATTCAAAATCGATATTTAGAGCTCCCTGGGATCACAAAACAGGATACTGTTACCAAAACTTAAAAAAGTCGACGCCATTTTGAAATTCTTTGTTAATTGACCAATTTCATTCAAAATCGATATTTAGAGCTCCCTGTTTAAAATACCTTAATGTTTAAATAAATATTTCTTTTACATCTTGTATTTTCTCGATATTGAAGTGAAAAGTTGTATGTATCATGCGATAGCAAAGTCGATCACAACAAAAACAAAATTTGCCATTTTGTTGAACAAATAACTATTGTTTATTAAATTGTATCCTCCTGTGCCAACCCTACCAGAATAGGTATAAATTTTGCTCGCTTCTTAGAAGCTTTGACTCTGTTCCGTTTCTCCTCTGTGACACAATAACGTCAGAATAAAATGGACCTAAAATTCAGTACCACTGATTTTAATTGTTTAGAGTGTTGGCTGTTGATGAACTTGAGCTTTAAAACAAGGCAGTTAAGGTTCATTTTACTTTAGCGATAAAGTTTGTGTCAGTCCGATTCTATCAGAGATGCAAAATCTCATCATAAGTACCATATTGAACACATTTCTCTTTCAAAAACCCGAAAACTATATCTATAGCTATAGGTAGATTACTATAGCAAAGTTTCTTGAAAGTAGGTATTAAGGTTGGAAAAGGGAGCGGGGAACGGGAACCGGGAATCCACGATTCGCTCAGGATTTGTGAAAAATCGAAATTCACGCGGGCGAAGCCGCGGGCAAAAGCTAGTATATTATATAATATTGAATATTTTTTTTAATCTTGAATGTCTATTTTAATCGGACTAAATAGAGGGAGATAAGTTATCTCACAACTAAATTTAATTAAGTGAAAACAGTTAGGGCCTGTTTCACCACCTTCGGATAAGTGTCAGATAGCTTATTCACAAGTTTTGTCTTAGTCACTTGACATAAAGTAAGAAAGTGACAAAACTTACGTTTAGTCTATTCGACACTTATCAGAAGGTGATGAAACAGGCCCTTACATACCTAAATTTTAGATAGTAATGTCTCTAATAATAAACACATAAAATAGTGTTCTATGAAAAATAAATTATTTTCCAGGATAAAAAATAGCCTTTGTCCACCTTCGGGATGTAAGCCATATGTGTACTAAATTGCATCAAAATTGGCTAAACGAAAATGTGTAAATCCTGGGCGAGTCAACTAGTACAAGAAAAAAGAATATAATAAAAACATCACGGTTTGAACACGAACAAATATTAGTTTAGCACCTACTCATCAAGTCTTTGGTAATAAAATATTATGGGTACTCGGGCCATTCTTGACAATAAATAAAAATTCGGTTACAAGAAGCAAATACAAATACAACAAGTGTTCCTGCAAGAATTGAGCACGTGCTTTATTTATGACCTAAGATTAGCAACTGCATAGTAGATAATTGCACACCTGAGAGAACTTCTTTATCAAAACAACCTGTATACCTGAAATAACCAGATTAATCTATTGACCAATATAATAAGCATTGATCGTATAGTCTTTTGTTTCGTTGCAGCGTGATTGAAGGAGAAACCTGCAAACCAATAAACTAATAAACAAACACACTTTCGCATTATAATATGTGTAGTGATATAGCTGTATTTAATTCTTACAGATGTTATGTGTAAGTATAAACGATTACACAACATCTTGATAATAATTATATACTTACCTAAATCGAACATTAAAAAAAAGCAAATATAAAATATACTAAGATCTAAAATTTTATTTTATTAGCGCGTTGAATTTGGAACGCAAAGTATCAATATAGGTTAGTCCGACCGCTTTTAAGTATACCATGTCTTTGTGTGAGTGCAGCTTACGGTGCCATTGTGAGGTACACGCACACATTTAAAACTCGGGCCGAAACTCGTTAGCTCGGCTCGGAATACGGCCTCTTAACTCGAAATTGCGGGAGACTCAAATAAAATGTTTACTTCAGACTGTAATGCACAAATGAAAAATTGGCAGCTTTTTGGCGAAACAATGCGTTTTGTCAAAGCAGTTTTTAGGGTTCCGTACCCAAAGGGTAAAAACGGAGCCCTATTAATGTCACTCGGCTGTCTGTCCGTCTGTCCGCCGGTCACAGGTCTCTAGCTCGAAGACGAAATGAGTTACAAACCTGAAATTTTGATATTTGGTGTAAAACGTTGACCCAAAATCAAATATTGAATTAAAAATTGAATTAAATTATTTTTCAGGGGGGCTCCCATACATGAGAAAGGAGCCGGAAAAAAAAAGTTTTTTCTTACCGTAGCTTGTGGGGTATCATTGTTTAGAGCTCATTGAGTAGAGTACGAATATATATTTTTTAATTTTTTGCTTAAAAAGTAAGGAAATGGGGGGTCATCAAAATTGACAGTTTTAGACCATTTTTGTGACGGGGGCTATCTAAAAAACTAAACTAGTTAGGAATATGATATTTCGGTATATTATGTACTATATGCTCTATTTGTACAACAAATACTGAAAACAACGATTCATAAAATAGTTTATAAGCTGTGACCAAAACAAACGAACTTATTTTGCGTTTTTCTTTCACGGTTTCTTGCGATGTCTAACTCGGAAATTAAATATTTCTTAGACCCAAAATATTATATTGTTTATAATTATGTACGGAACCCTGAAAGAGCGAGGCCCGACTCGCACTTGGCTGATTTTTTTTTGTCTAGTTCTTGAGGCTCTATGTGTATTTTTCTTGAGTAATAATAATTATTAGGTGGGCTTGATAATATTAAAAGTTCGAGAGTACAATATCTGACGAAATATTGGTGCAAAGTTTTTATCGACATGTATATGGATTGGTAGTTTGAGCTATTATATTATACGAATTAATTTAATCGTAGATTTTACTCAGTCGAATATTTCTTATAAGATAAGAATTGTATGCCTTAATCGAAACTTCATATCGTTATTGTATTTTTAATGCAAACGCGTTTATTTACTTAATAGTTGGCACATTAAAAACGTGCGAACCGAGTCATAGATCATTTTTATCGGACTTCTCGCTTGCACTTACAGGCCTTATAGAACTGAAATTTGTTTCTCTGGTGTTGTGTGTAACAGTAAAAAAGGATTTGTCGATAGTCGATAACAGGTTATTAAGAGCGAGGGAGACCATTAACTAATCTATGATCGTAATGTTTTATGGCTCAGTTCCCACGTTTGTAATGTCCCAACTATAGTTGAAGTTCGTTCTACCCGCCTACAACTAGATTTTTTTAAATGTTTTAAACACAAATGGACGATCCACCAATCTAATAAGAAAGTATAAGAATTAGTGATAACTTTCTTGAGATATTATGTATCTATGTATATATTTTTTGCATATTTTTTTATTTACTTTCAATGTAAAACTCATTATGTGTCAAATTATATATTCCATTTTAGATTTGTTATGAAACGACTTTTGTTTTTGTAGGCGGTAGACGATATGAATAGAATTAGTGATATTTAGATTTTAGAATATATTTCGAGGCTTTTTCATGTAACTATTGGATAAACGATTTATTAAAAGACAAATTTTATAATATAATATAATAATCTATAATGATAAAATGTATTCCTAACGAAGCCAACTTAGTGTGTTGCCAACTAATTAAATGAAGTTTGCATTTAATAAATTTAAAAAAACTTATATTTTGTGACTTGGCGGTCTGTAAAAACATTATATAAATTTTGATTTTTGTAATATATTACGTAGTTATAACTTTTATTAACGTAATTTTAGATTATTTCCAACTTTTATTGACAACGTAATTTTAGATTATTTCCTTCTGTTATGCAAATTCAGCTGTAATGATTTCGTAATAGACGAATTTTGATTTGTGTTTAAATTTTCATAGCAGTCGCCAATAAACTTACGTAATTTTATAAGCATTCCAAAGATGTATTTATATTAAAGACTGTAGGACTTTATATAATGTTCAATATTAGGTACTTACACATTTCGAATATTTTATTTTATATTCATAAGTGAGTATTTCTTGAATAGTTTGTGAATTGATTACGTTTTGTGTTTTTTTTTCTCTCTCTCTAAGATGTGATCTTACTTCTAGTATTTGCTTGATAATGCATTTAATATACTATTGCGTCCAGCAATTTTTATTTTTATTGATTTCTTCTTATGATTGTGTGCACTTATATTTTTACTTCAATTTACTTTAGCAATGATTTTTGCAATTTTTCAATTTTAATATAATATTAAGCTTAAAAGTATTTAGAGTGGTTTTTGATTTAATTCTTGATCTCTAATGATTTCCAATTCGATTTATAATACGAATATATTATATACAACTTATATAATAAATCTAATTCAAAGTTTTCAAATATATGCAACGAGTATTACCAAGATAGTGGTGGCAATTAATTTTCCCAAAATATTAGATTTCTTATCTGCATTTTGATTAATTTTTGATTGTATTGTTTTGACGAATCTATGAATTTACTACACTGCCTATAATTTCTATGTATTTTATCCTATACTGAAGCACGATAAAACGTACAATTTCTATTAGCTGTTTTGTAGTTTAGTTGTTTTTATAATAGTTTACATATTATGGAACCATCATGTTACGCCTTCGTATTTTTCTATATTATCGTTGTATTTTTGGAGAACTTCGCATTATTTTTTGAGCTTTAAATTTGCAAGTACAACAACTTTACATACTTAAGTACACGTTAAGATAATATATTGATTAATATAATAATTTATTCATAAATATTATAATATATTTACTAACACCCGTATTCACAAACGACACTATGAGGTCTCATAGTGTGCTCGAACGCACAGGGCACAAAAAACTTATTCATAAACAATACTTGAGGGTCGAACGACCCTATGCGTTCGATAAAATGGACGCACACGTAAAGTAGCTAGCGAGCTACTTTACGCGACGCATAGCAGAGAAAGACACAAGGACAATGGAATCTTTTTTGAACTACAACAAAACAACACGTGTTATTTATTATTTTTATAACTTTTACCATAAAATTAAACAAAAACATAAAAAATAACAGGCATGAACGTATAAAAAAAGGTTTTTATACGTTCAAGATAGTAGGTAAGTAGGATAGTAGGTAACCTACCCCATTATCGGTGAAGAAATACTGTTTGCAGTGTTAATTTGAAATATAAATTATTGCAAAGACGACGACGAGACAATGATTTTTAACATACCTAAGAGAAAGAGGATATAAAAATGTTATCAACTACAAATTACGTGCGTAACAATCGATATTCGAGAACCGAAAATTCAATTGAGTAATGTAAGGAGACCCGTTGTATTCTGCCATCTGTTTGCCATCTGACGGTCAACTCGACTCGAGTGAAGTCGCAACACACCGCTAACCAATCACAGCGCTCCAATGAATGCTATGCGTGCGCACAACAAAGAGTCCTCGAAGTATTGTTTATGAAATGAATGGCTTGCCATACCGAACGCACTGCAAAACATCGTACTTATCATAGCACTGTTGCTATACTCAAGCAGGGAACGTTTGTGAATACGGGTGTTATATTGGCTTGTGGTGCTTGGGTCTGTAGTTTGTGAGTTTTTGACTGGTTTTAATGATTTCGTTATTTGCCTTGTTTAATTTGTTGCTCAAAAGGAGAAGGATTCCTTTTAGAACCATATACGGAAGTTTATCAGAATATCAATTTTCGAAAAAAATTCAAAATAGAATGTATGGTGTCCTGATTTTTCAATTTTTCCCCATCTCCTTTAATTCGTGACTGATTTTTTAAAAGACGTAAAAAAAGCTGCGGGACGGCTGATAATTTAATTGGTTGTTTAATTGGCTTTACTTTAAATAATTACTTTATGTTTCTTGCCGATTGGGGATAGGCATTAAAACCAGTCTGCCGATATATTCCATTTCGATTATTAAGATGTTTTTTTTTTAAATAAATTAAAGATTATTCTCTGTTACTTGATTGGTTTCACTAGAATAAGTTTGATTTGTAATGTGCTACTTATTATTATATGATGAGTTTCGAAGAGTTGATAAGATTTTTTTTGTCTGATTGCGTAAATTTTTTTTACGAATGTGTTTGATTGAATTGTTTTTCGGCTAACAGGTTAACGAAATGCATTTTTTTTTGTATGTACTTACTACGTTTTTTTTTTCTCTAATTAAAATTCTTATTGTCAATTTTTGTTTTATTCAACCTTTTGTAAGCAACTTAGGCAGATTCCCATGGTAGCTATGCTTTTGCTAAAATGGTTTAAAATACAATGAAACTATCGTGTTGTGGTGTGATGTGGTCGACAGCGTCACGCCAGAATGCGTTGCGACACACTAGAGGAATTCAACAAGCGCGTTGCGGCATCGCCGCGTTTTTTCTGCGGCGTCCTAAATAAAAGGATGCCAAATGTTACATGTGACAGGTAGGTAGTTGAATATCATTGAAAAAATATTCTGTATCCGTTAATAAAATGTTTAAACAGAATGTAATGACTGACTCAAATCAAAATCGGTGTTATCTCGGTCTTTAACTATGCAAAAAAAAACAAGGTGGATCCGCAGCTTTATTGCAGCGTGATAGAAGAACAACCCGACAAACAAACACACTTTCGCATTCATAATATTACTAGCGATGTATACAGTATAAGCAGAATAACTAAACCCGAATTACTAATTCCGTGGAATTCTGACGTTTCGTAATGTTACCAGAGATAAAACAATTCCCACAAAAAAGATAAAAAATTCAAAACTTATGTAAATAAAAATCAACTGCCGCATGTAGATATGACAAATTCCTGACAGACACTTCATGGTGATACTGTCATTCGACTTCCATTTTGGAATAAATTTTTTCAATGTGCTATTTTTGTTTTCTATTGCTGTTAGTGTGCACTTTCTAGTTTCCACTCTTGGGGTTTTCTATTTTAGGGCGAAACGACTAATATTATTACGCGGCATATGGCTTTTTATGATGACAGGGAATTAAAGTAGTTTGGGGTAAAATCGTACTTCGTAGATGTTAACCCTGTTCTCCATACAAATAACTCATCTGTAAATGACAATGACAGCTGTCAGAATTCCACGGAATTAGTAATTCGGGTATACAAAGTATGCTTACAATAGTAGGTAATTTGATGTTGAAATTTTTTTTAATTCAGAAGCTGATGTGCTGCGCCGCGGACGTGCTGGAAGGGAAAGGTACGGTGCAGGTCGCGATCACAGTGACGGAGCTTCTGCGAAGGCATACAGCGCTGCGGAATTCCCCGGCGCTTGTGGCGCCGCCCGTGGCCGCCGTGCAAGCCGCCGCGCAAGCCACCTAGCGCCCGAAGCTCGCCTTGGCGCCTCAATCTACACTGTCTCTATAGGTGGAAACAATGGAATGGAGGTGAACAAAGACTGTATAAAGGAATACATTTTTTGTGTCCGGTTAAAAGGACCATTTTACAGGAACCGATATACGTTATAGAGTGTATCGGCAGGGATCTAAAAGCCTTGAAAAAAGACCTTCAAATCTTTTATTTGGTCAGTTTCGCGAGAGAAAATAGGACACGACGGGCGCAGCTTCCGTGATTGGTTCGCTGTAATATCACGTCATACTCCGCCTCCCGCATTGGTTACCGCCGTCTTCGTACAGTCTTCCGCATCTCACGAATTCTTAATTTGTGTCCGGTTAAAGGGATTCCCCGGCGCTTGTAGAGGCGCCCATAGCCGTGATGCAAGCCGCCGCCCAAGCCACCTAGCGTCCGAAGCTAGCCTTAGCGCCTCAATCTACACTGTCTCTATAGATGGAAACAATGGAATGGAGGTGAACAAAGACTATAAAGGAAAACGTTTTTGAATTTGTGTCCGGTTAAAGGACCATTTTATGGGAACCGACGACGGCAGGGACCTAAAGGCATGACCTTGAAGTCATTTATTGGGTATGTTTCGCGGGGGGAAAAAGGACGCGACGAGCGCAGCGTCCGTGATTGGTTCGCTGTCGTATCACGTCATACTCCGCCTCCCGCGTTGGATACCGCCGTCTTCATACAGTTTTCCCCACCGAAATGAATTTGGTTGGATGAATGTCTCGGAGTCTAAGGAATTTATCCGCCCACCTGAACTCAGTATAATTATCATTGTATCGGGTCGAAGAGTCATTATAAGAGTGTTTCAAAGGCTGTTATGCCTTGAAGAACGGGGAACTGAACCAGCTAGTAAAATGACCTGGATTGTTTCTATGTAATATTAATATACGAGTTTCTGTTATCGTTTATGTAATAGGTAACTGTCGATTTTAATTTGAGGTTATCTAGATAATATGAAATTGTAACCTCAACTTGAATTCCGTTTATCTTGAAAAAAGCGATTTATCGAGTGATTTTTGGTATATTACACAATAACGTTCTCATAAATGAAAAAAATATTTTATGAATTATTTTAAGAATTTAAATGAGTAAGTAAGCAAGCTAAGCGACAGATAAAATATCTTGAAAGTTTTTAATTTTAAATCTGTATTCGGCGTACGCAGGACATTCGTACCGATTTATTTATGAGAACGTTTTTGATATGTATAGTGAAGAGTCGGTTTGATTCACTAATAGCTAGTCAATAGGAGTACTTTTTATGTATTTTGTACTAAAATGCATTTATTTAACAAATGTTTACCCGTCAATACTTTTTCTGTTAATCTAATTAATCTGGCTTGTATATCGAGACGGTGTTCTTCAATATCGAAACGATTTGTTTCATTGAACTAAAATGAATGATTTTTATGATACTGTTGATAATTTCTGAATATTTGCTCTTCATCAATGATCTTTCTAAAGGTGTAGTTGAAAAAGAGGGTGGAAGTAGGAGCAGTGGCGGACTAGATGTCAACAGCGCTCTAGGCAGCACCTCATCGGTGATCGGCAGTATGTCAATGTGGCTAATTCTGATGTACACAATCTCTAAACCTAAAATAAATGACAGGGCTAAATATATTCTTGTCTCTTTCACAGTGATACCGGTGGAAAAGGATAGCACTATTTTTAAACCTGTCATTTTAATTTAGTTTAGAGATTGTGTACAACAGAATTGGCCACAATGTTTGGCTAAATTGTTTCAAGTTCTTTATTCCTTAGAACCTTTGGGTGTTCCAAGGTAGGAATTAGGATTCCTGGCGCCCCTTTGTAATCTCGTTCCCCCAGGCATGTGCCTAGTTTGCCTAAAGGATAATCCGCCACTGGCGAGGGGACTATACAGGGTGTAAATGACATCTTAATGAAAACTTTGAGGTAAGGTTGCATTTAATGTGTTATGTGAAAATACTGAAATCATTTATGTCGAAAATGATTGGTTTCAAATATTGCCATTTTTGAGCGCGCAATGTATTGTATACAAGGCGATCACAACGCAACGCTCCGCGCAAAATTGACGCTAGACTTTTATTAGTAGGCGGTGCGGCCCACGCTACACGCCGCGCCGCCTAGTAGGTACCGACGTAAGTACCTACGTAGGTACTTATTCATTATTATTACGGAGTCAGCGCGGCATTTCCTTTGACAATGCCGCGGCCGCGCCTCATTATTAATTCTATGCGCGTGCCGACTGCCGAATGTACCTACTATGTAGGTTAGCGACCTGTACCTACTCACTAGGTTAGCAGTCAGCTGATCTACAGAAATCTTAAATTTGATTACATTTCTGTTTAAGGTGAGAATAATGAAATAATTACTTTTTCATCTATAATTGCGTTGAGACAGTAATAATGATTTTATACAGTATTCGGTTAAAAAAGAGGTAAAAAATATCGGAAATTTCATGGAAAATTCGACGAAAAATTTCACCATTGGGAAACCTAGAATCATGCACTGAATCCGTGGGACGCGTTTTGGACAACATGTCTGATTACACCCTTTATATTATGCATTTGAAGCGCTCGATCCACCATGTCTCAGACGATACTTTTAGGGCACTATCTTACTTGGGCGCAGTGGTGGTGCAACCAGTCGCGCTACCAAAAAATGTATGTAGCTCTGTGTCCGCTTGGTTGCGCAACCATGGTCTCCCACTAAGTTGTTGGCCTGGTGTCGCTCACAAGATCTCGAGGCGGAGTCCCGGTGTGGGCGTTTACGATGCGCGCACTATTTACGTATTCTTTGGAATAAAAGTTTTAACTACCCTCATTACTAGGTGTCTCGACTCCATCTCAGCTCATCTTTGCAGTGTCCATTATAATTCAATTATTTCCTTATTAAGACTAAAACTGTACACACTATTATAGGTACTAATATTTATTTTTATAATGTACTTAAAATACGAAACAAAATCTGTTCCGTAGAATTTCACTAGTGAGAACGACATTCACTACTCAAAAAATTATATGTATTTGTAGGTAGGTACTTAACTATATTTTTGAATATTGATTTTCATAAATCAAGAGCTTAACTCTAGGTATCTTTTTTTAAGTCATTTAGATTGTATTTAGGATACTGTAGGTATTTATCAAAAAAAAAAAGTGTATAGTTAACTACCTACTAAATTATTATTGATCTCTGTTAAAAGTTATATAATCTGAATATATTTACTAATATTGTGAAACTATGTGAACTACCAATGGATTTTTTAAATTCTAAATGGGCTATAATTTTAATTACACAATTTTTCTACATTTAAAAGTCTTTGCATATGACCATGCTGTGCTAGATTTGCGAAAACCGTCAAAAATGTCGTCGTGTGCAAAGGCTACTCTATAAAACAATCCATGGCGTAATTATGTAACTGCCGTCATAAATAGTTCCTGTTTTGTGTACTTATTGCAATTATTAGTTAGTTATTGCTATTGCTATAAAAATGTGTGATTTCCTACCGCTACTGCTTCCGTATTACGAAACTTGTGATTGCAATAGTCGCAAATATTGTTACAACAATATTTGTGTTAAATTGGTTTTAAACAAGCCCTAAGTAAATAAATGAAATAACTAAAGAAGTCGCAAATGGTGCAGTTTCGTTTCGTGTTTGGTGAGTGATTTGTGTTGAACTAGCATTACTCAAAGCAAAAGGATTTTAAAGTCAACAAACTTTTAATTGACAGGCCATTCTTAGTTATGTCATTCTTTTTGGTAGGAAAGATTACGTTTACGCCTGACGATGTAATTAAGTTGATATGTGTGGAAGTAAGTACAACCAAATTAGCACAAATGGCTGCATTAGATTTATCAAATGGTATAAGAGCGTTAGCCAGTAGGATAAATTGCGATTGTCGCATTCGAATTGCATCAAAGTTTCGTAATATAGACAGTTTTTGTATCATTAGCGTATTTTTGGTCCTTCGTGTATTTAGAAATTTTGAAGGCTTAGTGAAAATTTTGATAAATTTAAAATAGGTGTTGTAAATTAGTTGGAATTTTAATTAGAAAATTATTCATAAATTGGTTCCACGCACGTCCAAAATTAGCTAAGGTTTTCGTGCCTCATAACTTTTAACGCACATAATTATTACTTAGATGTAAAATTTCTAATAGTCACTGTTAGCATTTGCCTTCACATTAGAATGATTGTGTGTTTTTAACCAAATTAAAAGAAGGAAATTCTTAGGATATCACTCTTAGATAGTGGACAAAAGACAAGCGTACACGTAAAATGTTAAACTAAAATAAAGTAATAAGAGCCACCATCTAGTGCTTTACACTAATCACGAATTTAATATTAGTGAATTTTTGGTACATTTACACACGTTACTTAGGCACTTAGTTTGAACGTGCTCTAATTAAATAATTAGGCCTCTTGTTCACACTTCGTGAAAAATCACGTTTTACGGTCGCAGTGTTGTATTGAGCAAGAGATAAAGATCGTAAACCCGACTACTAGTTTTATGTGCAGAAAAACGTTAATTCAACTGCGTACTAATGAGAATTCGAACGGACGAAGCGCGGGGTAAGCAGCTAGTGGCGCCATCTGTTATGTCTATCCGAAACTAACGTAATAAGCCACGAAGGTCACTTCTCGATTTTTTTCGTAAATAAAATGTAGCATATGTCACCGGTGCCATAACAGCGAATCAATCACCAATAAATACATACATACATAGACTGCTAAAATCAACCCTTCCTTTTGGCTTTGCCGTAGTCGGGTAAAAACGTGATTTTTCACGGCGTGTGAACAAGAGGCTTTAATGTGCTCACAAACGGGCAATAAGCCTTGCAGCGGAACAATACATAGTATGCAATATAGTCAGCAATAATTATGTACATTGTACGACAATATTTAAGAAGCCCGTTTATGGACCATGTCACGTTGCCTTCTATTCATGTAAATCTCGATCAATTAGATGTACGGATCATGGACCATTATTCCGTGCTATAAATTAATGGATAAATATTGATATGTACTTACTTATTAGATACGCACAAAATTGCTGTAACACACCTACCTACGAGTATTTTGTGTGTGTATGTTCATTAGTGTGTGCGTGCGCATGTGAGAATGCGTTCAATACAGTTTAACGAAGTCTTTACGTGTGCATGTCATCTATTTGACACTTACAACCTTATGCATACTAAAGAATAATATATGTCTTGTACAAGTGAATACAATGTGGATATCTCTAAAGGATGTGCTATAAAGATTATCTTGAATTTAGAACAGTACATTCTACGGATAATAAAAATCTTGTGCCATATTGGCAGCGTACAGTTAGCTTCAAATATATTGAACAGAAGGTACCTACCAGCCCATATTGTAACCAAAATTAGTAGGTAAATCCTTTGTACTCTTCGGTACGCTAAGTAACTTATTTGACGCTGACTGTACGCTTCCTAAAAACGTCTCGCACGTGGCGTATTATGTTCAAGAAATCCACCTTTAAATGCTGTGGTTACTATTTTTCGTAATATTTGAGGCTGTGTTTGTCATAGACTTTTGTTTATTAATTAACAGTTCGTTAACCATAATTAAAAAGCTGTGATAGCCTAGTGGTTATGACGACCGACTTCTAATCGGAGGTCGTGGGTTCGATCCCGGGCACGCACCTCTAACTTTTAGGAGTTATGTGCGTTTTAAGTATTTAAATATCACTTGCTTTAACGGTGAAGGAAAACATCGTGAGGAAACCTGCATGTCTGAGAGTTCTCCATAACGTTCTCAAAGGTGTGTGAAGTCTGCCAATCCGCTTGGCCAGCGTGGTAGACTATGGCCAAAACCCTTCTCACTCTGAGAGGAAACCCGTGCTCTGTAGTGAGCCGGTAATGGGTTGATCATGATGATGATGATAACCATAATTCACAACCTAGATATTTTATGATCGATGCGCAATCGAATTAATTAAACATCAATAGTAAACGGATGTCAAGAAATTTAATCTCGTATTTAATTGAATGAGTGATCCTGATCAGAGATTTGTATATACCTAATATACAGGGTTAAATAAAAAATACCAGAAAGCTGTCGGCACGTAATTGTTATCATTAAAACTAACAACTTTTGTTCTACGACTTTTTTTTAACTCGATATTTTGTGAAATATTTAATATTCAATAGTTTACATAGATTATCTCCTTGTAGCTACTCTGTAACATCGGCAACGCCACACGAACGCACGTCACGTGTCTTGGTCTCGAGTCTCGACTCTGTGCGCACAGAGTAATGTCACTTTAGAGAAATAACATATTTTTTTAATTTTTTTGTATGAAAAAAATTAATGCGGAATTTTAAAAAGTCGTAGAACAAAAGTTGTTAGTTTTAATGATAAAAATTACGTGTCGAGAGCTTTCTGGTATTTTTTATTTAACCCTGTATATTATATTATAATTATTATTGTGTACCTTTTATGTCTCAACAAAACGTATTCTTCCGTTTTGGCAATGTTGTAATTTTAGTTTTTTTTTTTTTTTAATTTGTATCGTAATGTCCTTATTATTTACCACCGAATACGGAAAATATTATAATACTCGTAATTTCTATATGATATTGATTAATTATTAGGATAAGTAATATTCTCGTCATGTAATTTATAGTCAATTTGTCTAAAATCACAAAAATTATTGTACATGTAAAATATTTGCTTTTTTGTGTTACTACGATTAAGTGATTAAATTAATTATTATTCTTTAAGTTTAGTGAGAGTGTTTTTAGTTTTCTTTTTTATATTTTAGTCAATGATTTATCATCACAAGGATTTTATTTTATATCACAAATCATACTTAATATTAAAGGAACGTATTAGAGAGTGTTACCACAAAAGTCAATATTAATTATTGTAATTTTTTTTGCACCACATCTCTTTCCAATGTAATACTTAGATATGAATTTGATTCCATACACTGGTTAAGAAATGTCCAAAAATTAGAGAATGTTATAATGTATTTAATTTGTTATTATTTTTTTCGAAATATGCAATAACAATATACCTACTTAATAATAGATAGTACGGTCTATCTATTTTTGGCAACAAATGTTTTGTTTAATAAGTGTTTATTTAAAGTTTTATTTTTGTGTTAAAATGAAGTATTTTCACATTATAGAGGCCGATATTGGTCATATCCGATCCATCAAGTAAAAATTGTGTCGTGTGTGTGTGTGTCATCAATTCAACATATTATTATTCTAACACTTCACACTATTTTGTGGACAGCTCAATACAAAACCGATTGCTTAATGGCTTGAAACCTAATGGCTTGTATCACCACCTTATGATAAGTGTCGGATAGCCTATACGTAAGTTTTTTCACTTTCTTACTTTGTGTCAAGTGACAAAGACAAAAGTTGTGAATAAGCTATCTGACACTTATCGGAAAGTGGTGAAACAGGCCCTTAATGTTGTAATAACTTTGACTTAATAAATGTGTTTTAACACATTTTTTTTTAATTTTGTGTAATGGTAAATCTAAAATTCTATTCGAATAAAGTTATAAAAGCGTATAGTTACTCAGGCTCATGCTTTGCGCAGGTGACCATTGACCAGAGTGCTTAGTCTAAGATCGGAGCACTCGAAAACGAACTCGAAAACTATTGATCGATTTCAGAGTAAAATAGACCTAAAATGGCTTGTATTAAGGTTTGAGTTCTCCAATACATTCAGCATTCGAACACAACGAGCGCCCCAAGCAGAAATGTTGTAAAATACATATTTGAACTATGGAATTACGACTTTAAAATACGAGTATTTGAGTTCATTTTGCTCTGAATTCACTTGTGATTCGATCAATAGTTTTCGAGTTCGTTTTCGAGTGCTCCGATCTTAGACTAAGCACACAGAGGGTGTTACTGAAGTCAACCAAATTGATTAAATATGGTAGCTGATAGGTACGTACGTATCGGATGAAATAATGTGAAAATACTTATTTATATACTTGACAATGTATGGAATTCATCGGTGTGTATAAATTAGTTAGAATTAAAAGAACTGAAAGTAGAAACGAGTCTTTGTCCTGTTCAAAGATAATGTGCCAAAGACTATGGTGGAAGGTTTCAAGTGTTTGTTCTCGTGTAAAATAGCAATCTGTCTGTGTACTGCACTGGTCTCCGAGGCGTTAAGAATGATGTAGCAATATCTTACCGTACCCACGTGTTTATATGTAGATACAAATAAAAGTATACTTATACATTTTCGAAATGTGGTTTTTATTTATTGCGTATAGCTGTAAAGTATGATTCATATCTAACGGAGAGCGTCGAACCGCAACGGAGCGCATTTAAAATGCAATATGTACAGAAAATTATTGTGATTTGACGTTTAACTGTCATGTATGTGCCAAATATTAATGTTTCGCGGAACGCGCGTGCAATACCCGATTTATATATACCTAGAAAAAAACAATGATACTACCTAATGATATTGTACACAATCTCTAAACTAATTTAAATTGGCAGTTTTAAAAAATAGTGCTATCTTTTTCACAATCTTCCTTGACCAAAAGGATAATATTATTACGTTGAGTTGTCAATTTATCTGTAGTTTAGAGAATGTGTAAAACAGATTAAAAAATGTTATTTACTAACGCCAAATTAAACATTTTTATTCCGTTATCCATGCAGTCCGACGCGCTCCGTTAGATGTGAATCGCACTTTAAACTAGATACCTTTATCTAGGTACCTTTGATGTGGGTAAATTCACCTAACCGCATTCAAAAGCATGTTCAAACCTCCTCAGGCACGGTATCAATCGTATCATCAACAAACCCAATTACGAGAAAGTACCTGAAGAACTAAATATTCATTAGAAAAGTGCATGTAATCCCGCATCACGGGCCATGATCGGGGGCTCCGAGGGCGGGGCGCGCCTAATCGCTGGAAGCTGACGAGCAGGTCGCCGGCCCGCCCCGAACATGAGGCAATTACGTGTGGCGCCGGCTGCTTTTGTTTGTGAAAGTTTATGACAGTTATAAACATCGACACGAACATTGAAATGCATTGAACGCTGAGGGAAAGTGGAAGGGGTAAGAATAGAATAGAAAAGTTTTTTATTCAAATAAACTTTTACAAGTTCTTTTGAATCGTCAATTGAATCTACCACTGGTTCGGAATGCCGTTCCAACCGAGAAGAACCAGTAAGAAACTCGGTGGTTGCTCTTTTTAAAAATAACAATAAGTTTAACGATTTATGTAAGTAGGTACATGATTGAAATGCCGTCTCGCGCATTGCTGGAACGAATTAAATCCATGCTTTTTAGGGTTCCGTAGTAAACAAGGAACCCTTATAGTTTCGCCATGTCCGTCCGTCTGTCCGTCTGTCCGTCTGTCCGTCTGTCCGTCTGTCCGTCTGTCCGTCCGTCCTCGGTTAATCTCAGAGACTATTAGTGCTAGAAATCCGTAATTTGGCATGAGTATAAATATTAATCACGCCGACAAAGTGGTGAAATAAAATTTTGATAAATATTTTTTTTTAGGGTAGCTCCCCTACATGTAAAGTGGGGATGAATATTTTTTTTCTCGTCTACCCCATAGTGTGGGGTATCGTTGAATAGGTCTTTTAAAAATACTGTGGGTGTGGGAACATCATTTTTCGATTTCTAGATCCGTTTGTAAAATATGATGTTTTAAAGTGCAAATTTTTATTAGAGTCAAGTGTCCCCCCCCTCTATCAGCCAAATGGCAGTATATAGGAACTTGAAAAAATTCACAGCAGTAGGGTATATAATCAATTTTAAAGGAAAACTATCACGGCTAAGTAGGGTTCACAGGTTAAGGAGTTATATCTGTTTTTCGAGGATTGTGACTACGGAACCCTACACTGCGCGTGGCCCGCCACGCACTTGACCGGTTTTATTTATCGTTTATATAATCTTCAATTGTATAATAAGCTTTTTTTATGAGCATACTTTTAACAGAGTTCTTAAACTTGTGTAAAGGCAAGTCTAAGATTGCTTGTGGAATTTTGTTATAGAACATTACGCCCATTCCCACAAACGACTTTTGGACCTTTACAAGTGCTTACGAATCGACAAATGAATCTACCACTGGTTCGGAATGGTGCTTACAATTCTACACATGTGAAGAAGGGCAGACAAAAGTAGCCCCATTTCCGACGGTGGCACTCGTTCACGAGCATGGCGCATGATCCAGCCATTGCTTCGCTCAACCATATTCGAAGCAATGGCTGTATAAGCTATTGTACTATGTGCGTGACAGTTCCCATACGCAGCTATCCCCTCCACGTTTCGTTCAGTGGTCATCTACGTGGCTGCGGGTATATATTGCGCCTAGTAAAGTGAGTAATAAAAAAAAAAAGCTGTGATAGCCTTTTTTTTTTTTTTTTGACGTGGTAGAAAGCTTTATGGCTACCCCCGTTCTTTGGGCAGAACGGGGGTTATGTGGGACTCCCCCTATGGGTATACCCTAACTAAAACCACCACGGCTGTTCCCTCTCGCTGACTGTGCTGGACGCCTGGGGAACCCGTTGTATACGTCCCAGAAAGCTGTGATAGCCTAGTGGTTAGGACGACCGACTTCTAATCGGAGGTCGTGGGTTCGATCCCGGGCACGCACCTCTAACTTTTCGGAGTTATGTGCGTTTTAAGTATTTAAATATCACTTGCTTTAACGGTGAAGGAAAACATCGTGAAGAAACCTGCATGCCTGAGAGTTCTCCATAACGTTCTCAAAGGTGTGTGAAGTCTGCCAATCCGCTTGGCCAGCGTGGTAGACTATGGCCAAAACCCTTCTCACTCTGAGAGGAGACCCGTGCTCTGTAATGAGCCGGTAATGGGTTGATCATGATGAAAGTGAGTAAAGTCCTACAAACATCTGACCCTGTGACAGCGTCGCGTCGCTCGCCGCAAATTACCTAAATGTTGTCAATTTCAAAGTGAAGTAATTATTTCCACTTTCCGCCAATACCTACTTAACTTTATAAGGCTATATAGGATCTACGTGAATTGTCTGAAACAAATAGACTGGGGTGTAGAGATTGTCCTTTCCTTGAGTCTATGGCTGGTTCTAGTGTCACGCTAATGATCGTCTTACACGTCGTACAGTAGTACCGTAGAAATGTTTTAGATTAGGTAACGCCGAACGGTCAGCGCGACACAAAAACGCTCACTAAATACAGAGTTGCGTGGGCGGCGGTCGGCGCCGACCTCAGCGCCGACGATCAGCGTGATCAGCGTGTGACACTAACGCTGTTTCAGTACCTACCTAGGTACCTACCTACTAGTAATGCACGCCACATCCTAACTGCAAAGCATAATTTTAGTTGGCTTGCACTTCAATTCAGAGTCTTAATAGATCCAGAGTGTTAGAACAAAACAATATAATATAATATGCTTAGAACCTATTCTATAATTAGGCATATATTTTACCTAGGTACCTACCTATTTCATTCGAAAACCTTTATTTGGTGCAGCAATGAGCTTTGATTTAACTTGCTGGAGTTCAATGCCTGGTTGTGCAAATCGGAAAGTTACACATCTGAGTACCTACCTCTCACAGTACCTATGTACCTACCTACCAAACTGAAAGAACTCATTTCCATCAGGTAGGTACCTTTTTTTTTTTTTTTGACGTGGTGGAAACCTTTTATAGGTACCCCCGTTCTGCGGCCGAATGCGGCAGAACGAAGGTTATGTGGGACTCCAACCAGGTATACCCACTAAAACCACCACGGCATGACCCTCATGCTGTCTGTGCTGGACGCCTGGGGAACCCAAAGTATGCATCCCAAGTGTCCGGCAGCCGCCCCAGCTGGGGCTCCCGCTCGCCTCTGGGCTGTCCCTCCAGAGGCTCGCGCCCTCCCGTAATTTTTTAACGAGGTTTTCTTCCTCCCGCGATGGGCATCGCTGCCCCCCGCCCCGGGGTGTCTCACCCCCAGTTTCATCCGCGGTGCCCTCTGCTAATCAGACACAGGGACACGCGGAAAAACCTCTCTCCGCCAGGTCATTGGCCATGGCTAAGAATATCCCCGGAAAATTATTAACCATGTTACCGGGGCGCACCGGCCCGAATACTGCTCTTCCCCTCGGACGTATCCAAGAGGACCAGCAGCACCCAGGCACACTTGGAGGTTACCTGGCTAGCACCCCATCAGGTAGGTACCTACCTACCTAGGTATTTATATACCAACACACTCCCAAGTCTCAACGATTGATTATAACCTCTTCCGAATCAAAAGGAAACGTCGCGTTACCAAAATTTAACAATCGGCAACGCCCGCTTACAATCGGAGGCAAAAAGGCGTAGCATCAACTCCCATTGTTACTCCGTTACCGGCCAGCTTTCTACGATTATTATTTACTTTTCGAAAATCATCGCCCTTGTTTACAAGTAATTAATTAAACACAATGAGCCGCGGGTAGGAATCGACCGGGTTTTTTCAACCGTGACAAGGTAACTATACTTCTCGATGGGGTATGCAAGTTTTTTGGTAAATCGAGCGGAAAATTGCCTATTTTTTGAATGCAGTCGACGCTAGGGCGAAGTAAATTTTATGGTAGGCGCGTAATTATTTTTGTCTAATGAGCATGTTTTAATGATGTGTTGGTCGTAACTCGTACCTAATTAGAGCATCAGTTACTTTGGAACGCATTAACAATATTATCCTGTCAATGTACCTACTTATGTATGTCTTTAGGTAGGTTATAGTAGGTACCATAGATCGAGGAAACGAACCACATTAGAAAATACAATATGAGATACTGTACCCCTCGTTCAACGAGTGGCCACAGATGCTATATTATTCTATTCTCATCCGCAAGTACCTACTATTACTTATGAACACTTACGGCCTGTTTCACCACCTTCTGAGTGTTGGATAGCCTAATGTCAGTTTTGTCACTTTCTTAGCCCTCATACGCATTAGCGGTTGCGGTAGCGGTGCGGCTAGCCGCTTTTTATATTTTTATATGTAACCGCTCATTTTGTACGCACTAAGCGCTCTTACGCATTAGCGGTTGCGGTAGCGGTTGCATATGAAAATATAAAAGCGGCTAGCCGCACCGCTACCGCAATCGCTAATGCGTATGAGGGCTAAGTCAAGTGACAAAGACAAAAGTTTTAGATAGCTATCTAATACATTTCAGAAGGTGGTGAAACAGGCACTTAATATTATAAATGCGGAAATGTCTATCTATCTGTTTGTTACCTTTTCACTAGGCTGCGTTGATCGGTGACAAACTTTGGCACAGTGATAGCTTGCATTCTGGAGACGGACATAGGTACCTTTAATCCCGGAGAATCACAGAGAACCAACGGGATTAAAAAACTAAAATCGTGCAGGGCATCATATTATTATCTAGCTTACCTACTATAAAATATCTACAAAATAAAAAGTAAGTAGTAGTACTTATTAATAAATACGAGCGGATACCCGCGACTTCGTTCGCGTGGATATTGATTTTAATAATCCCGTGGGAATAATTTTGTTTTTCCTATGCTCCTTTGAGCTTAAACCTTGCTAAAAACTGTTAAAAGTTCACTGGCGGATGTTTAGGTACATCAAAATGTAAACATCCGCCAGTGAAAGTCCCATCAAAATCGGTCCAGCCTTTCGGAGATTAGCCAGTAGTCTTTAAAGTATCTACTTTCTAACAAAAAAATAATGAATGAAATCGGACCACCCGTTAACGAATTACAGCTAAGTACACATTTTGCCTTTCATCCCCTCTCCCAAGGGAACCGTGCTGAATTTCGGGATAAAAAGTATCCTATATGTTACTCCATGGTATTAACTTAAATCATGCCGAGTTTCATTTCAATCCATTCAGTAGTTTTTACGTGATGCGCGCATAAACATACAGACAAACAGATAAACAGACAACCATACAAAAATTTCAAAAATAGCTTTTTTACGTTCTATTACTTATCCCTAACATCCCCCAGTTATTATTTTGCAAAAATCTTCAATGTACAGATACGGCAATTCTACGATTTTATTATATACTAGATGATGCCCACGGCTTCGCCCGTGTGGTTTGTAAAAATCTCGTGGGAACTTTGATTTTCCAGAACAAAAAGTAGCCTATCTGTAGTAAGTAGTAACCCGTCCACAAAACGGAAAAATTCCGTGGGATCCTTACGATTTCGGAATGCAATTCCTTACAGCATCAGGGTTGAGGAGTTGGACATGTACCTACTCGAGGTCATTCAACAATAAAGTCTTTAATTGGTATCCCCAATATCAATTTAAATAACCGACAGTGCCTAAATCCCATTAGTTGGGGATCAGATCCCCTACAGCATCAGGATTGAAGAGTTGGAATCCAAATTTTTTGTAGGACAGTGTCGCAATGTTTTTCTATCGATTAAAAAAAAAATTACGCAAATCGGTTCAGAAATCTCGGAGATATCGGTGTACATAGGTAGAAAAACACAACTCCTCCTTTTTTGAAAGTCGGTTAAAAAGTAGCCTATGTTACTCCCTGGTTAATTCTCTACTTGTATGTGAAAGTCCCGTCAAAATCGGTTCAGCCGTTCCAAAGATTAGCCCGTTCAAACAGACAGACAGACAGACAGACAGACAGACAAAAATTTTAAAAACATGTGATTCGGTTATAGTATCGTTCAAATAACTATATGAGCTTAATATGAGGTAGTTATTTCGATATTACAGACAGACACTTCAATTTTATTTATTACTAGACTAGATGATGCCCACGGCTTCGCCCGTGTGGTTTGTAAAAATCTCGTGGGAACTTTGATTTTCCAGAACAAAAAGTAGCCTATCTGTAGTATGTAGTAACCCGTCCACAAAATGGAAAAATTCCGTGGGATCCTTACGATTTCGGAATGCAATTCCTTGCAGCATCAGGGTTGAGGAGTTGGACATGTACCTACTCGAGGTCATTCAACAATAAAGTTTTTAATTGGTATCCCCAATATCAATTTAAATAACCGACAGTGCATAAATCCCATTAGTGTTGGGGATCAGATCCCCTACAGCATCAGGATTGAGGAGTTGGAATCCAATTTTTTTGTAGAACAGTGTCGCAATGTTTCTCTATCGATTAAAAAAAAAAATTACGCAAATCGGTTCAGAAATCTCGGAGATATCGGTGTACATAGGTAGAAAAACACAACTCCTCCTTTTTTGAAAGTCGGTTAAAAAAGTAGCCTATGTTACTCCCTGGTTAATTCTCTACTTGTATGTGAAAGTCCCGTCAAAATCGGTTCAGCCGTTCCAAAGATTAGCCCGTTCAAACAGACAGACAGACAGACAGACAGACAGACAGACAGACAGACAGACAGACAGACAAAAATTTTAAAAACGTGTGATTCGGTTATAGTATCGTTCAAATAACCATATGAGCATAATATGAGGTAGTTATTTCGATATTACAGACAGACACTTCAATTTTATTTATTAGTATAGATATTAATTAATATATATATAGCTGTTCGTTCTGATTCACTGACTCATTCATCGCCTCTCCTGTAAAATTTTGTATGAAAAATTTTTTTTTCACAAATGGTTTCGTATAGAGGACAAAAATTCATTAAGAGGAAAAATATGGAGAGAGCTGATGATTGAGGATTTCGGAGACGGTTGAAGAGCACGCTTAAGGTATTGAAGATACGTGGGGGATGCTCGAACAAATGTCACTCGAAACGTCATCCAATTGGCAGTGAGCCGAAAAAAAATTCAAAATGGCGAAAAAAAGATGGCCGCCATACAAATTTTGTCGGTGTCCATCTCGAAGGGTATAAAAGATGGAAGAGTTGTTTCTTAGCAAAACATGATCAAGATCCAAAGGTCTACTAGATGAATACAAAAAAAATTCAAAATGGCGGACTTTATTTTTCCATAGAAAATGTATGGCGAATATTGAGAGAGAGTATAAAGTTGTGAACTAGGTATGCAAGGCGGTTGATGCGGTTCTTTGGAGAAATCTCAAAGAAAAATATGGGAAGACATGATGATTGAGGGTTTGGAAGATGATTGATGAGCCCGGGCAGAGTTTTGTAGATAGATGGGGGCTGCTCAAACAAAAAATACTCAGAACCTCATCCAATTGGCACTGAGCTGAAAAAAAAACAAAATGGCGGATTCAAGATGGCGGCTATACAAATTTCGTCGGTGTCTATCTCACCAAGTATAAAAGATGGAAGAGTGGTTTCTTGGCAAAAGATGATCAAGAACTGAAGATCTACAATTTGATGAACAGAAAAAAATCAAGATGGCGGAAATTATTTTTCTACACAAAAAAAATTTTTATTGATGGTTTCGTGTAGAAAACAAAAATTCATGCGGAGGAAAAATACGGAAAGAGCTGATGATCGAAGATTTCGGAGACGGATGAAGAACACGGCGAGGGTATTGAAGATAGGTGGGACGTGCTCAAACAAAAACTACTCGAATCCTCGCGGTCCGCTTGCGGGCCGCGCACCCACGCGCCATACTAGTTATATATATAAAGCTACTTGAAGTCAGGTACTGATCACCTCTCCTGAACAATTTTGTATGGGACTTTTTCACCATAATTTTCATGTGTGTAAAATTCAAAAATATAAGGTCTACAAAATTATAGAGAGAGCTGAACGTGGAAAACTGACTAGGGTGCCCTAAGGGATCTCGAAAACTATCAGTCGGAAAGGTATCGTCCCGAAACAAAAAATGTTGAAAACCTTGGGCCATTGGGTGAACCGGTGAAAAAAATATGGCCACCAAACAAAAAAAAATTTCGTCTCCATACAAAAATTTTGCTAATTTTCAAGAGGCTCTCCAGAACAATTTTGTATGGAACTTTTTTCGCCTCACTATTTATATGCGTAGAACTTATGGGTCTTCCTTCAGGAAAAATATGAAACGTCATGAATGTGGAAAATTTACCAGAGTACCCCAAAGGCTCTAAAAAACTATCAGTCATAGAGACATGGTCCTGAAACTGAAAATGTTCAAAACCTTGGGCCCTTTGGTGAGCCAGTAAAAAAAAGATAGGCACCGAACAAAAAAAATTTTCGCGTCCATACAAATTTTTTTTTAATTTTCAAGAGGCTCTCCAGAACATTTTTGTATAGAACTTTTTTTACCTCACTAAGCGCATGCATAGAGCTCATGAGTGTCCTTTCAGGAAAAATACGAAACGTTATGAATGTGGAATATTTACCAGAGTACCTCATGGGTCCTCCAAAACTACCAGTCATACAGACATGGTCCCAAACAAATGTTATTAAAGACCTTGGGCCATTGGGTGAACCGGTAAAAAAAAGATAGACGCCGAACAAAAAAAATTTTTCTCCATACAAATTTTTTGGGTTCTATTCAAGAAGCTCTCCAGAACAATTTTGTATGGAACTTTTTTCCTTTCACTATTTATGTGCGTAGGACTTATGGGTCTTCCTTCAGGAAAATTATGAAACGTCGTGAATGTGGAAAATTTACCAGAGTACCCCATGGGTCCTCCAAAACTACCAATCATACAGACATGGTCCCAAACAAATGTTATTAAAGACCTTGGGCCATTAGGTGAACCGGTAAAAAAAAGATGGCCGCCGAACAAAAAAAATTTTCTCCATACAAATTTTTTGGGTTCTTTTCAAGAGGCTCTCCAGAACAATTTTGTATGGAACTTTTCCCTTCACTATTTATGTGCGTAGAACTTATAGGTCTTCCTTCAGGAAACTTATGAAACGTCATGAATGTGGAAAATTTACCAGAGTACCTCATGGGTCCTCTAAAACTACCAGTCATACAGACATGGTCCCAAACAAATGTTATTAAAAACCTTGGGCCATTGGGTGAACCGGTAAAAAAAGATGGCCGCCTAACAAAAAAAAAATTCCACTAAACGCATGCATAGAACTGATTAGTGTCCTTTCAGAAAAGATACGAAACGTGATACCAATATTTCTTTCTATCTTTCAAGAGACTCTCCAGAATATTCTGGTATTTGGTATGGCCTCCCATTTCTTTATTTTACGAATATTGAAGAGACTACAAGGCACGCGAGCTGCTTGCAGCTCGCGCACCGAGCGCAACACTAGTATAGAATATAGATATAGATGTATCCGTCTGTATTTATAAGTATGATATTGTACTGTCGAATCTACAATTTTATTAGTCCACCTCCATAGACGCACTATGCGCAGAAATTATACGAGTAATAAATTTGTAAAATTATAATATTACCGTACGGGAATAAATTCGTTCCCGCGAACACAGCCGCTTAGTTATACAATTGATCTGTATACAGATAAAGGGACAAGTCTCGCTTGTTGTCACATTATGGTTCACGGGAATAGGGTTACCATTAAATATAGCTTGATTTTAGGACAAAAAATAATGAATGTGACATCGAAATCTTGCATTTGAGACATTAGGTACTCATTAGGACAGTCAGAAATGCATAGATTTTTCCATGGGTAAAGTAACTCTCTAAATAAGAAGATAGATAGCTAATCTATTATACCTAAAGCTTGACGACCTCCCTGGTGCAGTGGTAAGCGCTGTGGTCTAAATAAGTGGGAGGTCCCAGTTTCGATTCCCGGCAAAGGCAATTTAGGATTTTATAATTTCTTTTGGCTCTTCAGTTGTGGCTGCACGGCTTTGCCGGTAGGGTGGTATTAATTTAGCGTTCCGGTACGATGCCGTGTAGAAACCGTCACGCATACCTCTATGAAGTTAACACGCATCCATCTTAGACTGCATCGTCACATACCATCAGGTGAGATTGCAATTAAGGGCTAACTTGCAGTTGAATTAAAAAAAACTTTCGGGCTTTTCGTGGAATGTCCGATCTTTTTCATCCGCGTCGACCCTTTTTTTTTTGACGTGGTGGAAACCTTTTATAGGTACTCCCGTTCTGCGGCCGAATGCGGCAGAACGAAGGTTATGTGGGACTCCACCAGGTATACCCACTAAAACCACCACGGCATGACCCTCATGCTGACTGTGCTGGACGCCTGGGGAACCCAAAGTATGCATCCCAGGTGTCCGGCAGCCGCCCCAGCTGGGGCTCCCGCTCGCCTCTGGGCTGTCCCTCCATAGGCTCGCGCCCTCGCGTAATTTTTTAACGAGGTTTTCTTCCTCCCGCGATGGGCATCGCTGTCCCCCGCCCCGGGGTGTCTCACCCCCAGTTTCATCCGCAGTGCCCTCTGCTAATCAGAGGGACACGCGGAGAAACCTCCCTCCGCCAGGTCATTGGCTATGGCTAACAATATCCCCGAAATTATTAACCATGTTACCGGGGCGCACCGACCCATCCGCGTCGACCCTAAAAAAAAAATTACATTAATAAAGAATACAACAGAATTCGTTGGTATTCGTAACTGTATAATTAAATTGCACTATTTATGGTGCGTCT
This sequence comes from Melanargia galathea, assembly GCA_920104075.1. NCBI lineage: Eukaryota > Metazoa > Arthropoda > Insecta > Lepidoptera > Nymphalidae > Melanargia > Melanargia galathea. The sequence goes on along the minus strand of OV049862.1, from coordinate 5,611,210 downwards.
ACAAAAGGACATAAGTTCCCCGATCGGCACGCGCGCAGCATGGCGCCGCCGCGCGCCGCGCCGCTCGCGACTCTATTGTCGCATTGACATACGTGGGACGCGACATTTAAGTTGAATTCTATTCACATTCAACTTGTCCGGCTATTTTACTTAACGTGTTAATGCTAATAAATACATGAGGGCATAAAGCTGAGCTCGTAACACAGCCACAGAGTACCTACAGAGGGGAAGCTTCTACAAGCGGCCCGCTGTAAGTACACTCACACATATGCGCATGTTTGTCACCAACTGTACCGGTTAGTTGAACGAGCGTGCGTCCGTGAACCGTTGGTGAGTGTGTTTGTGTGAGTATACCTACAGCGGGCCGCTTGTGGAAGCTTCCCCTCTGTAGATTTACTACTCGTGTGACACAGCGGTGTGACGTGCGTATCGGTGTACCTACTCGTATTTATTGGACTTTAAAGCGCCTTCGATTGAAAAGAAAAATTGTAATCAAAGGGTAGAGCATATCATTATCATCCACTGATTTTCCTACTGCGTTAAATAGCACACAGAGTAAATCGCAAACATATCGCTTATAGGTAACTTGTAAAAGTCATTTTTGGGAGGCACTAATAGTTCAACTCATTAGTGTGCAACTCACACTGAGGCCTCTTGTTAACACGCCACGTTTTATCCACGTTTTATATGGATAACACGTTACACGTGATATGTAAGTACCTACAAAACGACCTCCCTGGCGCAGTGGTGAGCGCTGTGGTCTTATAACTGGGAGGTCCCGGGTTCGATTCCCGGCAGGGGCAATTTGGGATTTTATAACTTCTAAATTGTCTCTGGTCTGGTCTGGTGGGAGGCTTAAGCCGTGGCTGGTTACCACCCTACTAAAGCCGTGCCGCCAAGCGATTTAGCGTTCCGGTACGATGCCGTGTAGAAACCGATCAAGGGGTATACATACCTCTTACAAGTTAGCCCGCTTCCATCTTAGACTGCATCAGCACATCAGGTGAGATTGCAGTCAAGGGCTAACTTGTAGTTGAATAAAAAAAAAAACGTGAGTTTCCACGGCGTGTTAACAAGAGGTCTGAGTTGAATCATAGTTGAATCTTCTTACTAAACGTAAGACTCGTAAGTAAGGGTATAGATCCATCTTTTTTGAACTCAATTATTTTTCCACCTTTTCTGTGTGCAGAGGGATATAGATGCTTAGTTTACCTACCAGACTGAAAAAAACTTATGAGACATTTCACCGCGGTTAATTGCCTCGGCGTCTGGTGACAGAAGGACTGGCTCATTTTTGCGCAAACAATCAGCCTAGCTGTTCCGTGTGGAAATGATAATATGATGGTACTTAATTGGTACTTAACACCTACCCAAAAATAATAATAATAGAAAAAAAATACGCAGAAATATTTGTATTACGAATACTTATTTATCTACCTCTGTGTGAGGTGAACGGCATATAAATGGTACCACGCGGCTAGCACCACGTATCTCTGCGTGAATCCACACTCTACCAGTTCCGAACACCTCCCGTGTCTTCCACACTACCTACACTCTACAGCGAATATAAACTTGATGATATTATGTCAGACAAATTGTTTCATTATGATAACTAGAGGCCATTTTGTATAATTAAATGAATCTTCTGTAACTACACAAATACAAATGTTTTATTAATTAATTTGTATTTATGTGTTAACTTTCTTTAGAAACTTTGACCTATTTTTTACTTGGAACTATACTGTATGAATTTATTTTATTTCCAAAAATAAAAGATAAGCTAGGTAGGTATACTAAATTAGAATTATGGTCACACGAGAAAATTTTTATGGTGTCCTCACATTAAAAAATTATTGGTATGGTTTTATATTCGATGTTATTCCATAATAAGAAAACTAAATGACATAATTATCTAGATACTCGTGCCTATTTCATATTTGGTAAAATAGGTAATTAGGTAGAGATAATTTGGATCCCATTTATTACGAAGGTTTAGCTTTAGAGAGCTGTACCTATTAACTAAAGTACTCGTAACTTCAGTCAGTGATTCCACTGTATAAAGACACCAACCCACCTAACCGCATTAGGGCCATTTGCATCTGATTGTTCGTTTGTTTGTTCCCGTGCCGGGCGCTGATGTATGGCGCCATAAATAACGGGCCTCGGGCCTTTTCCATTACCTTTACCACTTGAAGCGCACCGTCGGCAAATAAAATCGAATTTGTATACCAATCGAACCCAGAGGATTTGCATATTTAATTAAAAAGAATATCCGGGATCCTAAATACTTATAGATATGTCCCTATTATTTCCATATGAGGTTTTATCACGATTCTAGAAAGTATTCTAACCTATACCTTTTAGATGCATATAGGTTAAAACTTAATGTACCTACTAATTTAATCACATCTTAATTATAGAAGTTTAGCTTAGAATAAATATTAGATAATTATGTGTTTGAGCGATCTATTACCTAAAAGCTGCAATCTGCATATCAATCATTGCTAAGATCTCAATAATTTTTGTTAGTTTTAGTAGGTACCTATGTCAGTTTTGAATAGTTACGTAAGTTATTAGGATAATAGGTATTAAAGATTTTTATTTATTTATCATCCAAGTCCGTGTCCAAAAAAAGTCTCAAAACTTTTTTATATTTGCCGTATTTCATATTTGCCCTATTTGCCCTATTGTAGGTAGGATTTTAAAAAAAAATAACTTATTTCAACGCCAATGATGATTTCGGGAATCACACTAGGAAAATGTTTTATGATGAGGAAATCTTACTTTAGGTAATATAATATGTTTATCCTCAGTTGAATTATTTAAAATGTATTAGCAGATAGCGGACTCGCTCTCGTCGCGACCACGGTCCATGTAACAGGACCGAAATATCGACAAAAACAAAAAACAAATTAATCGTGGTATGTCTATGTACTCGTAATTTTTACATTAGAATATGTCGATAAACCACGAAATAAGCCTTAAATCACTAATCTATCATCTATCCTCTGAACTCAAACGCTCCTTTTCAGCATTAATGTGAAGTTAACATAAAATGGGAGCCAGTGACCCCTTGATTTAAAGATAACACTGTTTAGTGTTTAATCATCATGATTGATCCTTTAACTAATTGATACCTTGACTAATGATTTAGAGTTAAAAAATAAACTAGCTCTTAACATGCGGTTTCGGTTAACCCTAATTGAGTGGAAGGTAAGAGGTTAATTTTTTATACAGATAAATTATTGTTCTTTTATGCAAATGAGCAAGAGCGGGTCTTCGAAAATAATTAAACAAGCGCCTTGGGCGGATTGTTCGAATACTATTTGTAAATGTTTTATGTGATTAGGAAGTTAGGCTTTTTAATCTATAGCCCATAACGAATTTTCTTTTGGTTATATATTATTTTCTGCTTAATTTTTTAACCCCCGACGCAAAAACGACGGGGTGTTATAAGTTTGACGTGTCTGTGTGTGTGTGTGTGTGTGTGTGTGTGTGTGTGTGTGTGTGTGTGTCTGTCTGTTCCCCTGTGGCGCTCAAACGGGTGGACCGATTTGAATGCGGTTTTTTTTGTTTGAAAGGAGAATTAGTCGAGAGTGTTGTTAGCTATGTTTGATGAAAATCGGTCCAAGATGGCCGCCGCTACAAAATGGCGGATTACATATTTTTTCACAAATCCCTTAATATGGGTATCAAATGAAAGGGCTTGACTAGTAGATTAGCACTATTGCAAATTCAAGATGGCCGCCGCCCCAAAATGGCGAATGTCGGGGGTTTTTAAATTTTCAATTTATACTTGTTAAAGCTCTGTAGGTGAACATATGAGGTATATGTACATAGCAACATACAAATAAACCTCCAATCAAGATTTGCGCAAGCGCAGCGAGCGAGAACTTTTTTGTTTTAGTGCAGAAAATTTGGAAACGTACGTAATCTTCTATAATATAATAAAACTGTAACAGATCCAATTCTGTACATTGAAGATATTTTGAAAATTTTTATTGGAGGGCACTCTATAATCGATACTGAAGCCAAAACTGCAATTTTTTTCATTTTTGTCTGTCTGTCTGTCTGTCTTTCTGTCTGTCTGTCTGTCTGTCTGTATCTTGGCCGCGCATCACGCCGAAACTACTAAATGGATTCGAATGAAACTTGGTACGATTTGAGTTTATACTCCGAGGTAGGACATAGGATACTTTTTATCCCGAAATTCAGCACGGTTCCCTTGGGAGAGAGGATGAAAGTTAAAACGTGTATTTAGCTGTAATTCATTAACGCGTTGTTCGATTTCACTCATTCTTTTTTTGTTAGAAAGGTAGTACTTTATATATTGTCCCGTAAATATTTCAAGGTCATAGGTTTTTTAATTCAGAAATGACACACATTTATTGGGTTCAATAACGTGGGACCCGGATCTTTGAACGTACGGCTTATTTTAAACTGGTGTGCGTTTATATTTTATGTTTGTCGGTCTGTCTATTTATTCCAGCTAATCTCCGAAACGGCTGGATCGATTTTAATGGAACTTTTAATGTTATAAGGACTAACTTAAGCTACATTTAGTTAGTAGTACATAAAAGAATTATGGGATCCGATCCGATCCTATATAAAAACCTATATCTACGCGAACGAAGTTGCGGGGGTCAGCTAGTACAAAAATATTGCTAAGTAATTGAATCTTGAGACACTAACTATTATTGTAGATGTATGGACGAACTCATAACTTATTAAAACTAGATAGTTAAGGTCCATTGTACCTACTTTTACGTTAAACATGTTTCGATATACGAAATCGATTGAACGTTGTCGAGATATTATGCAAACTGTATACTTAGTCTCAGTTTGCACAACCCCAAAACTTTACCAAATAATACGTATCGAAAAACTGTAATTAATATGTAATGCAAAATGAACTTAAAGACACTTATTTTAAAGCTTGGGGCGCCGGCTGTAGAGTGTGAGACAAATGCGGAATGTATTGACGAATTCAAACCTTAAATTAAGCTAATTTAGGTCCATTTTACTCTGAAGTCATTGTGTTTCGATACGTAGTATTTGGTAAAGTTTTGGTGTTGTGCAAACAGAGACTAAGGTAAGCATACTGATACTACGAGAAGAAGATCGCTTGACGGTGTGGGCATTTGGGCATGCGTTAGTTCACAATGAAAAATAATTAACTAAATTTGTATAAAAGGCCGCGGGCTGTGAGCTCATCGTATACAGGCGCATCTTTCACAATCAGAGAATTTATTCGACTCGCGGGCGCCGATACAATAAAATATGTCCGTGAATACAACGAACCCCATTTAGCAATTAACTTAACAAACAAACGTAATATATTGTGGTTCAATTTCAATACGAGAATGGCGTCTGCCCGGACGGCTAATAACTTATTCCGTTTACGGACTTCGCCTTAAACTAGGGATCCCATATTCGGGGTCAATCCCGGATTTTTCCTAAACTACCTAAACTGTAGATAGTTTAGGTAGTTTAGGAAAAATCCGGGATAACTTAAATTATGTATCACATTTATTCTTATGATTTTATTAATTCTCCTTTTTTTATCTTTATTGTTTTATTGTAGTTGTAGGTACCGTCATAGTTTTGTCCGTGACATCAACCTCCTACACAAGGCTCCTCTGAAAATTGCAGGTTGCAAAAAATATTGATTTTGCAACATGCAACAGATAGCTATCAATTAATTGTTATTTATTATTACTAAGTATGACTTAGGAGCGATTTTTAATTATCAAGTGGGTAAACAGTTTCAATAAACAATTTCCCCTAAAGCTCGGATATGAAATAATGGATCTGTGAAATCATTCTACTCCGGAAAATCCTATCATCATACTTACCTATAGTATCTTCCGCAGTTTTGATGCTATTTGTTTTCTCTCTAAACTCAATATGATAATATTATTCTGATAATAATGTCCTGGTTCAAATCGATTACATGGTAATCTTACCACATGAGCACATGTCATTTTTAAGAGTTATCGAGTTTGCCCGTTTAAATATTATTTGTTTGGTATTACCACGTCATTAATTAGAAATTGTAATTGACAGGTTTTTATTAACAGGTGAATATAAGATCGTGGGCTAACCTACAATTTTCTAGAAATTAATTATACACGGTAGATATCTAGGTAGCTATAGGTTTTGCGCGAATCGCTGTATTATAATATTATGTAGAGCGATGGCGGTTTTTAACCCCCGACGCAAAAACGACGGGGTGTTATAAGTTTGACGTGTCTGTGTGTGTGTGTGTGTGTGTGTGTGTGTGTGTGTGTGTGTGTGTGTGTGTGTGTCTGTCTGTTCCCCTGTGGCGCTCAAACGGGTGGACCGATTTGAATGCGGTTTTTTTTGTTTGAAAGGTGAATTAGTCGAGAGTGTTCTTAGCTATGTTTGATGAAAATCGGTCCAAGATGGCCGCCGCTACAAAATGGCGGATGATATATTTTTTCACAACTCCCTTGATATGGGTATCAAATGAAAGGGCTTGACTAGTAGAATAGCACTATTGCAAATTCAAGATGGCCGCCGCCACTAAATGGCGAATGTCGGGGGTTTTTTAAATTTTCAATTTACACTTGTTACAAGTATAAATTAAAAATTAAAAAACCCTCGACATTCGGCATTTTGTGGCTGTGGCCATCTTGGATTTGCAATAGTGCTATTCTACTAGTCAAGCCCATTTATTTGATACCCTTAAGGGAGTTGTGAAAAAATATGTAATCCACCATTTTGTAGCGGCGGCCATCTTGGACCGATTTTCATCAAACATAGCTAACAACACTCTCGACTAATTCACCTTTCAAGCAAAAAAACCGCATTCAAACGGGGTCCACCCATTTGAGCGCCACAGGGGAACAGACAGACACACACACACACACACACACACAGACACGTCAAACTTATAACACCCCGTCGTTTTTGCGTCGGGGGTTAAAAATAAACTAGGTTTTATCATCTGCCTCGCCCTTATTGTAGATCAAGCTGTCCTGGTTACTTGGTTACACTGAAAAATTGCAGTTTTTACCCGACTGGGTTATGTGTTTCACCTGTGTGTATGTATGTCCATTCCTATGTCCGCGTGTAACTACTCAACGGCTCAACGGATTTTGATAAATTATATGTCATTAGATTTGTCTTCATGACGCGACTGTCATAGGGTACCTAAATTTAAAAAAAAATTAAAATGGCGGACTATATGCGCTTTAATGTGCGAGCTGAAAAAAAATTTTTTCTTCAAGACCATCGAGAGGGGTATCAAAATGAAGGGATTTAAAAGGCAAATACAAAAATGTATACAATTATATATTTGAAAATAAGTTGGAGTGATAAATCACAGAAAATGACCGTTTCCTATGTCAGTTCGTAACTACTCAACGACTCAACCTATTTTGATAAATGATACGTCATTAGATTTGTCTTAACAGCGCAAATGTTACTGGGTACATACAATTCATAAAAAATCAAAATGGCGAATGTTATGCACTTTAATGTGCGGGCTGAAAAAAATTTTTTTCTTCAAGACCCTCGAGTGGGGTATCAAAATAAAGGGCTTTAAAAGGCCAGTACGAAAATGTATACAATCTATATGTTTTAAATCAATTTGGAGTGACAAATCATGAAAAACAAAATAAATAACAACTACACTGTAAGTGGTACGGTGGTAGTTTATTAATTTTTTAGTTCGTTTTTTAGCATGGCAGTCGGGTTTTTTTAATTTTTAAATTATAGCTTGTTGTTTGAATTATACCTACTTAAGTATTGTTACAGTTTATCTTGTGCCTTGGTATCCATGCAGTATAATTATATAGATTTTGAAGTTGTCTTGTGGGAGGCTTTAGCCGTGGCTGGTTACCACCCTACCGGCAAAGCCGTGCCGCCAAGCGATTTAGCGTTCCGGTACGATGCCGTGTAGAAACCTATCAGGGGTATGCATACCTCTTCCAAGTGAGCCCGCTTCCATCTTAGATAGCATCATCACTTACCATCAAGTGAGATTGCAATCAAGGGTAACTATAACTTGTAGTAGAATAAAAAAAAAGATTATAGATAGATACAACAAAATCTTTATATACTAATAGAGATTATTAATAGGTCTGTAATAAATAATTAAAAGCTAATTTGAAACGTGCAAATTATATAGGAACGAGTATCTAACTATGTAGGTATTCATCATATTTGAATATTCAAAAGCGCTTGTTGGTAAAATTATTATAATTGAGCGTTTTGTTAAAGAGGTTAGATACTTACGTGTGTTTTAAGCGTGTTAAATTAATATTAATTATTACGTGCTTTTCTTCGAGTTTTGGTGTTTCATAAATACTTAGGTGGTATTTCATTAGGTATTTCATAGAAGGTGTATTGAAAACAAAACATACCTACTTACATTCCTAGATTCCTAGTTCCTACCTAAGTGTTTTTTAATTATTATTCTTTCACTAGCGGTCCGCCGCGGCTTCGCCTGTGGTACATAATATATAGCCTATAGCAGATCACGTACATACCCAACGGTGAAAGAAATTTTGAAATCGGTCCAGTAGTTCCTGAGATTAGCGCGTTCAAACAAACAAACTCTTCAGCTTTATAATATTAGTATAGATATGTTTTTCTAATACCTATTATAATTATCATCCAACTACCTATTAATAATTAGTTGTTAATTTGATGTAACAAAAAAATTGTTTATAAAAATGTCGCTTGTTTAAAAATCAGTTTTTAATTTGGAAAAGAATATGGATTTGCCTTCTCTATCAAACACCTATAAGGTACTCAAATAGTCACATGTACTAGAACATGTACAACTCCCCAACAAGATGTTGAGCTAACAAGTCTGCAATAGCTCAACATAAAACTCTTGCAACAAAAGTAAGTCATGTGTCCGTAAGTATGTATGTACGTATATCAGGGATGCAATTGGTGCGCGCAGCGGGTCGCCGGCGATTAATAATTGTTTAATAAGCACCTCATTAACCGCCACAATCAGAATCAGACGGGAGGAGTTATGGCCGCGGCACCTCGGTACAGTGGAGCGCGAAAATGTATTTTGAAGGTGAACACGACTTTTTTGCTTTTTTAAAGACAATTCAGAAAACTGATGACAACAAAGTCGATACAGTTTGGTGATGCAGCTACAGCTATTATACAATGAACACAAAATTACTTTGCTATAATCCCCTAACAGCGGTCGACGCGATCGTCGAGTTAAACTTGTGGTGAATTTGTGTGGTGTTGTGCCTACTTTGTCACTGTTAGCGGATTATAGCAAAGTAATTTTGTGTTCATTGTATAATATCATGGAATTCCGCAAAGTAACGCCTGCTTCTATTCAGCAGCTACAGCTACTCGTATCTATCATCTACAAAAATTGATAGAGCAAGAGCCTACGACGGCCAGATCTACGTTAGGTATTTTATAAAAGCTGAAAGTTTCTCTGTGTATTATCCCCAACACAGGGAGGAACGATCAGCGACTATGAAGTCGAGATCATGGTTACTTTGGGAGATAGGTACCTAACAGGTAATATAAAATTAATATAAATTTAAAATTTAAAAAACCCCCGACATTCGCCATTTTGTGGCGGCGGCCATCTTGAATTTGCATAATGCTATTCTACTAGTCAAGCCCTTTCATTTGATACCCATATTAAAGCAGTTGTGAAAAAATATGTAATCCGCCATTTTGTAGCGACGGCCATCTTGGACCGATTTTCATCAAACATAGCTAACAACACTCTCGACTAATTCACCTTTCAAACAAAAAAAACCGCATTCAAATCGGTGTATCCGTTTGAGCGCCACAGGGGAACAGACAGACACACACACACACATACACAGACACGTCAAACTTATAACACCCCGTCGTTTTTGCGTCGGGGGTTAAAAAGTGTAAACAATCGTAGGTACCTCAAAATATAAAGTCTAATTTTATTTTTTTATTTTTTCGCAATAGTATTAGAAAACACGTCATGTATTGCCGGACACTTATTACAGTTGCTACCCCCTGCCAGACACCCTTGAACTTTTAAACTTTAAGGGCGTCTGGCAGGGGATAGCTACTGTAAAAGTGTCCCAATGGATAACGTGATTTCTAAAGTTATCCTAATCCTAAGTCAGATTGAAGGTAAGTTACAACTAGTTAGATACCGCAGTGTACCTACTCAACATTGTGCGGTATAAAACTACCTATAGAAAACAATTTACACATACCTACCTAGAGAAAACAATACCGTACGTAGATCTATATAATATATAAATAAAACACTTTTGAACATAGCAGTACTCGTGTAAATTAATAAAATGAGTCGCTGAAGGCGGTGGGCGGCTGGGAAGGGCGGCGTGTTGGGCGGAGCGCCTTTCTTTTTGTCAATTCATTTACCCACCAAATATTTATTATATTAACATAATTGTTTATACGTTAAGTACTCTACCTTGGCCCTTATATACTTTATATCTTTAAAGTTATGTATGTTTGTTATGGTTTGAGCAAAAATAGGCCAACAAAAGCGTCCATGAGACCGACATAAAATTTTAAATCAAACATTGTGGCTAATTCTGTTGTACACAATCTCTAAATCTAAACTAAAATGACAGGGCTAAATATATTCCTATCTCTTTCACAATGCTCCCTGCAGAAAAGGATAGCACTATTTTTAAACTTGTCAATTTAGTTTAAGTTTAGAGATTGTGTAGAACAGAATTAGCCACATATTATTATCAATGTCAATTGTTACTGTAAGTATGATATTACAGTAAACTACAATGATTTAGAAAAATATGTAAATACAATAATAATACTAAACCTATCGGTTTTGTATCATTGATCATGGATAATGAGAACGTAAAAGAATAGAGTAGGTATAATATAATGTAAGGTTTTAAGAATATTACAATATATCCAAATAGTAGTATCTACCTAATGACTTGAAGAATATTAGGACTCAAATTAGGGGTAACTTAACAAGAAACTTTATACCAAAATATCATAACATCAAAACGATTGACATCAACAAAGCAACCGTTTCATCCAATTAGGAGACCATAAAACTAATGATAAACTACGGCTCCATTCGTTTTTCTATTCCAATACTTTGTAGAGTCCTTACCTAGTATAGAATAGAGTTCAAAATTGTTTCTATAAATGTTCTTGGGCGATATTTTAAGGGTTGCAGCGTGTAATAGAGAGACGAAACATAGTTCTCATTAGAGAAAACAAATCAAAATAATTAGGCAATAAAAAGCAGCCATGTTCCCATTGTGATATAATTTCCTAGATTGAGTTTTATTACAGATTTGATTGTTACAAATTTGTTTATGGACTCGTCATTTTTTTATTTAAAACTATGTTTTTTTTTTGGGTATTCTGCGTATTAGGGCTACCTTTTTTGTTTTGGGTAGGTAATTATGTATACCTAGTTCACAAAGTAGATTTTGCCCGTGAAATTCAAACAATTTTGATGTGTCTGACATGAGCTTTCATCTTCATGACTTCACTGCCTAATGATAATATTGCATTTTTCATGGAAACGTTACTGGCCCTATAGAAATTCTATATATTTTTCTTTTGCCATTAGATTCTGGACACCTAGACGTAGCTTATAGAACTTTAAAGAGAAAAAGTGATAAAAATATTAAAAGGTCGATCAGAATATCATGAAAAATACGGAAATGAAATTCCAAAGTTAGCAACACTACGGCTGCCCTAGCGATAAACAAAGTAACTCACATTTTTTGTGAAATTGACTTTTTTGCATTAACAAAAGTTTTATGTTGAGTAGTTTTTTACCACAGTTTAATATTTCAAATAACTTGCACCGTTTACTGAAATTTGAATTGCCCAAACAAAGTAACTGGACACACTAACCCGGAATATAAATGCAAAACCAAGTAAACAACAAGCACAACACAAAAACAAAGTAATTGGATGTTGATTACTTTGTTTTTGTATTTAAAATGCAGTTGCTTGATTTTTCGTTTCGTGAAACGATCCCAGGTAAGGTGTTCTGAATGTAATTACTTTGTTTATCACTAGGGCAGCCGACTTAACCTAGTGTTGCTTACTACAAAATTTAATTTCCCTATTTTTCATGAGATTCTGGTCGATCTATATTAATAAAGATCATCAAGTATTCAAATAAATCGACTTTGAATTACCTATCTATGAAGATACTTAGTTTTTCTTTACAATAATATTATATCTATAGAATATAGCTGTTAAAATTGAGTAATTAACTATTCCACCCCATATTACCTACCAATATCGGGTTCTGTAATTATTTTATTCCATTAAATTACCATGGCCACTTAATAAAATTTGTTCCTTCATATTAGGTAATTAAACGATTTCCTTCGTTAAGCCATTGAATGGACGATGGGCATGAATTATGGGATATCATGGATTTTCATGGTATATTTGTGTGTAATTACGAGTGTATCAATCTTTGATTCTGTGAAGGCAGGCGCCAGACAATTATTAATGAAGTCGAAATGTTTGTGGTGCCTACCATTAATTTTGGTACAATGCAAAGAAACATAAAAATAAAATACATAATAATATTAAATACCTACCTAGTAGGTACCTACCTATGCCTAATGTGAAACTGCGAGCTGTTGACTACAATTTCAATGGTATTAACAAAAACTAGTCTCACATTTAAAAACTAAAAGTACAAAATATAAAGTAGGGTGGATGCTCCTTAGGCCGGCACCCCCCCCCCCCATATGTCTGCACTTCGTTATATTACTGTCGATATTATCGTTTTGGTGCCATTTAGTCGCAGTGGGTATTGTTTTTTATTTAGTATTGCTTCAATGGAAAAATAGTTCTAAAATAAGGCAGCACTTTTTTGCACCCCTTTCCCTCAGTTGTCGCATAGAATGAGCGCAAGTGCGTAAATCGCCTAATAGGTATGACTTATAAAAACATTTAGGCACAGAATAATTTCATATTTAAACTTCTATTTGAACATTTAAGTAAATAGAACTCTTAAATACAATCAAGATCACTTTAGGCCCTTTTTGTGACCCTTTCGGTCATTCCCTCACAGAACAAAATCGTAACCGTCTATCAAGGTCGCCGTTTGTACACTCGGCGCTAGCGTGAAATATTTAGTACGGCGTGGATTAAACTTAACTACTGACGATAGATGGCGTTGTATTTACTTTCCATCGCGCTGTCGAATATGACTTTCTGGGAGCATATAATATTCCGACTGGCAGTGAATCGTTGTCAAGCGTTAACTAAAGCGCGTTCCATCTTAGACTGCTATTTTTGATACACAATTGTACTACCCTGTACAACGGTGTTAATAATACCATAAATATAATTTTATAATATAAATAATTAAAATTAAAACTACAATTTGATTGAGCTTAATTAACCTTGAAAAATTAATGTTTTAGTTATTTATGCAACTGTTGTGTAATAAGGGGTATTAAAACACGAATGTGGGTTTATCACACGAAGCGAAGCTGAGTGTGATAATAGTATCACATGAGTGTTTTAATACCTAATTATCAACAGTTGCATACAAGACTTTATCTACACCCATAATATGAATCCTCTATAAGATTCTGAAACAGTTAGCTTACTGCTAACATTAAAACAGCCAGTCCTAGTAGTAACCTAATATCATCCATTACTAATATACAAATAAACTAAGAATTAATGAAAGAATTATTTATTTTAGTAGTAATTTACATTTTGTATGGCATGCGCCCATGGTTCCGAATATTAGCGCAGTCTGAAAGAATAATATTGTAATTTATTCATCATATCACAAGAAAAATAACATTATAATGAAGTAAGTAACTAACGTACCTTTATCGCTAGATATAGTTGATCAGGCGCTTGGCTTAAAAACCTATTTATTTCATCAGGTGAAAACGTTTTCGATTTCTTCCCTGTATAGCCTTCTCCTTTACGTTTCAACAAGGTAATTAATTTTGAATATTTTGAGATATCCACGTTGTGATTAATACTCAGTGTACTTTTGAGCATTGAGTAGAAGGTCCATAGGGATGAAGATTTAAATTTCTCTGATAAAGCTTGAAAATAAACTAAAAGTACTTCTTCAGAAAATGATGATGAACCCTTTGATAGTTTCCAATTCATAAAATCTTGATAGGTACGTTTTTTCATAACGCGTTCTTGATTTTTCCGGTAGTAATTTATTGTAAATGTCTTTTGCAGCGTTTAAAATATCTGGCGGTGTGCTATTAAAACTTGAATCGCTCATTTTTTGTAACAATAAAAATATCGAAGAAAAATGGCGGGGATTCGAATAACTTAATTTTTTTACGGCGCGCGACGTAGTCAGAACGCGTGTAAACGAAAATGTTCTTTTTTTGAAATTCATACAGATACCGCGCATCAAGCAATGAATGTGGCTGTATATTGAAACTCTTTGCGCATGAAGGGATTGAAAAAAAAAACAAAGGAGTGTTGTTATGAAATTCAGTACAAAATAACATCATCCGTTTGGATGATGTAATGGTTATTAGGACATTGGGTGTTATAATGTTGGCAATAAGCTAACTGTTTCAGAATCTTTAATAGAGGATTTAAAGCATGGGTGTAGATAAAAACTTTAACATAACGAAAATCTTTTAATATAATTTTGAACAGTGAACTTTCAAGTTTCAACAAAAAATATTCTGTAATAATATGATGGTAATATGTAATAAGTTTAAAATAACAATTAAAGTTAAAAATTAAAATCTGGGAGTGGGAATCCTTGTAACTTCTCGCGCGTTCCACGGTCGTCCATATTTAAGTCTACAAAATTCCATTGAATTTATTAGTTAATAAATTAATAATTATTATTTATTAATATTCATAATAATATTATGAAAATTAAACTTCGTTTTAATAGAGCGTGCTAGGGTAAAACCACAGAGTACCTACAGAGGGGAAGCTTCTAGTAAGCGGCCCGCTGTAGGTACACTCACACATATGCGCACAGTTTGTCACCAACTGTACCGGTTAGTGGAACGAGCGGGCGTCCGTGAACCGTTGGTGAGTGTGTTTGTGTGAGTATACCTACAGCGGGCCGCTTGTGGAAGCTTCCTCTCTGAGATTTACTACTCGTGTGGTAAAACTTTTCTTAATATTCCAAGAAAATTACTTATATCCAGGTGTAATTTCACAACCAACGGTGATTATGTACCTACTAGCTGATTATTTATTAATATTGATCATTCCTCGGCTTTAGCTATAATTAAACTGTCATTACGGAGAGTGTAATCAGTTAATGAGTTATTATAATGTTTAATTGCGAGTTAACATCGTAACCGCTTTAAATCCTTTATTGACGCCGCGAAACGTTATTTTTTTGAATTCGCAAGTGTGTAGCTCAATCGTTAAGCTTAAAGGCTTTGTTAGAATGGCAAAGCGTAGCTATTTGAATGCTGATTACATATATCTACTAATTAAAGCTGATTTAACACTGTGGGGTGTTTTCTTCCTAGTCAAGTTCTAGGAAAAATGAACTCTTTTTTTTGTGTGGGCTGTCAGCCCATTTAAAACATAGAGCAACAATCGAGTATTTGTGATTTTTGAGTAAATTAGGGAATTAATTTATTATGGATGTGTGAAAAATATTTTTTCAGTCAATTTTTTAGGTCTCTCCGCCGCCCACAAGCCCAATTAATTTATATTATACACATGCTCAATTAATACGTACACTGGCTGAAAAATTTTAATCACTGCGACAGAATGTATAATTCAATAAATTCATAATAAGATCTTACGGGCGTAGCCGTATCACTATGTTTTAAGCAGAAGATAATATAGCTTGGCTTATGTGTTGAAACAGCGGGTTATTTTATAAAGTTGCGTGGCAAAGTTTCAAACAACATTATTACTTGACGCAAGGGCGCTTTCAGTGTATTCTCGCCCTCAGGCGCATTATCGAATACGACTATTGCATGCTTCTTTTGAACATTTATGCGATAAAATATCGCATTAGCGTGTATTTTTTGGGAATAATAATAAAAACACGATTATTATACGTACTATCAAAATATTTTATTTACTTACAATACTTCAGTTGAACATAGTATATGACGTAACAATGTAAGCATTTTATGTCTGTATTTTTTTCATGCGGCAAGTAAATTTTCCACTTTTACCACTTGCGCAAAGTATTCGTATGTAACATATTATTTTCAAGCATTTAAGGAGTACGAGTTATGACTACACAGTTTGTTTAATAAAGAATATAATTTAATCTTAAATGACTAGCGCCAACTGAAAGAATATGTTTCAGGCCTTACATTACTAATGCAATCCGTATCGTCGATGTCGTCGTATTGATTATTGACAGATAGATGTCCACAGCTGGACGAAGGTCTATTGCAAGGATCGCCACTTGTATCCAGCAAGTGGGAGGTCTACCAACGCTCCGTTTGTCGCTACGGGTTCGCCATTCAAGCACCTTGAGACTCACACGTAATCACGTATTATACAGTATGTAAAAAAAAACCCTGTCAGATCCGTGACGTTGTAATTAGGTATCGTGAGTTGGTTCTATTTATGGTATTCATTTTGAAATACTAAGTAAAAAAATTACCCTTAAAAAAACTAAAATTTAATTTTATCAAATGGGGAAAGTCACATGGTAACACAGACGCGGCGTCAGCGCTCAGTAGGTATCGGGTAAAGTACCTATCGGGTAGGTACCTACCTATCGGGTACAAAGTATTTTAGGTACTTATCGTCTGTACAAAAAGATAATAGGCGTGAGATTTCAAGGGCACAGCTGTACTTAGTTACCTTTATTATTTAACGGGCAATACAGAACAATACTATGTACCTACTTACTATAGCACATGTTTTATTTTGATCCTTTTAAACATTTCTTTTAGTTTTTGAATCAATACGTCGACAGAAACCAGATCCTAATTATTATCAATCCTAGTTAAAATAAGGTAGGTAATATTGGAACGGATATTAAATACGACAAATTAAAAAAATTAAAACAAAGCTTTGGTCAGGTTATGATGAGGTAAAAATGAAACTGCTTTAGAAAGAAGACCGCGTTGGCCACGTACCTACTTAGTTGGTCCACCTCTACCAATCCACCGTTCTCCATACTGCTCGTTTAGGTATTCACGCACGGAACGGGTGAAATGTGGCGGGGCACTATCATGCTGGAACCACATTGACCGATGGGCAGCCACATCCAAGACTTCTAAGGCTTCATCTAGCTAGCACCCAGACACATTAACATATTGAAATACTCTTGATTAGAATAAGACATATCGCAGAAATGACAGAACACAAACACAGCTACGGAACGACCACTCGGAAACAGTTTACGCGCGAAACTGTGTGACTTCAGGACTTCAGAGGTGACACGTGCCCACCCTCTGTGACGTGCCGCCCAGTCGAGTCTTTGAAGAAGCCGACGCCGCCTTTCGGTATGAACTGGCGGCATTTATGACGGCTTTTAACAAAGCGAAATTTGTGTACCTAAACCAGGGATTCCCAAAGTGGGGGGTCGATATCGACCACAGGGGTCGACATAAATGAAAACTGATTTTGGGGGTCGACGAGGTGTCAAACCCTGTTAATTAACACAAGTTGTTAAGTAGGGTATTCACCTAGACGTATAGCATGTAACGTATCTGATACTATATCAACTTGCAAGTGGGTACGGCTCGTCCACGGTCGTGTTGCCGTCCACGCGCACATTGGGAGCCGCCTTTGTGTTCGCAGTGATACGGCCACTAGGGGGGACACTACGAACTTATTGCGCTTCACGGGCGAGCGGCTCGCAGCGGGCTCGTGCCTACGTACTCACTTGATACAGTATCAGATACGTTACATGCTACACGGCTAGGTGAGTACCCTGCTTTATTCAAAATTTCAAGTTACCTAAGTTGTGTTACGTGTACCAACTTGTTATAAGAATGATTAATATTTTACCAATTAATGATGTCAAGTTTACTCACTTAACCAACCGCAAAGTTTTTAAGTTGGTAAATATTTTGTATCAATAGAGAAAACTAGAGGTAGGATTTTAATGTAATTGGTTTATGGGGGTCTAAGCTATCAGTTCATTTTGGAAAAGGGGTCTCTTGCCCAAAATACTTTGAGAATCCCTGGTGTAAACGAATAGTAATAAAATAAATAAACTTATTTCAAGGTCGGGATAGCTTAAGGCATCTTCACATTATGCTCAATACGCGTTAGGGTCCAATAGTATGGAGGTATGTCTAGTGTTACAGTTTGCTGCTAAACAACAACTTGTTCTGTCAGCGGCAGTAATTACGCACGCAAATGAATACAGCCGGCTGCGATACGCGCGCTATCTGATTCAATCAGCAGTTTTATTCATAAAATTATTCGATAGTTTTTATTTTGATCACACTAACCAATTCAGTAGGTACGTGAGTCTGTGGCTCAGCTCAGGCCACTGACTGAGAGTGTGAGCTGGGTGATTTGTTGCTTCTTAGGGTTCCGTACCCAAAGGGTAAAAAGGGAGCCCTATTAATCTCTCTCTACTGTCTGTCTGTCTGTCTGTCTGCCTGCCTGCCTGTCTGTCCGTCTGTCTGTCCGTCCGGCCGTCTATGCGCCGGTCACACAGGTCTCTAGCTCGTAGTAGTTTGTAAGCTGTGACCGAACAAACGAACATTTTTTGGATTTTTCTTTCACGGTTTGTTGCGATGTGTAGCTCGGAAATTAATTAATATTTCTTACACCCAAAATATTGTTATGTTTTATTATGTTCATAATTATGTACGGAACCCTAAAAGAGTGCGGCTCTCTCGAATCAAGGCCGACTCGCACTTGGTTGTTTTTTTTTTATTTTAGTCGGCAAACAATATGCTGCGCCGCGGTCGATTCTAAGCTTATTGTGAACACGCCTTTACAGGCTTACACGTGCCAGCGGTATTTACAAAAGATGCCGCCCGCCGACTCTGGTGTTGTCACATTTCAAAAATTTGCGCAATATTGGGGAATTAGGG
The DNA here is from genome assembly GCA_920104075.1 of Melanargia galathea. Classification (NCBI taxonomy): domain Eukaryota; kingdom Metazoa; phylum Arthropoda; class Insecta; order Lepidoptera; family Nymphalidae; genus Melanargia; species Melanargia galathea. The sequence goes on along the minus strand of OV049862.1, from coordinate 5,592,230 downwards.
CACTAAAAATGTGCATTTTAAATTACAATAACATTTTTATCTTAATGAATAAAATTTTTTAAATATTTTTTTCAGTGATGTCTGTGGGCTAACAATCTTTCCCTTTCGGATCTGACAGGGTTTTTTTCTACATACTGTATATTATTAAAGTTAACAAGATGCAGTTTAAGTATATTATAATCAACAGAATTTTTGACGATAGATGATAATATGAATAAAAATATCGAGCGTTTACAGAATAGCACGAAAAAGTCCACCGATACCCGCGCTCGCGTACGGCTTTCGCCAAAGAATGTAATTAACAGAACACCAATAAAAATAATTGGGAACAAAAAGCGATCCGCTCTCGCCGCCATTTATTATTTTGATTGCCCTTGTTATTGTTATGACTGTGGCGGCGCCTCGGAGCGCGACTCGGTCCGACACCGCGCCGCACTGTGCGCGCGTCGCTGTGACCGCAGTGCCACTTTCGTATGGGAAGTGTATCGCGCTCGCCGTAGCTGGAAAACGGGTTATATTGTTATCATTTTATGAAGCCGTTTGGATACCGGCATTTTCGCCGGTAAAGGGGATCGTATACCACGAGTGTTAGCGTTTAGGCTGGCTCCACACGTTGGTCGCAATGCATTGCGAGTGGTCTTCTTCTTCACAACCACGGCTGCAGCCTGGACAACTGTCTCTTGCAAGAATCGTCTCAGAACACGATCCAGCGGCTTCCAGCGACTGGCTTGAGATTGTCCGTCCGCCTATCGGGATAGGGGTCTTCTAACGCTGCGTTTGAAGACCCCTATCAGACAATGCGGGGTCGCCATTCGACCACCTTGACGATGAGATGATACACAAGACCCAGAGCTGCAAGAGCCCCATGCAATGCATTTTTCAATACTAAAAATACATAATATTATGTCAACATCAGCAAGAATCGGTATCATCGGACACATCGAAGAAATGCCGATGATGAAATCACTTACGTGACCTATATGCTGGCGCATTACGGCGTGCCTAGCGCAGGCCACATTGTGAGCGAAGCAAAACGAAACGAGGTTCGTTTCGCTTCGCTCATGCTCCTACCGCGTCTTATTATACTTTGATTCACACTACGAAATACAGATCTATAAAACGAAGCCAGCGATGCGAATTTGCGAGCTCTCATAGTCTAGCGACATGAGCGAAACCAAACGAGCCTCGTTTCGTTTCGCTTCGCTCACAATGTGGCCTGCGTTTTATGCTGCTGCCTTCACTCGCATTTGCACTACCGAAAATTGCATTTCTTGCGACAGTGTGCGGTCTCCTTTACGAAGCCATTCGGATAGCGGCCTTTTCGCCCTTTGGGTGACGCGTCTTTCCGAGACCTTTGTCTTAAAAAGTGATATTCTCTTTTATTATGCCATATAATATGATGATTGTTTATAGGTACATATATTTTATTAGCAGGCCTTTTAACCGTCTGGAATTTAAGTTTATGACGGGATGATAATTATATTATTATTATGTACCTATTTGTAAGAAATCAACAGCTTAAGAAATTAATAAGGCAAGAAAGCTTCGCGTTGATGATATAAAGTTCCTACCTACCTAGATAGATGTAAAAAAAATATTCTTGCAGTTTTTAACTTTCATTATACGATCCATACTATTTATATTATTCTTGGGTAATACTATAGATACTATAATACAATAAACAGTTCTACTGATAGACTCCATAGAAGCAAAAAGAAGCTGTCTACCCTACAATACCTACGTACATTATTAATTAATATACCTACTTACATTTATATTGACAAAATCTAAATTATCGAAATAAAAAAACTACAGGCCCCGGCGAGATTCGAACTTACGATCTCCTGTTTACTAGACAGGCGCTTTAACCAACTAAGCCACGGCGCCGCTGAAACGTTTGGCAAAAATTCTTTTGGCTTTTAATTTACACTTAGACCTGCAAAATTGTAAAATTCTTTTTTTTCTTCTTTTTTTTAGGAAAAGTGGTTTATGGCGCCACAAACAGAAACGTAACCACGGGCAAACTGACTTATTTCGCATCATAGAGTTGATCTTTTACTTTTCAACCCTGAATTAGTGCATTTCAGAGATCGTAACCAAACCTGGCTATGACGGTATGACCTCAAGTATATGCACAAATTTCTATAATATACTTACTACATATACACTGTTACATAGATAAGTAATAAGTTTTTTAAGTAATTAATTTGCGTTTCAGCAGGAAGAGACCAAAGACTGAATTTTTCTACCTTCTTTATTTCATATAATAATATTATTTCTACTTCTATATTATTCCTATCCTATCCTATTAGCTGTGATAGCCTAGTGGTTAGGACGACCGACTTCTAATCGGAGGTCGTGGGTTCGATCCCGGGCACGCACCTCTAACTTTTCGGAGTTATGTGCGTTTAAATATCACTTGCTTTAACGGTGAAGGAAAACATCGTGAGGAAACCTGCACGCCTGAGAGTTCTCCATAACGTTCTCAAAGGTGTGTGAAGTCTGCCAATCCGCTTGGCCAGCGTGGTAGACTATGGCCAAAACCCTTCTCACTCTGAGAGGAGACCCGTGCTCTGTAGTGAGCCGGTAATGGGTTGGTCATGATGATGATGATTATTCCTATCAGTGTGTGTGATTTCTGATAGATACTTATCTAACTGTGGTACCTATTAAAATAAAAAAATAGTGATATAAATATTAGGCAGGTAGGGTGAATGTTCTATTTAAAGTCGGCACTTTAAAGGTTGTGTCAGGTTTAAAAATTCGTAGACGTGTCAAACGAAGCAAAATGTGTTTTTCTTCTAATACTTCATGCTTTTGAATTTTTGATTCAATTGTTAATACCCACTTTTAGCATAAAGAAGTATTTTTTTTAATTTATTTAAAAAAAGTACCTACTAATTTGCCTAGGCTCGGCACCTTTGTCCCTTCCTCCAGCATTTGTGTTCTCAAAGTCGGCCCTCATGTTTTTATTAGAAAATTAACTTTTACCCCCGATGTTGTCCGCAAAAATTTATGTTTTTTTTAAATATTTATAGGAACTCTTTCCTCGTTTTCATTATATTTCATTTTCCCGCCAAAAAAATAAACGCTTTTCCGAAATTAATAGAATTTTTGAAGAAATAGATATAGAATTTTTCGTAACAACCTTAACAAACAATCAGACAATTTTTATATAGATCATGTTTATTCAATAGGGCCGACCTTAGGAATAACCCAAATGCCGACCTCAGGTACCTCATACTACTTGGTTTTACTTAGCCCGGCTCCCCTGTTTTTTCTTTAAATACGCAAATTAATTGAGTTAAATCGCTATAACACGATGTCAAATATTACGCAAAACAAATTAAATCTCAACAACAAGTCTTAAATATTATATTTTATACGTAATTTATTTCTTACCAAACAACGTTCGGAAAGTAGGTACCTAGCAATTTTGTAAGAAAATCAGCAATTCATGCACTCACGCTCGTTCTATGCGACAATTGAAGGAAAGGGGTGCAAAAAGTGCTGCCTTATTTTAGAACTGTTTACCCAATGGAGCAATACTAAATAAAAAAATACCCATTGCGACTAAATGACACAAAAACAATAATATCGACAGAAATATAGCAAAGTGCCGACTTGTGGGAGGTGCCGGCCTAAGGAGCATCCACCCTATGTACCTACTAAGCGATTGAGGTCGTCGATTTGTAAGAAAATGAAGTTGGTTTAGTTATTATTATTATTATTATTTTTTAATTTCTAACAACGTGGCGGATTTATTTTCATAATTTTCAGAAAGATAACGCTTTTCCTTGAGTCGTTAGCCCACTTTAGTGCAACATTAACTTGTATAAGATAAGAAAATTAGCTGCAAGTAATAGTACATTATGGTAAAAGTGTGTAATGTTGGTGATTACCGCTGAGGCGATATTGAGACCCGAGCCGTTAGGTGAGGGTCTTAAGATAGCCGAGGACGGTAATCATCAATACACACGTGTATCATACGACGTTTTTCAACACACTTGCGAAGAAAATAACACTAAAATAGATATTTTTCCTTGGATATTTCAGGTAGTAAACTTTCCATAACTTTAAGGGCTTCACTTTATATCGGGCGGTGTACAACATAAATAATTTTCTTCATAATTAGTACTTGTAGATATTTTAATTTTAATTAATAAATAACTGTAATTTCAACAGTGAAAATGAGTTATGAAAATTTTCTCACAATGGCGGGAAAAATTAATCAGTTTTCCTATGCGCGCACACATATACATAAGTGCGATCGGCCATAGACTATATAGAATGAGGTTTGTTTTCTATGGCATTTTGCAATGGCGGGAAAAATTAATCAGTTTTCCTATGCGCGCGCTTCTTAAAATGGCAATCGGCCATAGACTATAGAATAAGGTTTGTTTTATTTGGCTTTTCGCGGATAGCGTTTTAGCCACGTACAAAATGGGGAATTTCAAGTTTTCTTTATTACAGAAAAAACAAAAGTTATATTTGAGTGAAAGTTTTATTTATTAAACACGTACAAGTTGAAATTATCTATTTAAATACGAAGTTGCATGAAATGAGCAAGCAAAAGGTATATTAATTTATTTGTACTATTGAATATGACCTTTTTTGTATCGAAACTTTTTTAAGAACAAAGGAACCAACTCAACCAATAAATTAAAAATAAAACTCTATAATTCACTTGTGAATAATAGTAAAACAAAAGTCACAGTTTGAATAATAGGTGTAATTATCTGCCTAATTGCGGTGAACGCAGAGCTACTTTATGAGCAAGTGTGTTGAAAAGATAATAATCTTACCTACTAGAAAAGGTGTAAGTAGATACTTACATATACAACGTTAGTTTTACTTTACGCAAAACCTGAAGGTAGTTTGTTCAGAATCAGTAACAAAATCGAATCCAATCATTTTTATATAGTGTTATAATTTTGTCCAAAAATATTTTGAAATCTTACAAGCTTAGACACAATGATTTACCGCGCATTAGCTGACGGTCGGCACACAGCGGCGGTCATTCAACTCGCGTCGATCGCTAGTCCCTGCGGCGACGGCTTGCGGTGACCATTTTTTTCGAGGACAACGACGTAACATAACAAGCTTATAACTTCGTTACTTTTCATTATATTTTTTTTAATTTTGTATAAATATTCTTAATGTAAAAATATTTGACACGTGTTTCGGTTTTTGCGCAAAGTAAAACTAACGTTGCATATGTTAATTTTTCATAGTTTTCAAGTTAAAATATATCTGCTATCTTTACTTTATTTAGCTATGCAAATAATATGTCTTCGTTACTGCAACTTTTAATAAACTTTAAAAAGAAAATTACAGTTACCTAATTGCTGCGACATATTTTATCTCAAAGTGTTTTGTTCCGAAGCACAGAAATTACGTATTAACTAATTTCTGAAATTGCCCTTCCGCACGCTAACCGACAATAAAATAAGACTTAATAGTTCTTTGTCTTTACAGATAAATTAAATTTGCTTTCTTTTGGGTAACCTACACGTTTGGGAAATGAAGGAGTAAAGAAAATTACAAAAACATAAAAAAATTATATCTACATAAGTACCTTTTCATGTACTGTATTTATTATTTACTGTAGGTATATTTTTTGTAAAAATGGCATATGGGCTACAGTAAAAAACTTTTTTCTGCCTCCAATGCAAACCCACCCTAAATGCTATTTTTTTTTCTAAACGTGCTACGGCAAAAGCTACGAGATCAGAGAAAAACAAATTCTAAAAAAGATTAGAATATAACTCTTCAAAAGTTACGAGAAACCGTGGAACACAGTGATATCTTCGTAGATACCAACCTACCTATTGATCCGAAGTATATTTAGGGCCTGTTTCGCCACCCTCTGATAAGTGTCGGATAGCTTAAACATAATTTTTGTCACTTTCTTACTTTATGTTAATGACAAAGACAAAAGTTGTAGATAGCTATCCGATACTTATCAGAAGGTGGTGAAACAGGCCCTTTGTATACTTAGTTAATTAAATCAGCTCTTTCGTAGTCGGCTGAGTACCTAAGTACCTGCGCAAATAAAATTAATAAGTACAGGTAGGTACTAATAATAAGTGAGTGTAACAAATAAATTAGTTCAATAATCCAATAAATTAGCAATAAAACAAACACGAAAAAGTAGTCACTTATGTCGTAGGTAATCTCTCCCTAACACAATAAGGCTGGCGTGCGTCGCATCATTAGGCCGTAGCGGGCACCCCCCAGGATTTTATCTTATCATCTTTGAACGCGTTACGTGATGTCTCATTTTGTGTGATAGTGCGTGTGTCCACCGGGGGTGATGGGAAATAATGTGATAAATGATTTTGAGTTTCTTTTTTATACCACAATACTAAAGTTTGTATATCTTTTACAGTTTTTGAGCTTTATTTTACCATGCGAGTTATCTAATTTTCCCGAGAGGATATATTGTGGCTAATTCTGTTGTACACAATCTCTAAACCTAAACTAAATTGACAGGTTTAAAAATAGTGCTATCCCCTTCAGCAGGGAGGATTGTGAAGGAGACGGGAATATATTTAGACCTGTCATTTTAGTTTAGATTTAGAGATTGTGTACAACAGAATCGACCTTATTGTCTATGTACGAACATCTACTTAACATGTGAAATCTTAAAATTCGTCATTGAAAATCACGGAGAAAATAAACAATCGGCGCTAAAAATACATGAGCAAAAATTATTTTCTGCGCCATTTTGAAATCCCCTCGCCAACTACGCACGACCAAAGCGCAAGTCAATTCGCTTTGCTCCCAATATGGGAGCGAAGCGAAGCGAAACGAAGCGAAACCAGGGTTCGTGTTGCTTCGCTCATGTCACTAGACTATGAGAGCTCGCAAGTTCGCATCGCTGCGCTGGCTTCGTTTAGCTCGGTAGTTCGCGATGTGCGAAGTGTGAAAAGGCGCGGTAGCGACATGAGCTAAACGAACCGCGATCCGCTTCGCTCGCAATGTGGCCTGTGCTTAATACTCTTTTACTCTCATAGTAAATTAGTAAGTAGGTCTAAGTTGAGCTTAGTGAGTCGCAACGTCATAATAGGAGCACAGACCACAAAGGAATCGGTAAAACGGTCCACATCCGCGGAGAGAGGTGTAAAACTGTACGTTAGCGGCAGGAAGCACGCTCGCTTGGCGCCGAATTACCGACACCAAACGACCTTATAGCAAATTGATTTTTTAACTAACATTAAATGGCAAGCGACCACTGCCGCGATGGCTCAGTAAGTTCACAACATGTGGATCCTCACCAATGCGTCGCAGGTTCGAAATCGTGTCACTGTATTTTTATCTACATACCTATACATTGTGGCTAATTATGTTGTACACAATTTCTAAACCTAAACTAAAATGACAGGCCTAAATCTATTGCTATCCTTTTCTGCAGTGAGCACTATGAAAGAGATAGGAATAAATTTAGACCTGTCATTTTAGTTTAGGTTTAGAGATTGTGTACAACAGAATTGGCCACATTATAGGTTTATAATTTATGTTTATAATTTTGTATTTTTTTTATTTTTTACTAGAAATCCAAAGGTTTCCAAAAATAATCAATATTTTAAGCAAAAATCAATACTATCCTAAACTCTCTACGCTACCTTAGCTTTATCTTCAAACTCTTTACACGTGTGACGTGCTCATTCGGAAAAGCCTTTGTCCAGCAGTGGATGACGACAGGCTGAAATGATGATGATGATGATGATGATAGTGAGGATGAAGATGAAGTGATAAATATCTCTGAAAACAACCTTTCACACCAGAGCTTAGTTAGGTACATACCTACAGTACCTACGTATATATGTTGCGATCTTATACTGGGCGGCGGCGGATCGGAAGGCAGTCTTCAACGCTGGCTTATCTTCGAAAAAAACCCCAGTGCTACTTCCTGTTGCCTTTCCTGCAGTTAAGAATCAAAAATATTAGGTATGACTATGAGTGTATAATATACACTGTATATACACTGTATATTATACTTAACGTTGAAATATTGTACTTTTTGACGGAAATAGCCTCGAATTATTTTTATTACACTTTGCGTCCATTTTGTTTCATTTACTTTAACCTGTTATCGACATAAGACCGCTGGGTCCACATTACTAAAAAAATTATACAAAAGTATCCAAAAATTATCAAACCTCATCATGTTTTGAATTTTAGTGATGCGCCTTAAGGTACAATATCGATTATCTATACTAAAGGCGAACCCAAATTATAGCATTGTGGCACCGCACAAAATGTTATTGTAATAACTAATAATAAACAGGCCCGATTCGTTTACTCAATTTCCTAATGTGTAGATACCCATTGATCGGACGTGAGTTTGTATCAAATTGCTTTGGTAGTCGTTATAAAGGCTACGCCGCTGTTTGTTACAATGTAGCTGTAGAATAGTAGGTACCTATAGATAATTGAGTACACTTTACATTGATGAATTAGGATTTACATAGGTACGACTATTCAAATTTTTGTTTGTATCTTTAAGTCAAAGATTCTAAAACAGTCTTCAGAAACAATTTATATTGAAAATTTTATCACATCCAAAATTATCTACCTACTCTGTTATCGCCTTGGTACGTCAATTTTCTCGCCTTTGGTGCACATTCTCATCAGTTTCAATCAAATATTAGAGTTATTGAAAGAAACACGTACCCATCACACGGCAACGCGTTACGATTCGAAATTGAAATCGAAAATCGCAATGTGAAATGAGAGTGCAGCCTACGTGCCGCTATTTAGCACCCAAACGGCGCAAGCGCAAATTGGAAATCAAAACAACCATCCACGATCACGACTAATCGAATCTTTAACGTCGTGATCGATAACATACCATCTGAGTATCGAAATCACGATTATTTGCGTACAGTGGAACACATCGATGCTTCTACCGACAACACTATCACGTAACAACTCCATCGAGGTTTACGTAAAATGAATCGTGTTCTTTAGTAGTTAGAATACTGTTTCATTAGCTCCGTTCGAATGGTGATGTGCCCCAATCGATTCGTAATATTTGGTATCGACTTTGTTGCTCGCTGTAAGGAGTTGTCGAGTGCACCTATTTCTTTGGATTATATTAAATTATTATAGCTAGGAGTGAAAATCGTCCCGTAATGTGTTGCCGGGGCTCGGGCGCGCGGCGTGGGATTGCGCGAACGTGTAATTTGCTTCGATTTCTTGGACGCGGACCCATGAGTGCCGATAATGGGCCGTGATCCTTGAATTAGTGTTTCTTTTTATGTCTTCTTGAAATCAATCACCTTTGTATATTTGTAGAATGGGTCAAATCTAACCCATTTTCTTTAGTTAACAGAAATGTATAACGTTTTAAATGGATGAAATTTCTGGTAGCAGCTGTATAAGGTAGACAGGTATGAATTAAGACAGCATTTGTAGGTACCTACTTACTCATGTTATTAATGGTCATTATGACTATTATTTTCGTGTAATTAATTACGTGGTTCGACCCCTAAAAGGTCGCCATACTTGTTGTAATGACTTATAATTTTCTGTCACCATCTCCCGAGTCCCGGTCTAAGTACCTTTACATGGAATAAGAATAGAGAGAGACGTATAGACAAGAATAGGATTGTAGTAGATTATGATGTTGAACAGGTATAGAGGAAAGGAGGTGATTTTCCACGTAGGTAGTCTTAGTAGGCACTAAGTCACAGTGTGATGGCAGCGTCGCCGTAATTTGTTTTGTCTACATAATTTCGTTAATGCAAGCTCATCTAATCCATTTTCCACGGAGACGGTTGGGCCGAGCATTAGCATCTGTTAAAACCACATTACGGGCGCACGCTCGCCGCCTCGCTTACAGCCTTAATGTTATGAAGTTTCCATCATTAAATTTATTGTGGGAAATGTAGAACGAGCTTTCGGTGTGAGTGGTTCTTCACGTTTATCAACGTAGCAGTTTCTATCCGTTTATATCAGTAGTTCCCAAAGTAGGCCAGGTGGACCCCCAAGGGTCCACGGGAGACTCAACGGGGGTCTACGTTGGCATGTCAAAAAAATGGGGGTTCACAAGTCGTAAGCGGGGGTCCACGAAAATCTATCTGCTTTCGATAGTAAAGAACTAAAATGTTGGCTTGACTTCACCTAACAATGTAGGGGTTACTGGACAACTCGACCGCAATAAAATCGACCGAATGGTCGAGTTGTCCACATTCAATTTTATTAATATTTTTTGATGGTCAACTCGACCGCACGTACAAAGTACAGTCATTTACAGTAGCAGATAGGTTAGGTTGAGGTATAAAAGTACAGTACAGGTATAAAAAGAAAGAGATAGCAAATCTCATTTTCGTTTAGAGACGTACCTATTATTATCTCTTGTATTCAGGAGAAAGAGACGGCTATTGGTGACATTTAAAAAAATTAGTAGGTGTAATTTATTTGTTATGAAAATCGTTCATAACAAAAAAATCCTGATCTGTGATTTTCTTATAAGATGACATGTTTGATATTATAGACAATAAGAGGCCAAATGCTATTTATGATTTGTTTTTATTAATTGCTATATGTGATATTTTTTTAGACTGACTAACTGACTGACTGACATAAATCCATGGAAATAGAAATTAAGGTTTTTAATATTGATAGAAATTATACAAATCTGTGATTTTATAAAAAGACTTACTTTTTTATAGAGTAAAATATTTAGTTACGTTATATTATGATGTTTTAGATGACTAATTACATACAGTATTGTGAAATTTTATACATATACATATATAAATACTTTTATTTTATATTTATAACCTTTTTAATTTTTGTGATGTTAATTTTTACTGATGCTACTTATAATTTGTTTTTTCTTTTTGTTTTATTTGTTATGAAAATCCTTCATAACAAAAAAATCCTGATGTGTGATTTTCTCCTAAGATGACCTGTTTGATATTATAGATAATAAGATGTCAAAAGCTACTAATAATTTGTTTTTGTTTATTGATATAAGTGGTATTTTTTATAACTGACTGACTGACACAATCCATGGAAATAGAAATTGTTAAGGTTTTTAATATCGATAACAATTATACAAATCTGTGATTTTATAAAGACATAGGCCATTGATAATATAAGACAAGTGATATTTTAACCAAAGAAATTGATAAGGTTTGTAATATCAATATTAATTAAACAATAATCTGTGATTTTATAAATAAGACTTAGTTTTTTATATATTTTTTGTTGTACATAACATGCTGTTTTAAATTTATACAATATACTTACCTATTTTATTGTTTACATTTTGTTTTATTTTATAGTCAAAATTCAAAGAATACCTAAATTTTGCTCTTTCAAAAAATACCATTTATACATAATATCTTGATAATAATTAATAAAACGCTGATAAATTAATAAGTAATTTCATATAAGAGTTAATCAAAATATTTGATACGTGAAACACTTTTTGTATTCGACTGTACATAAACAACTCAGTATTCTGCTATTGGCCGAGTTGACCATCAAAAAATTGGATGTGGACAACTCGACCATTCGGTCGATTTTATTGCGGTCGAGTTGTCCAGTAACCCCAATGTAGGCAGATAATATTTTAAGAAGCTCAGCGACTGTTACTTGTAAAAACTTGCATATTTCAGATTCAGTACTTAACTTTACTTTACAGAACTTTACCTTTTTGGTATCCACTCACAGCACAATCAATTAATAAATCAATTCTGACTTTTTTTTGGAAAACTATTAATTTGTAGTTGGACTTGGGACTCAGCCGCAACGCAAATTTCCATATTTACAGATATAATCTTCACATTTTTTGTTGAGGGAATATGGTAGAAATGTAGTTGCAGGGGTCCACCGGAACTAGCTAAATTTTGAAAGTGGTCTATGAGAAAAAAAAGTTTGGGAACCTCTGGTTTATATGATATTATATACCCTCGTTGATATAGGCTAGCATATTTGGCTGCAGACGATTAGGTCAGGTAACAAGCCATTTTTTTAGGAAAAATAAAACTTCGGTTCAGCAACCTTAGATAAATCGGTGTGTCAATCAAAAATATCGATGATATATGAATACATTTATGCGTGTAACTAAGTACATAAGAATGATAACTATGTGTGTTACAATATACTTAAACCTTCTTGAAAGTAGGTATGTAGATTACGATAGTGAAAAAATCATCAAATTAGGTTCATTGGTTGTTGAAATAATCGCGAACATACATAAGTACTTACAAACATATTTACACACATCCGTATCCCTATGTATGTAACATATGGATCGAATACCTTTTTTGAAGTCGGTTAAAGAAGGGCTTTTCTACCAAGAAATTCTCAGTAGCGGCCCGGCCGGCGCGCGGCGCGGTGTTGGGAAGTTGGCGGTGCTACAACCTCATATATGTCTTGTAGAATACGTAAAACCCTCTTGAGCTTGATTTAGGCCCGGTCATTTCGGATTATGGTCCCGTCGGGAGACTATGAGAGTGAAGGAATAGAGAGCGTAGGTTTACGCACACCCTGTGATCACTATAATATCTCCAACCAACTACGAAAGTTGGTTAATCTCCATTGAGTTTGGTTGCTGTGGCCAAAATTCGGCCAGAAGTACCTAACCATATTATTATTATTACCCAAAATCTTTGATGTTCCAAAGGCATGTGCGAGTATATTTGAACTAAGATTTACAGTAAATAATATCTATAATAGTACAGAGTATTTTAATTTTGATATCCATATTGACTTTAGTCTGACCTTTGGTCAGACCATAAAAATATAATCAATAATTTCCACCGACCCAAGCGAAAATAAAATTTTATGCTTGCGCAGTAAACACCATGATAATATTATGGTGTAATAATAGACACCAAGTACCAACATGACCTAAAGATATGTATGACCTAAAGAAATGACCTGTTCGAGTGATTTTTACCCATTTTGTATGACCTGAAGATATCATCTTCGGGTCTCTACAATAGCCGTACGGAACTCTAAACAATTTATGTAAAAAAGAAATAACCCGGAGTTGGCACAACTAATGTTAGTGTAATGAGCTCTTATCTAAATAATTAAAAGTCGATTTGGTGCGCTTTCTGCCTTCACGATAATCTTTGTGAGTACATGTACCGCCACACCACAGTGACATGGCCAACTGGGCGAATCCATATTTAGTTATTTAGGCTGTGATTAATGACATTATGACAGTTACGCGTCATGTGGGAATGTCATTAATTGTGCTAGACCAAGAAGGTTAAAGTATAAACACTGGAGAATGGTTTGCAAACAAAACGTCGATGCAAAGAAATTTGGCCTTGAACAGGTCTGGATATTTTTGTCTCGTTCTCACCTACTTGAGTGTGTGAGGTATAGAAAAACCTACAGACAAAAAATATCCGGGTTAGTGACCTTGTCTGCGCTACGATGTTTTAGACGCAGTCTCCAGTGTCTACATATTATTAAGTATAGTTATAAGTTATAACCTTCTTGGGCTAGATTAAAGGTTCACTAAAGGCACATAACTTCTACTTTACTTCCCTACTAGTATTATAAATGAGAAAGTTACTCTGTCTGTCTGTTTGTTACGTTTGCACGCCTAAATCGCAGAACCGATTTTGATGATATTTGGTACAGAGATTGATTAGACTGTAGAGAAGGACATAGGCTACCTTTTGTTGTGAAAAAAAGTCTTGAAGAGTTTGAAATAGGGGATGAAATTTTGTATGGGAGTCCGTCATTTCTGAAGTTCCATTTGAATCCATGTTATATACAAAAATTATAAATATGGAAAAGTAGCTCTGTCCGTCTGCTACCTTTTAACAGCTCAACCACTGAACGGATTTAACAAAACTAGCTGATCCCCACAACTTCGTTCGCGTAGATATAGGTTTTTATATAGGATCGGATCGGATCCCATAAAATGTAGCCTAAGTTATTCCTTATAACATTGAAAGTACCATTAAAATCGATCCAGCCGTTTCGGAGATTAGCTGGAACAAATAGACAGACCGACAAACATAAATTTAAATGCACACCAGTTTAAAATAAGACGTACGTTCAAGATCCAGGTCCCAAGTTATTTGAACCCAATACTGAGGGTTGTAATGTCTGTCATTTCTGAACTAAGAAAACCTATGACCTTGAAATATTTACGCGATAATATATAAAGTACTACCTTTCTAACAAAAACAGAATGAGTGAAAAGAATGAGAGAATTACTGCTAAATACATGTTTTAACTTTCATCCCTTCTCCCAAGGGAACCGTGCTAAATTTCGGGATAAAAAGTATCCTATGTCCTACCTCGGAGTATAAACTCAAATCATACTTACCAAGATTCATTCGAATGCATTCAGTAGTTTCGGCGTAATGCGCGGCCAAGATACAGATAGACAGACAGACAGACAAAAATGAAAAAAAAAATACAGTTTTGGCTTCAGTATCGATTATAGAGTGCCCTCCAAAAGAAATTTTCAAAATATCTTCAATGTACAGAATTGGATCTGTTACAGTTTTATTATATTATAGATAGATAGATAGATATACTACCTACCTACTTTTTATTCCGAAAAATTCCACTTTCTAAGTTTCCCACGCATGCGATTTTTAAAATACGTAAGAAGGCTCACTATAGTGACACAATAGTGACATGGGTAATTACCCCAGTTTTGATGAACATGACGTCACGTCTGCACAGACACGTGACGCCACCAGAATCCACAATCTGGTGACGTAAACGAAAGGAAGAACTTCTGTGAAAACCCCGAGGTTTGGGGAAACAAAAACAATCGACGTAAAATTACCAAATAGGACTTTATACAGTAGACATACGTTACCTATATGTATACCCATGACGTCAAACAATTAGAACTCTGACCTTGATCCTGCGCAGTGGGTGAATTTTTTAATTATTATATCAATTTATTTGGTAGGGGAGCGGAGGTGTCTTTGCCACCGCACGATAGGTTCGTCAGTCTACTTTTCGTTTCCTCTGCTGTAGGAAAGAACAGTGCAACCTCAATAAACAGTGCGTACAACAAAGACATGGGCCTCATCCCTGCCTTATTCGTTCAAGAGGTTTTAATTCTTTTTTTTATTTTTTTATTTAAGTACAAGTTAGCCCTTGACTGCAATCTCACCTGATGGTAAGTGATGATACAGTCTAAGATGGAAGCGGGCTAACTTGGAAGAGGTATGCATACCTGATCGGTGTCTACGCGGCATCGTACCGGAACGCTAAATCGCTTGGCGGCACGGCTTTGCCGGTAGGGTGGTAACCAGCCACGGCTGAAGCCTCCCACCAGACCAGACCAGAGATAATTTAGAAATTATAAAATCCCAAATTGTCCCTGCCGGGAATCGAACCCGGGACCTCCCACTTATAAGACCACAGTCCACAGCGCTTACCACTGTGCTAGGGATTCGTGACATCAGCTGTACCTAATTATAACTGTGATCTAGGTACCTACCGAAATTAATAATTTTACGTGACTTAATTTTTCGAACTCCCCTACCTGACAACTTCCGGTGACGCGGTCAAGTGGAAAGATTTACTCTGAAATTATCCGGGGACGTGGCAGGATGAAATCGATTGTAAAAAGTCCGTCTCAATATTTGATTAACTCAATTTGGTTGCTCTTTATTCTGAAGTAAAACTTCTTTAGGATCATTGTGCATTTGAAATTCGATGAAACGAAAAAGTCAAAGCCTAAGTTTAAGTTGAAGTTAAGGGGTAATCTAAGTGTAAACAATACGCGAGCAGTCGCAAGGATTCCAAGATTTTAACTTGAATATTTAATATTTATTATACTTACTTATTTTATTACAGAACATATTTGTTTTATAAAATTTTATTAGGTACCTACAATTAAAATATTTTTTTATAATATTTTCAAAACACTTGCTCATAAAGTGGCTTTAATCTATCTAATCATATTGTACGATTTACAACAAATAACAAATAATATAATGTATTAATAATTGATACCTATCTGTTTTATTTTAAGTGATAATAATATTTTTTTAGTAACAAAACTTTTTGTTTGGGCATGTATGCGTAGAAAGTAATCCAAATGGCCACCAGACGGTGCCAGAGAAACAGGAAGAGACGGTTGAATTCCTTTTTAACGCATTTTTTAAAAAGCAACCATGAACCATTGAATATTGATTGCATTAATAAAAAATTAATTTTCAAATTGTCATATTTTCGTAAGATAATTTTTAACCCCCGACGCAAAAACGACGGGGTGTTGTAAGTTTGACGTGTCTGTGTGTGTGTGTGTGTCTGTCTGTGTTATAAGTTTGATGTGTCTGTGTGTGTGTGTGTGTGTGTGTGTGTGTGTGTCTGTCTGTTTCCCTGTAGCGCTCAAACGGGTGAACCGATTTGAATGCGGTTTTTTTGTTTGAAAGGTAAATTAGTCGAGAGTGTTGTTAGCTATGTTTGATGAAAATCGATCCAGATGGCCGCCGCTACAAAATGGCAGATAACATATTTTATCACAACTCCCCATAGATAAACTCTTCCGTGCAACTCCCTCAATATGGGTATCAAATGAAAGGGCTAGTAGAATAGCATTATGCAAATCCAAGATGGCCGCCGCCACAAAATGGCGAATGTCGGGGGTTTTTAAAATTTTTAATTTATACTTGTTAGTTGTTAGTAAATTACATTTTGTGTTATAAATGTTTGTGTCAGTCAGGGATCAGGGTTGATGATTTGATCATTCTCCTTTAATAGATATACTTAACTTCATGGGTATAATTAACACTGTTGTACATAGTACAAATGTGTTACAAAAATAGTAATCTTTAATAGAGATTGAGATTTTGAATACAAACGCTTGATCATTACTATAGTTCTAGAAAGTAATGTTCGACAGCGCGATGGAAAGTAAATATGGCGCCATCTATCGTCCGGAGTTTTGTTTGATCCAAGCCGTACTAAAAATATTTTTTAACCAGTTTTAAAAAACGTGCGTGGTTAAAACGATACTCCGTCTAGTGTTCGGTTTTGCGTACCTACCCCCCGAGTTCCCCGGTGCCAGTTGTACTCTTGTACATACATACATACCTACATACATACTTACATACATTCATACGGGTCGAATACAGAACCTCCTTTTTTGAACCTCCTTTTTTTGAAGTCGGTTAAAAAGCGCCACCGATATTGCCTTTTGTTGCAGGACATTTTTAACCTACTTCAAAAAAGGAGGAGGTTTCCCAATTCGACCTTATTATATATTATGCTTTTTTTATGTGTGTTCGCGGATAACTTCGCCGTTTATGAACCGATTTTGATGTTTCTTTTTTTAACCCCCGACGCAAAAACAACGGGGTGTTATAAGTTTGACGTGTCTGTGTGTGTGTGTGTGTGTTCCCCTGTAGCGCTCAAACGGGTGAACCGATTTGAATACGGTTTTTTTTTATTGAAAGGTGAATTAGTCGAGAGTGTTGTTAGCTATGTTTTATGAAAATCGATCCAAGATGGCCACCGCTACAAAATGGCGAATGTTGGGGGTTTTTTAAATTTTTAATTTATACTTGTTAAAAAATACCTACGTACCTACCAGATACCAAACAACACTGTATCGTACCTACACCCATATGTCTTAATGAAGCTATAAAATATATTCTCCTTTACACAATATTTTAACCGCCATTTCGTGATCATGATTTTACGGGCCCGTAAAACGTAGACGTTGTAAACTATAACTTCATTTGGCACTCGGCACTCGCTCCACTACAATGTATCTGGGGGGAGTAATAAAGATTGAGTAATGTAATTTTACTACAAACTTTAAATTAAGGAGTCGATTTCAACGGCTTTGGTTTAAAGCTTTTGATTCAGCCGAAACCTCATCAGAATCAATTCGAAATCGTTAGTTTTTATTCAGGCGTTGTTTGCCTGCTTTTAAATTAATTAACAAAACACTGGATTAACGATATAAAATATAATTAATGAGCTAAGCTTATTAAACGTGAAATGAATGAGTAGTCATATTATGAAACTTAAAATTTAGAGATAACATCATACTTAGAAGTACTTATGATGTATGTTTAGAAGTAGAGCTATCAGCTATGTATAATGAACTAGCGGTCCACCCCGGTTTCGCCCGTGGTACATAATATAATATAGCCTATAGCACTCAGGGATCACGTACATATTCAACAGTGAAAGAATTTTTGAAATCAGTCCAGTAGTTCCTGAGATTAGCGCGTTCAAACAAACTCTTCAGCTTTGTATAGATATAATTATCTCTTAGGGGTATCTACGTGTTAAATAGGAATGAAAGAAAAGATTTAACCAGTCAATGAAACTGCGAGATTAGACATAAAATATTAAATTACTCATGGATATTTGAGGTAGGTATTTAGGACTTTCATTTTTCTAGACTTGCTTTTTATTCCTTCTTGATTTTATTGTATTTGACCTAGGTATTCAAAGTAATCAAAAGAACTTATGTAGCAAAGATTGGACAAGAATTTTTGACTATCATATTTAATTTATGGCAATCAAAATCGGTCCATCGTCATAATATAGGTAGGTACCTACACAAAGTTTTATGAACGTAATTTCTCAGTAATATATTACTTAAGTACACCTTTTAATCGGGTAAACTTTAAAATGAAGAATTTAAAAAAAATAAATAATAGTTTAAAAAAACTAAAAAACACGCTTTTTATAGAAAACCAAACTAAAAAATAGAAAATAAATTTTAATAAATAGGTATAAATTAATAATAGTGTGCATATGAAAAAAATGTATTTTATTTAAAAAAAGCATGGGGTGCATGGGCACAGGCATGGGTGTATAGAGGATTATCATTTCGATAATATCTTAAAAGCACCCCACGCTTTTTTTAAATAAAATACATTTTTTTCATATGCACACTATTATTAATTTATATTTATTAAAATTTATTTTCTATTTTTTAGTTTGGTTTTCTATAAAAAGCGTGTTTTTTAGTTTTTTTAAACTATTATTTATTTTCTACTTTTTAGTTTGGTTTATTTATAAAACACTAAAAAATCATGTCATACTTAAAATACAACAGATATTAATTATTAATAAATTATTTTATTTGTTTTTTATTGTAAGTAAATCGTACAATATGATTAAAGTAAATAAGTACTAAGTAATTAATAATATTACTACATATTTTGTTTTAATATTGTTTTATCTTCGCATTCGTGCGTTTTGTGCTTAGATTTTAGTTGTGTGTGACATCTATTCTGTTTACCCTAGTTACAGTTAGTTACCGTGCGATTTTGAATGTTTATTGTTTTTCCTTACCGACGACTTTTGATAAATGAACACAAAATCTTATTTTCCAAATTGCATAATGAAATAATCTTATCAAATTAGTGTATTGTCATCGGTCTGAAATCTGACCGTTTAAAATGGGTCAAAATCGCGTTCAAAGAAGTCGGTTACAAACATACATACAGGTGAAGCTAATATAAAGCGTGTAAAAAAAGGTTATCATTACTAAGTAGTTAGTCAGTCACGTTAGAGGTGAAGTTAGCTATTAATCACACATTGTTGTAAACGTGAGATTACACCGCGCCAGAGGATAAGTACCTACCAGTAATCGTTGCTTAAGTGCCTTCAATCCTCTCTAGATAGTGGTAAGAGGTTTATAGGCTTGCTCATCAGTCTCAATAGGTACTAGTTTAATTTTTAACTGTAACTTAAACTTAACGTAACTTAACATGAATAATATCATGTTTAATAACTGCCTCGGTGGTCTAGTGGTTGGTGTGATTGGCTGCGGATCACGAGGTGTGGGTTCTAGTCCCGGCTGGGGCCAAGAATTATCTATGAGGTATTTGGGTTTATCTATCAAGATATAGCTACCCGGTGCCAGTCCGGAATTGGAAGTTGGCGATGTTAGATACTTACTCCCATCGATCTTACTCCCCGTGCCTCCGAGACAACGTAAAGTTGTCGCGTCGGTCCTGCACCTGATCTCTCTCCAGTCGGAGTCTCATCGGACTATGAGAGTGAAGGAACAGAGAGCGCACCACTTGTGCAATACAGTATCTCCTGCGTAGTTGGCTAGTCTCCGCCTCGGTTGAGACTGACTACCGTGGCCGAAAATAATCGGTCGAGAGTACTTTTAATATGTTTTCACTATATCTACCCTTGCAAAAATCACATCGACCTGTAACCACAGAATATATAATAGTACTACGTACAGAAGTTTCACTCCTTTGATGTTGACTACTTGCCGACGCTTTAATAGCCTACACAATTTTTATTAAGTAGGTAAATTACGCACGCAAGCTAAATTAGACTTATCGCTCGGCGCGAGGGTCCGTTTTGCTTTGGATCTTTTCGCCTTCCTACGTCACGGACGACTTTGCGTGATTGCTTAGGGCTGTCAACAAAGAGTAAAAAAATACAGTAGTTATAATTTTTAATTATTTATTTGTATTTCATAATATAAACAAAGCTACACATGATCTATTGACTAGACACCGTCATAAACTACTAGTCCTCACAACAAAATTAGTCAAAATATTGTAAACCATAAATTAGTTTACAAGATTTTGACTAAATGATAATATATCCTATCTAGGTATACCTATTATAGTATTTTGTGTTAAAACATAAAATACTTAGGTAGTTTTATTACAACAGACATATAGGTACATAGTGGGATCCTCGCTCTCCTACGGTCTAGCTAGACGTGCGCGGGTCGCGGCAGGCGTAAACGGGAGGGGCAGCCATCGGCAAACCTTCTGCGCGCGACTTTTATGTAGGTACCAGCAACTTCGATAGTGAAGTAACAACAGTTAATTTCTGTAATTAGGTACCTACATAAGTACTTCTTTAGTAGTAGTAGTAGTAATAGTCTTTATTGCAGCACAGTAACACAAAATGACAAACAGAGAATACAGAGAAAGTTAATTCTTCTTTAGTTTAGTATAATATAAGTTTAATACTTCTTTAGTTAATTCATTGATTACTTACCTTATTATTTTTTCGTAAAATTACCTTATTATTTTTAAGTACGTAAATATTTTAACTAGATAGTGTAGGTATATATTTGTACACACTCCGTACAATACTCAATAATTTTAAGTACCTTCTAACATAATGTTTATTATGAAATTACCTCACCTATCAGTATCCTTCGGCAACGTAAAAAATGATACATGATCCTCTTTTGTGCTCATTGAGCAACCATCCACACAACAATAATAATAATAATGTTTTTTTCCCATTATTTCTTTAAATTATTATCCTTAAATGTCTACACCTGTTTTATCCTACAACTAACTATACTAAACACTAAACTATTTAAACAAATATTTACAAAAAAACTAGGTAGGTAGACAAGTTTTGGGAGCGTTGTGCGGGCCTTTTGTAATTAAAAGAATTAATGTATTCGAATTTAAGAATACTATTTAATAAAAAAAACTTAATTTAAAGTTGAACGGAACAATGGGTATTTCCTATCCAACGGCTCGTAGCTTAATGTTGGACGCTATGCTCGGCGTCACCCCTCGCGCGGGACGAGGTAGGTTTCCCAGAAAAGATGGGCTTAACCGTCGTTGTTAGGCTAAGAGCCGGTGTAGTTAGGTTAGGAGTTGACGGTAACATAACTCCTCCCTCCTTAAGTTCGAAATCATCGGATGACGTAGGAATCCGAGTATTATCAGATGACGTAGGAATCCGAGGATTTCGATGCTTCAAAAACATAATTTTTAATTTTTTTAAAATGACAAATGAACTTAAGATAATTAATACTAAGTACAAAATTAATGTGCTTAAACTAACGCTTTTTACTTTTACTATTTCACTTTCACTTTCACTATCACTTCTGGTTTTGAGAACTGCTGATAAGTATTTCACTTCGTCCAAATTTATTCCTTTTATATCAACTGGATCCAAAGGTGTGGTCGTATCTTTACTTTTCACATCAGGTAAATCGATAATAGGTGTGATCTTATAATCAAATTTTTCCAAAGTATGATGAAGATAGTAAAGGTGAAGGTCTCCAAGTATAATTTCGCAGCTAGGTTCAATTCGCACAAAATAAGTTCCCAGTATGGTGGTCTTTGATATGTCATCGCCACATTTGTAGGACATAACTGCCTTATGATAGGAGTACAGAATCCAACTATCAGGTGATAAACGCTGGACCTTGATGTCTTCTATTTGAACCAATCGTCGCGAGCAGTGTATTAAGTTATTGTGAAACTGCATCAGTTGTTCCATGCAGGTAATAGTTGAAAATGGCACGACGTTATCCTCGGTACATAAGTAGTGGTCATCAGCGAAGATTGGCCGGCACGGAGAAGCAACCGGTAAGTACTTTGAACCTTTCACCATAAGGAAGGGATATTCAGGAATGACAATGGAAGTTTCATTTTTAACTTGATCTAGGATGGGCAATGAATAGATTTTATAATAATTATAAGTATTGTTATCGGTAAGAGGTACTTCCATTATGAACGTAATCTGGTTTCCTTTAATATATGCTTTAATAGTCAATGTTTGCTCTAACTTAACTAAATTATGTTCTATAACAGGATATATAAGACTATGTTTCTTTTCGATACATGAAAGTTCATACAATAATTCTGTAGAATTGATTATTGATTGATGCAGCACAGAAATTTTACTGAATGCTAATGCGGTTTCTATCTCATTAATTGTTATGTATATTGAACGGAAGTTATTAATGAACATGCTATATAAGCTCAAAATGTAAGAAGAATAAATAGAATTATTTTCTTTTGTATCTATTTCTTTCAACATTTTCTCCACTCGTTTTAGACGTTTATCTAAGATTAAACTATTGTTGTATAAAATTTCTGTACTGTTAATATTGTAATCCATCATTTTGGAAACCAGCGTGATTTTATTTTCCAATAAATTTTGTTTAGTATGTAATTTATTAATCAAATTATCATAATGAATTGCATCTTCATTATCTAAGTTACCGGTTATCGCTTTTATAAAAGAACCTAATGGATTTATCAATCCTCTTCGAATTCTAGTCGTAGGTGCAATTTGTTTTAACTTTTCTACTGTCCTGTCTCTTAAATATTCTACTTGCTGTTTCAAATTAATAAACTCATGTGCGTAAGGTTTATCTACATCAATTAACTTATCAAAATCGTTATATCTATTAATATTAAACTCTAAGTCATTAAAAATAGTGCTTATATCTAATTTCTTAACAATTATCCATTTACTTTCCTGTTTGAAAGCATGACCTTGTTTAACTGGCAATAATCCGGGATTGTTCTCAATCCTTTGAAGTTGGAGTTGAAGGCTCTCCTTCAAGATCATCACCATGGCGATTAAACACCACCTGTGGAGGACGTTTTACATTTTTAATGGGGGCTTTCGTTTGACGCTCTCGCACGGTAATGGGTACTACATTTTTGCGGATTTCTCCACTAATAGTTGCTTTCTGATACGGGGGTTTGTCTTTACTTCTTCGCGTGTTAACTACCTTTGTAAATATAGCTTTATCAATACCTAAATCTATTTCCTGCTCTCCACCTTTTCTTTTTCTTTCTCTCTCTTTATTTTTATTTAACCTATCAGAAATATATTGATATAGATACTTTGTGCGCTTAGCATGATCCTTTAACAAAGTTTGCATATAAGATTTTTGAAAATCGGTGTTAAACATATCATTAGAGTCGGTATGACCAAAAACTACTTCGAAAGGTGTTAAATTTGTTGCACTATGTATAGTATGATTATAAGCCACTATAGAGTATGTCATGACGGAAGCTGCATCTGTAAATTTATGCTCGTATTTGGCAAGCCTATATATCTCTATTATGGTAGAGTGAAATCTCTCCACGATACCAGTAGAATTAGGATTGTTAGGGGTAGTAATATGGAGCTCAATTTTGTACATTGCTGTTAATTCTCGCATTAATTCATTATTAAACTCGGAACCGGGGTCAGAGGAAATTTTCCTAGGAACACCGTAGAAGGAAAAATATTTGATTAAAGCTCTAACTACTTCTGGGGTACTGCGATTGCTAATTTCTATTGCTTGACCGAGTTTACTGAATGCATCTACTAACGTTAAGTAGTATCTCCCTTCAATGGTGAACAAATCTATAAATATTTCCTGGAACGGGGCTTCTTGACTTTGGGTTAACTGTAACATTGGTATAATTGGGTTTCTATCATATTTCATCTTACGGCAAGATTCGCATGAATTTATGACTGCTGAAATACTTTCCTGCATGTTATGCCAAAAATAATTTCGTTTTATTCTAGTCATCGTTTCTTTAATACCACGATGGCAGGTTTTTCCTTCATGATACTTTAAAATAACTGCTTTTTGCTCATTCTCATCCTCTATAAAAACTATTCTTTGCGTACATTCTTTAATGTCTATCGTATCCTTTTTAAATAGTGTAGTCATTAATTTTGAAAAGTCTCTCCTATGATCTTTATGTTCAAAATATATAAAATATTTTGTCTTGGGTTGTATATAATCTTTTAAAAATTGCTTTATAAGATTTAAATTATTGAGGGGTAAAAATAGTTCCAAAATCTTTTCCTTTGGTCTTGATATATCTCTAACTTGAATGTCATTTTTTTGCCAGGTGAATACTAATATTTGATTAGGCTTGGTATCAATGGCTTCATGTAATATTGGAATACCTGAGGTGTCACATTCAATGTCAGAATGTGCTGTTTGAGTGCTACTAGTATTTGAACAAGAAGGAATCGGATATTGGGGTTCTGTCAAAGCTCTAGGGCTAGCGGAAATAGTCGCTTCAGAATCAGAAATAGAGAGTGTTCGTGATTTATCAGAAATAGTAAGAGTTCTGGACTTGTCAGAATTATTATCATCAGTAACTTTTTGGAATTGAGACTCCTGTTCATCTATATTAACTGTTATAGAAGCATTTTCACTTGCTCCTAATGCATTTAACTTTATTCTTGAAAGAGCATCTGCGTTGGTATTCTGTTTTCCATTTTTGTAAATGACTTCAAAATCATGTTCTTGCAAACGTAAACGCCAACGTGTAAGCTTACTATTAGGTTCCTTAAGGGAATATAGCCAGGCTAAGGGGCGATGGTCAGTGTAAATTTTGAACTTGCGACCATACAAGTAGGGTCGAAAGTGTTTAACTGCCCAAACTATAGCTAGTAGTTCGCGCTCTATCGTGCTATATCGAGACTCTGTGTCACTGAGAGTTCTGCTAGCATACGCAATAGGACGATCACTGCCAATGGGACCTTGGGATAAAACTGCTCCTAACGCTACTGCGGAAGCATCAGTTGTGAGTATATATGGTTTTTCAGGATCTGGATATTGTAACAATGGGGCATTAGTTAATAACTCTTTACACTTTTGAAACGCTTCGATATATTTCTCATCAATTATTACCTTATGACGTTTTTTTAAACATGATGTCAATGGTTGTGTTATTCGCGCAAAATCTTTTATAAAACGTCTGTAATACCCTATCAGACCAAGAAAACTTTTTATTTCAGTCACAGTCTTTGGTAAGGGGAAATTCATTATTGCTTTGATCTTGTCATTATTAGGTCTTAGTCCGTCTTTAGTTATGGTATGTCCAAGATAAAGGACTTCTTTACGCAGAAATTCCGATTTATCAAGTTGGACCTTTAGGTTCATCTTACGTAATCTGTCAAAAACTGTTTGGAGATCTTTAATATGTTCCTCTAAACTTGACGAAAATATAATTATATCGTCCAGGTAAACCATGCAATGAATACCCTGTAACCCTCTAAGTACATTATCCATAGCTCGTTGGAAGGTTGCCGGGGCGGTTTTTAGCCCAAAAGGCATCCTTAAAAATTCAAAGTGGCCTGCTTGAGTACTGAACGCGGTTTTTTGACGGTCAGCTTCATTAATCTCAATTTGGTGATAGCCACTAGCTAAATCTAGAGTAGAAAAATAAGTGCTTTTTCCTACTTTGTCAAATAAGTCCGTTATGTTAGGAAGGGGATATTTATCATCAATAGTTATTTCGTTGAGTCGTCGATAATCTACTACCATTCTAAATTTTTCAACGCCAGAGGCATCCATTTTTTTTGGAACAAGGTGAACTGGTGAACACCAAGGTGAGTATGATTCTTGAATCACGTTATTTTCTAAAAGTTTTTCTACCTGTCTCTTTATTTCTTCTGCTTGTGCAGGTGCTTGTCTGTAAGGTCTCGTGTAAATAGGGTCTTCATTTTTTGTTCTTATGAAATGCTTTACTTCATTGGTAAATGTCAGTGGTAATTGTTCGCAATAAAATATATCTCTATATTCTTTACATAAATTAAAAATTTTATTCCTTTCTTCTTCATTCATGTGTTCGAGTCTGAGTCTATTTAAATTTTCCAATAATAATTGATTCGTTTCGAATTCATTTTTATCATTCACATAATTAACTTGTACAGTATCAGGTTCATACTTTGTTACATCAAATGGGGCTGTGATTTTAAGATTCATATTTTGATTCAAGGTGTTTTGAATTACTGTTTTTACGTAACCGTTCACACATCTTACTAATGCGGTAGGCATTCTTACGCCCTTACAAAACTCAGTAAAATAAAGAATAGCGTCACCTGAATATTGATTCGTTGGTAAGGATACTCTTAATTCAGAACGCGGTGGCAAATCAAGAATGTACTCTGTATCATTGTATATAATAGGAATTGAAGCGGTTTTGGTTCTTAATATTTTATGTTTCAAATCAATTACTGCTTCTAATTGTTTTAAGAGATCATTGCCTATTAAACCGTCGTACTTTGGGTCTACACTATATACGTAAAACTTCTGAGAATTGTTGCAATTAAATATTGGCATTAAAGGAATCTCTATTACTTCGTTATGTGAACTAGATGCATGCGTACTTGTAACTTCAAACGGTTCATGGAAAATGCATGCATGGAAATATGAGTATGCGATATCAGGACTCACAAAAGATCTAGTACTTCCAGTATCTATCATGAATTTACCATTTATTTCAGGAATATATATATATGGTAACTTTAATTTACTGTCACAATTTAATTCTATCCGTTCTTTATCTCTTTCGAGGCTGGTGTACAAAAATTTTCTTCTTTATTTTCTTTAAGGTCATTAGAATTGCTTTCGGGTATTGGGTCGTATGTCTGTTCGTCTGTATATTCACATTCAAGGTTTTCATCCGGGTAATACATTAATGATGAGTCATAAAAATTTTCTTGATCGTAGTCATAGTAGTTATTGTCATTTTCGTATGCATAAATTTCATTTACTTGGAAATTATGTTTTTGAGGCGCTGTCCTCATAGAAACATCCTGTGGTTGCATTGAATTAGTGGGGTTTTGCGGATACGGTCGGTTATTATTATTATATGGTGGGTATCGGCCATGCTGCGGGGCAACAGGTCGGTGTCCATAATGAGGGTTGATCCTTGGTGGTGGTATTATCGGACCCTTAGGAATTCCGTATTTAAATCCTGTAGGCGTAATCTGAGGCACTAATTTTTGGTTTTGGGGTATCCCAAATTTAAATTGAGGTTTATGTGTTTGATAAATTGGCATAGGCGCATAATTTGATTTAGTTTGGAACCTGAAATGGTTTTCAGGTTTGAGATTTGATGGTTGGTTGCTCGGTTTGAATTTTTGAACCGAAGGTTGCGCACCACTGCGTAATTTGTACTGGTTTTGAAAATTGACTTCCTCTAATACTACGCTCAAGGCGGACTCTAAAGTTTTTGGCGATTTGAGCCGCACTAACCTGACCATGTCTTCCGGCAAATTGTAAAGAAAAACGTTCAAAGAATTGTTATTATAAATTGTAATTTTACTGTCCTTTAATTCGCGGTCTTTAAGTTGGTTGACTTTCGAAAGTAAAACAGAACGCACGGATTGAATTCGGTTGCAAAAATCTAAATAACTCTCTCCGGATTTTATTTTTAAATTATCCAACTCTATCGCAATACATTCCTCGCTACGCGGGTCTCCAAAGTGCTGAACTAAGATTTCTTTGAAATCGTCCCAAGTCTCAACATCCTCTCGCTCGCTGATAAGCGACGCGGCCTTATCGGTGAGTCGACTGGTTATGCTATTCATTAAATAAACATTTTGCTGTTCGTCCCCTTGGAATTTACTAATGACATATTCACACTGTCTTAAAAATAAGTTTAACTGTCGTTTATCTCCTCCAAAGAGTGGGATAATTTTCAATACTTGTATAGGAATTAAAGTAATATTTTCCATTGTGCTCATTATTAATTAATCGGTTGAAAAAGAAAATATATTTTATCAAAGAATTTAATTTAATAAAATATAATGATTTTAATTTAATGGAATTTATTACTTTAGGTACACACAAAAATTATCAAAAACACAAATTAATAAATCTTAATATCTAACACTTTTCCTTAACATTAAAATAATTCGATATGAGAATTAATTAATTAAATAATTTCTTTTGTTATAATTATTCTTTACTTCACTTTAGAATTGTATTTTTCTTTGCTTTATGACACTTTATAATATTAAAAATTCTTTTTTTTTCTTACATAATAAAAATTAAAAGAAACCAAAAAACGTTATTCAGGAAAGGATTTATCCTATAACAACGGGACAATAAGGAAGGTGAAAAATTGTACTCACCAACCGGCTGTCTTCATTTTCGGCCCTTGTTGCACCACTTTTTTTATTTGTCAAAATTTATTTTGTTTCGGTTCAGGATTGGAGTACAGACTTTTTGGCCCAAACGAATTTTACGTTGTATAAGTTAAAAGCTGTACTTTATTTTCCAATCCTACCCCAGGCTGCGCCAGACAAGTTTTGGGAGCGTTGTGCGGGCCTTTTGTAATTAAAAGAATTAATGTATTCGAATTTAAGAATACTATTTAATAAAAAAAACTTAATTTAAAGTTGAACGGAACAATGGGTATTTCCTATCCAACGGCTCGTAGCTTAATGTTGGACGCTATGCTCGGCGTCACCCCTCGCGCGGGACGAGGTAGGTTTCCCAGAAAAGATGGGCTTAACCGTCGTTGTTAGGCCAAGAGCCGGTGTAGTTAGGTTAGGAGTTGACGGTAACATAACTAGGTACTACGTAATCAATATTAAACTCGGTAGTACGTCACTCGCCTAGAACGCGCTAGCCCTGACTGTCGTCCTGCCCGGGTGAGGAAGAAATTGTAGGTATCTAAATCGCGTAAGTACCAAGAGTGACACAGGCCTGCTGTAACTCTGTTGCGGCGTGATTGAAGGAAAAACAAACAAACAAATACGCTTTCGCATTTATAATATTTAGCATGAATGCGTTGCAAGATAGAATAGAATGCGTTGCAACTTTGCAAGATAACGTAGTTCGATATAATTATGTTAAGTAGGTAGATATCGGTGCGAAAAATCGATTTTTTTTCCAAATAATGAAATTTTGTGTTGATTTTTGTTGCAATCGTTCCCATATCGATAATGCCCACTATAACAGTCAGGTCGTTGCCCTAAGTTGCTGTTTTGCTTCAGTGACGATTCCAAGAAAATATTTTCAGGTCATCATAATATTGTTGCCAAATCATATTTCTGGTACCTACTGGAGATTATATTGAAAATTTAATTTCAAAAGATCCAATTTCAAAGAGGGCGATTAGTTCCTCTTTCTCACCTCTCGTGCGCCGTCGAATATCGAAATGTATCGAAAATCTGAAAGTGATTTAAATCTTGTATGGAGTAATAGATAGGACAATGAACCAAAAGTTTTTAGTCAAGAAAAAGGTAACTTTGATATAAGACTTAATGTGCAAGCAACAGTGTACCTATTTTTACTTATTATAATCACTGATATAGATAGATACATAGAATAACCGGATATCACTCACAATAGTATATTTATTTGTTTCCTTGTGGTGTGTGGCAACTCGCAATACGCGTGATGACGTCGCAATTTGCCGTGACGCGATCGATCAATTTGTGCGCGCTCTGGGTGCCATTACGTCAAAGAGCCACGATAGATTGTCGTATATACCTAAAAAGTAACTCCTATCACCGTCTGTCGCATCACACTTTACTTTGTTTGCATCCTGACTAATCGTCTCCACCAAATACCAATAGACGTCCACTGCTGGACATAGGTCTCTTGCAAGGATCGCTACAGAGCATAATCTTTCCAGCGGCTGGCAGCGACTCGTTTGAGATCATCCATCCATCTAGTGGCGGGTCTTCCTACGCTTCGTTTTCCGGTGCGAGGTCGCCACTCAAGCACTGTGGGACCCCAACGTCCATCGGTTCTTCGAGTAATGTGCCCCGCCTATTGCGACTTCAGTTTCGCGACTCAATGAGCTATATCTGTAACTATGGTTCTCATGCGGATTTCCTTATTGTTGATTTGATCCCACAGGGATACTCCAAGCATAGCTCTCTCCATCGCCCGCTGAGTGAAACTGAGTCTTCTTATGAGGTCCATTGTTAGTGACTAATGCGTAACATCAATACTTTCAGGTGTATAATATCAAGATTAATATTCCGAATTGCCGCTCTGTGTTCTAGGTAGATCTCTTCGTATTTATCAAACAGTGTCATGTCTGCACTCTTGGAGACCAACCGAGACCAATCGATTCGGCGGCCAACGACGCACAGTTTGTTTAGCTCGATCGAGTCCGACCAAAAAGATGAGTGCTGAATTGAAACCCGCGCTCACTTACACAAAACAACCAGATAATAACGGTCTACCTATATTTTCCATCGTCCAATGCTCAACCAATACCGACCACTTAAACCTCTGTTCTCAGCAAACGAGCAGTGAACTAGTCACACAGCATTCGAGTGGTTCGTTTCGTTTTCAAATGATTTCGTAATAGCAGCGGATGATCTGAAAAACGTCGTCATCACGAGCGGATACCACTCGAAAATGGCCGTGATAATGGTATTTGTTCGTCGATTTGTCCGTTTTGGCCTGTAACTCGATTTGCTTTTTGTGCCCACGCCACATAAAGGTAAATAAATTTTGTTAGCGCTGTGCCCCTTGAGAACCCCACGACTTTCGGGACGCTGTCGCTGAGCTCGGCACCACAATTTCGGCGTGGAAGATCGATTATGTGGCGTGATTAAAACAAATATTGAGTTACTGTTTCGTCTCAGACGAGGAGGACATGCGGCGGTCGTGGTTGACGCTTTTCGAAACACTGTTGGTGGTATTCCTACAAAGTTTATTAACCTAACTTAGATCCACTTAGAAGTTTTTGTTGCATTTTCGAGGTAAATATTATAGATACTTACCTAGTCGATTCGAGATTGTGATAACTTAAAATTTTCCTTGTGGAAAAAGTTTATTTTGTAACGGTTTTGAATTTAGCACTTTTTACTCTAGCGGCACGCTATGATGGCCGGTTTGACGTTTGTCCGCTCATGAAGTTCCGTATTAATTGATAACGACTTTGAAGGAAATAATTGTATTACTTTATTGACGATAGTGATGTGCAGAGATTCATAAATTTTATCGAATGTAGTTTTAGGTTTAGGACTCAAAATTTATTTATTAAATTGATTTCTTAAATGTATACAAGTGTAGAAAAATCAGTTTGCACCATTTAAGGGGTGAATGTACTTGTGAATATGAACAATTTTCACTATGTGGAAAAACCTCTGAAATCGCAAAAAAATATCAATAAATTTTTAAAAATGGAATCTAATACGATCGTCACATAGGATCGCTGGCTAGCACAACTACTACCTCCGGCAAACTCGCGTCAATGCTCAATGCAAAACAAAGCAGTTTCGAATTGACGTTGCTTCGAAAAGTATAAACTGTCAGTGCAATGCGATTGTGATATAGTTTTGACCTGGCTTTGGATTTCAAATATTGATACTGCATTACTGTTGACCCTTGCTCGTTAATTTGGACTCTGTTCAAGCCCTTTGTTGTGGATTTCGTCGATATGACCGAACGTACGCAGAGAACTGTTCTAAATAGTCAGACACGTGAGTTCGTAATACGCCTTCGTAACTATTTCGATCGTGAAGCTCAAAATGGAGGGCCAATTTTACCTATAACGTCAGTGGTTGAACGCGTAGCTGATGCACTTAATATTGGACAACGAACTGTTAGACGGATAACTAAAAAAAAATATGGCGAGACTGGCACAGAAGAAAATAAACTTCACACACCAAAAAAGAGAAAACGAGCAAAACCAGTCGTAGGCATCGATAGCTTTGATGCCGATGCTATCCGAAGACATGTTTACGGCTACTATTTACAGAAGGAGTATCCAACAAGAAAAAAGTTGGTGCATTCACTGAAGGAAGCTGGATTATTCTTCGGTGGGGAAAGTTCTTTAACGAAGATTTTGAAGACCATTGGATTTCGATACAAAAAATGTAACAAACGCAAAATATTGATGGAAAGATTTGATATAGCGATGGCAAGGTATACTTTTTTACGGCAAGTGAAAGAAATCAAAAATTGGCAAAATGTTGTGTTCTTGGATGAAACATGGCTTAATGCTAACCATACTGTAGGCCGTTCTTGGAACGATGACACAGCAGCATCTACTTCCAAAGTTCCTGTAGGAAAAGGATCGCGACTTATAATTTGTCACGCCGGAACCATCAACGGGTTTGTCGAAGGTTCTCTCATGGCTTTTGCGTCAAAAACCACTGGAGACTATCATGAAGACATGAATGGAGAAAAGTTTACTGAATGGTTTACCTCAATGTTGTGTAGCCTCCCTGAACCATCTATTATAATTATGGACAACGCCCCATACCACTCGATGCAAATTGACAAGCCACCTGCCCAATCCCAAAAGAAAGCTGATATCGTCGCATGGCTTCGTAAAAATGGCGTAGATGCAAACATGAATATGTTAAAAGCGGAATTAGTACGTCTTTTAAAAGAAAACAAACCAACCAAGATCCGATACGTCATTGACGAAATAGCATTAGAACATGGGCACAGAGTTATACGGTTACCGCCTTACCATTGTGAGTATAATGCGATTGAGTTGGTGTGGGCTCAAATTAAGGGATATGCTGCAAGACACAATACAGAACCCCCATTTACCACAAAAAAAATGCTAAAATTATTAGAAGAAGCTTGTGAACATGTGACTAAAGGAGACTGGGAAAAGGTTGTGAATAGAACTGTTAAATTAATAAGGGAAGATTATGAAAGAGATGTGAAAATAGATAATATTATAGAAAACGAACATATAATTATTAATGTATGTGATGATAGCAGTGACGACAGTGAAAATAGTAGTATGGACGAATCTGATGAATTATGGCCTTTTGTGGCACCTTTTTTGGTATCTTTTGTATTCATATGTTTCTTGTGTGCATATAAAGTATGTATATTCATTTTCGTTCAAATATTCAGTTCGTTCAAATAAATTAAATAAACATATACATTTTTGTTTTATTAAACCTATTTAATCAGGTACAAAAACAAAACTTAATTGTTTTTTGTTCGAGAATAAATTGACATTCCACATTGAAATGCGAAAGTGACTCTATCTGTCTGAATGCCTATTCATCTGTATCTCTGTCTGTCTGTCTGTCTGTCTGTCTATCTGTCTGTCTGTCTATCTGTTACCGTTTCACGACTCAACCGCTAAATGAATCTTGATAAACACGAGAGCAAATTGCATACTGGAGATAGACGTAGAATACTTCTTATCAAGGAAAACCCAAGAATTCCCACAGCCTTAAACCACAATTATTTTAAAAATTTAATACACACGGATGAAGTCGCAGGTATCAGTCAGCATAACAATATAGATGGGAATAGAAAAACTAAATAATAGCTGGTTATAATATTCGTGACAGAGTTATCGAACCTAGAAATGATTACCTGTATTGACACCTCTAAACTAATTATTATAGTAATTGCAGTTATTGCGAAAGCTGTAAAAGGGCGGATGTTGGTAATTTTTTTAACGCGTCTGCTTCCTGTTTGATCAAAATGGCCGGTAAGTGTATTAGGCGGCTCGGAATGCGGGTTCCGTGGTGTCATTTGTCATTTATTACCTACATTTATTGTGTTCCTAATAGAACATATTATATTTTGATCATGTTTTGATTGTTTATTTTTGTCACACAAAACCCTAGCAAACAAGAGATTTCGACGAAGGTTTCAAATATAGAAATTATACTAGGTTTCAAATGGTTGCAATGGAAGACTTCGACCCCAGTCTAGCTTAGAGATGCTTGCTCTAGATATACATAGAGATAGAGATGCTTAATGTAGATATAAGAAAAAAGATGTTAACTTGAAAAATTATAATATAGTAGGTAGCCGTAATAAGAAAAATTTTGCTGGAAACCATGCACAGTTTTCCACATTAACAGTTACCGAAGTTATGACAAGATTATTTAAGCAAAATTCAACATATTTAACTTGCTTTAACGGTGAAGGAAAACATTTTGAGGAAACCTGTACGCCTGAGAGTTCTCCCTTGTTGTCAAAGGCGCGTGTTGTCTACCAATACGCACTTGACCAGCGTGGTAGACTAAGGCATAAACCCTCTGAGAGGAGACCCGTGCCCCGTAGTGGCCCGGTAATAGGTTGATAATGATGACATGACGAAAATTATAAGCTCTTAGAACATTCAACAGCCTATGTCAATTCTAAAACTGAATCGTATGGAACTAGTTTGGAATTAAAACATCGACCTTTTGGCCCGTTGGCACTACTGTGTTTGTCAAAATCTTACATTTCAAAATATGGATTCTATAACGTGCATTAAACTAAACTGAATAGGTATAGTGCCTCCTAACTGAATTTCTAAAAATAATGTGCATTAAACTACATAGTGCCTCCTAACTGAATTTGTCACAGGGACACACCGGGCGCGGCCACACTAACGACACAAATAACAATTGCCCCGACACAGATCGTATCGGCGTAATTCGGTGCAGCGAGTCCGCGCCGCGGCGTAATGGCGACGGTTTTATTGTGTTATTTACACAAATAAAAACGTTTATTTTTACATTTTCCCAAAATTAAATATGGGCTAATTCACCGGCCGCGGGAATTACGTGATCGCGTAATTTGCCCGTTTAAAGTCGAGTGCACACAATATTATTTATCTCTTCGACAAGATATACTAAAATCAAGGAGGATGCCTTGTTTCCATTAAGTCTACAGCGCTTTGTTTCATTAACACATCTTTATATCAACTGATATACCTACGTAGGATAAGATTCTAGACAGATTCTAGGTCTCTTATAAGGATCACCACAAAACACGATCTTGTGCTACTTGTTTCATTTAGTGTCCAGGGGCTGCCAATGACATGAAAGTCCAGGATTCAAATGTCGGGTCAGGTCAAAAATAAAAGAAAATTATTGAGTTTTTCTAACAAAAAGTTCTCAGTAGCATCTCGAATTTGGTACATTGGGGCGTAATTACATCCCTGTGTCTCAGGAAGCACATAGATACTCGTGAACTGTGAAGCCATCAGTCCTGCGCCTGATCTCACTCTGATCGCGTCGGATTGGCGTCCCATCGCACTATGAGCTTGAGGGAGAGAGAGTGTACCTGTATTTGCACATACACTTGTGCACTGTAGTATCTCCTATGTAGTTGGCTAGTCTCCGCTTCCATTGAAATTATTAGTAGACTAGCTGATCCCCGCAACTTCGTTCGCGTAGAAATAAGGTTTTTATATAGGATCGGATCGGATCCCATGATTCTTTTATGTACCTAAACTAAATGTAGTCTAAGTTACTCCTTATAACATTGAAAGTCCCATTAAAATCGATCCAGCCATTTCGGAGTTTAGCTGGAACAAATAGACAGACCGACAAACATAAATTTAAACGCACACCAGTTTAAAATAAGCCGTACGTACAAAGATCCGGGTCCCAAGTTATTGGAACCCAATAAATGCCTGTCATTTCTAAACTAAAAAACCTATGACCTTGAAATATTTACGGGACAATACTTAAAATACTACCTTTCTAACAAAAAAAAATGAGTGAAATCGAATAACGCGTTAATGAATTACAGCTAAATACACGTTTTAACTTTCTTCCCCTCTCCCAAGGGAACCGTGCTGAAATTCAGGATAAAAAGTATCCTATAACCTACCTCGGAGTATAAACTCAAATCGTACCAAGTTTCATTCGAATCCATTCAGTAGTTTCGGCGTGATGCGCGGCCAAGATACAGACAGACAGACAGACAAAAATGAAAAAAATTGCAGTTTTGGCATCAGTATCGATTGTAGAGTGCCCTCCGATAAAAAATTTCAAAATATCTTCAATGTACAGAATTGGATCTGTTACAGTTTTATTGTATTATAGAAGATTAATTCATTAATAATAGGAAACTAGGTGACAAATTATGTCACAAAGTTTCCTTGTGTACACCGAGCTTAAACGGTCAAAGTAAGTTTGTTATCGCCGGTTTATTATTCATGTGTTATTACTTGAGCAATTTGTGTCGTTTGTGTAATTACGCGCGGGAGGAAATCCTTGTTATTTTGTAATTTGTGTTCTAATGCGTCGCGCGGATTGTGTTTATCATTGTGTGTTCATTATTTACATTACGCGCGAGGACAATGTTTTAACACAATGTAATTCCCCGCGAATTGCGTATTCTGATTATTGTGCAATCGAGAATTGAGTTATATTTAATGGTTTTAAAGTGCTCACTTTAAATTATTATTTTTCGGTTGGAGTACCTTCTTATACTGATTAGGTATGTACCTATTAGCTGCTGAAGCATCACTGGGGTTTTGAGCGAACGCTGAAGCTCTGCCAGATGGGTTTAAAACATTAAGTCCTATAAGAAGATCGGAGGCAACATTTTCCTAAGGGCATGTCTTGTGAGTCTTGGATCTCGGCTTAGGGTGAAGTTAGGGTGCAGGGGTTGGTTCTAATTCACTAGTCCGTAGATACGTCCCCGAGACCGCGAAAGAAATCTACGTCCGAATGACATAGGAAATCGGAGCAACGTCTTGGTTGACCGAGGCAATGTGTTGAAGACTTATGGCTGAGGTAAGACATTGTCAGTCGTTTTCTGAGCGTCTGGATTGAAAAAGACGTGTTTCCTCTATCTGGGAAGATAAATTTTGAGTTTTAATGTATACCTATGCTACTATTACTTAGTTTAAGTAACTGCTTATTGTTATTTGTTTGAAGTTCATTTCAATCTTCTTGAACTTTTCTTCAAGTGAAATCTTTAGTTGACACAATTTTACCAGTATCAATTAGGCACAGTTTACATCTTACTGTAAGTTAGGAATCGTGGTCATCTGTAGTAGTAAATGCTTTATTTTCAGACTAGTATTTTTAGCTGAAAATACAGCATAAAATTAGGTAATCAAGCTTTTAGTTAAATGAATTGCTAAAAATTGAACCTTGGTCTACTAAGTTATTAAACTGCGCAGTACCTATTGTTAAAGAGACTAAAACAGTTTCAGGTTGCAATGGAATACCAGGGCAGGGTTTTAAAGCAAATGTAATTTTAATAGTTTTAATTACATGGCGTGGGCTAATCACTACGAGTCAGATAGCAGTCATTACATTCACTGCAACAAAATGGGCTTTATTATTTTAATATTTGATTGTTGAGATAAGTAGGTAGGTATCTACTAGGTATTATATTAGCTATTATGATTATTACACTACGACTAATAAATATTAACTATGATAATTACATAGGAACGTTTGAAATAGATGTTTGATGTGGAAATCGTATAAAGAGACATTAATTAAATAGCAATGCTATCGTACAAGCAAGAAGTAGAAATATCTTAAAAGATTTTGCAAAACTTTTTGTTAGTATAAAAATTATACATTTAATTTTCAACGTGTACCTACCTAAGTAATAAGGGGATGTAACTTTTTAACCATAATAGTTAAAAAGTAGTAATATATACAATAATACATATCTAGATAATGGATACAGCCACTTTTATTTAGCTATCTAGGTAGGTTTCGTAGATGAAATAAAAAAATGGCCCCGCTCATCAATGGAAACTTTTTCATCACGTGCATTTGGAGGTTAAAATTTTTTAATCAACAGATTAATAAGGCACAAAGTGTGTGAATCTGTTTACCCTTCGCGAAGCGAACCTCTTTGTTGAAGATGATTCCATAGTTAAAGAAAAGGACA
Organism: Melanargia galathea; assembly: GCA_920104075.1. Lineage (NCBI taxonomy): Eukaryota > Metazoa > Arthropoda > Insecta > Lepidoptera > Nymphalidae > Melanargia > Melanargia galathea. Next base: position 5,554,168 of record OV049862.1, on the reverse strand, counting down.
TGTAAATTATTAACGTTCATTAATCAGCCAGTCAGTAGGTAATTTACTCGCCACGAAAAACGCCAATATCTATATCATCCAAAATAAATCTATGTACAACTTTGACATCCAAGATAAATCTATGTACAACTTCCAAGAGATCAACCAAGTCACGCATAACCTCGCGGCATACTTAATTACGATGCTAGTTGGCACCAGTTAGGCTTTTGACGCTGTGGACGGACGTTCACGTACGCGTATATCGTGACTCGGGCCAGTAAAGTCGGTTTGTTGATAAAGTCAATTAGCGGTATCGAAGTAGGGACCCGTATCATCTGATCCGGGCCCACCCTCGCGCCTGTCGCCGTATCAGAGCGACGCCATTGGTCTGGCGTTCCGCAGGGGCGGAGCCTGGGACCGCTACACTTTTTATATGCTGTTCGAGCGGTGCGTAGGTGATCGAGGCCCGTCCGACGTCCGTTATTCTTTACCAGTCGATTGAAGACGTCGGTGTGTTGTAGTTTATTACTGTTGTGTTCGTAACACGGCGTGTCAATTGTGACGTTTTGTTGTAAATCCTTTCCTCCTAATTTCGAGTGTGACTTTAATAAGGACTTTGTTGAATTGAGATCATCGCCGTGTTTGAAGCGGTTTTAGGTAAGTTTTTATTTATTGTTATTTATAAGTAAATTAAATTGTGTGCACAACTTACCTATTTTATTTTGTACTAACCTATTTACTAGCAAATAAAGATTTATAAAATTTCGTATTTTTGTACTAAGGAAAATTTTATTTTACCAATTATTATATATAATTGGTAAATATATTTAATTATTGGTAAAATATTATTATATATAATAATAATTGGTAAATATAATTGGTAAAATATTATTATATATAAATCTATCAATAGATTTTATGTAATATGCTATTTATTTATAATTATACCTACCTACTTATTAGTTTTATCAAAATTATTATCTCTTTAACAAAAATTAAAATGAGACCATTATGGTCATATCTTTAAATAATCTAATCTAATAAACGAATGGAGAATATAAGAACAAGGCTCGCATTAGGTATTTGCTGGATATTAATTATAGAAATAATTACAATCAAATGTAACATTACGCCCCCCGTTGAGTGCCTAATTACTTAATACATTTTACAATTAATTATTTGTAGAGCACAGAACAACTGCACAATAGCGGCTAGTCATTAATCAATGTTCACAACAAGGTATCCTGACGGCACCCGTCATATTTTTCGAGTCAAAAAGGCATAATGTCTGATATTTTTAAAAGCATTTGCATAATTAGGTGAATTTTATTGCTTTATTGAATTAGGGCCGATGTCAGGCTCAAAATTGAAACCAGCGGGGGTCCCTGTGTTGTTAATTTTGTTTATAGGTTGTATTATGGTCATCTTTGAATTTTATTCCCATATCTCAAACTCTATAAACGTCATTAGATACTGTATGGGAGGACAACAATGGTGCGTTTGTGTTATTGATCTCATTTTGATATCACTTTTATACGTCTTTTATAGGACGCGGCGCGACATTGAAGACACCATTAATTCTATTTATAAACCTGTAAAACTTCTTATTGTTGCGGCCGGGGAATTCGATGTGGCACTTTTTCGAGTTATATTTTATTTTTATTAATTCGATTCTCTATTAGAATGACTCCTCCTATTGTCATTTAAATTACACTATAGCGTTTTATTTCTTTAAAAGTACTTTTACATCTTTCGTTACTGTTATTTAATATAATTTAGGCACTTGTAGCGTCAGTGTATAATGTTTTGTGCATTTGATGTTCAAAATATAGTTTAGTTACAATTTACAGGTACCTACCTACCTAACCTAGTTGGGTACTAGGTAGGTATGTTGTAAAGTTATTCCTAATGTACCTAATGTATGATGTACATATTTTGTACACGGTACATTAGGTATATCAACATAATCACAACCTTACAATAATAATTGTTCGGCTGGATATCTTCATCGGGCTATTAAGTTGCCTCACGTACTGGCCCAGTGTTCACCAAATTGAGTTCTCACATCACAATGCCTTCTCGAATGAGTGCTTCCAAATTTTTTACTAAAGGGTTGGCCGATCTCAATTCGATTAACATTGCCAGTTTTAATAGCTCCTCGGTCTGCCCTTGGCCGGTAATGGAGTTCGTTCCGCGGGAGGTTTTTGTCCGAAGGTCAGAGATCTCTGTTCGCCAGTCCAGATGAAACCCTCACGATGACTTGCGGATGCCTCCGAAACGCGAGCAGCATTGATTGTAATAGACTTAATTAGATCTTAATTAACATTCTGATATTTCTCATTACACGCTACTCCGAGCTACCAGCGGCGTGTGTAATAGGAAAGTCGATTCCCGAAGATCATATCTTAGTTTTTTTTTGTAATCAGATATTTTTTGTTTCATTACAGCACTGGGTACGGTGATGAAATTAGACTAAAACTGAGATTGATTGTAACGATTAGTAGTAATGTAGAGCCGGAGGTAGGTAGGTTCGTTTTGATCGAATTATCTGATTATTATTTCGGGTTCATCCAATTATGCAAATATAATAGTAGATAGTAGATAGAGATAAATACAATTGTATTGTGGTTATCGTGTGCCGCCGCGTAAAGGATGTTTGTTATACTTACCTGCCTGTTCCTATTTTTTTGTTTTATTTTATTCTTATTTCTGCTTCCACGCGTCGGAACCCCTATTCGATTTGGAAATAATTTGCGTTTAGCGATGAACCAACTAGCTGAGCCATCGGAACAATTAATTTTTCAACACACAGAAGCTTTTGTTTCAGATTTTTTTTACAAATTACACATTAATTTGAATAGAATAGAATAGAATAGAATAGAATAGAATAGAATAGAATAGAATAGAATAGAATAGAAAAGTTTTTTATTCAAATAAACTTTTACAATTTTATTTACAATTACAATTTGGTCCTCTATCAATAAAAAAGCCACTCGTTGTGACAGACCATCGTAAAAACGGTTTCAAAGTTGACAGCATTCTGTATGCTCCTTCACTAGTATTTTATCCCCGGTAATAAATAAAACATTCCTATACAGTTGCTGGGGAAATAGAAACTTTATGTGGGCGAGTTTGAGACGTGCAGGTTATCACCTATCAGGTAGCAGACAGACATCAGTCAAGGGTGAGTCAGACACTTTCGACTGTTATCGGGTTTGGAGGTTATAATCCGGGACACATTAATACTTAAGCCTAATGGACAAAAACTCTAATCCACGGCCTGTAGGATAATATGGATTGCGAATTGGTTAGGTTTTAGTTTTTCCATAATGTTATTATTATGTATTAGATTTAACGTGGTTACTTAGATTGGTGAAACTTTTTCTTCAGCATAATGATTATTTATAACATGAAATAAAATGTTTTTTTTAATATTTTCGTTTCACTTTTTTATTATTATTTCTCTTAGTCAAATTAAGAAATTAAATTGCAATTTACCCGGTCTTGAGGTTTGATAACAATACTGTTATTACCTATTAGCACCTATTTACCTACGTAAATAGGTGCTTATTTATGTAAGTAACTTTTCAAGTTAAAATTAACTGTGCCTACTTAAATCACTGTCATTTATTACGGCAATTAAATTACGGGAAAACTTCGTGATTTGACATCTTCAGATAAAATGATAAAACTAAGAAACTTATAAGTACTATATGTATTATGTATATTCTACACTATAATGTAACTTAACACTTCCCATTCCTACACAATATAGTTAAAACCAGTAATTAGTAAAGTGTCGAAAGACAGGTCCACACTCAACAGATTAGTGTGATGGGGCCTAATGGGGCAAACAAAGCACAAAACCCGGAGGCGCCTGCCCTATCTACACTCATCCTATTATGTTGTTATCTAATACATCCTCCGAGAAAAAGGTTTATCTAACTATGTAAAGATTTGGCTTGGCACGCTCGGTGACAATCAAAAAGTAATTAACAACTTATTTTTGCGAGATTATTCCTTTTGTACTACTTTCACTGATCTCTACCTTTATAATACCGGATGTATTAGAATGTGCTTGGAAAAGAACCTTTTCGTAGCTAAAAAAATATAATCATCTCTTTTAGAAGATGCAATCAAAACTTCGAGGATAGCAATGTCTAAGTGATTTTAACGTTTTTAACCGTCTAAGTGATATTTTGTATGATTTAAGATTTTCTTTTAATGTAGGTACCTACTACGGGTGGGAACTCTTTTTGTATAGATTTCCAAATTTTCACCTACAACGTACCTACTTATTTTATTTTTGTAGAGTAAAGGTGAAATTAGGTAGGAACCTACACCTGACAGCATCGGTTCGTGTTTTGTGCATTGAAATTGCCAATTTTTCGGGAGAAGCAATTCTTCTTTCCGATACCTACTTAGATATTGAAAAGAAGAACTGACATGTATCCTCATTACATAGGTAGGTAGGTACTTACTACCATTTTCAATAGATAAATACGAATCGAAAAGTGTGAGTTCACTCTAAATCTTTTATCAAATTAAAACTCCTTACGAAGGTAACTAGTTCTCTCATTTTCTTTACGGTACCAAGACATGTTTTGATCCACTATCAACTGTATGTTGTCGAGTTACTTGCGCAAAAAGAAATTAAAGCCAACTTTGTAGACATAAAGGCTTGGACACATAAAGGGCGATGGTAGCGCACGACGCAAACTGCATGGCTGATGGCAGGACGCACGTTATACAGTGTGTAAATTGTCTAAGAGCTGCATCAATTTATTGCTACAATCTCATTGTTGTGATTGGCTTAATTCATGGTATTCTTACAATATTTTTAATTAGGTATTAATACATATTATTATACATATAAGCTGTGATAGCCTAGTGGTGAGGACGACCGACTTCTAATCGGAGGTCGTGGGTTCGATCCCGGGGCACGCACCTCTGACTTTTCGGAGTTATGTGCGTTTTAAGTATTCAAATATCACTTGCTTTAACGGTGAAGGAAAACATCGTGAGGAAACCTGCATGCCTGAGAGTTCTCCATAACGTTCTCAAAGGTGTGTGAAGTCTGCCAATCCGCTTGGCCAGCGTGGTAGACTATGGCCAAAACCCTTCTCACTCTGAGAGGAGACCCGTGCTCTGTAGTGAGCCAGTAATGGGTTGATCATGATGATGATGATGATGACATATTATTAATACATACTATATTATTAATACAATACAAGGAATTTTAGTCAACAGAGGAATTTGATCCACTATCGGCCAATCAGAGGTGAATGCGATCGTCACACTGTAGTTGTCATTTTCTATGTAAGACGCCGAAACACGACGCAGTGCATCGTGTGGCGTATCACTGAGTTTTCAATATAGGACGCCGCAGTGGCCCCGCAAAAGTAACGCAGTGATAACGACGCCGCAGCGCACCGTGTACCACACATCGTTCGTGACGCACTAACACCGCAACGTGTTGTGTGGCAACACCTTTAGATCTCACTTAACGTGGTACAAGATAAATGTCTACTGTTTAGTCTACAGTTGTTAGTATTAGATGGTTATCTACAGATATACAAAAACTGGACATGGTCCGTTCTAGTATAGACTAGTTAGCAATACCTACCTATGTCGGTAGGTGCCTACTGAGATTGTACCGAGTAACTTGCGTTTGACGAGGAATAAAGCTGAGCGTCAACGGTCATAAAATTGTAGATATACCTAATACCTGATCATGATCATTGATGAGCATTACTAAAATATTGGCCTCATCGGAGTCACAGACGTGACATCTGACTGAACACTAAAAAAAAAAAGCGCTGGCCTGCTGTGGCCCTGCTGCCCCTTTATTTTTCACTAGCTGATGCTCGCGACTTCGCCCGCGTGGATTCTTATAAATGGGCATTTTCATTTTAAATGACACATGTTTTAAATTTGTTACATTTTAAAAATTTATTAATTAAGGCTGCAAAAACTATGTAAACAGATTATAAATTTAATAAAGTTTATGTTATTTATAAAAGTTTATTAAATAAATTTATATTTCTTGCTTAAATTGATATTTTTGTGAGTAGGGTGGTCAAAAATTGTCTGTTTTGTAACGAAAATAAAATCACTATAAAAATAAAATAAACCAGTTAATAGTTAATACATTGAAAAACATAACTTTTGTTAACTTTGGGGCACATAAATATCAAATAACTATAAATATGAAGCAAATTATTCAAACTGAAAATACTATTTAACATTTTGTTTGGTTTTGTAACGAATTTGGTCAAAATAGAGTTTTATCTTTAACGTCACACTTTCAATTTTTTAGATACCCTAAGGATTTATGCTGTAATAAAAAGATTTTCACTTTAATTTTAATTATGACAAAAAATATATAGAATATATATGACAATTTCTAAGAAATTAAAAGAAAACAGAGCAAAAATCAGCCAAAAGTTACAAAATGGACACGATTGTTACAAAACAGACATTGTAAGGAATAGTTCTTAATGTACCAAAAAATATAAAAAGTGACGTTTTTGAAGTGAAACTTCTTTAGCACCGTTGTAATAGGAAAATTCGATGAAACGAAAAATCGACACCATTTTTAACCCCCGACGCAAAAACGACGGGGTGTTATAAGTTTGACGTGTCTGTGTGTGTGTGTGTGTCTGTCTGTTCCCCTGTGGAGCTCAAACGGGTGGACCGATTTGAATGCGGTTTTTTTTGTTTGAAAGGTAAATTAGTCGAGAGCTATGTTTGATGAAAATCGATTCAAGATGGCCGCCGCTACAAAATGGCGGATAACATGTTTTATCACAACTCCCTCAATATGGGTATCAAATGAAAGGGCTTGACTAGTACAATAGCACTATGTAAATCCAAGATGGCCGCCACCACAAAATGGCGAATGTCGGGGGTTTTTTAAATTTTCAATTTATACTTGTTGCCTGCAAAGTTAAAGTTGAGGTTGAAGTTAAGGTTATGGGTACGGTTAAGGTTAAGGTTATGGTTAAGGTTAAGGTTATGGTTACGGTTATGGTTAAGGTTAAAGTTAAGGTTAAAGTTAAAGGTTTAGGTTACGGTTGCGGTCGAGGTCGAGGTCGAAGTCAAAGTCTAGGTTTAGGTTAAGGTTAAGGTTACTTTTTTGAAGTTTCATTTCTGCCGTGTGTAAATTATTGCACACACATGCGTTTTTTTTCTTAAATAAGAGATATTATATCTTTATCCATACTAATATTATAAATGCGAAAGTAACTCTGTCTGTATGTTACGCTTTTACTCCTAAACCGCTGACACGAATTTGATGAAATGTACAGAGATAAATTAGACTTAGAGAACATAGGCTATCTTTTGTTGCGAAAAAAAGGCTGGAAGGGGAAGGAAATAGGGGATTAAAGTTTGTATAGGAGTCTGTCATCATGAAATTTTGTATTATGACACTTGATAAGAAATAATGAAACATTTGTTTAAGCATTTTTGATATTTTGACCTAGGGGGGGAAATAGAGTCCATAATTTTTCACAATCAATACATTTTCACACAGTTTGTAAGGAAATATCTTCAATGTATAAAAAAAAATGAAACACTTTTTTTGTTTTTTATAATTTTATAATTATTCAAATCAATAACTAACAAACTCTGGATAACTCTTCAGATTATTTATTATTTATTTATAAAAAAACTATTACATTAAATATAACTTCCGGCACGTAAGTCAAACGGTGACGTTCAAGTGCGCGCAGCATCGTACAAGTGAGCGGGACACAATACGATTGGAGAGCCAATCAGCGCTTACGAGGGATCTGCGAGAGCTAATCAGTGTTTTTGTGATTTACGTAGCGGTAGGTACCTGCGAAACCGCGCTCGCGACGACGCCGATACGTACCTACCCTATAAGATTGTATTTAGGTAGTATAACAATAGCGCTAAATTTCGGAAGCGGTCTCCTTATACCCTGTATTTGAAAAAAATCCAATTCTTTTTTTATGTCGATGATATACATAAAACATCGACTCTGTCCATCACTTTAATAGACGCGCTAAAATGACAGACGAGGTGGACCGATGACATCAGAAGAGTCGCAGGAAGCCGCTGGATACAAGCGACGCAAGACTACGCCGTGTGGAAGTCCCTACAAGAGACCTATGACCAGCAGTGAACGTCTATCGATTGATGACAATGATGATGATAGTTAATATTATTAAAGTGTCTGTATGCACAAACCCTTACTGTCTAACGCTACGAAACGGACGTTACAAAATTGCTACCGCTTCGAAAACAATTTAAATTTAAGCCAATTTAACACGATAAATGCTTTCATGATGTATTGTTTTTGGATAAAAGACATTCCAAGGCATGCATTTCACATAAGTAAACACAAAGTTTAGACCTTAAAAATACTCAAGATGGCGCACAAAATGGACATAAAAGACGGTTAATTTGAATCACGAAAAATGTTTATTCATTTATAATGCTATCTGACGCTTTTTTCAAGTAGATTTATGCTTTTTGCAATAGTCTGATGCTGGGGATTGCAAGACTAAACAAAATTCCACAATTGGGTAAATAATCGAGCTAATATTAACGTTACAAAAGCGGACATGTCCGCAATGCGAAAAACTAGGGGACAGACTATAAAAATTAATAACACATTAACAGCAATGAGAACTATTATTATATTTGTCATATGATAAAGTACAAGAGTTTTGTTATTAAAGTAAGTAATCTCAACACTAGCCATCATATAAAAATATCCCACAAAATCAATCCAAAGTTGACCACCCAAAAAAGGGACAGTATGAAACTCGAAATTCGGCTAATTTCAAATGTGATTTTTACTAAAAAAAACTTATTTTATGTTGCTGCAAATATCGAAAACAGGATGTCTATTTCATATATTTTCAATATAAATTAAATTAATTACTAAAATGAATGTCTTAATATTTATTAAAATTATGCATTTAAAAGGACACCTCGAAAACAGCAATGTGCCATTTAAAGTGAAAATGCCCAAATCTCTCTTGGGGGTGGAATTTCTAAAATTCCTGAAACACATAATACTTTATTTTTAATCGACAATACAAATACATACCGATTTTCATTGATGTGGCTTTAAAAATGAGGGACTTTCATACAAACTTTCATCCCCCATTTAACCCACTTGGGGGTAGTTTTCCGAAATTCCTTAAACAAGTAATTCTTTATGCTTAACTGAAAATCTAAATACCAATTTTCATGGATATAACTTGAAAAATGTCGGACTTTCATACAAACTTTCATCCCCTTTTTAACCCGCTTAGGGGTGGAATTCTCAATAATCCTTTCTTAGTGTGTGCCTATGTCATAATAAGGAAGCTACTGTGAAAATTTCATGTTTCTAGCTTTAGTGGTTTAGGCTGTGCGTTGATGATCAGTCAGTCAGTCAGTCAGGACAAGCTTCTTTATATTATTAATAGATAGATAGATAAATGATATTTATTGTGAATCACTGGATATTTAGTTATTTAATTGTGTTATATATTTTTGGAATCTACTTATCATTTTCTAGATAATGTATAATAATATGAACTTAATCTGATTTCGAAAAAAAAATTCAACTTTATTCTTTAACAAGCGGAAACCCGCGACTCCGTTCGTGTGGATATTGGTTTTTAAAAATCCCGTCAGAGTCATTTTGTTTTTCCTAAGCTCCTTTGAGCTCATACCTTGCTAAAAACTGTTAAAAGTTCTCTGGCGGATGTTTAGGTAGATCAAAATGTAAACATCCGCTAGTGAAAGTCCCATCAAAATCAATCCAGCCTTTCAGAAATTAGCCAGTAATCTTTAAAGTATTTCCTTTCTAACAAAAAAATAATGAATGAAATCGGACCACGCGTTAACGAATTACAGCTAAGTACACATTTTGACTTTCATCCCCTCTCCCAAGGGAACCGTGCTGAATTTTGGGATAAAAAGTATCCTATATGTTACTCCGTAGTATGAACTTAAATCATGCCAAGTTTCATTTCAATCCATTCAGTAGTTTTTGCGTGATGCGCGCACAAAGATACAGACAAACAGATAAACAGACAAACAGATAAATAGACAAAAATTTCAAAAATAGCTTTTTTACGTTCTATTACTTATCCCTTACATCCCCCAGTCATTATTTTGCAAAAATCTTTAATGTACAGATACGGCAAGTCTACGATTTTATTATATGTATAGATGCGCAACCATGGTCACCTCAACATTTTTTTTCAAATTTTACTAGCTTATATCACCCAGAATAAGCTAAGGATTCTAATGATACCTTATTCATCAATATTGGATCAGGCATATAGAAGTTATGGTGGAATATACAAACTCACATACATGAACCCTGAATACCATATACCTACCTATTCCTTTTTCAAGCAGTCGTATAATAAAAGGGAACACATGTATAATATCACATTAATGGACATGACTGACTTATTCGCATACCCCGTATTCGCAAGCACTCCTGCCTTGCAGGTATACGGTCTATCTTAATTCAAAACTATGTTTGTTTGTTGGTTCGTCCTTCTATTACGCAACAACAGAGCAACAAGTTGAAGTTGTTTATGTAGGCATATACTTCTTTTTATCCTGGAGAAACAAGGGGATGCGTTACCTGCGGGATAACATTATATCCATGTGGACGTGATGTGGACGAAGTCGCAGCTAAGAAAAGCTAATTACTTACAAGTAAGGAAAGTAGGTAGCCGGTGTGCGCTCAGCCTAATACGCATTGGCGCATAAAATAAAAGCGATGTTCACCAATATTTATTGCGGGCGTATTAATTGAAACAGCCGCCGTAACCGACGTTCGCCTATTAATTGAATAATAAATTAATGAGAAAATATTCACTTACGCGTTAATAACATATTATTATAGGAAAGAGTATGATAAGTCTCCCGCAAACAGAAAAAATATACATGTTGGACTGTATGAATTATTTGTACGTATGTTCACAATAAACGATAGAGAACTGCGAGAAGGTACGAAGTTCACGCGCTTTGGTGTGGTTCAATAATCCGACATAGCTTGAAATATAGCGAATGCTGTCAAAAACAATGTCATTAAAACTTTGTATAATCATTTGAGAATGTCGTTCTACCCTTCGCTTTCTAAATTTTGAAACCGATTAGACATTTTTAGAACTACTACTAAAGAAAGATGTTTTTTTTTATAAAAATTAAAAAAAAACTAATTTGGTAGCCATAAAATGCACCTCCATTAACAGTTTTTATGCACAGCTCAAACGAAATTGTTACAACTGTTTAGTTTTTGCCCTCGAGACGCTTTTTCCGTCTCCAGTCATTATAATTGATTTCGCGAAATGAAAGTTTTCTAAAGTAGGTAATGGAGCGGCTCATTTAAATTCTTATGCCTGCTCTTCACCATAGTCGATACCATCGCCGATAAAATCAAACATCAACACGATCGTCCGTGATCGTTTATTGAGCGGCTAGCGGCGCGAATTCCCTTTGATGCGTGCCCGAAAACCGACAAGTCGCCAATTGCCATGATCACTGACGATTGTGACGACGATGATCGGCGACTACAAGCGATCCCTCCACACGATCGTGCATGCATGTAATCGTCTACAGTCGTCGATTGTGAAGAGGAGGCTTTACAGTAAGTAGGTTAGTAAAAGTTTTATAGCTTTCGACAAGAAAAAATTATATTGAGTTTCACCCTTTTTACACCTAATAAAGTTCCATAAAGTTATTCAACTCGTAGAACCCTAAAAAGTTATCAATGCCAAAATATTCCAATATCGAGCGAAACCACTCAACCGTTTATTTGCAGTGCTTGATTGCTTTATTTAATTTAATCATTTTTTTCGAATTAATCAGTTTTTTTTGCTAGGTATTAGGAAATATTTATATAACACTCGTAGACATTCAGTTTAAATTACAAATCGTGTTTACTTAGTGAATTGTATAACTTAGGTAGGTAAAGTTATACAATTCACTAAGTGTTTTTTATAAATCTTTTAAAAATACTTAGGTTAAGATAAAAATTAACAATCGATGATTTTCAGAAACGTCCATTACTTTGACTTTCCATTAAGTAAGAGTCCCTTTTCCTTTTGCCTTAATGATTCTTGCTTTTAAGTAATAGTAACTTTCCCTCGAGATAGTCCGCCTAAGATTCGAATTAAACTATAAGTTGTGAACTTTTAAGGAATTATTTGAGAAAAACAATTTTACTTTACATTGTTTCTTTCTTCTGATACTGCATCAAGCTGAAAATCAGATGTACGTTTTTCTTGAGATAAGTGCACATGACGGAGAGAAGAACTGAGATACTTTGAAAATACCTATTAGAATATACATATGTGTCCAATAATATTTAAGTAATGATGATGATAAATTAATTTAGCAAGAATGGTTCCACAATTGAAATATTTGACTAAAATACTAAGTAGATAGAGAGTTTAGTAGGTACTAAGACAATAGAAGATAATACAATTAATGATTATATTTATTTGTAGTGTATTTATGTACACTTTGCGGCCGCGTAGTCGCCGGCGCGTGCGGCAGATGGCGCGGCAGGTGGACGCCGCGTCACGCATCATAAGTTTACACTCTATCTGGAGTCGTAATTTGTCGGGGAAAATGCTTTAGTCGCGCACTTCTTCGTACAAACATAAACTGACTCGGTTACAAAGAATATCACCGAAGCGCAGTAAGAGCAGAAGAGACGCTTTCAAAGATGCAATGTTATCAATATTTTTTAATTCAGTGTCAATATTTTTATATTGCACATCAATAATTGTCTTGTCCCAAAGCATGTGACGTTCCTCGAGTAACAAGTTAATGATAAGAATAAATTAATTCCTATAAATATGTCTCTCATCTTTTTTCTGCACAACCAGCGACATATGAAGTCTAGGGTTATGCCGAGTTTGCATATTTCGACAACGTTGCAAGATTTTGAATATGGAAAAAATATAATATTAGAGTAAAATGGACCTAAAGCCTCTTGTAAAGTAAGTAGTACTAACCTACTTCCGATCTTTATTTTGCAAAATTTTCTCTTAGGGCGCTGGCTGTAGCTATGTTTGGACGAACTCGAACCAACAAGTTTAGGTGTATTTTACTTTGAAGTTATTGTGTTTCGAAATCAATCAACGTTGACGCAATGTGTAAACTCGGCATTTAACACGAATGTTCAAGAATGATCAACTGATCTGAACTACGATTCCAAATGCTTTGAAAGTAAATAAAAATAATTGCTTTGCAATCATGCATTGTACCTAGAGTCTACATCTCCTGACGATGCTTCATTGCTCTCATCATGCTTTGGTGCATATAGCGCATGCTTCATGTTGTACCATACATGTCTGTTTAGCGAATCATAATATAATAATTTTGTTTTTCACGTATAAGTAATCTCAATTATCATGTCTACTAAAAGTTTTGTATATTTATATTAAACGTACGAAACTCTAAAAATTAATCATCAATATTCAACAAAGCTAATAGAGTTAAAAAACTATAGTAACAGTCGTTTAATTAACGTTTAGAACTATACCGAATTTCTCCGAATCTATCCGAGTAAGCCGGTAAGTAGGTATTGTAATGTAACAAATGCACCGTTAAATTGGCTCAAACGTAATTAACACTCGGGTAATTCAATCTATGTTGCAGTCCAGTAGTCGCGAAGATTTCGAGATTAAATTATTAAATGTATGTATTTGAATGGTAACTAAGTAGATTACGTATTTCTTGTTATCCATAAAATCAATAAAATGGGATAAGAAGCTCGAAAACCCCGAATTTTTGAGATTAAGACCCGGTCATAATATTTTCTGACGATAAAATAAATTTAAACTGCGTCAAATTTTATATTTGTCTAAGAAACTGTACTGCATACAAAATTCCGGTCGGCCACACTCCGGACTCCGCAACTAGGACAAATCCGGGGAAACCCGGACGGATGGTAGCAGTTCAAATGTTCAGTTTTGGAAAAATTGAGGTAGGTACTAGGTACCTACTATCACTAGATTCTACTCGGAATCTGTGTGAAAATTCTATCGGTCTCTAACTAGCCTAAATGTTTAGTTTCTTTCTCTGATTTTCTCAGCAATTTATAAAATAATTATATTTGCATGATTCGATTTTGATTTCTCTTCACAACGTTAGATTGATATGCGTGTGCGGCGCGCTTACAAATTAGGGAGGGGTTGAAAGAAAGCGGACGTGCATATTGCAATTTAGATGCGCCAATGCGATACAGGGTTTAATTGCGCCTGACGGGGTTTAGGAGTAATTGTGTTTATTAATATCAACTGACAAACACACAATAACATTCTGATGTAATTGATCGATCGCTATCGCTCAAAGCATTCCGCGTTTCAGTGGACGTTCAATTATAATTTCCAGTTACAGTTGACATAATTTCATTTCACTAAATTGACTTTTTGTAATTATGTGACTGTAGGTAACAATTACTTACCTAAATTAAAAGTAAACAGTTTATTGAATATACTAGCTTTTGTCCGCGATTTCATCCGCGTTGAGTAGATAAGGCTTTTGAAAATCCCGCTTTGTGAATCCGGTTCAAAAAGTATCGAGTGTATTTCTCTCAGTCTTTAATATCCTTGCATAAAACCAACAGACAAACACACTTTCGCCTTATAATACTAACTAATGATTGATTAGGTACTTACCTGACCCACTTATGAACGGTCGTAAAAAAAAAACTATTTTCTATTACCCCTAGTAGGTATAGGTAGACCTACTAGGGGTAAGTATGAAAATAGTTTATCTATTAACTACCCCCTCAAACTTACCCCTAGTAGGTAAACTACAACATAATGTAAGTAACCCACGTACCTACATAACTCTGCGAGAAAAACGTTGTGCGCAAATACTTACAAGTATTTACAATCAGTCAATTTTTTAACCATAAAATTCTATTGTTACAGGTACAAGAAAGAACCCCTCGTCACACACATTCTCAATCACTCCACAACCCGCAATAATAATTATAATTAATCAATCAAATGGGAGTGTCGGAACCCAACTGCACCTCGACCCCCGACCTTCCCCCGCACGACCCCGAGCGGCCCGGCTCAGGCAGCGGGGTGGACGATGAGGACATCCCCAGACGGAAGCAGCGGCGGTACAGGACCACGTTCACTAGTTACCAGCTCGATGAGCTGGAGAAGGCGTTCGGGAGGACGCATTATCCCGATGTGTTTACCAGGTATGCAAAGAAAAGGTATTTTTAGGTGCTCCTTCTTCTTGAAGTAACATCTTCTTTCGAAGGTCGGCGATCATTAAGGCAACTTGTATCTTTAACCCCCGACGCAAAGACGACGGGGTGTTATAAGTTTGACGTGTCTGTGTGTGTGTGTGTCTGTCTGTTCCCCTGTGGCGCTCAAACGGGAGGACCGATTTGAATGCGGTTTTTTTGTTTGAAAGGTGAATTAGTCGAGAGTGTTGTTAGCTATGTTTGATGAAAATCGGCCCAAGATGGCCGCCGCTACAAAATGGCAGATTACATATTTTTTCACAACTCACTTAATATGGGTATCAAATGAAAGGGCTTGACTATTAGAATAGCACTATTGTAAATCCAAGATGGCCGCCGCCACAAAATGGCGAATGTCGGGGGTTTATTAAATTTTCAATTTGTACTTGTCGATACCGCGGCTCTGAATAATGAACGGGTGCTTTTTCCAAACCATTGGCGTAGGTTTTTCAGCCAAGATGTTCTCCTGCTCCCCACACTTCGTTTGCCTTGGATCTTGCCCTGTATGACGAGTTGTAGCAGTTCGTATTATCGGTGCCTCATTATGTGGCCGAGATATTCAAGCTTTCTTTTCTTTACTAGATAGAAAATTTCTGCTTTTTTCTTTACGCGACTTAGCACGGTTACGTTTTTTATTTTGTCTCTCCAGGATATGCTTAACATTCTCCTGGTGCTCCTTAGACATTTTTTTTTGGAGGACTAAAAACACTAAAAATCCCACTTTATCCCCAAACTACTTCGGGATAAATTAGATTTAGATGATCACTTGTCCACGTCCAATAGTCCCCCACACACCTACGTTTGTTCAATTTAAATGCTTAGGTATGTGATACCTTCTTCTTTATGCGCCTCTCTATTACTGAAGGTCAGCAGTCAGGTTTTTTAATTTCTCGTGGTCCATGGCTAGGTGGAATAGTTCTGCGACTGTCTTAATGCCAGTCCATTTCCTTATGTTTCTTCAGGACTTCTTCCCCTTTTTCCTTGAACCCCTCTTTTTCCTGCAATTTTCCTCATAATAATTGTCTACTACAGCTTGATAAGTACCTGTGAATGCGAATAGGAATGTGATACCTATGGAGGTTCAAAATATTTGAACGTACCTAGGCTTGCGCAAATTAAACTTAGGAATATAGGTACCTACATATTGATTGATTTAACAACGTAATATTTTGTTCCAGAGAGGAGCTAGCCTTGAAAATCGGTCTCACAGAAGCGAGAATACAGGTGAGACATGTTTTTGTAATCAATAAAGTATTATCGGTAAGGTAGGCAGTAGGCTTAGTAGCACCGCACCGGTAAACGCAGCGATAGAAAATCCTTCACTTGATGGACAGACGATCTCAACCGAGTAGCTGACGGTAACTGAATACAAGCGGCACAATATCATTTGTATCTGTGGTGATCCATGCGAGAGATCTATATCCTGCAGTGGATACAGGACATAGGTCCATAGGACATAGATATTAGATCGGTTGAGAAAAGCAAAAGAAGAAGGCTTACTAAAGCTCAAGAATTAATTTACGTGATACGCGTCTAGCGGCAAAAGTAGTCTAGTCGTGATCTGGCGATCCTTGCGAGAGACCTAGATATACATAGGACATAGATCGGTTGAGAAGCAGAAGAAGAAGGCTTAGTGAAAAAATTTGATTGTTGTACAATCAAATTACGTATGTTCATTAACAACGACATATCTTCGTATACACTTATTATGATTTTGAATTTGACGTAAAAAAAAGATGTTTCAATCCAAACGGATAAAGGATTTGCGACGTCGGTAACCAAGAATCAAAGGGGCAATATTAGTTTTTGCCGCGCCCATAATGAACGGTAATTGAGCCCTCTCGAGTCTCAACAGAGCCGCATAGCCTCACGTAGGGCGATGTCATGGAGTTTTTTTTAATGGCCACTCCTTTATTAGCCGGCGTAATGATATTAATAATATTGCGCGACGGATGTGCGCCGCGGATGTCAAACGGTGCCGGTGAGCGCGCAGTTCTTAATGATAAAGTTATTATAACTGAAAATTTTAATAAGATACTAATATGAGCATACGTTGTTAGCGGCACTGGTTGAGAAGTTTTTATTATACCGCCTTTCTACAAACACATTTACTAAGGAGACCAGTAAAAATGATACAACCTGATGACATTATCATTATCATCGTCTTCGTCAGCCCGATATGCTTGGTCTCAAAAGTCTTCTTTTAGGACACTATTTTACAATTTGGTGACGCAACACCGAATTGTTGCGCAACCAAGCGGACACCAGTTGGAGTAGGTACCCTCTATAGAGCCATTTTAGGTTTATTGCAACACAGATTTGCAGATTTGTTTGTTAGAAACAATAGGGGAGAGTCCGGCAGTACCGCCACCCTAAGGTTTATTTGGTATAAAATTAAAATCTCCAAAGTAATATGTTAGATATTTGCTGATTTATGTAAAATAACTCATAATGTATAAATAGAAATAATGTAACATCAATATATTTAGAAAGAATCAAATTTATTAATAAAATCTAAAGACACTAAAAATTAATAGTAAAAAAATTGTCCTCCAGTACCGGTCAGAAACAAATACCATTTATACTAGGCAATAATCACATATTTTATTGGTTTAATAGTTCCAAAATGTTTGCGTAAGCCTTTTGCACCCAAATCTTGCAGTTTCCACACTGAATCCAATCCTCTTTATGAGATTCGAGGCACAGAGGGCATATTGTTTCTTCCTAAATCTTTCTTTGAAAAAGGAGCTAGTTTTCGTTCTTTTTCCTGACTTTTTTGTCGGTATCGTTGCCTGATAGCAAAACATCCTTGCCTTTTTTGTTACCTTCTTTATCTTTAACCGTGAAAAGTTTACTAAAAGTTTGCTTATGGGCAGTAGCCTATTGTCTAAATCCTTAATATGTTCTGCCAACACTTTTTCGTGTTCAGGCGAGAATGTGTCGTGGAAACGACCCATAGCAGGCTTAAAGCTTTATTATTTTTCTCTTTATAATTTTCAATAGCTTTAATTCTACATTTAAAGTCATTCTTGGTACTTTGAATCTCAGCCTGACGCGCATTCATTTCTGTGCCTACTTAAAACTTTTCCACGGCTCTATGCATTATGGCAGGTTCCCAGGTGCGCTTCTTTGTCTTTCTTTCACGTCCACTGTCATCATCTAACATATTTATGTACCTATAAAGAAATTAAACCATTTAAAATAAACTCAACCAGTGGCCCGTACTGACGGACAATTTCGTGGCCCGTACTGGAGGAAGCGAAATAAAATTTCGAGATCGCTCAATTATAAAATGTTACGTATAAAGCATCAATTAAAACATTATTATTGTAGCTATATAAATAATAAATACATACCACGATTAACTATTGTCGATATATTCCAATAATATTCAAATATCACCCCCGGTATAATACTTGTGTAACGAACGTCACCGCGCGCAACGCAATTCTTTGCACTGGCAGTTAGTCGGTAGCTGACAGGTCGCCCCCGTTTTGGGCATAGACTTGTCAAAGTGAACTACTTAAATGGAGCTAATGGTGTCAGCGTTAGCTGTTATAGAATCTTAGAAATAGCAACTGGCCCGTACTGGATGCCGGCCCGTACTGCCGGACTCTCCCTTACATAAGACATATTCTATTAGAGGTTACGATGAGCAATCCCGCGGTCCGTGAGTCAGATTTAATTTTACAAATGCATTTATAATGTAATTTTAAAATTCATTGCATTGATTACACCGCTGTCCGCAATTAAGGTTCATTTTGTTTTGACTCGTATGTTATTATTATGTTGCTATGATTGTCTGTATAAATTATAGTGTAATTAATTCGATTGACAGGATGTTTGTCCCAGTGTCACTATTCATTATTCGAATCAAATCAAAATGTTATAAATTATATTATATATCATATTTATTTAACATTTATTTTTATATGGAAATCAAGACACAATGCCGTGTGGTAAGCCAAGTTCGAATAAGAAAACTTCTTTCGTGCACTAGATTGTTCGTTAGTCGAAACTCTGATTCTGTCGGGGAGGTTCAATAAAACTCTAATAGTAGAGTTATATTTATTCAAGTAGGTATATAAGTGAAATGTGCCTAGGGTAATCCATAAAATACTTATTATAAATTTTATGCTTCATATTTTTCATAAATATAGTGTGTATAATAATTAGGGGAGAGTCCGGCAGTACCGCCACCCTAAGGTTTATTTGGTATAAAATTAAAATCTCCAAAGTAATATGTTAGATATTTGCTGATTTATGTAAAATAACTCATAATGTATAAATAGAAATAATGTAACATCAATATATTTAGAAAGAATCAAATTTATTAATAAAATCTAAAGACACTAAAAATTAATAGTAAAAAAATTGTCCTCCAGTACCGGTCAGAAACAAATACCATTTATACTAGGCAATAATCACATATTTTATTGGTTTAATAGTTCCAAAATGTTTGCGTAAGCCTTTTGCACCCAAATCTTGCAGTTTCCACACTGAATCCAATCCTCTTTATGAGATTCAAGGCACAGAGGGCATATTGTTTCTTCCTAAATCTTTCTTTGAAAAAGGAGCTAGTTTTCGTTCTTTTTCCTGACTTTTTTGTCGGTATCGTTGCCTGATAGCAAAACATCCTTGCCTTTTTTGTTACCTTCTTTATCTTTAACCGTGAAAAGTTTACTAAAAGTTTGCTTATGGGCAGTAGCCTATTGTCTAAATCCTTAATATGTTCTGCCAACACTTTTTCGTGTTCAGGCGAGAATGTGTCGTGGAAACGACCCATAGCAGGCTTAAAGCTTTATTATTTTTCTCTTTATAATTTTCAATAGCTTTGATTCTACATTTAAAGTCATTCTTGGTACTTTGAATCTCAGCCTGACGCGCATTCATTTCTGTGCCTACTTAAAACTTTTCCACGGCTCTATGCATTATGGCAGGTTCCCAGGTGCGCTTCTTTGTCTTCCTTTCACGTCCACTGTCATCATCTAACATATTTATGTACCTATAAAGAAATTAAACCATTTAAAATAAACTCAACCAGTGGCCCGTACTGACGGACAATTTCGTGGCCCGTACTGGAGGAAGCGAAATAAAATTTCGAGATCGCTCAATTATAAAATGTTACGTATAAAGCATCAATTAAAACATTATTATTGTAGCTATATAAATAATAAATACATACCACGATTAACTATTGTCGATATATTCCAATAATATTCAAATATCACCCCCGGTATAATACTTGTGTAACGAACGTCACCGCGCGCAACGCAATTCTTTGCACTGGCAGTTAGTCGGTAGCTGACAGGTCGCCCCCGTTTTGGGCATAGACTTGTCAAAGTGAACTACTTAAATGGAGCTAATGGTGTCAGCGTTAGCTGTTATAGAATCTTAGAAATAGCAACTGGCCCGTACTGGATGCCGGCCCGTACTGCCGGACTCTCCCTTATGTACATCTGTTGATCCATACTACATAATAAGTACCTAAGCTCATTTTAATAAAACACATACAATATACATATTTAACTTTAGTTGTTTTTTCCGGTTTTCTGTTAACTAGGTAGGTATGTCGCGGTTGGAATGGCCGCTTACATCAATAAAAGAATAAATTGTTACCATTATACAGTGGAGTAAGCGATTAAAATCATTAGTAGTAAATACGTCAATCAATCAATCCATATTCAATCTTACACTTAACTAAGGTCTCATTAGAGCTTATATTATAATTTTCTTTAAAAAAATCTTACATATGTATACATTTGCTGTAGTAGGCACCTACCTGGTAAAGTGTAATAAAATCAAATGGGTTTATATAATTACTAGAGAATGCCCGCGGCTTCGCCCGCGTGAATTTCGGTTTTAAACAAATCCGCGTGAATTTTAAGTAACGTGGACTTATCCACGTATATATATTTTATTTTACTTTTTTTATTACGTATAATTAATTATGTATATTAAAAGTGCAACTTTTCTGAGCGATTATTCCCTTGTCTACCCAATCAGGTATGGTTCCAAAACCGGCGGGCGAAGTGGCGTAAGCAAGAAAAGGTGGGGCCACACGCACACCCGTACAGCGGGTACTTGAGCAGCGGGCAGCCATTGCCGACGAACAATATGCCTGTTCCTCCGCACTCACTGAGTCACCTTGGCTTTGGATTAAGGAAGCCATTCGACACTGCTTTAGCGTCTTTCAGGTATGTTGCATTGCGTTCCTGCTAGAAAGAAAAAAGTTTTAAGTATAATTATATGGAAATAACAATCATAAACAATATCTAAAATGGAGTCGGTTCTGATTGTTACATAGGTACATCGTAAAAAATTATATAATGCCTAATATTTCATTCGATTAGAGTATGTAATTTATGATTACTATCACATTTATTTAGTTACTATTATTTTATTGTTGTATAGCATTATGTATAACACATAAGTCCTTCATGTATATGCTTATATGTATACAGTTAATTACTGACGATAGTTAGATGACCAATAGGCATATATTTTAAAGCATTATCATAAAATATCCGCGTTAAAAAAAATATATTTTCTATCCTACTTAATATTATAAATGTGAAAGTGTGGATGTTTGGATGTTTGGATGTTTAGATGTTTGGATGTTTGGATGTTTGTTACTCAATCACGCCGCAACTACTGAACCGATTTGGCTGAAACTTTGAACGGAGATAGATTATGCACTGACTTACAACATAAGCTACTTTTTATTCCGAAAAATCAAAGAGTTCCCACGGGATTTTGAAAAAACCGAAATCTATAGCTATAGGTAGATTACTATAGCAAATTTCCTTGAAAGCAGGTATAAAGACTAGAAAAGGGAGCGGGAACGGGAACTGGAAATCCACGATTCCCTCGGGATTTGTGCAAAACCGAAATTCACGCGGGCGAAGCTGCGGGCATTCTCTAGTTTTAATTAGCTTATATTACTATATTTAAGTAGCTATACGATTTTTTCTACATTCCATTTATTTTTGTTTAACAGGTACGCCAACTCCCCATTATTCGGAGCACAGTATCTTCCGCCGCTCTCTCGCCCGCCACTTTTCGGGGCCCCACTATACGCTACATCGCCCGCTCACTTCCACTCTCTGTTCGCCAACCTAACCGTACCCGAACTACCTCGGCTCTCCCCCGAGCACTCCCGAATGTCGCCCGAAGTCGCCCGATCGCCAGCGCCGTCGCTTTCCCCTCCAATATCCCCAGGGAGTGAGACTCTACCTCCGTCTGAGGATGTGAGGAGTTCCAGTATAGCGGCTTTGAGACTAGCGGCGAGGGAACATGAACTAAGATTGGAGTTGTTGCGTCAGAGAGCGGACTTAATTTGCTGATGATTTTGTTATACATAATAATAATATAAATTAAATTAAATTAAATGTAATCTTAAGGATTCTACTTAATGACTAGGTACATTAATTATTTTATTAAATGTAAGTAAATCTAACTAACTATTATTTGTTAATGCGTTTGAGGAGTGAATAGAGGCCTCATTGATGAAAGTCTTGCTTAGCAAGACTAACTGGATAAGTATCTACATATTATATTGTTATGTAATAAATAATAATATAATTTTGATTTTATACAAAAAAATTATGTTTATTTCCTATAGTTACTTACTTATTTTCCACCCAGTTACAGCGCTGTTGCATTTTTTTATCTTTCAATTAAATCTTTTTATGCATATTTTATGTATCTGCATGTACAAAAACACTACATTCTAATAACTAGACGCTATTGTATAATAATTAGGAGTATTTTTAATTTATTAATTTTAAGTGACGGGAATTTTATTTTAAATAAATAAATACTAAAAAACGCAAACATCAACATTTATAAGTTTTTTTTCTAATATTGTTATTACCTATTCATAATTATTCATATTATATAAATGATTCCTACCTATATATTGTATTAACAAATGACTTGTTTAATTTATGTTCTTAGTTAGTTACGAGCTAAATATGTATGTTTGTAAATTAAATGTCAATTCCGTCCATTATAAAATGTAATATAGAAGTTCTTATAAATAAAATAATTTTATAAAAATTGACTTTTCTTTATTTAAGTACCTAATAATAAACTTTAAGCACACCTTATATAAAATCAGAACAGAACCTCTTATGAAGTAGGGTTCAATATTCCAATAATCATGTGATGAAAATATTAGAATTAAGCTCGTTTGAATCAAGAATTATATCTATACCAATAAATTGGACTAAAGTATTTATCTGTCTGTGATTTCTAAAGAACTGCATCGTATTAAGCTCCGACGATTTTTAAAACGATATTTTACCTCACACGCACGTATATAAAAAAATGACTGTTTTTCTGTTTCAACGAACTAATCTTCGGAACGGGTGAACCGATTTTGACGGCAAATCGAATACGGATGAAACTGCGGAAATCAGCTAAACCAAAATATACTTACAGTAACTAATAGTAGTAGCTACAGTAGATACGGAAGAATATAAACAAAACTAAAAGAACTAACGATAATCTGCAGCATCCACTGTAGGCTTTCCAACATATACCTGAAGTATGTAAATATATCTATAGTATATATTTACATAATATATCATATACCTGGTAGCCACAACATCAAAGTAGGTATTTAAAAAATGCAGATCCTTAATCTTCATGATTAAGGGAGGCAGTTTCACTGTAGCATCACGTTGAGAGTTTAACACAAACCTCAAAAAAAGTCGGTTTAGGTCCATTTTACTTTGAAGTTATTGCGTATTGATGCTCGAAATCGATCACAATGTCACAATGCGCAAACTCGTACTAAACCTAAATATTAAACCGCCATTTTCTATATCTATCTCGCTCACTTTTTCTTACACTGAGCAAGACGGCAATAGAAAATGGCGGTTCTAATTATACTTTCAACAGCAAAGATATCAACTATGTAACTTACTTACGAGCAAACTTATCTGAGAATATGATTGAGATTTATAATATGTTTGTTTTCAAAAACTAATGTCAAGAGGTCTTAAAATGATTCACAAAGGCACCACTGAGTCATCGGAATCATCGCATGGCCTCCAGGCCGGGTGAAGGGATCTCTACGTGCAGCAATTACACCGGCCTGACCTAGCTGGCTAACCTGAGGACCTGTTGCGACTTGCGGTCGACTGGGATGCGTTGTAATTTGCCTAAGCAAGCTCATTATTCAATTATACGATAGTTCACGTTGAAACACTGGTTTTGTATTTGTAATTTATAATATCTTGTTGGGACCAAAGCGAGTTGGTTCCACAGTTTTTGAGTGCACGGAAGTAAATGACCTCGCGCAACGCTTGGTTGATGTATGCCAGTGATCCTGGTGGTGAGGATGATAGCATTTTCTATCTGATAATAATTTAAAGTGCCTAGGTAAACAATAAGGTTCTAACATGACTGCGATAAAGCATGATTTATTTTACGACTGCGGCGTACGAGTGGAAGAACAGGCAGACAGACATTAATAGGGCTCCGTTTTGCCCTCTGGGTACGCATTCCTAAAAAAGCAATTCCTCTAAACTAATCCTTAAAAAATATACTAGCTACTGCCCGCGGCTACGCCCTCGTGAATTTCGGTTTTTCACAAATCCCGAGGGAATTGGGATTTCCGATTCCCGCTCCCTTTTCCAACCTTTATACCTACTTTCAAGGAAGTTTGCTATAGTAATCTACCTATAGCTGTAGCTATAGATTTCGGTTTTTCAAAATCCCGTGGGAACTGTGGATTTTTCCAGGATAAAAAGTCAGGGCATGATCTATCACCATTCAAAGCCAAATCGGTTCAGGAGTTGGGGCGTTAAAGAGTAACAAACATACACACACACTCATACACACACAAACTTTCGCCTTTATAAAATTAGTGTCATAGTTAAAAGACTTGGTAAAGACTTTAGTAGAATTTAGTATGCGTGAAGAGATAAACAGGAAATGGATTGGTTACATAATGGTAAATAAGTACTTTTAGTTACCATTTCCCAGGGCCGGCCATATGTTACCATTAGTGATAACGAGACTTTTACGGCCCCGGACCCGAACTGATGAACACCATTGGTAAATATGTACTGAATACGAGTGAATTAAGTAGGTACATAGTGTTTTTAATTGATAACCTTTGTCCTACTAATCCTACTTAATATTATAAATGTGAAAGTGTGGATGGATGTTTGTTACTCAATCACGCTGCAACTACTGAACCGATTTGGCTGAAATTGAATGGAGAAAGATTATACCCTGACTTAAAACATAGGCTACTTTTTATCCCGAAAAATCAAAGAGTTCCCACGGGATTTTGAAAAAACCGAAATCTATAGCTACAGTTATAGGTAGATTACTACAGCAAACTTCCTTGAAAGTAGGTATAAAGGTTGGAAAAGGGAACGGGAACCGGAAATCCACGCTTCCCTCGGGATTTGTGCAAAACCGAAATTCACGCGGGCGAAGCCGCGGGCATATGTAGAAAGTTTGTGTGTGTGTGTGTGTGTATGTTTGTTATTCTTTAACGCCGCAACTACTGAACCGATTTGGCTGAAATTTTGAATAGAGATAGATTATGCCCTGACTTAACACATACCTAGGCTACTTACTGTTATACTGTTTTATTTTTTACTATAGGGATCGATCGCCTGAAAGGTTTTTTTTTTTTTGAGATGAAGTTAATTTGTAACAGATTAGCGTTACAACTTCATCGAATAGATTAGACTGTTCGTACGTAATACCAGAATTATATCCTTTTTGTAGGTAGGTAGGTACTATATATCTAAGATAAAGTATAAGTTCCCCCTCTTCTTCCTATATAAGTACATATATGTTGAAAAATGAAGAAAATAGAGGGAAAATCATTCCACTGTCAAGCACGGGAAAAAAGAGCACATTGTTTTCCTTCCAGAATTCAGATAAAAATGTTACAATTCAAACCGTCTAACAAAACCTATAAAATGTATAAAAATAATCTAAGTCCGCTGAATGATGATCATAGTCTTTTTTTTTTTCAAATAACTGTATCTATAGGATAGGGAATCGATTAATTCCTATAAATGTTAATTTGCTCGTCAAACAGCCGGCCGCTCGTTTAGCTAATCAATGTATAGCATTATAAACATTTATGTCCGTCCGTCCGACTAAATTATTTCATATTTAATTGCCATAGAGTTATGACCTCATAGCTTATGTTTTGTATTAGTTTTTCATAGATGTAGATTCCCTCGCGGGCATATTTGAGTTTTATATCAAAGTATGTGTTTAATTAAGTTAATTTATTTTATTATTTAGTGAATAGGCATCTTCTAGCTAGGCAAACGCGTACCATCTTAGGCCACATCATCACTTTCCATCAATAAACAATGATACTGTGGAGTATCATAGCTAGGGTAAGAACTTTTTCAGGCTCCTTTTTCATGTATGCGAGCCCCCCTGAAAAATCTTTCTATCTGCCTGCAAGAACCCTGAGTTTATCGAACTTATATGTTTTTCTTGCCTTTAGTTACTTAGAACTGTAGATCCAAACAATCTTACTTACTTGGGTTCTTTACAAAATCGGTTCAACAAAGTCGATTCTTACAGCCTCACAACATCTTCAGTACCAGGGCAATTTAAAGTACTGTACCCTCTTTAAAGCCGAGTCGGGTTATTCTAAAATTATATTTAATAATAAACACCAAAATTTTATTAATATTTATTTGACAAACAATTACACGGGTCCTTTGTGATGTTAATGGCGGCGATCAAACATTTTATGAGGCACATGTTAGGGTTGTCACCCTTTCTAATTTCCGAAAATTTGTTATATCTATAAACCGTTCACCGAGATGAATTTCCTGACGTTTTTTTCTGATTTGTCCTTAGAGTACCTACTTTTCCTTATTTTGGTAGGAATTTCGCAATTTTCCGATTCGGGGGGTAATCCGGAATAGAAAGATTTACGTTTTGAAACATAACGCTTTTGGAAGCAAAAAATTAGAACATACCTATGTCAGAAAATTTCTCTCAGTAGGTAATATAGAATTAGGTAGTTTTGTAAGGGCTGCATGTTTCGAACTACATAATGCCTTTTTTTTTACAAACCATATTTAATTACTACCCAAGAGCAAAATACCGTAATACAAGATCGTGAAAAGAATATTATAGACTTACATACATTACTAAAAATATTATTATCTAGATAAAGAAGATCGAAAGTTCGCTGAGTTAAAGTTCAATAAGTTGGATGTCGATAAACATTTCAATGGCACCTAATATGATAAAGTTTTGTGATTTGGTTGTTGACAACCCTAGCCCCAACGGACTGTGAGGCATTTAGTGATGGGCCTGACCTATGCCATGCCGCTTTTACGAGCTGACATAATTAGAAACAGTATAATATTTACTTGTAATAAAGGCTTAACGAGAAAAAAACGTTACCTGGCTCATTTGAGACGATATCCGACGTTGCTTTTCAATATTACCTATTTTATCGTTATTACTTTACGGTATTCTATTCGTCAAGCGGAGCCTCCTCTTCACAATCGGCGACTGTCGACGATTACACGCGTGCACGATCGTGTGGAGGTCTTATCGCTTGTAGTCGCCGATCATTGTCGTCACAATCGTCAGTATAGGTCGACCAGAATCTCATGAAAAAAATACGTAAATGAAATTCCAAAGCTAGCAACACTACGGCTGCCCTAGCGATAAACAAAGTAACTGTCATTTTTTGTGAAATTGACTTTTTTGCATTAACAAAAGTTTTATGTCAAGTAGTTTTATACCACAGTTTAATATTTCAAATAACTTGAACCGTTTACTGTAATTTGAATTGCCCAAACAAAGTAACTGCACACACTAACCCGGAATATAAATACACAAAAACAAAGTAATTGGATGTTGATTACTTTGTTTTTGTATTTAAAATGCAGTTGCTTGATTTTTACCCGACTGGGTTATGTGTTTCACCTGTGTGTATGTATGTCCATTCCTATGTCCGCGTGTAACTACTCAACGGCTCTACGGATTTTAATAAATGATACGTCATTAGATTTGTCTTCATGACGCGACTGTCATAGGGTACCTAAATTTAAAAAAAAATTAAAATGGCGGACTTTATGCGCTTTAATGTGCGAGCTGAAAAAATTTTTTTCTTCAAGACCCTCGAGTGGGGTATCAAAATGAAGGGATTTAAAAGGCAAATACAAAAATGTATACAATTATATATTTGAAAATAAGTTGGAGTGAAAAATCACAGAAAATGACCGTTTCCTATGTCAGTTCGTAACTACTCAACGACTCAACCTATTTTGATAAATGATACGTCCTTAGCTTTGTCTTAACAGCGCAAATGTTACTGGGTACATAAAATTAATAAAAATTCAAAATGGCGGATTTTATGCACTTTAATGTGCGAGCTGAAAAATTTTTTTTTCCTCAAGACCCTCGAGTGGGGTATCAAAATAAAGGGCTTTAAAAGGCAAATACGAAAATATATCCAATCTATATATTAGTAATCAGTTTGGAGTGACAAATCATAGAAAACAAAATAAATAACAACTACACTGTGAGTAAATTGGTGGTAATTTATTTAAGATCCCTTCCCACTCCACTCTACTACATTCCACATAATCCCCCCTACACCTCCCCCCTTCCCATCAATTATTGTAACACTAATAAAAATATGCATCTAAAAATTTTTCATAGTTTTGCACTAAAAACCAAGAAATAAATTACGTAATTAAAAAACTAAAAACCCGACTGCGTAAAACAAACTAGTTCTGGTAACTGAAAAGCAAAAAACAAGCTTTGTACTTTATAAACTAGAATTTGATAAGATCATAAACATAATTAATGTTAGAAAATGTATGGCATGCGGGGGCGAACTAATAGTCCTGAGTAGTTGGCTAAGTAATGCCCCCGCCTGCCATACATTTTCTAACATTAATTATGTTTATGATCTTATCAAATTCTAGTTTATAAAGTACAAAGCTTGTTTTTTGCTTTTCAGTTACCAGAACTAGTTTGTTTTACGCAGTCGGGTTTTTAGTTTTTTAATTACGTAATTTATTCGTTTCGTGAAACGATCCCAGGTAAGGTGTTCTGAATGTAATTACTTTGTTTATCACTAGGGCAGCCGAGTTAACCTAGTGTTGCTTACTACAAAATTTAATTTCCCTATTTTTCATGAGACTGGTCGATCTATAACCGTGGCGATCGGCGACTTGTCGGTTTTTGGGCACGCATCAAAGGGAATTCCGCTGTCCGCTCAATGAACGATCACAGATTGTCATGTGGATGCTTGCACGATGATCGTGACGATTGTAGGCGATTTTATCGGCGATAGTGAAGAGCAGGCATCAGATCGAACTCACCTGTGTACTTTAAATCGATAAGTCTAAATACTAACAATGATAAGTAGAAATTATCACGTGGGATAACGGAGACTAAGTAATTTGTAATGTAAGCTAGAGATTCATCTAGGTTTAAGTGAAATGAGTTATTTGATGCCCGTGACTTCTTCCGTATCGATATTTATTTTGAAAGTCCCATCAAAATAGATTCAGCCGTTATGAAGATTAATAACAGACAGATTAAAATACATCTAACTTTATTATATAGATACTTAGACAAAAAATTAAATGTCAAATCTCACTGCATTTTTACTAATATTGA
Organism: Melanargia galathea; assembly: GCA_920104075.1. Taxonomy (NCBI): domain Eukaryota; kingdom Metazoa; phylum Arthropoda; class Insecta; order Lepidoptera; family Nymphalidae; genus Melanargia; species Melanargia galathea. The sequence continues at coordinate 5,524,272 of OV049862.1, read as the reverse complement.
CTCTACGATTTACAAATGCTTACAAGTTTGAAATTATGATTCTAATGAGAGTAGGTACCTATTGATTGTGTCAAGAAAATACATAAAAAATTAAATGTTATTTTTTTAATTAAACCAAAGAGAATTAAACGTTATTTTTTTAATTCTGCTCACATTATTCGATAACCATAAAAATGACATTTCAGTTCATCAAATTAAAAATTTATTATAAGTGCTTCCCAATGCAAGGCAAAGGTAAATTCGAATTCTGCCTAACGTTTATTCACTGATCTTCAGGTACAAGGTTTTATGGTCTCGTAAATTACGCGTACGTATAAAGATGTTTTGTTAGCGAGAAACGACGGCATGTTTCCATTTAAATTATATTAATACGCAGCGGTTTAATGCCGGAGTTTAATAAGCTTTTTGCTGAATCAATTTACTGACTTTACTTGATGGCTCTGCAACAGTATTATATTATTGGAGTTTTATAGACGTACCCACGATATACCTACTTCATTTGCAGGGCATTTTGTAGAAACATTCAATGTATTTTTCATGTTATTACCTACTAGCTGATTACGACAACGTCCTCGTAGATTTAAATGGTGTGATTGAAGGACACATCAGCAAAGTGCAAACACACTGTCGCATTCATAATATTAGTACCTAGGGAAATTATTAGGGACTAGTATCTGCCCGCGGCTTCGCCCGCGTGAATTTCGGTTTTAAACAAATCCCGAGGGAATCGTGGATTTCCCGTTCCTTTTCCAACCTTTATACCTATTATCAAGGAAGTTCGCAATTGTAACCTACCTATAGCTCTAGCTATAGATTTCGGTTTTTTTCAAAATCCTGTGGGAACTGTGGATTTTTCCGTGATGAAAAGTAGCCTATGTTTTAAGTCAGGGCATAATCTATCTAAATTCAAAATTTCGGCCAAGGTTTCGCCAAATCGGTTCAGTAGTCGTCATTGAGTAACAAACATCCACATTTTCACATTTATAATATTAGTAGGATAATCGGATAGTTGGTATTATTTAATATGACAATTGCCTACTAAGGGACCTTTCAGATAGACCGGCGCGGAGAGCAGAGCAAATTATAATCGCATTTAAAATATAATCTTAAGACATTGAAATAAGCTTTATTTTTACATTTTATCTCTTTTATGATAAGAGGATGACCGAGGATGCTCCCAATACGCTCTGTGTGAAATATTAAGAGCAGCCGCTCGGCTGCTCGTCGAGCCGGTCGGCTGCTCCATGCTCGTGCTCTTTCGCGCTCGAGCATCCGACCGGCTCCATTCGCGTGCTCTTTCATGCTCACACAGCCGACCGTAGGCCGAATTGCTCGCCGTCCGGCCCAAGAGCGTACGCTCGGCTCCGAACGCATCCGCGTGTCCGTTCACACAGACCGGCGCGGAGAGCAGAGCAAATTTGAACGGCCGGTCTGTGTGAAAAAAGAAATGCTCTCCGATGCTCTCCGCGCCGGTCTATCTGAACGGTCCCTAATATGCCTTTTTATAGTTCAGTGTGACTTGCTGCATGCCGTGGCACTACAGAACATAATATAAATGCAACATCAGTGTAAGTATAAAAATAATTTTTGTTTGGACATTGAAGTTGGTCGAGATATTATGTATTTATCTCTTTTTTTGCGATTAGAGCTCGCCAACCCGCATTAGAGCAGCGTGGCGGGTTTAAGTTCCCTTTCTCCTACGAGAGAGGAGGCTTGTGCCCAGTAGTGGGACGTTAAAAGGCTGTAGTGGTGGAATATAATAGTGCAAAGTGCAGATCACTTCCGGTTTCCGTAGACTGAGTCAATTTCGCATAGAATAAAATAGAAAAGTTTTTTATTCAAATAAACTTTTACAAGTAGGTACTTTTGAATCGTCAATTGAATCTACCACTGGTTCGGAATGCCGAACTAACTACCGCAGAACTAACTACTTTCGGTTGTGTCTTATTTAAATTATATCTCTCGTTTGATTTATTGAAATATAAATAGGTAGGTAGGTAACTCCTTTGTATTGTAAGCTTTCAATAGAAATCGCTATGTACACGAATGATTCATAGCTCTGTTTATATTAATATTATGCACCGCAAATTGAACTTACGATATATTGAGTTATGTTATCTATCGACTGAAAGTCTAGACGCCATTTATATTGGCTGCCGAGACGTTCCAATTTCAAACGGATTCAAATCGTGTTCCTTTTAAATGTCATTCGTGTGTCGACCTGCGCGCGTGCCCGCTAATGGAAAGCCTTTATTTACCCTTATAAATTTAAAAATGGAACGATTTACAACACGTTCAGTAGGTAATAAAAGTTTTGAAAACTGTGATATTATAGAGTCTATTTTAGATTGTCTTTGAAATACGAGATGGGATTTTTTGATTTATGTTTGCAATAAAACGTTATCAGCTGCCAGCAACAGCATTATTTGTTTAGAATGCATTTTATAATAATAATAATTCATAAAGAAGTTGTGAAAACAAGGTCATCAGTGTGCTTAGTCTAAATCGGAGCACTCGAAAACGAACTCGAAAACTATTGATCGATTTCAGAGTAAAATAGACCTAAAATGGCTTGTATTAAGGTTTGAGTTTGCCAATACATTCAGCATTCGAACAATGCTGAATGTATTGGCGAACTCAAACCTTAATACAAGCCATTTTAGGTCTATTTTACTCTGAAATCGATCAATAGTTTTCGAGTTCGTTTTCGAGTGCTCCGATTTAGACTAAGCACACTGTTTCGTTTATTTTTTTACTTAATATACCTATCATAGCTCTCTTTACAAATATCACAATTTCTAGAGAAAATGGTAAAAACGGAACTCATACAGTGCGCCATCGATCTTATCTGTCCGTCTATCACAACTTCATATTTCAGTAACCAATAATGGTGATACCATTGATGGTAATTTTAAATTAAAAACTTAAACATTATTGCAAAATATGAAAAATATTTTTTTTATTATTATAGTCCTTTTCAGCAGGAAACGTTCTGATAAAGATAGCACTAGCACCTGTCAATTTAGTTTAGATTTTGATAATCTATCTATAATATAATAAAACTGTAACAGATCCAATTCTGTACATTGAAGATATTTTGAAAATTTTTATTGGAGGGCACTCTATAATCGATACTGAAGCTAAAACTGCAATTTTTTTCATTTTTGTCTGTCTGTCTGTCTGTCTGTATCTTGGCCGCGCATCACGCCGAAACTACTGAATGGATTCAAATGAAACTTGGTACGATTTGAGTTTATACTCCGAGGTAGGACATAGGATACTTTTTATCCCGAAATTCAGCACGGTTCTTTTGGGAGAGGGGATGAAAGTTAAAACGTGTATTTAGCTGTAATTCATTAACGCGTTGTTCGATTTCACTCATTCTTTTTAATTAGAAAGGTGGTACTTTATTTATTGTCCCGTAAATATTTCAAGGTCATAAGTTTTTTATTTCAGAAATGACAGACATTACAACCCTCAACATTGGGTTCATATAACTTGGGACCCGGATCTTTGAACGTAGGTACGGCTTATTTTAAACTGGTGTGCGTTTAAATTTGTCGGTCTGTCTATTTGTTCTAGCTAATCTCCGGAACGGCTGGATCGATTTTAATGGAACTTTCAATGTTATAAAGAGTAACATTTAGTTTATTAGATCTTTTATAAAAACCTATATCTACGCGAACGAAGTTGCGGGGATCAGCTAGTTATATATATAATTAAACATAATTTTTATATATTATTATCTATAGGTACCTATATTTTTTTATTATAGGTAGGGGCTGAAATGAGGCATCGAAATATTGAGATGCAGTGAAGCATTCAGTGAAGTGATATGATCATGATTTTCTTTAAAGTAGCTTGATAAAAAAATTCTGAAAAATGCTATCTTTCCTCCGAACTTTTCAAACCGAAAAATCTGAAATAACTAAGGTTGATTGAGGAGTCTGAATCTGAGTCGTCAGTTTTTTACTAAGTAGGAATAATTTTTAATATCTAGGGTAGATAGTTGAACTTTTTCTTGTCAATGGCTATCGATGCTATATGCTAGTCAACTGACTTTGAATAAATAATATGCATTATTATCAACCAATTACCGGCCCACTACAGGACACGGGTCTCCTCTCAGAATGGAGTCCAATCATTTGCCAAATATTGAAAAAAATGCCGGACGTAACGACACTCAAACAAATATTTTGTCAATCTCTCAAATGTTCTTTTCCGATTGCTATTAATTAGGAAATGTATAGATTTCCTAGGAAATGTGTCTATTATAATTTATTTTACATTTTTCCGTGCGATTTTAGGAATTACTATACATTTCCTAGGAATTGTAAACAATGACGGATTATACATTTCCGGTAACATATACCTACAAGTATAAATTAAAAATTTAAAAAATCCCCACATTCGCCATTTTGTGGTGGCGGCCATCTTGGATTTGCATCATGCTATTCTACTAGTCAAACCCTTTCATTTGATACCCATATTGAGGCAATTGTGAAAAAATATGTAATTCGCCATTTTGTGGCGGCCGCCATCTTGTACCGATTTTCATGAAACATATCGAAGAACACTCCCGACCAATTCACCGATTCACCGGTTTGAGCGCTACGGTGGAACAGACAGACACATACAGACCCGTCGTTTTTGCGTCGCGGGTTAAAAATTAAAACATACAATCGCTTTGCGTTCGGATTCAACAATCGATTAACGACAATCGGAATCGATTCAATATCAATATTTCATAAGTACCGGTCGAATATAGTGTGTTGATAGTTTTCTATTATGAATTCAATCAACATAAATTAGTTTTAATTTGGCCGGAATTCTCGGTCGGGATTTCGTTGACCGTAAACCGATGATTCGTTCGTTATTATAATAATGATCCCCGCTTGATTATGATTAATATTTTTTTTTGTTTATATTTAATTTAAAAATCGATAGCCACTTTCGAATTGAACGGAATTTATAGTTTTATTTATTGATCAGATACAAATAAGAATTGCCTAGGCATCTATGCAAATGTTTTTTATAAGTGCACTTTTTTGTACGCTCTGTTTTAATTATGTACCTACGTAATTACTTTTACAAAAGCTTTTTATCATTCAGTCAACCAATAGCTGTATTTTTAACCCCCGACGCAAAAACGACGGGGTGTTATAAGTTTGACGTGTCTGTGTGTGTGTGTGTGTGTGTGTGTGTGTGTGTGTGTGTGTGTGTGTGTGTCTGTCTGTTCCCCTGTGGCGCTCAAACGGGTGAACCGATTTGAATGCGGTTTTTTTGTTCGAAAGGTGATTTAGTCGAGAGTGTTCTTAGCTATGTTTGATGAAAATCGGTCCAAGATGGCCGCCGCTACGAAATGGCGGATTACATATTTTTTCACAAATCCCTTAATATGGGTATCAAATGAAAGGGCTTGACTAGTAGAATAGCACTATTGCAAATCCAAGATGGTTGCCGCCACAAAATGGCGAATGTCGGGGGTTTTTTAAATTTTCAATTTACACTTGTAAAATGTAATTTAGTCCTCGCTAATATGGTGCCAATTCTGTTGTACAAACTCTCTAAACTAAATTGTCGACTCTAAATATAATGTTGTCCTTTTCAGCAGGGAACGTTCTGATAAAGATAGCACTAGCACCTGTCAATTTAGTTTAGAGATTTTGATAATTATATATATAATTATACATACATATATGAATAGATAGATAGACAGATAGCCCGCCAACCCGCATTAGAGCAGCGCGGCGGGTTTAAACTGTAAATCCTTCTCCTATGAGAGAGGAGGCCTGTGCCCAGCAGTGGCATGTTAAAAGGCCGTTATGGTGGTGGTGGGGTGGTGAGATAAAAAGATACCAACAAAAATAGTTAGGTACAGTTCTATAGTATTTCTTTCTAAATTCGAATGTGTTATGCTAGCCTCTTCTTTAAAATGAAATGAAAACCGCTATCTAACTGAGAAGTTTAGAAATTCATAGTTTTATCCCCAATAAGTATCTATACCTATCTATACTAATATACAAAAGCGGAAGAGTTTGTTTGTTTGAACGCGCTAATCTCAGGAACTAGGTACTGGACTGATTTCAAAAATTCTTTCACCGTTGGATATGTAAGTGATCCTTGAGTGCTATAGGCTATATATGTACCACGGACGATGCCGGGGCGGACCGCTAGTTAATATAATAAAGCGGAAGAGTTTGTTTGTTTGAACGCGCTAATCTCAGGAACTAGGTACCTACTGGACTGATTTCAAAAATTCTTTCACCGTTGGTTATGTAAGTGATCCTTGAGTGCTATAGGCTATATATGTACCACGGGCGGAGCCGGGGCGGACCGCTAGTAATATCTATATATAATAATAATCGAATCTTCACCAACTCAGTTGACAATTAAGTATATCATCACGGATCAGCCAATTTCAATTTATCTTTATAAAATATAAATTATTAATTTAAACCTTCTCTCGTTAACAGGCTATCGGTGAAAACCGGGTGAAAATCCCTTCAACAATTTCTGAGTTTAACGCGCATGAACAGACACTCAGCGGAGTGACTTTGTTTTATATAGGTTATACTTACCTACCTATTTAGTAATTTTAATATATAAAAATAACAAGTAAATTGTTAATTTAATCTTCTGATGAAGATACCTAGGCATCTGATAAGAAGTAGGTGAATAATACATTGTATGTTATAATTAATTGTGAATGTAATTTAGTACGCAGGTATATTAAGCTAAATCCTACATATTATAAATTTCAAATTTTTAAAGTAAATACATCCTATATTTGCAGTAAAAATTTTGTTCTTTACATTTTTAATCCTAAATTATAATTATGGTCTATCAAAGGCACCGGCTTGTTATTCTTTAATTTTAATAAATATGAAACGTGTTATATGGGCGCTATAAACTGACAAAATTAACATTTTGATTAACCTAATGTCAAACTGTGGTGTGATGAAATACAGACATAGTTACATATTTTATGCCTACTTCCATATATCTACCTACCTACGAAGAAATCCTTCAATCTTTATTTATAAAAAATATATACTTAGTATAAAAAAATATTATCTATTTGGGATAAAACTAGCTTACGTCAGTCTCCGGGATTTGGATTTGAATTATGGATCAAGCTTACCTTCAACAAATTCCGTATATACTTAGTCTGTAAAAATTTATTGATCTGTAAAATAAATTGTCACTAATATCAACGGTTTTTTAGAAGCAGGCACCCTAAATATTTCCATGGTGAAAAGTAGCCTAGATCTTTTCTTGTAAATTCCTCTGTCTCATCTGTCTGTCAATTGAAAGTCCCGTCAAAATCGGTTAAGCGCGCTATATTTGGAACGGCTAGCCGTTCCAAATATTAGCTGCGACAAACAGACAGACAAGCACATCATAATATTATGATAAGAGGTACCTACCTAGATATTTCGAAATCACGGCCACATTTCAATTTTATTCAATTTTAAAGGTAAATAGGTACAGATAACACATCCAGATAAGACTACATAATAAATTACCCGTGCGAAGCTAGTGCCAATGCAGTTTCATGATAAACAAAACCAACCAACGATATACTTACTTGTATTACTTTCTACAACCAAACACGGCTGAATCAAACCCAACCTTACCTAACCTAACCTAAACAATCTCAATCCATAGGTACTCAAAGTTAAAGTAGAAAGGCACGTGTTCTATAATAAAGAAGGATCGCTGCATCACCGCAGCCAATCATAGCCAGAGCACGCCAGAACAAAGCAAACAATACGACAGTCGAATGCGGTTTAGACGATGATCGGTAATGGCTGCGGTCGTACGGAAGTCGCGTGCGATCGCAACTGAACGTGCAATCATAATCGTAACGAGGTGACTGGCATAGAGCCACGTAAACTTTAGAAGTGCAACTATACATATTATATCAATCGTAGCCAGAGCACGCCAAAACAAAGCAAACAATACGACAGTCGAATGCGGTTTAGACGATGATCGGTAATGGCTGCGGTCGTACGGAAGTCGCGTGCGATCGCAACTGAACGTGCAATCATAATCGTAACGAGGTGACTGGCATAGAGCCACGTAAACTTTAGAAGTGCATCTGCATATATCAAGCATAGCAAGAGAACGCCAGAACAAAGCAAACAATACGACAGTCGAATACGGTTTAGACGATGATCGGTAATGGCTGCGGTCGTACGGAGGTCGCGTGCGATCGCAACTGAACGTGCAATCATAATCGTAACGAGGTGACTGGCATAGAGCCACGTGATCATTAGAAGTGCATCCATATTAATATCTGTATCTATATCAAGCCAGAATACAGCGAATACGTTAGATCATTTATGTATTACGTTAGAGAATTTTTACTCTTTTCTAACTCTCTCCCTTCCCCTGCCCAAGCAGAGATCGGACTCTCTTTATAAAGATCAAATTAAGAGCTGCCTCCGCGCCGTGGCCACTATGTAGAGCAGTATCTGGCAAACTGTTTAGTGCCCCTTTAGTGCACTGTCACCACACACCTGCATACAACACAGGAAAGGTTGAAAAAAGAAAAGGAAAGGAATACATTTGTAATGTCAATTTTGACACCTAGATAAACCTTTACTTGACTAGTTTAACTTTGATTTTGACACTTAGGTATTCCTACGAGAACTGATGAATATCAAGAGAAATTTAAAGGCTCTTCGTTGTTCTAATTGAATTGTATTTTAACATATACGCCCTGTCTACGTTTTGCCATGTCTATTCCTATTCTAAGGCCTATGAAAATCAATAGGGCAGCGATAAAACCGCAATCGGATATTCTGTGTGTGTAACCAACCGAGACAATTACGGCTGGAGCTTGGTCGTTATGAAGAAAGTGAGCTTAGACGGAGATCAGAAATGAGCGTTTATATAATCTGTTACGATTTACAAACTGTAACAGAGGTAATGCTAATTTTGAGTAATGATTTACGATTAGTTTTTATATCGATCACAATTTGAGATAACTTCTACAAGGTAGGTATTATGTTCGTTTAGAAAATTATGCCACTGATACGCCAATATTTTAAAAATCGAGTGTTTTACGAGTCGGTTTACGGATGATAATTTTACGTGATAACGTCGTCATAAGAAAACATTGTTTCTCTATCGCTTGTTCCGTCGTTTGCACGTGGTACATGACAATGAGTCATGCTTTTTCGTGCGTGTAGCCGATGTTCATCGATTTATAAGACGTTATCACGTCAAAAATATCGCATAAAATAAAAATTTGTTTATCGTAACAAATACCTTACCTACCTAATTTTTGAGAGAAATCTTAATTTTTTTGGCATATTTTTAGAAAGCATAAAGTTCTTCTAACATTGATCATTCCTGCAGTTACAATCAATATAAGCTCTTGCTAATCATCATGATCAACCCATTACCGGCTCACTACAGAGCACGGGTCTCCTCTCAGAGTGAGAAGGGTTTTGGCCATAGTCTACCACGCTGGCCAAGCGGATTGGCAGACTTCACACACCTTTGAGAACGTTATGGAGAACTCTCAGGCATGCAGGTTTCCTCACGATGTTTTCCTTCACCGTTAAAGCAAGTGATATTTAAATACTTCAAACGCACATAACTCCGAAAAGTTAGTGGTGCGTGCCCCGGGATCGAACCGACGACCTCCGATTAGAAGTCGGTTGTCCTAACCACTAGGCTATCACAGCTTAAGCTCTTGCTAATAGCTAGACCAAATAACTCACAGGAAAATAAGCTCGATGTCTCTTGCAAATTAATCTACATGTCACGCCCGTGTAACCTGAGGTTTGCATAATAATAATCGCAGTAGGTATTTACTATTTAGGTGCACTGTAATGGATTAGCTAAGTCTAAACGCTTTGCGGCGCAGAGCGCTCGTTAGCGGCCGACTGCGGTTACACCGAAGCATAATCACAGCCATTAGCCGTCCTCGCGGCGAGGCTGCAGGTTTGATTTTGAATTTTGTGACTGTCAAATGGTACGCTAACATTTTGTTAAGACCGTTATATTTATTACTAGCGACCCGCCCCGGCTTCGCACGGGTAGTAGAGCATATTATGCGTAGGTAGGTACTACCCGCTCAGGGATTAGGCAGCGTTTTCCATGAAAGCTCCCAGGCGGCTTGACTTTTTACGATATTTTCCACAATGAACTTACTATATCTCACCATATACCCGAATTACTAATTCCGTGGAATTCTGATGTTTCATAATGTTAGATAACCAGAGATAAAACAATTCCCATAAAAAAGATAAAAAATTCATAACTTATGCAAATACAAATCAACTGCTGCATGTAGATATGACAAATGCCTGACAGACACTTCATGGTGTTAATGTCATTCGACTTCCATTTTTGAATAAATTTTTTCAATGTGCTTCTTTTGTTTTCTATTGCTGTTAGTGTGCACTTTCTAGTTTCCATTCTTAGCAATTTCTATTTTAGGGCGAAACAATTAATATTATTAAGCGGCTAAGAGCTTTATATGTTGACAGGGAATTAAAGTAGTTTGGGGTAAAATTGTACTTCGTAGATGTGGTTAACCCTGTTCTCCATATAAATAACTCATCTGTAAATGACAATGACAGCTGTCAGAATTAAGTCGATATTAAGTCAAAAATAAGGAGAAAAACTAAATATTTCAAATCAAATAAATTACAGTGTATTTGGGACATCTTTTTATTATTTTATATTATTTATTATTTTATTGGGAGATCTTTTTATTACCTACAACTTTGCTATTTGATTTTTTTCCATAGGACTTCTAGTTTTGCCGGAAATCGAGATAAACCGTTTTTTACCCTTAAAACTCCCCCCCTTTTTTCCCGAGCTCATATCGCCCGTAAATTGGGGCGTAATTTGGGGGTTAATGTTACTCGCGTCCGTAGGTTTTTACCGAAGTCAGGTCTTAATCCTCTTTACCCTACACGTGACCCCCGGTTGGTGCCAAATGAGTGACATCCTCTCAGGTGGTAGGTAGGCTTTAGCCGAGGCTAGTGTGACCACCCTGCGAGCAAAGTCGTGCCGCCAAACGACTCAACGCGTTTCGGGTTGATTCGTGTTCCGGAACGATGCTCGTTGTAGCCATTCATAGAGGAATGGGTCTGTACAGTTGTGCTGCATTTATTGACAGGTTCTGACCTGAGATGTAGGGATGCCGGGCGGCTCAACTTGGAGGGCAGCGGGATCCGAAGCACGGTGCACCGCTGGCCGACCGCAGGTAGTAGGGGGCCCAATTAGTAGGTTCGCCACCTATGAAAGGCTGCCCCGCCACCTTGCGAAAAATCCTGGGATGGCCTCCATCGTGCCGGTTGGCGACCGGAGAGAGGACCCGATGGCGATTCCCAGGGGGGTTCGGGCGTCCCCGCGGTCTCCGGTTGAGTCTACCATCAGCACCTTTGCATTGAAGGTCACGGTGTTAAGAATGCAGCACCTCGTACAACTACCATTTCTTTAGTCCTATTCACTCCCCAAAAAACAACATGAAGCGAAAAACAAAGAGAAATCGGTCTTCACAGCGGCTGCACCTCCTCTCTTTTGCAGTGCACCTCTCCAATATTCGAGGATTGCACTCCAATCTCAGTGCGGTCCATCACCACCTCGAGACCGCTAAGCCGCACCTACTCTTTCTTACGGAGACACAAATCACGAGTCCAGCGGATGTTGCGTACTTACAGTTTCCCGGATACTCGCTAGAGCACAATTTCAAACCTCGCGCTGGTGTCTGTATGTACGCTCGTGATAACATCTGCTGCCAACGTCTCCGTAATTTGGAGGTACCGAATTTCTCTGTTCTGTGGTGTTTGGTAGACACAGGTTTTGAAAAAACAGTCTACGCCTGTGTCTATCGTTCGCATAGTGGTGACCAGGAGACAACCCAATTATTCAATTATCTCAGTGAAACGGCTGACACCATCCAACATCGATATCCGTCCGCACAACTGGTGTTTCTGGGGGACTTTAATGCCCACCACCAGGAGTGGCTGTTCCCATACCAGAAAACTGATCATGCTGGGAGAGAGACGCGCAAATTTGCATTATCGCTAGATCTCTCTCAGTTGGTTCAGGAAGCCACCAGGGTACCGGATGTCGATGGACATACACCCAATTGTTTGGACCTTCTGCTGACAACCGATCCAGATAGGTTTTTGGTATCTGTTTCTGCCCCCTTGGGCACCTCAGATCACTGTCTGGTGAAATCTGTATCTAACTTCTATCCTCCTGCCTCTGACTCATCTGTTAAGAGGCGGGTGTGGCGATACAGGTCAGCAGATTGGGATGAGATGCGGCACTTCTTTGCATCTTATCCATGGCGGCAAATTTGTTTCTCTTCCAACGATCCGTCGAGCTGTGAGAGTGCTATATCAGATGTGATACGCCGGGCAATGGAATACTTTATTCCATTTTCCGACGTGTCTCCTGATAGCAAGATTCCCCCTTGGTACAATGCTGAGTGTGCTGTTGCAGAAGCCCGTAAACAATCAGCGTTTGTAACTTGGGCGGACGCTCGCGCTCTCAAAGCACCGGACGTAATAATCAAGAAGAGAGATTTCAATATTGCCACCAAGTCCTACAAGAAGGTTTTGGAAAGAGCCCGTTTCGACCGAACTAATCGCATTGGACGTAAGCTCGCCACTTACCCCAGTGGCAGTAAAGCTTTCTGGTCCCTTGCGAAGTCGGTTGAAACCAATTTCTGCCGTTCTTCACTGCCGCCTCTGCAGAAACCTGATGGATCACTGGCCATAACTGCAACAGACAAAGCCAACCTGCTTGCTTCTCTGTTTGCAGAAAACTCACGGTTAAATGCTGGAAGCAACCTCCCACCCACTCTTCCACCATGCGACTCCAGTATGCCGGAGATACGCATACACCAGCAAGAGGTCCTTAAAACTCTTCGGAACCTCGACGTGAGTAAGGCCAGTGGCCCTGATGGTATACCTGCTATAGTCTTGCGGAATTGCGCCCCCGAGTTGTCTCCTGTGCTAACACGCTTGTTTCGCCTCTCTTTGGAAACTGCTCAAGTCCCCAAATCGTGGAAAGTTGCAAACGTGCAACCAGTACCAAAAAAGGGGAGTCGTGCTGACCCGGCAAATTACAGACCAATTGCGATCACGTCCATCCTCTGTAAGAGTATGGAACGTGTTCTCAATAATAAACTCCTCGCATACCTAGAAGCTAACGATCTCCTGTCAGACCACCAGTACGGATTTCGGAAAAATCGATCTACGGGAGATCTTCTAGTGTATGCCACACATATCTGGGGTGAAGCCATTGAGAAATACGGAGAGGCGCTAGCCGTTTCTCTCGACATCTCAAAGGCTTTTGACCGGGTCTGGCACGGCAGTCTTCTCAGTAAGCTTCCAGCATATGGAATACCCACTGGCTTTTGTAGCTGGATATCAGATTTCCTGAGTGACAGGTCTTTACGGGTAGTCGTCGACGGCTACTCGTCTGACCTAATGGCTATCAATGCCGGTGTCCCTCAGGGATCTGTTCTATCCGCAACCCTTTTCCTGCTGCACATCAACGATCTGCTTAAACCCGGTATCTTTGGGTACGCTGATGACAGCACCGTTACGGATAGATACACGTCCAGTTCTCGAGCCAGTGCTACTGAGATTCTTGAGCAAAGAGAGGCAATGGTGAATCGCATTAACTTGACTCTCAAGGAGGTGTCTGATTGGGGTGACGCCAATTTAGTTAAGTTTAATGCCACCAAAACTCAAGCGTGTTTATTCACCGCAAAAAGGAGCCCTTTTACCTTGGCTCCTACTTTCCAAAGTGTATCCGTTCCGATTAGTGATCACATTGAGCTTTTGGGTATTGACATCTCACCCAAACTCAATTTCGGGAAATGCATCGAGTTGAAGGCCAAAACAGCTGCCAAAAAACTTGGTATCCTAAACAAGGTAAAGCGGTACTTCACACCTGCACAACGCCTCACACTTTAGCAGGCTCAAATCCGGTCAGGCATGGAGTACTGCTGCCACCTCTGGGACGGCTCTGCCAAATACCAACTCGATGCATTAGACTCGGTTGATCGCCGCGCCCGTAGAATCATAGGCGATCGGTCACTAACGCAGGCGAAATTGCTCAGTTTACAGCACCGACGCAATGTCGCTTGTCTATCGGTCTTTTATCGGATATACTTTGGAGAGTGTGCTCAGGAACTTTTTAACCTAGTTCCTCCTTCACCATTTCACCACAGAACAGCGAGAAGTCGAGAACGATGGCATCCCTATGTGGTTGACGTTCAGTCGGCTCGAACAAAGCGCTTTCGGTCGACGTTTCTGATACGAACCGCTAGGGTGTGGAACGCCCTTCCGGCTTCCGTGTTTCCCGCCTCGTTCGACTTAAGTACCTTCAAGGCAAGAGTGAATAGGCATTTTCTAGGCAAGCGCGTTCCAACTTAGACCTCATCATTGCTGTTCAGGCATGATTGTCGTCAAGCGTAAGCCTATTTCGCAATAAAAAAAAAAAAAAAAAAAAAAAAAAATATTTTTCCTTGTATTTTTATAATATTCTCCTCCTTTAACTGGGCTATATAGGGAGAACCGCGGCCACCGACGCGCTTATAGGCACGCTCCCGCCGCCGCAATTTTTAAATCTGTAATATCTTCGAAAGTATTCATTTAAATCATATGCTGTAAAGGGCCATATGGATTTATATTAAATCAACAATGTATTTAAGGTATTTAATTAGATAAGGATTAATGCTGTATTGGTTGAAATCGCTTCGAAAATTAGCCATTATTTGTCGTAAAAAGTAAATGACAAAAAAAATGTTATTGTGGGATATCCATAAGAGATAGACATATACCATCGCGGACTTTTCTGTAGACCTTTTCAATGTGTACAATACTTAGTACATTATTTTGATAAATCTCGTAGGGTTCAGCCTGCGTTTGCAATGTAAGCGGAAAAAATGTAATTATTAACGACATCACATTAGAAACCTCAAAAATAACAGTATTTCTCCACTATTTAATGGATATTATTATACATATAAACCTTCCTCTTGAACCACTCTATCTATTAAAAAAAACCGCATCAAAATCCGTTGCGTAGTTTTAAAGATTTAAGCATACAAAGGGACATAGGGACATAGGGACATAGGGATATAGGGACGGAGAAATCGACTTTGTTTTATACTATGTAGTGACTCCTCCTTTAACTGGGCTATATAGGGAGAACCGCGGCCACCGACGCGCTTATAGGCACGCTCCCGCCGCCGCAATTTTTAAATCTGTAATATCTTCGAAAGTATTCATTTAAATCATATGCTGTAAAGGGTCATATGGATTTATATTAAATCAACAATGTATTTAAGGTATTTAATTAGATAAGGATTAATGCTGTATTGGTTGAAATCGCTTCGAAAATTAGCCATTATTTGTCGTAAAAAGTAAATGACAAAAAAATGTTATTGTGGGATATCCATAAGAGATAGACATATACCATCGCGGACTTTTCTGTAGACCTTTTCAATGTGTACAATACTTAGTACATTATTTTGATAAATCTCGTAGGGTTCAGCCTGCGTTTGCAATGTAAGCGGAAAAAATGTAATTATTAACGACATCACATTAGAAACCTCAAAAATAACAGTATTTCTCCACTATTTAATGGATATTATTATACATATAAACCTTCCTCTTGAACCACTCTATCTATTAAAAAAACCGCATCAAAATCCGTTGCGTAGTTTTAAAGATTTAAGCATACAAAGGGACATAGGGACATAGGGATATAGGGACGGAGAAATCGACTTTGTTTTATACTATGTAGTGATTAAGATCAATGACTTCTCCGTGTGGCAGGTTTCAGCCAAGTTTCTTCCCAGCTAACTGACGAAGCCGTAGTAAGATGTAGAGAGATGTTTTTAACTAATAATCTAGAGAGAGATTTTTGATTTGAGAAACTTTAATTCACCATAGTTACCTACCCCTAGAGGTCGCAGTCATGTCAGGTCAGACACTAATCACACTAATCAAACTAATATTATAAAGGCGGTGTGTATGAATGTATGTGTGTATGTGTGTATGTTTGTTACTCTTTAATGCCGCAACTACTGAACCGATTTGGCTGAAAATTGGAATAAAGATAGATTATGACCTGAATTAACACATTTGCTGGGCTACTTTTTATCCTGAAAAAATCCACAGTTCCCGGAGATTTTGAAAAAATCAAAATTTGCTATAGCAATCTACAGCTGCAGCTATAGGTAGATTACTATAGCAAACTTCCTTGAAAATAGGTATAAAGGTTGGTTAAGGGAGCGGGAACGGGAACCGGAAATCCACAATTCCCTCGGGATTTGTGAAAACCGAAAATCACGCGGGCGAAGCCGCGGGCAAAAGCTAGTACCTATGCGATCAAAAAGACACAAGCGGCACAAAAAAGGGATCTTTGCTTAAAAAGCCACCATGAGCACTTAACAAAGCTATAGATTTTTATGAACTTCCGTTTCTTTAACAAATAAAGAGGAAAGTTCGACACCGACTCTAACGCACCTAAAGCCTACACACAAATACATACTAACCCGATCTAGGTGAAACTTGTCCTCCGATTGGAATCTCAGTTAATTGTTTTATACAAATAACTATTATAAAAGCAATTAACGCGGGTACGTCATTACACGGCAACATGGCTACCGGCGGACCGGGACCCGGGTCGCCGCCGGCCTGTTAGAGTAATTACAAAATTTAATATGCCTACTCAACCTCCTTGTTTCGCAAATCATCGTTGCTCATTAATCCCGACATTGTACTGGTGGAGACTGAAGTGCTACGCGAACAATTTGGCCTATAGAGTCATAGAGTAAGTGGATAATAGATTACAAAGATAATGAATAAATACGTGTTATAAGAGCGGTACTTAATACAAGTTCGATCCCCAGCACGCACCTCAACTTTTCGGAGTCATGTGTGTTTTAAACAATGAAATATCACTTGCTGGAAAACATCGTGAGGAAAACTGCACGCCTGTGAGTTAGCTCCATAATTTTTTCAAAGGTGTGTGAAGTCTATCAATCAGCACTTGGCAGTGGTGGACTACGGCCTAAACTCTTCTCATTTTGAGAAGAGACCAGTGCCCTGTGGTGGGCCGGTAATGGATTAATGATGATGACGATGATGATGACTGTTATTGTGTGTGTGGGTGCGTGTGTGTGCGTGCGTGCGTGCGTGCGTGTGGTTTTTTGTTTGAAAGATGAATTAGTCGGGAGTGTTCTTAGCTATGTTTGATGATAATCGGTCCAAGATGGCCGCCGCCACAAAATGGAGGATTACATATTTTGTCACAATGCCCACAATATGGGTATCAAATGATAGGGCTTGACTAGTACAATAGCACTATGCAAATCCAAGATGGCCGCCACCACAAAATAGCGAATGTCTGGTTTTTTTTTTTTAATTTTCATTTATACGTGTTAGGTATTTAACTCGCACCAGAAAGCGCAGTATTAGCAGACCCCAACTAGTTAGACGTATGAGATCAAACGATTAATTCTATCGGTTGACGAACGACGACTGTTAAATTTCTTTTTGAATTATGATCAGACGGTATCTAATAATACGTTTATGGAACAAAATAATGAAGGGAAAGGTTGTTTATAGCTTTGAAACATCATCATAAATTATTAGTACGTATGTTGTAACCGGTGTACCAGGTCTAAGTCGGTTTGACGGTGTACGGTTGTCTGTTGTAGTGGTAACTGTTTTCTGCTATAAGAAGAACAGCCCAACAGGAACAGCGTTCTCACGACAATGCTGCCAAAACGGGAGCGGGCTAACTTGAAAGAGGTAATATGACAGTTCAATTAAAACCATACCCTGATAGATTTCTAAGCGTGTTAACGAAGCGTTACACGTTTCATTAATAATTACATAAAAAATGATTTTGTAACACCGATTTTAGTACTAGACCTGTAAAACTAGATGGCGCTAGTAGTATGTTACGTCGCGCTACGATTAACCGCGGGTCCGCGTATATATATCGGTTGGCTTATGTTTGTAATCAATCTTATCAATCGAAATACCTACCCTCTTTTCTTCATCGACCGAACTACCCTCCGTTATAAATTGGCGCTCCAACTGGTGGCCGGTCCTACGCTACTACAGGCGACTTATGAAGGATGACGAGGAAATTTTTCGAAGAAACGGAGACGTTCTAGTGCAGGGGGAGGGTGAATATGAACACGGCCAAGTGTAGCTGTACTGGATTCACCCCAGCATATTTGACTTTCAGAAGAGAGACTTTCAGAAGAGAGTTACGCACCCCTGATGTCGTGAAGCACGATATGCGAAACACAATTCGCAATGAAGATTTTGTCTTTGAAATAACGTTGAAACTTATGTTGATGGCTGATACGCTAAAACGGGCTAGAGAGGTGCAAGAAATGAAAGAAGAAAAAGCGAGGTACTGGAGTCATAAAGGTTATGTTATGGACAAAAGGTTACTATACCGCTATTATGCTGACAACACGGAGAGTTCTCAGTTAGTAGTACCTAAGTATGAGCAACACAAGGTGATTTGTGTCTATCATGACGAAGCCACTGCAGAAGAATGCGCGAGAATTCTGCTTGATGAAGTTATTTTGAGATACGGGACCCCACGCCGCTTTCTTAGCGACAACGGAACCCAGCGACAGAAGTTGACATATTGTTTGGGTATAAAGCATGGCTACATCCCAGTGTATTATTCCGAAGCAACACAACCAACCAACAACGACGATACCTCGACGTCTTCGAGGATAAGATCTCCAAAGCCGAAGAAAAACTAAAACCAGCTTCCTAACTTCCTGTCTTTCTCGTCGGGACGACTTCGCAGACAGAGGGGGAGACTGTAACACCGATTTTAGTACTAGACCTGTAAAACTAGATGGCGCTAGTAGTATGTTACGTCGCGCTACGATTAACCGCGGGTCCGCGTATATATATCGGTTGGCTTATGTTTGTAATCAATCTTATCAATCGAAATACCTACCCTCTTTTCTTCATCGACCGAACTACCCTCCGTTACAATTTTAATTTATTAATTACAAAAAAACTTATTTTTATAATTTTATATTTTTATATATAAGCTGTGATAGCCTAGTGGTTAGGACGACCGACTTCTAATCGGAGGTCGTGGGTTCGATCCCGGGGCACGCACCTCTAACTTTTCGGAGTTATGTGCGTTTTAAGTATTTAAATATCACTTGCTTTAACGGTGAAGGAAAACATCGTGAGGAAACCTGCATGCTTGAGAGTTCTCCATTACGTTCTCAAAGGTGTGTGAAGTCTGCCAATCCGCTTGGCCAGCGTGGTAGACTATGGCCAAAACCCTTCTCACTCTGAGAGGAGACCCGTGCTCTGTAGTGAGCCGGTAATGGGTTGATCATGATGATGATGATGATGATATTTTTATATTTATTAAACTATTCTTTTTTCACACTGTTTAGTGTTTAGGAATTATATTTGTTTCGAAACATCACAATAATTATTGTCAGTGTTAACTGAATACTTTTATTATTATTTACTTACTAAATATTACTAACTAGCTTTTGCCCGCGGTTTCGCCCCACAGCCAAATCGGTTTAATAGTTGCGGCGTTATAGAGTAACAAACATATTATGTACACACATTCACACACACATACAATACACACAAACTTTCGCCTTTACAATATAAGTGTGAGATTATATTATAAATATATTTATTTACTAAACGCTTATGTGTGTGAATGTCCAAGGACCCGTAGCGATGTAAATTGAATTAGTGGGCGTGTACGGCGCGTCGCGGCGACTGCAATGTACGCAACGTACTCTAACTATACCCACCCGATTGTTATACTAATAGAAGTAGGTAGAACCCCTAGGTACTTAGGTAGGTAATAGGGAGTACCCCGAACCACTGCCCAAACCGCTCTAAACGGGTACGACGAAATTAAGATTCAATAGCGTTCAAATATTCGCCACTAGCTGATCCCCGCGACTTCGTCCGCGTGGACATAGGTTTTTATATAGGATCGGATTGGATCCCATAATCCTTTTTTGTACCTAAACTAAATGTAGATAGTCTAATTTACTCCTTATAACATTAACTATCTGCCATGGAAAGTTCCATCAAAATCAATCCAGCCGTTTCGGAAATTAGCTGTTAAACAAATAGCCAACCCGATAAACATAAATTTAAACGCACGCCAG
The DNA here is from genome assembly GCA_920104075.1 of Melanargia galathea. Lineage (NCBI taxonomy): Eukaryota > Metazoa > Arthropoda > Insecta > Lepidoptera > Nymphalidae > Melanargia > Melanargia galathea. Next base: position 5,504,072 of record OV049862.1, on the reverse strand, counting down.
TTTAAAATAAGCCGTACCGCGTACGTACAAAGATCCGGGTCCCAAGTTATTTGAACCCATGTCTGTTATTTCTGAACTAAAAAACCTATGACCTTGAAATATTTACGGGACAATACTTAAAGTACTACCTTTCTAACAATCAAAGAATGAGTTAAATCGAACTACGCGTTAATGAATTACAGCTAAATACACGTTTTAACTTTCTTCCCCTCTCCCAAGAGAACCGTGCTGACTTTCGGAATAAAAAGTATCCTATGTCCTACCTCGGAGTATAAACTCAAATCCTACCAAGTTTCATTCGAATCCATTCAGTAGTTTCGGCGTGATGCGCGGCCAAGATACAGCAGACAGACAGACAGACAGACAAAAATGAAAAAAAATTACAGTTTTGGCTTCAGTATCGATTATAGAATGCCCTCCAAAAGAAATTTTTAAAATATCTTCAATGTACAGAATTGGATCTGTAACAGTTTTATTATATTATAGATAGATAGATAGATAGATAAAGTAGTCGCCATAAGTATAAATTAAAAATTTATAAAACCCCCGACATTCGCCATTTTGTGGCAGTGGCCATCTTGGATTTGCAATAGTGCTATTCTACTAGTCAAGCCCTTTCATTTGATACCCATATTAAGGGAGTTGTGAAAAAATATGAAATCCGCCATTTTGTAGCGGCGGCCATCTTGGATCGATTTCCATCAAACATAAGTAGCTAACAACACTCTCGACTAATTCACCTTTCAAACAAAAAAAAAACTCGTATTCAAATCGGTCCACCCGTTTGAGCGCTATCAGGAGAACAGACAGACACACACACACACACATCAAACTTATAACACCCCGTCGTTTTTGCGTCGGGGGTTAAAAATATTAAATGTGTCACTACGACCGAATACATAAACAATTTGGGCACAGTTAAATTCATGCTCATTGAACATGAATGTCCGCCAGAAATTACCGTTGCATAAAGCTTATAAATCAATTATTTTTCATTAGTGGTGGTTGGTTTTCGTGGTACCTACCACATAGGTAGGTACTTAATAGTACTTACGTTAACTTTATGGTACCTAAAGTGCATTCTCACTTCACTACACAAGGTTTATATTATGTTCAGGTACACTAAAATGTACAGAAACTTAATATAGGTATAACAAGTCTCGATCGTATCACTACGTGCTTTATTATGAAATAACAGAAATAAATCGTTTATTGGCTATTATTTATTAGTATTTCCTATGAGTAACGGTAAAGTAATTTCGTTTCGGTAAATATTACAGTTACAACGTGCGTTTTTCCTGTAGTTATATAAATTTAACTTCATTCAATCATGGGGTTTTTTAATAAAAACTATATCGGAAAACGTGATTTTTCCTCTAGTTCCGGCATCTTAAGTTAAAACTAAATTGTGACAAATGAACTTCAATAAATTCGATTTCTTTTTTGATTACTTTTTATGTCGATAAGTCGATGACTTCGTGTTCAATTGTAGAACAGTATTCTGTGACATTGTTTGCCCTAAAGTTTTTTTTTTTGTTTTTGCTTGTTTTACGATTAATTAAGAAAAGTTTATCTCCAATATTGTGCCCCCCGAACCTTCTCATTACGGGAACTAACAGATGAGATGACGTAGGTGTTGTTTGAATTGCACTCCTCATTCCTAAATGCATAAATCTACCTATTAGGTACCTACATTGGTTTACGATGAATCATGTACGAGAACGAGAGGTACAAGATATGCAGTCTCATACAAAATCAAATTAAAAGTTTCCATGAAAAATAAGTATCTAGGTAAGAAAAATAAGCAAAAAAAATATATTTCTTATACCTACCAACTACACTTGTGTTTGTTGCTTTTACAAACTGTAGCATCGTAAGATGCGTTCACTGTGGCTACATTCGTAATGGTGGGTGGAATCTTTTTAACACTCACAATAATTCTTGACGATTATTTAATAGGTACATTATTGATTTAAATCTAGAACCCTGTATGAACGAACTCAAGCTTATGTCGTTGGTTATCAATGTAAAGGAAATGTACCTAAAATTTATAGAGTTTTGTGCAGCCGATGGCAAATGCTGGCCTGAACGAATAGAATAGAATAGAATAGAATAGAAAAGTGTTTTATTCAAATAAACTCTTACGAGTACTTTTGAATCGTCAATTGAATCTACCACTGGTTCGGAATGCCGTTCCAACCAAGAAGAACCAGTAAGAAACTCGGCGGTTGCTCTTTTTAAAAATAACAATACAACAATTTATGTACATGATTGAAATGCTGTCTCGTGCATTGCTGGAACAAGTTAAATCCATGCTTTTTTATCATTTATATAATCTTCAATTGTATACTATGCTTTTTTTATGAGCATTTTTATGAGCATATAGTTCTTAAACTTGTGTAAAGGCAAGTCTAAGATTTGTTGTGGAATTTTGTTATAGAACATTACGCCCATTCCCACAAACTACCTTCGGACCTTTTTGAGGCGTAATTGAGGAATCACGAGTCTATTTCTATTTCTTTCGACACACAGATACATCTATTACAAGTTTTGTAATATTGTAGATTGTTAAGTGATTCAAATAACCAGGCGTGTATCAAAAGGCATGTGTATTAAACCAGAAAACCGCTGGTCATCGCTTACATTTGTTGAACTAGTGTCGGCTCAAAGACGCCGGTCCTGCCTTCCGTTGTTTGTTATGAAGATTGGCCCTCGAGTATTGTATTGGTAAATAGATTATACCTTTGTAAGCGATATGCCGACGACTCGCTTGGTGTGGGTGTCTTTATATTTAAAAAAAGAAAAACTGATTGGCTGCGGCCTGCAGCCAGACTGCCTGCTATTGTTTAGGTACAGTTTACCACGTGCTATCTTAACTGAAAATGCCGTGAAGCTAAATAGGTAGACGGTAGTTGTAATGGATGCGTTGCTATAATGTTAGTTAAGTGATTATTTATATTAGGTACCTACTTATGTATAATATTATGTTGACGAAAAAACTTTTTTTTCTTTTAATCTTACAATATTTTGTGCTTACGCTCATACCTACTTAAAAAGTTACTTAAATAGCTGCCAAAAGAACAGTTGGGACGGGGTTTTCACTTTTCAGGCGGCCAAAATTATTTATTAAAGAATATAACTTAATTAGTAAAGAAACCGAATAAATATACCTACTTACCTAGTAGGTACTCTTTGTATACTCTAAGAGTCTAGCTGCCTATTTAAATCACGTCAAAATCGGTTCTGCCGTTCCGAAGATTAGCCCTTGCAAAAAGACAGACAGACAGCTGAATGAATGGACAGACAGACTAACAGACAATAATTTTAATGACGTGTGTTTAAGTTATGTTTTGTTCTTATGAATCGCACGAGAATCACAAAGTTTTGTTAGCTAGCTGTTTTATGAGATTAACCACCTATTCTGATAATGTCTTAGTTAGAAGGCCTACCTGATACCTAGCAGACCGTTGCGCATTGAAGTCTGAGTTCCACTCAAAACTTGCTTTCTAAAAATGAATCTAAAAATGAATCACCTGTCACCTCTTGTCAAAGACCAAAAACCATGTGTCATCACAGAGACACAACAAGACACCGTCGTGCTACAAAGAGCAACTTGTTTAACGTTAACAGATGCGATATTATAACGTTCTCAACGTAACGTTACAAATCATGACACCACTTATTACCATCACAACTTGAAGAACTAACTCAATTCGTGTGTCATACACACAGAACCAGTTCTGAAGAGCCAACAAGTCCTTAATTTCACGGTGAGACGAATCTCGGTCACAACGCGCAAGTCACTCCGCCGCAATCAGCCTCTTTGTTTCAAAGGACACCGCCTTGGCGCCGAACGCTAATACATTTACTTACATTCGTACAAATGCAATTAAGTAGGTACAAGTCTTCGAGAGGTCTCTTTGATCGACTACAAAAAATAACCGCATTCGACAAGTAGTAGGTACTTCCTATTTCAAATATATAATAACTACCTATGTACCTACCTACCTGTAATAATTGTAGTCATCCACACATACCTAGTCCACTTTATGATAAATCTCCTTAGGATGCTCCGGTGTCGGAGTGAAATGTGCGCAGTGATTTTGAGGTTTTGTGTGCGATTGTTTGTTTTACGCAAAAACGACGGGGTGTTTTAAGGTTGACGTGTCACGTGTCTGTGGGTGTGTGTGTGTGTGTGTCTACTTGTAAATTCCGGAGATGTACCTACATAGGCTGTTCTTTTCCACCGGGACATCAAAGAGAACTTACGGGATTTTAAGAAAACCTATAAAACCACGCGGACGAGGTCGGAAACATCATCTATTGGAGACGCTACTCTTCTCTGACTGGCCGATCTTTCTTGTTTTACTAGGTAGGTATACTTACTTACTTGTTTTAAATAGTGATCAAAAATTTTATAACAATAATTAGTTATGTCTAATAGTGTTTTCCGTCACGTTTCGCGTCAATAAGATCGCGGTGACACAGAAGGCAAAGTCACGCTTCCTAATGGACTTTTCCACTAAATGAATATAATTGCGTATTTTTATAATTCATGCTAAACCAAATAAAAATATCTACTACTACTACTTTTTTACTTCCTCCCATAGACGCCAGGAATTTAACGACGTAGACACTTGCCAACCGAGCTTATATAAAAATTGAGTTAGATAGTTATTCTGTGGTTTGGCTTCACCATCACATAATTTAACGTTTTACCTACAATTACTGACCAAGACAACGTTATACATAAGTCGAACAAGACAAGGACAGTGCTATTCGTAATACTGCTAGGAGTACTTCCACGATGCGAGCGGGTCGCGAACTGTTCAGGATAAAACAAGAAAGATCGGCCAGTCAGAGAAGAGTAGCGTCTGCCCTCTGCTCCAAAGGTAAGTATTTTATGACGAATTAGGTAGTTGATGTTTGCGACCTCGTCCGCGCGGTTTAAGGGACCGTACAGATAGACCAGCACGGAGAGCGTCGGAGAGCATTTTTTTTTTTTCACACAGACCGGCCGTTCGAATTTGCTCTGCTCTCCGCGCCGGTCTGTGTGAACGGACACACGGATGCGTTCGGAGCCGAGCGTACGCTCTTGGGCCGGATTCAGAGCAATTCAGCTTACGGTCGGCTGCGCGAGCATATAAGAGCACGCGAACGGAGCCGGTCGGATGCTCGAGCGCGAAAGAGTACGAGCATGGAGCAGCCGAGCGGCTCGACGAGCAGCCGAGCGGCTGCTCTTAATATTTCACACCGAGCGTATTGGAAGCATCCTCGAGCATCCTCTTATCATAAAAGAGATAAAATGTAAAAATAAAGCTTATTTCAATTAATCCATGCTATGCCATCTATGCTCTCCGCGCCGGTCTATCTGAAAGGTCCCTAAGTTTTCTTAAAATCCCGTAAGTTCTCTTTGATTTCCCGGTGGAAAAGAGCAGCCTATGTAGGTACATCTCCGGAATGTGAGTTATCTCTATGACAAATTGCAAGATCGAAACAGTGGCTATATAGGTTGCGTTGCCTAATATCAACAAATTTTTATTTTTTACGAACCAACCCTAAATATTTTCCGGGTGAATTTATGTAGGCTAGATCATTTGCCTTGCATAATTTTCTACCGCCCCTGTGAAAATTCGGTTCAGTCCTTCCGAAGATAAACCCGTACAAAATTTTTAAATACATATGTTTGAGTTAAGCTATTACCTACTCAAATACGCAAGGCAAGGCAGAAAGGCAGAAAACCGGGCAGTGTGGCGCATCCTGGGAGAGGTCTACGTCCAACAGTGGACGGCAATGGGCTGATGATGATGATGATGATGATGATGATGATGATGATGATGATGATGATGATGATGATGATGATGATGATGATTCAAATATGTAATCATTATTATATATTATATGAGCATGATATAAGGCAATTATTTCACTCACTTCAATTTGAATAATTAATTTCTCGAGGCAACGAGTTCTCACGCAAAAAAGGCTTCTTTTTAAATGAGGTAGGTAATATTTTATATTTTACTGACGTATTTTTTGCCGTCTATCACTTTCCTCAAATCTGTGCATCCAGCGACCTAGTAAGTACTAAGTAAAGACTGTCCAATTTAATTCTGGTAGGTATAGGTAGGTACTTAGTTAAACTCTCCGTATCAAATTTTCTTAACTACTTTTTTCAAGCGTTCGTCGCCTGCCCAGTGCCCACGTTCTCCAAGAGGCCTGTTAATTTCTAGTTGTACACTATAAAAACTTGCTCGTAACTTGCTAAGGCTCAAACAGATGCTAAGCGGGACGGCAGCGAGGCGCGAAAAGTCAAGTTTCTGAAAATACAAAAGCTAATATTTTCCAGTGTGGATCGCCCGCGCCGCGTCCTCAAGCTGTCGTAGTATGGAGTGTTTCATACAATTTCTTGTTACAATAATATCTTCCGTCGCGCGTTGTGTGTTCCAGGCTTTAGGACGTCTACTCGACACGACTCCACTAAATATCAGTTTTTGTATGTCCAGAAATTCGGCAAATTCTAAATTGTTCCGGTTTTTATTGATTCTTTGATTTATTACTTGTTCCACCAAATTAATGTGGTTTAATAGGATCTTTTAGTATTATATAAACCTATAATAATAAAATCGTAGACTTGCCGTATCTGTACATTAAAGATTTTTGAAAAATAATAACTGGGGGATGTTAGGGATAAGTAATAGAAAGTAAAAAAGCTATTTTTGAAATTTTTGTCTGTTTGTCTGTTTATCTGTTTGTCTGTTTATCTATTTGTCTGTTTGTCTGTATGTTTGTGCGCGCATCTCGCAAAAACTACTGAATGGATTGAAATGAAACTTGGTATGATTTAAGTTCATACTACGGAGTAACATATAGGATCCTTTTTATCCTGAAATTCAGCACGGTTCTCTTGGGAGAGGGGATGAAAGTCAAAATGTGTACTTAGCTGTAATTCATTAACGCGTGGTCCGATTTCATTCATTCTTTTTTTGTTAGAAAGGAGAAAGATTACTGGCTAATCTCTCAAAAGGTTGGATCGATTTTGATGGGACTTTCACTGGCGGATGTTTACATTTTGATCTACCTAAACATCCGCCCGTGAACTTTTAACAGTTTTTAGCAAGGTATGAGCTCAAAGGAGCTTAGGAAAGACAAAATGATTCCCACAGGATGTTTGAAAACCAATATCCACGCGAACGAATTCGCGGGTTTCCGCTTGTATTATATAAACCTATATTTTATAAAAGCATTTATCTACCTATGTACAACAAACACGAGCAATCTGTGTTTTAAAAGCATCTTCGATTTCCGGTTTAATTTTCCTAATAGCTAGCTAGGTACCTAAAAAACAAGTAGATATAAGGGTGATTATCGATTTTCGTTTTAATTTCGCAGTTTTGAAAAAAAAAAATTTTTTCTTTTTATTATTATTTTTTGTATATACACTTATAGATTACAGTATGAGAAAAAATTACATGTACAAGGCCTCTTCGTAACTCTAGCAGTTTTCCGGAAAATTAATGGAGTGTAATGAACCAGTGGAAAGAAATGAAAATCACTTGGAATGTAATGACCTATCGTCGGATAAAAATGAATTCAGAAGCTTTTTAGTAGCCCATCTTTGATTATTTTATGAAATAATGAACAATTATATGAAAAAAACGAATAAAATTGAAATAAAATCTAAACCTTGAGTTTAGATTAACAGTAAACAAGCATAATCATTTTAAATAAATTAAAAAAATGAATTAAAAATTTTAGATTTGACGAGGCTGGTCTTGCAGAAATTTTACGTCTCAATCTTTGTTAAACCGAGTTAAGTAGTCGCCTTGTCTGAGGAGATAGGTTTGACAATAATTTGATTGGTTTCTGTAATTTCAGGTGAAATATTTTTAGTTTAATTCTCTTTTTGAGGAACTTCATGGGTATCATTGACCAATACTTATCTCTTTAACTTTATTTTGCCCCCTCTTTTTTTATATTTCAAAGAGATTTTTTCTGTTCATGTTGTGATCAAGCGGACATTTCAATGATGCTGCGAATCTTTTTCTGTTCTTTTCTTAAAAAGTAATTTTTTCGCTATTTTTCTTTCTTAATTTTAATAATTCCTGAATTGTTTTTTTTATTTCTCTTAATTTTGGCGTTTTCTGGCTCTATCTTTAGCTAACTTTTCTTCTTTTGTAAGTTTTTTCTTTGTTTTACTCATGTCCACTTGTTTTTTTGGAACGGAATGGATATAAATGAACTGGAAACAAATGACCAAATCGATTTTAAATTTAAAATACTCGAGATACGTGAATGCATAAAATCTCCGAAATAGAACTCTGAATAGAAACAAAACATAAATCCTAGTAGTAAATCTAGAAAAAAATAAAAAAATTAAGTCACGTTGAAAATCGATGGAACGTAATGAACTCTACCGCGTGACAAAATACTTCTGACTACTCGCGAATGCAATTTTTTTGTGTTAATTGAAAGATCACCATACTATAACAGAACAGCAGCGGTACTAACTGAGACGCCGGATACGCAGGAGGGTAAATCGTTGCTGTACACGTTTGAACACGTCGTGAAGTAGCGATTCCATTACCAGGGAACGTAATGACCGTTTGCGATTGACAAAATTAAAAGTTGGATTATTTCAGGGTTAGAATGGCTTTATAAATTACAAAGGGTAAACAGTCTAATCTTATATCATTGTTTAATTTGAAAAACAAATTAACTAATTCGTTTGACGCACACGAATTGAGTAAAAAAATATGTAATTCAATAGATGGGCATTTGCACACGGAGATTAATGACTTTTTCACAGGATTTTCCTAATTTTCTTTTTACCCTGAGCATTCAGCCCTTTTGTAATAGGATGCCTTCTTGCATCGTTTGTGTCTTAACAAGATAATCAAAACCATTTTTTCCATAATAGATAAAACATAGCGATTTTAGCCTTTGCAAGGTGTTTCGAACGAAAATCGATAACCACCCATAAACATGGATTTGGTAGATTAATACATCTGTGAATTTTTTCTGTAACATCGAGCATTTCCAAATATAGTCCGTTTCAATAGAGTTGAGCTAAAATGTAAACCAACACACCTTTTTGCTAAAAAACTACAGAATGGATTGAAATTAAACTTGGCACGATTTAAGTTTATACTACAAACTTAAATCGTGCCAAGTTTCATTTCAATCCATTCTGTAGTTTTTTTAATCCCCGACGCAAAAACGACGGGGTGTTATAAATTTGACGTGTCTGTGTGTGTGTGTCTGTCTGTTTCCCTGTGGCGCTCAAACGGTTGGACCGATTTGAATGCGGTTTTTTTGTTTGAAAGGTGAATTAGTCGAGAGTGTTGTTAGCTATGTCTGAAGAAAATCAGTCCAAGATGGCCGCCGCTACAAAATGGCGGATTATTTATTTTTTCACAACTCCCTTAATATGGGTATCAAATGAAAGGACTTGACTAGTAGAGTAGCACTATTGCAAATCCGAGATGGCCGCCACCAAAAATGGCGAATGTCGGGGGTTTTTTAAATTTTTAATTTATACTTGTAGCAAAAAGGTGTGTTGGTTTACATTTTACTCAACTCTATTGAAACGGACTATACCTTCCGATATAATTATAATGTACTCTGACTAAACCATAGGATCGAATTAGTTAGTAATAGGCACCGAGCATAATATTAATATAATTATTCTGAAAACTACGAAAACGTCATAAAGTCTGAACAATTTAGGGCTCATTTTATTACATGGTCTGTAAACATTTTAACTTTAACATGTATTTATTTAGAAACTAAGCGCTACAAAGTTTACCAAAGAGGCCGAAAAAGTGTCCATTACCACACAAGCGACAACATTATGAGTCTCAATATTACCAATCGAATTCCTACGCATTTCATTAAGCCCTTTGGAGAGCGAGTTTTTAGAGGGCCAAGCCATAAATCCTAACATTTCCTATAACCTCCACACTTTTTGTCTCTGATAATGAGTACATTAGCATACAAATAGAATCCACGTCCCTATCAAGGCGACTGGTTACAATCGCTATCAAAATGCGTGTTGTTCTTGCAATTTTCCGTTTTGTACGTAAATCGAAATAATAGCATCTCCGTACATATCTAAGTACCTCTATAGGTGTGGCAAAATTTACATCATATTATTTAGATAAAATTAAATCAATCAATCATGCTATTGATTTGCATAAGTATGAGAAATCATGATTAGACACTTAACAAGACTCTATGTTATAATGTTCCTATCAACTTCCCATCGATTTTTATGATGAGAAGGATTAATGTGTGCAAAGGGTAAGGTCTCAATTATTACTAACTTCAAATAAACTTAAAAGTACTTTTGAATCGTCAATTGAATCTACCACTGGTTCGGAATGCCGTTCCAACCGAGAAGAACCAGTAAGAAACTCGGCGGATGCTCTTTTTAAAAATAACAATCTATACTTACTTTAAGTAATATAATAAAGCGGAAGAGTTTGAACGCGCTAATCTCAGGAACTACTGGACCGATTTCAAAAATTATTTCACCGTTGGATATGTAAGTGATCCTTGAGTGCTATAGGCTATATATGTACTACGGGCAAAGCCGGGGCGGACCGCTAGTATAACAATATTTTATGTATACGATTCAAATGCCGTCTCGTGCATTGCTGGAACAAGTTAAATCCATGCTTTTTTATCATTTATATAATCTTCAATTGTATAATATGCTTTTTTATGAGCATACTTTTAATAGAGTTCTTAGTCACCGAAAGTCACCATAGTACAATACTCGATGACTGAATCGCAATCGATTTCCGTGATAGGGCTCTAAGTTTTGGTCCCAGTTATAATTGAGGCAGGCGCCCCGCTGGCTTGCTTTCTTTGTGATCGAGCCGAACAGCAACCGATACAATATTATGTATGCGGACGATCGCTTTACAAACATTGGTCGACCGTCGATGGCTACGTGCATGTATGCCTTGATTTGTTCATTAACCGGAGGAAATTGGTAGCAAGTGCGCAATGTCTTTGTCAAGTGAGAATCGAGTTCGCCGAGTGGCCAAACCAGTATTTGAACCGATGCAATTATTTTATAGAGATGCCTAACCGCGTTGGGCGTTAAAGTTGCAATTTTTTTATTATGGTAGGTACCTACATTATAAAAACTTAAACAAAATTACACCGACGAATAAAGAAATTGAAGAGCGAAAATATTTCCCGGGGAAAATTTTTGAAAGTAATGTAATTAACAGATTTTGAGTAGGCACCAAACGTAAAATGATGGTATGCGATTTTCTGTTTGTTCGGCGCTGACTCAAAGTTAGACTTGACATTTGATCGATAACATTAAATAGAGAGATCGAAACATACTGAAGCCTTCTTCTTGCACGACAACTGGCTCACTAGAGTTAGTTCCAAATGTCAATGTAGATGGAAACAGCTGTGGTACACCACATAAATTAACAGTAAAGTTAAGCTCGCAGAAAAAGTCTTTTTTTTAACCCCCGACGCAAAAACGACGGGGTGTTATAAGTTTGACGTGTCTGTGTGTGTGTGTGTGTGTGTGTGTGTGTGTGAGTGTGTGTGTCTGTCTGTTCCCCTGTGGCGCTCAAACGGGTGGACCGATTTGAATGCGGTTTTTTTTGTTTGAAAGGTGAATTAGTCGAGAGTGTTCTTAGCTATGTTTGATGAAAATCGGTCCAAGATGGCCGCCGCTACAAAATGGCGGATGATATATTTTTTCACAACTCCCTTGATATGGGTATCAAATGAAAGGGCTTGACTAGTAGAATAGCACTATTGCAAATTCAAGATGGCCGCCGCCACTAAATGGCGAATGTCGGGGGTTTTTTAAATTTTCAATTTACACTTGTTACACAAAAATTATTTACCTGCAGTTGTTTTGATTGCAGACATTGTAAGAGCACGTATATTCTTGGAAAGTCGTATTATGTTTTTTTAAAAAGCTATGTAGATATATAGAAAAGAAATAAACAGCATGCACCACGTTGGTTACTCCTACTAAGCTGTCAAAAAAATCAAATAGGCATATTTCTAACAGCTAATTAATGATTAATTTTCACCCAACTTAATATTCAAAGGCTACGAGAGATGCGATACTACAAGTCTCCTGTCATCACAGCAGATGGCTCAACAGATGGATGGATGGATGGCAATAAATAATGTTGTACAGGATACGACTTTTTTTGAACCCATCATTTTTAAGTAGGTAGGTACCTATGCCATATCGGTGTTTGATTTTCTCTTTTTGAACATGCTGATATTGAATGCTGATGCTTAATTTATCGGATTACTACCTACTTACGTATAGTATTTACTAGCGGACCCGGCAGACGTCGTCCTGCCCGCTATTAGCGCCACCTACCGGGTCCAATTTTTCTACTTATAAACCTTCCTCTTGAATCACTCTATCTATTAAAAAAAACCGCATCAAAATCCGTTGCGTAGTTTTAAAGATTTAAGCATACATAGGGATATAGGGACAGAGAAAGCGACTTTGTTTTATACTATGTAGTGATTAAGAGAACCTCGAGTGGTCCCGAGCGCGCTTTTAAACGCAGTTTGATTTTTAACAATAAAAAAATCAAACTCAATAAAGTTTTGCGGTTTTTATCCACACCATAAAACATGTACACAGATATTACTTTGTAGAGCGTGTCTACAAAATTTCATTGAGTTTAACAGATGTTTTTTATCAAAAAACCAGCCTAGTGCGTGGCGGGCCACGCGCAGTGTAGGGTTCCGTAGTCACAATCCTCGAAAAACAGATAACTCCTTAACCTGTGAACCCTACTTAGCCATGATAGTTTTCCTTTAAAATTGATTATATATACTACTGCTGTGAATTTTTTCAAGTTCCTATATACTGCCATTTGGCTGATAAAGGGGGGACACTTGACTCTAATAAAAATTAGCACTTATAACATCATATTTTACAAACGGATCTAGAAATCGAAAAATGATGCTACCACACCCACAGTTTTTTTAAAAACCTATTCAACGATACCCCACACTATGGGGTAGACGAGAAAAAAAATATTCATCCCCACTTTACATGTAGGGGAGCTACCCTAAAAAAAAATATTTATCAAAATTTTATTTCACCAGTTTGTCACCAATTAATATTTATACCCATGCCAAATTACAGATTTCTAGCACTAATAGTCTCTGAGATTAACCGAGGACGGACGAAGAGACGGACGGACGGACATGGCGAAACTATAAGGGTTCCTTGTTAACTACGGAACCCTAAAAAGAAATCAAACTTCATTTGAATGGAGCACGCTAGGGAGGAACATCTCGTAAGACTCTTGTTGTAATATCTATGCCGTCTTAATTCCTCATCACACCCTAATAGGTCATCATCATCATCATCAGCCCATTTCCGTCCACTGCTGGACGTAGGCCTCTCCCAGGGTGCGCCATACCGTCCGGTTCTCTGCCTTTCGCATCCAATCCCGACCAGCGACCCTTTTAAGGTCGTCGGACCACCGAGCCGGCGGGGGTCTTTCTACGCTGCGCTTGCCGGTTCGCGGTCTCCACTCGAGGACACGTCTGCTCCAGCGGCCATCGGTCCTCCGACAGATGTGACCTGCCCACCGCCACTTCAACGAGCTGATCCTGCGAGCTATGTCCGAATAATCTCATTTCTGATTTTATCCTTCAAAGAGACTCCAAGCATAGCTCGCTCCATAGCCCGTTGAGCGACTTTGAATCTGGGAACAAGTCCCACGGTCAGTGTCCACGTCTCGGCTCCATATGTCTAATAGGTAATTCATGCCTAAGCTAAGTATTTTTAAAAGTCTACTACACTTCGAGACGTTAGAAAATTCTAAGCGACTCATCTTTATGAGTCCCCTTTTATCAGGCAGCTATCAATACAACACTAATGAGCATTTTTATTCCTTATTGAGTGTCAAGCCATTTATTGCAATGGCCGTATAATCACCCCTCGTTTACATGCGCCGGTGCAACCCCTGCTGTTTCGCCCCAAACAGGATTATGGATGTTTTATTCCGTTGGGCCACTCTGAGCTTCTAACTAAACAAGTATAAATTAGAAATTTAAAAAACCCCCGACACTCGCCATTTTGTGGCAGCGGCCATCTTGGATTTGCAATAGTGCTATTCTATTAGTCAAGCCCTTTCATTTGATACCCATATTAAGGGAGTTGTGAAAAAATATGTAATCCGCCATTTTGTAGCGGCGGCCATCTTGGACCGATTTTCATCAAACATAGCTAAGAACACTCTCGACTAATTCACCTTTCAAACAAAAAAAACCGCATTCAAATCAGTCCATCCGTTTGAGCGCCACAGGGGAACAGACAGACACACACACACACACACAGACACGTCAAACTTATAACACCCCGTCGTTTTTGCGTCGGGGGTTAAAAATTAACATTAATTCCAATGGACGTGCAAATATTTAGAGCCTGTCCAGTTTTGTATTTAGCTCTAGTATCTCGGGAACGAGTGTCTACGCGCGAGTCGACTCGCGCGTATAACGCCTCATCCTGGACAGGCTCTTAGGGGTAAAAAAACGCGCCCGACTTCAACCTACATATGTACGTGTACGAACAAACATATTTTAAATAAGTAAATACCTACTTTGTATCGGATTTGAAATCGGTTTTTTGAAGAAGAAAAAATTTAAGCTTTTCAGTCAAGTTTATATTAATTCACAATCGACAGTTCCTGAATCCTCACAGCTTAGAATTGCAGTATATGTACCCTTCAGGAGTCAGGAGTTCTCAGATATTTTATCATAACGAATTAGGTTCAGAATAGGTACTTATACATATATGTATCTATTAAGTAGATATATTAATATCCTAAGTATTATTATTATTAGTGCGTTTCCTATATTCATTTTACGCCACAGCTATAAACTCCATGCTAATTTTATTACAGAAAACTTGTATGCAAACTTATATGTTACTCACGTTACTCTATACAGGTGCCTGTGTACCTTATTAGGTGTCAGGCTTTACTATTTTATAGGAAACTGCGTGATACTGTAAAGGTATACGCTCACTTGTCAGTGCCGTACGCGTTTATTCTTAGTATGTTGTTCGCCTATTCGCCTTAACTAGCATACCACTCCTTACATTTTAAATATTTATGTGTTTTGAATATTTCTCTACTTTGTGCCTACTACATAATATGTAGTACTTACTATTATTATAATAGGCACTAATTATTACAAATTGTATCAACCTAAATAAATATCTACTTACTCTGACTTTGAAAAGAAACGAAACCAAGCTAATCCACTAGACTACAACCTTAGTCTCAAAAAGATTAATCTCAAAACTACCAGACCCACCAGTCTCGATATGATTGTGTTCATTCATGATTACTTCTGATCGACTGAGACTTTTCTACTATTGACCATGAAAGGTATAGTTTTAGCACACCCCCGACACTTCATATAAGCCAGCGTATCACTGACATAAAGAACTCTATACGCAAATCGAGATGTGCAAGGACGAGCCGTACGCAGTAGGTACAGCTGCCGTATTGCTGCGTTGCGGACGACGCGACGCGACGCGACGGCGCGTACGATTTGGGGGAGTGAGTGTCGCTCTTTACATAGTAATAGATTTATTAGAAGACAAAGTTCCAAACTCTGAAGTTTTGAGAAGATCGACAATGGACGGTATGGAAGCCTTGATATTGAAAAGGCAACTTAGATGGTGTGGGCACTTGGCACGCATGGATGACACCAGACTACCGAGAGCAGTTTTTTACTCTGAGCTTAGTACTGGCAAACGTAAATCTGGCGGTCAATACTTGCGTTTCAAGGATGTCCTAAAACGTAACTTTGCATCGTGCAATATATCCACGGACAATTGGGAACAGATCGCGTTACAGAGATCGAAATGGCGAAAACTGATAGACGACAACTGTAAAATGTTTGAAAAAATGCGTTTAGAACACATTGACGTAACGCGCCATCTAAGGAAGACTAGGCCAAAGCCTTCTTATTCTTACACTTATAACAGTAGCGGTCAACTTTTCTGCGAGTCGTGCAATCGAACTTTTAAGACTAAGTTTGGCTTCGCTAGTCACATCCGCGCACATTCCAGGAGATAAAGCCAAAGTGTCGCCGTTGACGGTCGACACGTCAAGGAGGACATCAATAGATTTATATCTACTATACTTTGGTTTTAGCAAGATTATAATGTAACATATGAACAGATAACAAACCGTAGAAAAGATAACAAATTCGACCAATAGCAACAATTCATCATCTCGACATCATCATAACATCACCAGTTTTGCTAATCATACAGGTACGATGCACATGCAAATGCCACTGGGTATTCACCTTTACTTGTTATGCGCCCGCGCAGCATCCCGCTGTGTCCGCGTAAACTAGATATTTTACTCCACACGGCCATAATATTAACGTTCCAATTAAAATTTCTATTAATACCAAGGACTCGATATTGCGTGCTGTCCGTTCGCCTTTAAATGAGCAGTAAATTATATCAATTATTTATATAGTTTTGCAATTAAAATTGGATTAATTAGTTCGCCATTATGTCTATGTAGGGAAATTGAACAATTAAAACGACGATAAATGGAAATGTTTTTATTTTAGTGTTAAGAGTTTTGTGAGAGCGTTGACTTGCTAATATTTTGAATTTAGTCCATTTTTCACACTGTAAGATTAGTCCTTCCCTTCTTACTATATTAATAACTAGATGATGCCCACGGCTTCGCCCGTGTGGATTTAGGTTTTTAAAAATCCCGTGGGAACTTTTGATTTTCCAGAACAAAAAGTAACCTATCTGTAGTAACCCGTCACCAAAACGGAAAAATTCCGAAGGATCCCCACGATTTCGGAATGCGATTCCTTACAGCATCAGGGTTGAGGAGTTGGATATGTACCTACTCGAGTTCATTCAACGATAAAGTCTTTACTTGGCACCCCCAATATCAATTTAAATAACAGTTCCTAAATCCCATTAGTTTTGGGGATCAGTTCCCCTACAGCATCAGGATTGAGGAGTTGGAATCCAAGTTTTTTGTAGAACAGTGTCGCAATGTTTCTCTATCGATTAAAAAAAAAATTACGCAAATCGGTTCAGAAATCTCGGAGATATCGGTGTACATAGGTAAAAAAACACAACTCCTCCTATTTTGAAAGTCGGTTAAAAAAGTAGCCTATGTTACTCCCTGGTTAATTCTCTACTTGTATGTGAAAGTCCCGTCAAAATCGGTTCAGCCGTTCCGAAGATTAGCCCGTTCAAACAGACAGACAGACAGACAGACAGACAGACAGACAGACAAAAATTTTAAAAACGTGTGATTCGGTTATGGTACCGTTCAAATAACCATATGAGCTTAATATGAGGTAGTTATTTCGTTATTACAGACAGACACTTCAATTTTATTTATTAGTATAGATATACAATTATTACTGGGGTTCTAGGGTTACTTTTAACGTTACTAAAGTTAAATTTAACTTAAAAGTAGTGATAGCCACTTCGGGTTCGGTCTCTCTCTTTCGGGGGGGGGGGGGGGGGGGGGAGGAGTTCGATTCCCGGCATGCACCTCAATTTTGCTACGTTATGTGCGTTATTATTATCGAGCTGATATTTGATTGATTGATGATTTGAGTTTATACTCCGAAATTAAACACGGTTGCCTTGGGAGAGGGGATGAAAGTTAAAACGTGTATTTAGCTGTAATTCATTAACGCGTTGTTCGATTTCATTCATTCTTTTTTTGTTAGACGGTAGTACTTTAAATATACTGTCCCGTAAATATTTCACGTCATAGGTTTTTTAGTTCAGAAATGACAGACATTACAACCCTCACTAGGTATTGGGTTCAAAAAACTTGGGACCCGGATCTTTGAACGTACGGCTCATTTTAAACTGGTGTGCGTTTGAATTTATGTTTGTCGGTCTGTCTGTTTGTTCCAGCTAATCTCCGAAAGTACTGGATCGATTTTAATGAAACTTTCAATGTTATAAGACTCAACTTAGGCTACATTTAGTTTAGGTACAAAAAAGGATTATGGGATCCAATCCGATCCTATATAAAAACCTATATCTACGCGGACGAAGTCGCGGGGATCAGCTAGTCGATAATAATAACACACATAACGATTCGAATCCTGCCAATTCCGCAATTTTAAATGGACATAAAAATGTACATAGAAATTATATGAGTAAGTACCTAGTACCTACCTATATTAGAAAGTGTAGGTAAACACTTCTGCAAAATTATATTAGGTGAATAGGAATCTTCTACACAAACTCGTATCACAGGCCACATCATCACTTTCCATCAGGTGTGATTGTAGTCAAGCGTGTGTTTATAGTTAATGAAAAAATTAGTAATTTCAGAAAAGTAAATATAAATCTAGCTTTAATATCCTAGTGAGGAGGGAGGGGGTTTTGTATCCTTCGAGGACAGCTCAGCGGTAGAGCTGTAAAAAGAGAAAACGAAGAGACAAACAGACATACACACAGACAGATAGAAAGTTAAGCAAATGTCACTTTCGTCCTAATATTCAGTATGTATATTTATTTCCTTATTTATTTATTTTACCTTTTTTTTCCTTATAAGAAAATAAGAAAAAACATTCTAGCATAGTTAGTACCTAATTAAAATAATTAATTGTTGCTAAAATAAAGGATAATTCTAGATAATATTGTATAATTACCTATTATTAATGCAAGGTTAGATAAGAATACTATGGGAAAGTAAATTTTCATTAAGATGATAATTATCTAATTATATTGTGGAGAATTGTTATAACTACTTTTCCCTGTGCCTTTTGTTTTTAGGGTTCCGTACCAACGGGAAAAACTGGATATTATGTATATCTAATTTCTATATATTACCTATGTAGGTACCTACCATATACTATATTTAAACAATACAACGATATATGTATTATGATTACAATAAATGAAATGAAATGAACAATAAACACCGAAACCACACCGAAACTGTCGATTCATAATGTACCTACTTACTTAGTTTGTAAGCTGTGACCAAAAGTTTTTTTTTTTTTAGTTTTTTTTTAAGTTTTTATAGTTTTTTAGTTGGTTATGTAAACGAAACCTTATGTGAGCGAAGCCCGCCTCGAATCACTGAAAATAAGTTCGCAAATAATTGTAGGTGAGAATTTTTTTTTTTCAAGGACACTTTTTGACGACCGATAGCATATTATGAAGTACCTATCTACATTATTGATCGAGGAAAAAGGGACATAAAAAGATAGAGCTTCAATAGCGCAACGGTCGACGACGTTCAAACTACATCCGTTACACTATTGTCGTAAGTACCCAGCACAAGTTTTCACTTAACTGGAGGGGAAAGGGGATACTGGTTATATTCATTACTAGCTGACCCCCGCGACTTCGTCCGCATGGATATACGTTTTTATATAGGATCGGATTGGATCCCATAATCCTTTTTTGTACCAAAACTAAATGTAGCCTAAGTTACTCCATATAACATCACTTATCTGCCATTGAAAGTGTAATGTATGTAGGTTTTATATTGATTTTAGTTGTTACTTGTCAGTGGAGTCTTCTGTTCTTTTTGTTATGTCAATTAATAAAAATTAGTTTCCTAACAAATTTATAGTGGCGACGAGGATGGGATTTTGTAAAAAAAAATATGATGGCTTCTCCCGGTAAGATATCGGAATTTGATATGGTAAACGGGAATTGGAACTCATACTGTGAGCGTTTGGAAATGTATTTTGTGGTTCACGCCGTCAAAGAAGAATTGAAAGTGCCGACGTTAATATCAGTCGTCGGGGACAGGGCATACGAATTGATGGTGAACCTCTGCAGCCCGATTAAACCACAAAATAAAATTTTCACGGAGTTGGTGAAAATAGTTGGGGATCATTTGCAACCTAAGCCATCGATATTAGCCGAACGTTTTCGATTTAGACAAAGTCGACAGCGGGAATCCACCTCGGTATCACAATATGTAGCTGAACTTAAACAATTATCGCGGTTTTGTGATTTCGGTAACAACCTAAACGAAAACATGAGAGACCAGTTTGTATGCGGGTTACAGAGTGACGTCATTCGTCAAAGACTCTTTGCCGAGGAAACGCTGGATTTCGCTCGTGCAGTCAAGTTGGCAACGACATTTGAAGCAGCGGAGCGCAACGCCCATGCCGTGGAGACCGGAGGGGCGGGTAGCGGGATAACATCGGAACCGGGAACGATAGGAGAAAAGGGTGACGGCGAAGCGTCGGCGAAAGCGGTACATCGTTTTCAAGTCAGTGAGTGTGTACGGTGCGGGGATCGGCGGCACGGTAAAGACGGTTGCCCTTATAAATTTTTTGAGTGCAGCCGGTGCCGACGGATTGGGCATCTACGGCGTCGGTGTCCAGAGGATCCTGGGACACAGACGGCCGGGCAAATTGCGGCAAGCGGTTATAACCAGTCGCGGCGCGGCGGGCGCAGCACCGGAGCGCGTTGGGGAGACGCAGCAGCGCGCGGAGGGCGCGGCTCGGGCAGGAGGTCGTCGCGAGGCCCGGCCGGTTACGCGGCAGGCACGAACCATCTCCAAGATGAAGACTCGGCTCGAATGGAGCCGGTTGCATCGAATGACATCGAGGACGACGAACCTGTTTATCAGATGTCTCTGAGGAACTATAAACCGGTTAGCTTAGTGTTATCGTTAGACGATAAGCCTTTGAGTATGGAAGTCGACACTGGTTCTGCATTGTCATGTATAAGCAAGCAGACATATGACAAATTGTATAAATACCTACCATTAAAATCGTGTCGGTTAACTTTGTCATTTTATGATGGAACAAAAATAAAACCTCTAGGGTATATTTCGATGAGAGTGAAGTATAAAGATCGCATGAAAATGTTAGATTTGTACGTTATCGATAATGGAACGACGTCATTGTTGGGGCGGCAATGGTTAGCCGAATTAAATATCGAAGTACCTAAGTGCAAAATAAATAACTTACAATTGCAGGGCTCCGTTAAGAGTAGTTACGCGGAGGAAATATTTTCCAGGTTTGGTGAATTAGTGGACGGCGGGCTGGGGTGCTTCACGGGCGGGCGCGCGACGCTGCGCGTGCGGGAGGGCGCCGTGCCCGTGTTCTGCCGCGCGCGGCCGCTCGCCTACGCGCTGCGGGAGCGCGTGGACGCCGAGCTGAATGCCATGCTGCGCGCGGGCGTCATCGAGCCCGTCGACACGTCGGACTGGGCCACCCCGCTGGTTATCGTGAACAAACCGGACGGTTCCATACGGATATGCGCCGATTATAAGACTACTTTAAATCGTTTTTTGTCTGTCGATAAATATCCGGTTCCGAAAATAGAGGATTTGTTGGCTAATTTAAACGGGTGTAAGTATTTTAGTAAGATCGATCTATCTCAAGCTTATAACCAAATCGAGTTGGATAGTAATTCGAAAGAATATACGGTTATAAATACTCATATAGGTTTGTTTCGATACAATAGACTCGTATTCGGTTTAGCTTCGAGCCCAGGCATTTTTCAGAGAATAATGATAAATCTCTTTAAGGATATTCCGAATGTTGTAACTTTTTTGGATGACATCTTAATCGCAAACTCATCGGTCGATGAACATAAGGAGACATTGAATAGGGTGCTGACCAGGCTTAAGGATTCCGGTTTTAAAATTAAAAAAGAGAAATGTGTATTTTTCGAGAAACGAGTAAAGTATTTGGGGTACATAATAGAGGATAACGGTATTCGAGTCGATCCAGATAAAATCGAACCTATTTTGAATTTGGCTGAGCCAAAAAATATTACGGAATTGAGATCATTTTTAGGCATGGTAAACTTTTATGGTCGATTTATTAGAAATTTAAGTAGTCATCTATCACCGTTTCATAATTTATTAAAGAAAGGTCACGCTTGGTATTGGGGAGAAAAGGAAAAGAGTTCATTCATTAAAATTAAAAAGTTGGTGTCGGGTTCTGCGGTTTTAGCGCATTATGACGTCAATCAGCCGGCTATAGTAACGTGCGATGCGAGCGCGCACGGGTTGGGCGCGGTGCTGGCACAGCGCGCCGCCGGCGGCTGCGAGCGCCCGGTCGCGTTCGTGTCCAGATCGCTTACGGCTGCAGAAAGGAATTATAGTCAGATTCAAAAAGAAGCTCTTGCGATTATTTTTGCCGTTAAGAAGTTTCATCAATACTTATACGGGCGTCGTTTTACACTGCGTACGGATCACAAGCCTCTAGTGAGTATTTTTGGAGCTGAATCGGGCATTCCGAATATGACGGCTAGCAGGCTTCAGAGGTGGGCTTTAATTTTGTCAGCGTATGACTTTTCAATTGAATATGTGAGTACAGATAAGAATACGGCCGATTGTTTGTCTAGAATGATTGCAGCGCATAGGGAAAATCGTGAGTCTCAAACGATCGAATGTCCCGAGCAGACATATTTACATTTTGCTTCGGAAGCTTTATTACTCGATTACGAGAAATTAAAAAAATATACTTGTCGAGATCCCATCATGGGACGAGTGCTGAGTTACGTTCGGGACGGTTGGCCAGCCGAGGTAGATATAAGGGAATTACGGCCATATTTTAACCGTCGGAAGGAATTGTATAGCGAATTAGGTTGTCTCATGTGGGGCCATCGAGTCGTGGTGCCGGTCGAGTGTCGCGACAGAGTGTTGAAAGAGCTTCACGACACCCACATGGGTATAGTGAAAACGAAGGCACTAGCGAGGAGCTATGTATGGTTTCCGGGAATCGATGAAGCGTTGGAGGCGATGTGCCGCGCGTGCGAGGTGTGCGCCGCGGTGGCGGACGCGCCGCCGGCGCACGCGCCGCACATGTGGCCGTGGCCGGGCCGGCCGTGGACGAGACTCCATATAGATTGCTTGGGTCCCATCGCTGGGGTTACGTACATGGTGGTGGTCGACTCATGTTCGAAATGGATAGAGGTCATAAAAATGAGGTCGATCACAGCGAAGACTGTAATTAATGAATTGAGAGAAATTTTTGCTAGATTTGGTCTTCCGAAGCAAATAGTTAGTGATAATTTTGCATCGTTCCAGAGTGCAGAGTTTGGAAATTTTTTGAGTAAGAACGGTATCGAACAAATATTTTCCGCACCGTATCATCCATCCTCTAACGGCGCTGCGGAAAATGCAGTTAAAATATGTAAACGGGTCATAAAGAAAGCTCTCATACAAGGGGTCGAAGTGGACACGGCTCTATGTCGTTTTCTATTGCTATATCGGAACACCGAGCATAGTACGACAGGAGAGAGCCCGGCCAAATTATTACAAGGCAGGTCGTTGCGTACGCGCCTGGACAAATTAAAACCGGACCGAGACGATTCGGTTCGATCTGCTCAGGCGCGGCAACAGTTTGCCGCGGGGGGGATAGAGAGGTCGGTCGAAGTCGGAAGCAAGGTTTGGTATCGGAACTACAGACCGGGCGATAAATGGTTACGAGGGGAGGTAATAGGGAAATGTGGGAGCACAAATTATAAAATACTTACACCTGAGGGAACCGAGATTCATAGGCATATCGATCAGATTAAGAAACGGTCGGAGAGCAATGCGAGCAGCTCGGATAATTTTGAAGCTGGTCACGATAGAACGACATCAGCGGGGCGGTCCAGGGGCGCGATGGTAGCGGTGGCGTTGAGTTCGGTGTCCGGGGAGGGACAGCGAGAAGCGGGCGCGTCGCCGCCTCGCGCGGCCGCGACGCCGGCTCCGAGCGCACAGCCCGAGGCGGCGACGCTACCCGGGGCGGTGCGGACGACGCTGCCCGGTGAGAGCCGCCAGCCCGTGCGTAAACGATTGCCACCCAAACGTTTTGGCATTGATGAGTTATTTTAATTAATAGTAGATTTAAGTAATTAAGGATTTGATGTTGTATTAAATTATATTGTTAGTTAAGAAGGGAGGTGTAATGTATGTAGGTTTTATATTGATTTTAGTTGTTACTTGTCAGTGGAGTCTTCTGTTCTTTTTGTTATGTCAATTAATAAAAATTAGTTTCCTAACAAATTTATAGAAAGTTCCGTCAAAATCGATCCAGCCGTTTCAGAAATTAGCTGGAACAAATAGACAGATCGACAAACATAAATTTAATCGCACACCAGTTTGAATAATACGTTCAAAGATCCGGGTCCCAAGTTATTTGAACCCAATAAATATCTGTCATTTCTGAACTAAAAAACCTATGACCTTGAAATATTTACGGAACAATACTTAAAGTACTACCTTTCTAACAAAAAAAGAATGAGTTAAATCGAACTACGCGTTAATGAATTACAGCTAAATACACGTTTTAACTTTCTTCCCCTCTCCCAAGGGAACCATGCTGAATTTCGGGATAAAAAGTATCCTATGTCCTACCTCGGAGTATAAACTCATATCGTACCAAGTTTCATTCGAATCCATTCAGTAGTTTCGGCGTGATGCGCGGCCAAGATACAGGCAGACAGACAGACAGACAGACAGACAGACAGACAAAAATGAAACAAATTGCAGTTTTGGCTTCAGCATCGATTATAGAGTGCCCTCCAATAAAAAATTTCAAAATATCTTCAATGTACAGAATTGGATCTGTTACAGTTTTATTATATTATAGATATAGAAGATAGATAGATGGCTAATATTTTAAGATTATACATATAAATAGACCTGCCTACTTCTCATTTGTAACGCAAATGTCTCGTAATAGTACCTACCCAGTCGTCAAGTATAAACAAAAAATAAATGGCGGCCACAATAAATGATGGCAACACAATAAATAAAGATGGCGTAGTGCCGCGAGCGAGCTTCGATTAAACGTTAACTAGAACGAATAGCTTCTAGGACATCTGGATATTGCTAACGTGCGTTGAGTTTAGGGCTGCCGTATTCTAAGATGAAGTCTTAAATTCTCTAGGAAGTCGTTATAAAATTCAAAACTATTTATTCCTACCTACTTGACATGTCATAAGAGTCACAAGGTGACTCTTGGCAAGACTAACACCGGTTCGGAAAGCAGATTCCGCTGAGAAGAACATGCAGAAACTTTGTAGTTGCTATTGCAATATTTTCGTTATATCATATGACGTATAACAATGTAACAGAGTTTTCCATTTCCACCATCTTGTAGGCATCTGAAAGAAATTAGAATAAAAAGAAAGATGATCCATGTGAAACATTTCAGTACCTACCTAATAGAATTGTAGGGTGTACACTAACTGGTAACTTACATTTACTGCTAAAAGTGAAAACCCTACCGAAAACCTCAGTAATTTAGTAGTCAACCCTAATTCTGCCGAGGGCGGAAAAGCACCCACAATTTATAGTTTTCAATTGTGATAAACGGATTGACAATTATTATTAGTATCTACCTATGTTTCACTCTAGATAGGTATAGGTATAGATCTCTATACCTATCTAGTATAGGTAGGTTAGAGATCTAGAGAGGTCTAGATTTCTAATCTAGAAATCTAACTGCCTACTCTACTCTAGTGAACATTTTGTTTACATTGTTTGCATAATATATTGCGTTTAGTTTAATTTAGTTGGTGCATAAGTAGGTATGCGTACATTATCATAAACTAGCTTCTGCCCGCGGCTTCGACCGCGTGAATTTTGGTTTTTCAAAAATCCCGAGGGAATTCCGTGGTTTTCAGGTTTCCGTTCCCGCTCACCAACCTTTCCAACCTTTATACCTACTTTCAAGGAAAGCTATAGCAATCTACCTATAGATGTAACTATAGATTTCGGTTTTTTTAAATCCCGTGGGAACTGTGGATTTTCCAGGATAGAAAGTAGTCTATGTGTTAAGTCAGGGCTTAATCTATCTCCATTTAAAACTTCAGTCAAATCGGTTCAGTAATTGCGGCGTTAGCGTGATTAGTGTGATAACTTAATTTTCTTTTTATGAAGATCGGTTTTTCTATGACGTTATTGCTTCTTTGGTCGTAATAACTATAAGTATACTTTTATTTGTTTACATAAGAAGACCTCATGCCTAGTGCGCCCTATACAAAGGGGAAATTAAGAAATTTCAAGTATAAGAAGAGAGTTTCAAGCTCAGTGAAATATGTGAACACGCTCTAGAATCTTAGCTAAGTAGGTATATCTGTGTCTGTGGTTTGTCAGATTTCCATGAAAATGGAAATGTAGTTTCAAAGTTACCTAAGTTACTAACAATATCCAATGAACTTATGCAAATGAAGGAAATATTTGGACACTTTATTAAGTAATGTTGGTATCTTTAAGGCGTACAGGGTGGAAATATTAAGTGTGCTCAGGCGATTTTTGTCAATAGAGATATTCAAAAGCCTAATATCGGTATTAAAAAAAATAATGAAGAGATTAAAAAGAATGATAAAATAATTTAAAATAATTAAACTTCTTTTATGAGTTTTATGGACATCCATAGTAAATGTTTGAGATTAATAAAAGTGATTATTATTGTCAATAATAGGTAATTTATTTAACCATAATATTATCTCTTTATAAACAGAAAATAATAATTACTTCTGTATCTATTTTATTGTTCGGATGAGAGTTTATCAAATAAAAAAATATCGAGTGACTGCATCGACCAGGCATCGACTGAATATTTCCGTAATTTTTATATAATTTTGTTCACCAGGCAAATTATTAATGCTGGTATGAAGTTTTTGATTATCCCTTATATTGAGTAGGTAAACGTTTGCCTGAGCACACTTAACGTTTGCACCCTGTATCTATAGGAGTAGATATATGATAATTAATTAATAGATATAGGTACATACAAAATTGCGATAAAATGATCGCGACGATATATTTCGTTGTGTAAACTAGCTAAACGTCGCGTAGGACGCGTAGAAGTAAAAATGTCGTGCGTGGGCGGGAACTCCGCCTCGGAGGGCGTAGGGAGGAACGCGCCAACGCACTCTAGAGGAGGGAAAGAGGACCAGTCGCGTTCACCACGGCCGAGTTAGCGCGCGTAACTTAGCGCTCGCGTTGCATTGCACCCGGCTGAATACGTGCCTTCCATTGCCTTACTACACTTATAAAAAAAAAAAAGTAACACGCTGAAAAAAATTGATGCAAAGATCAATGATAAAAATCTTATAAATATCGACGTCAGTGCAAAATCGCTACATAATAAACAAAACAAAAATTAGAAAAAAAAGTTGACTGTAAATAAATAAATTGCTTATCTGTGGTAAATAAAAAAAGTTGTGATCCAAAATGGAACTGCCATACAGACTGTCAAGTGCGTGATAATGAAGAGCGCGGTAGAGGGAACGAAAGTTTTAAAATTCGAAGTTCAAAAATGGACCTGACCACGAGACGCGGTGAAGATGGAACCGGGGAGATTGTGAACGGAACGGAACAGTGCCGGGAACTGAACGGAACCGTAAGTGATGTTACGGGGGTGGTGGAGGTGTCGAGAAAGACCAGTTCGTTCAGTATAAGGAATCTCGTAGGCGCTGAGGACTGCGATCGGCCTGCCGACGGGAACGGAAATCCGAGCGAGGGTGAGTTTAAATTTAAAAATGGAATATTGCAACTTTTTAAATACATTTTTTGGACATGGACGATGGTTTTTGTTCTATTAATATTTTTGAAGATAAAATTATTTGGTGACATAATTTTAATTAAATTAATTTTTTATGTTCTTTCTTGTGGTGCTATTACCTACCACTATTAGGTATACTACATATAGGTAGGTATACCTAATTAGTAAGTTTATTAAATATTCAACGTTTTATCAGAATACTCTACTCTACTTATAATGCAATGCTAGAAGGCTTTTATTTATTTACTCTACTTAACAATAAAAATTTCATTAGGTAGGTGCATATAAAAAACAAGTAGGTAGATACATAGATATTATTACTCATAGGTATATTATTTAAGTATTATTCTTATTTTAAATTATTTTTTAATTTGATACATTCCTTGTAATGACTAATAAGTTATTCTAGAGGTCATTTGGAACCGATTGAACCTAGTTCTGAAGTCTGAACTAAGTAGAGGTCAAAACAATAACTGAGCAAAATATTTAAAAATAAAACCGGCTAAGTGCGAGTCGGACTCGCGCACGAAGGGCACGAATGGTAGCACTATCTATAAAAACGGGAAAAAAATCACGTTTTTTGTATAGGAGCCCCCTTAAATATTTATTTTATTCTATTTTTAGTAATTGTTATAACGGCAACAGAAATACATCATCTGTGAAAATTTCAACTGTCTAACTGTCACGGTTCGAGAGATACAGCCTGGTAACAGACGGACAGACAGACAGACAGACGGACAGCGGAGTCGTAGTAATAGGGTCCCGTTGTTACCCTTTGAAAAATAAGTAGGTATCATTCAAGTGCCCTAACTGGAGTAGTTTTTTTTTCGTAAGTATATATTATAGAGTACGTAGGTACTTTATACGACAACCAGTCGTAAAATTTCAAAAAAAAATCTTAAATCCACCACTACTTGGAATATGTAGTAATTTTTGCTTAATTTTGGTTTTTTGATTGTCTAGGCTTTTCTTCCTCTCAAACGATAGATAGACGTCCAGTGCTATAGACATAGGCCTCTTGCAAGGATCACCACCGACCACTATCTTGTGCCGCTTGTATCCAGCGGCTGCCAGCGCTGCGATTGCCGGTGAGGGGTCGCAAATCGCAATTCTTACTTCGAACTATAACCCTGACGGAGAACTAGACTCCATATCTTCAGTTGATTCCAAATGACCTTTAGAATAGCCCCTTCCAAGAAATGAATAAGTATTTTATAATACGACTGTAGCGAATATAATTTAAATAACAAGAGACAGGTGCGGGGGTGTGGAGTTAGTCCATTTGGCAAGAAAAAATATGATTATGGGCTTCTCACAATATAATTTAAATTCTAAAAGATTAAGTTAAACGAACGAACTTCACCATGCACGCACTTAACAGTTGATATCTGGAAAACTACCGAACCGATTGTGATAAAACTTGCACTATTCCCTAAGTTGATGTAAATGTTAGCCAATAAAAAAATAGTGGTCACAATCCAAGCAATAGTTTCGGAGAAATCCGCGGACAAACATACATACATAAATACATCTATATTTTGTATATTTGTTTGGAAGCCCTTCTGCAAATTAACTGCAAATATTTATCTTATTATAATCTTATCATATTATTATGTAAATATTTTACAGTTCCAATAATATTTACACACCTACTGTTAAATTGATAATCTTCATTTTTGAAGTCGGTTAAAAATACCCGCACTTACCAACATATTCCGATCACGACTTTGCCTAATGAGCGTCGACTCTACATTTATCACGTATTTCACTTTATCACGGCGAACCTTAAAAAATTATGACCAATTTACGACTACAACTTCATGTACAGTATTACCACAGTTTAAAGAGATATTACAATGTTTTCGAGGGCCGTAATGGGTTTTCGCGTCCATAAAATACATAATTACCCATAGATATACACAATGTCAGCTGCAATGGAAATAATATGCGCCTCTTAGCCGCGGCGCTGGTGGTAAATTTTGAAGAAGATTTTAAAAAGCTTTTAAAAAGCCTATCTTACATATAACCCTTATCATACCCTACCATACCTACAACATATCTTGCAACCACCACCACTACAGCTTTTTTTTACGTCTCCACTACTGGGCACAGGCCTCCATAATCTTAGGAGAGAGGGATTTAGAGCTTAGACCCACCACGCTGCTCCAATGCGGGTTGGCGGGTTATCTTGCTACGTAGACATATTACTACGGAATACATATTATCATTTTAGCTCAAATATGTCGACTGGCTGTTTTTAAGGATGTTAGTCTCATAAAAATAAATACCGAATTGAAAACCTAATTTTTTTTAGTCTGTTAAAAATTATTATTTAAATATGTTCATTTTTTATCAAGCGAACATCATCGTTATCTCAGTATTTTAAAAGTTCAATTTCTGCGTTATAAGATCATCTCTTACAGGAAAAAGAAATGTTTTTAGAACCTAATGTAGAACCACCACTCTGTTGCTTCAAATCTGGTTGGCGGGCCTATTAAGTAACCTAACATTATTATTATTATTATCTATCCTACCTTAAATCCCCATCAGCTCTTGGACTAGTAAGACGTCAGCAATGAAGAAAATAATTTGCTTTATTACATACATACGTGCTTCATTACGTGCCGATAAAATAGCTATATTCCATCAGAATTACATACAAATTACAATTGTAATTAGCTAAAATTACAATGCGATAATTAACGGGAATTATCTATATAATTAACCGTTTAATTGAAAATTGATAAAGTTGACTATATAAATTTTATATCGTATAGATAATATAGTTTTAAACGGGTTTTTATCCAGATACTTTTTTGGTCTCCATAATGGATTTTTTTCCGAAAATAACTTTATCTTTATACCTACATAATTAAAAAATGCAGTTACAACAGCCGGTTGAAACAGAAAATATGTTTTAACGGTTATAACTGACAATTATCAAATTAAATATAATTTTACTATTTTGTTTGTAAAAAGACATAGAAAATAAAAATCGATAGCTGTCATCAATATTTTTGATCTAGAACAATAAAAAAAAAGTTATCCGCGTATTACTTTGTGTGGAGAAGCGTGCGGCAAGCGTAACCTTAAGTATATTTTAGTAACAAACTTTTGTAAAGATTATTCACATAAAAATATAATATGTACTTACCTAATAGACTAAGCGGCTACCGTTATTGCCTACTTAAGCAAAAACCTCGTATTTATTCCTTTCATAGGTAGATAGGTACCTCGTATAATTCCCAATAGTCCGCGGGTAGGAATTAGCTTCACCTGTCGGTGCAGTGTAGTGTAGGTACAGCTATTGAATTTGCCGTGTTGTAATCGATTAGCAGTCCAATTTAGCGCCGGAAGCGGCTGGTTAACCGGGTGACGTCACGAGCCTGGCACCGGAGGGATGGAGTGTGGTCCAAGTCATAGCATGTAGAGATTTTTTTATTCATCTACTTTGCAATCTCACTTGATGGTAATTTACAATGCAGTCTTTAGATGGATGCAAGCTAACGGTATGGCAGTATTAAATCCATACTCCTGGTGGGTTTCTACGCGGCATCATACCTTTATTTTTACTTTGAGGATTGAAAAAATTCACAACATCTCTTATTTTTCTCTTAATTATAGTACCTAGCTACTTATTATAAAATAAGTGTAGTGTGCCAATGACTAAGAGCCTAGCCTATAGTTGGCCTACATAAAATGTTTTTTTTTTATTTTTTTTTTTATTTTTTTTATTTTATTTAAAATCTCGTAGTGGATTTCAGTGCGGTGTTCATTTTTTTCATTTTAGTTCCAGCAACCCCATTATGACAGCCCTTTAATATCTCACTGCTGGACAGAGGTCTCTTCTCTTATAGGAAAGAGGGATTTAAAGAATATACCCGCCACGCTGCTCCAATGTCGATTGGCTAGCATTATTTAGGTACAAGAGGATTTTTTTTCCTTATAAACCTGCGAGAAAATAATCCGAGTAGGTACCTATTACGGTAATCGACTCGGATAATTTATTAGAATAAAATTTAAAATTTAAAAAATATTAGACACACGATCCCGGGGAACTTTTTTCTGGATACAAGCTAGAGGTAGGTACATACTAAGATTTGTCAAGTTCCGGTTGAACGATACGTGAACGTGTAATGGACGAACAGACAAACATGTGTAGGTGTATTAATTTTAAGACAGACAACTCACGCTATTATTTATTCATTGCACCAAAACATACATACAGGACCTTGTATTTTAATTGATATCGAATTTTAAAATTAAAAATACACATGCATAATTTTAATATGAAGGTTAGAAATTAAGTCAATCATCGCAAATTAATCTATTTACCTTCCCATTTTAACATTATAATTAATGTAAAATTTCAGACAAAAAATAATTAAAATTTGTGTTTTTTTTATTTATTGATCTACAATTTACCCTTGACTTGGATCTCACCTGATTATTCTCAATCATTATTATTAGATACTATTGACGTTTCATTAAGTATGTCATTCCGTAAAATTAATGTTGTCAACCTAATTTCAATAGTAATGTGATAGGATCATTTCATTTCATTTTTTATAATCATAAAATCGTTTAAATGTTACATAATACGATCTTAAAATAATTGTATATAGTAGAAACAATCTATCTCTAACAGGCATGTAACACTACTTAACGTTTTACAGACTACAATTTCATAAATTTTGTACTGTAGTAAATAAATATACAAGTGTACTAAATTAAAAATTTAAAAACCCACCGACGTTCGCCATTTTGTAGCGGCGGCCATCTAGGACCGATTTTCATCAAACATAGCTAACAACACTCTCGACTAATTCAGCTTTCAACCTAAGGTTAAACCTAACCTTAAAAATGAAATAATTAATATTGTGATGATGTGAATCATTCACATCATTCACTTTTACCTCATCCCTATTTTTTTGTCAAAAAGTAGCAACCCATGAAACGTCAGTTTACTGCATCGAAATAAAAGTTCGACTATTAGTAGACTTTAAGTCTTGTTTGTGAACTAATGATGTAACACGCTATAAACAAAACCAATTATTGTTATCGATAAGCACCCAATTCACTCGCAGGTTCAGTTAAAAGTTAAAACTAATTAGGTTGTACTTTAAGGAAGTTAATTTAACTTGGTATCTAATCGTCTCATTTTCTTTAACGAGTAAATTATACTGATTAAATTAAGTACCTACATGTTGCGAAAATAACTAAAAATGTATTTGCTACCTGCAGAATTTATATTAACGTATTTATTTATTTAATTAACAGTTTATTTGTACATCACAATACAGTAGGGACTATGGTAGAGACATTAATGAAAACAAGAAAGAGATAGAAAACCAAAGACGGTATTATCGCTAAATAGCGATATCTGCCAAGCAACAACCTTAGAATTAGAAAAAGATTGGTGGGTGGAGTAAATTCTTTACGATTTTTTTAAAATTCAGACTGTCCAAAAACCGTCCGTCCGTCCGTAAACCTGTCCGTTACTGTGTGTAAATAAAATACCTATTATGTTATGAAAGTAAAAAAACTTTACTAGGCATATTTTTGCCTGAATAGAATAAACTAATATTACTAAAATAAAACTCGCAAAATTTATTTGGTACCTACAAACGACCAAATAAAATAAAAATAAATTGAGATAGCACAATAAACGCATGAAAACAATTATCCTGAATAGCCTGTTGTCCAGTGAACATCGCCTTTCCAAATAAATTAGAACCGATATTATTGGCATTTCATGTGAATAAAGAAGTTCACACCCGCATGTTCGGTAAAAATAATTAGTAATTATTATTACGGTACACTGCATTACACTCGTAGGTAGTCGTACTTAGGGCAGGTGCGTCCTGTCGATAAAAAATCGCCAACATCGACATTTGCAGTGACGTCACTAGCTATCACTCTCCAAATCTACACTACACTTTATGATATTTATGTTCGTGTTTATAAGCAAAGGTCGCTGTTAAGAGTTATGACAATATAAAACTGTATTTTAAAATTGGTGCATAACATTTATACAAAATACCCTAAGTAGGTAGGAATTTGTATTTTGGCAACATTGTCACAGCTCTATTTTAGTTTTAGCTCTAGTTTTTAGGGTTCCGTATTCAAACAATCCCTTGTTTGAGTATGGAACCCTAAAAAACTGTAATGGTTTCGTCCATGTCCGCCCGTGTTTCATTAGCCATAAAATGAAACCATAGACGAGTAGAGGCTTACTGGTCTGTGACTGAAACTGAAGTCATAGAAAGTTGCAACCGTGAATTTTATTCTGAAATTAGAGCCACTTGAAACGAAAGAAAAAAAATCAAGATAGCGGAATTTATTTTTCCGTACAACTTATAATCTGTACATCAAGTAGAACTTTATTACGTTTTGATCATCTTTTTTCAAGAAACCACTCTTCCATCTTTTATACTAACTGAGATAGACACCGACGAAATTTGTATGGTCTCCATCTTGAATCCACCATTTTGGATTTTGTTTTCAGCTTACAGCCAATCAGATGAGGTTTCCAGTGATATTTGTTTGAGCACCCCCTACCTATCTTCAATGCTCTGGCCTTGCCCCTCAGGCCCTCAAATTAATTTTTAAATTGTAAATGAATCATATTCCGGACTTCCGGACATATTTAATTTGATATAAAACACATTTCATCCATTAAACAGCTCGGCGAAGGTCGTCTTATACAAGGATCCTATGCTACTGTCTACTACTCTACTACAATGTGGTAAGACTTAAGAGTGAAGATACACGACATGCGTGGCGTATTGCAATAATTGTGTTCGGAATGCTTAGGTACCTACACTTATAATTAGAGAAGTTTTAAAAAGTGTAATTCATTAGACTAGATCACTAACCCTTACCTATTAACACTGGAAAAATTACGTGTGTAGGTCCCGTTCGCGTATTTAACTGTGAATATCATTGAATTATTAATATAGGCCCTGATAATACACATTTCTTGTGGTCATTCACCACTCCAATTACTGACGTGCTTATTAAAGCAAAAAAATTATATGAGAAAAAAAATGGTTTAAACGTCGATTTAATTACTGGTAATAACGTCTCCGTCATAAATAACGCATTTCCATTATTTCCAACTATTACTGCGTGGAGGAAACAAAAAATGTGAACTGAAATGGCTTGGTTGTACTGTGCGAGTAAGCCTCGTTAGCTATCGCGGTGCAGACTATCGCATGCAAACTACTGATTCTTGCCGTGCTCTTGCCTCCATCAGTCAGTAAAACACGTGTGCTACAACTTTATTGATGCACTTGCAACTCCGTCACCATCATCACACCGGCATATTAAAGCCTCTTCTTTGCACTGGACAGGTATCCGCTCAATCATGAAGATAAAGGAAACATAGCCTCAAGAGCTGCGTCGCTTATCGTAGACCCTGCTAATCGTGTCCCTGACAGTGACAGTAGCTAGCTGTGTGCACTGTCCGTTTAGCAACTCGCACTGTGCAATTAAGCCACTTGAAAACAAAAACTGCAACGGGAATAATTCCAAGACTCGGTCGTACGATTCGAAAATTTGTAATTTTTTCGCAAATACCGTTCATGTCGCCTAGTTAATATTCCGCGAGAGTTTTGCGTCGTTTCATTAATTCGCCGACACATTCTCCCTTTCTATTAAGTTATTAAAGCTGCATTTATATGTACGTGAAAACATTATCGGTTGCGGTAAACTTTAAACCTCACGTAGATAGGCGCATGTATGAATACTGATGGTACCTAATAGTTATAGTTATATTTATATGTAGAGAAATACTAGGCATTTTTAATTAGCTTGGTCAGTGCAGAAAAATAAATGGTTCATATTTTCTTGTAAATAGTCTGTCTGAGTATTTACGTAGCTATAGTTTTTTATTCGTACATACTTTTCTATATTTTCGCTGTTAAATGGCACTTCTGACTGACGTTCGTTTGTTTCGATTTGAGATGGCCGTGTACGCGTCTATATAATATTCGTGCACCTGTTTTCGCTCCTTACATGGAGATGTCCTTCTCTCGATGTTTAGATAACTCTCTATTTTGTGCCTATGTTATAGTTTCCAGCCGGTCTAACAGCTGCCTCAATCATTGCAACAATCCCAATGATGGTGATTGGCTGAATTTATGGTATTCTTGCTGCAATAATGCATTTAAGCCAATAGCGACAGAATATCAGCCAATTTATAGGTGAATGTGATGGTCACATAGTCGTTTTAGACGATCGAAACCCAGATTCCCTCGATTGAAGAATGCATATGAAGTAAGGTCTCTTTTTATTTTATCCTTCTCTACTGTTAGGTATATCATCGCCAACGTAGCCCAAGCCGCGGGTTTCTTCTATAGTCTTGCATTTATGTTAACTTTACATGGTTTCATGGAAACACTTTTTGTGCAATTATCGTAGGCTATACAGTCTATGTCTATATTTTCTAAAGAAAAATATGCGCTACACCCCTATATAAGGCGTGAGTATGAACAAGTCATATAATTAAGGTAGCTGTATAATTCAATATGTCAGGTGTATCTGTTAATTAATGTTTATTTCAATTAGGCATTAAAAACTTGCAAGGTTTTTAATGAACTATTTTTTTTTTCTATAGGTAGGTGCATTGAGCCTCATCTTACTACTATTAGCTTTTATATGTATCTAACTAACTGCCTCGTTGGTCTAGGGTTTAGCATATTCGACCACAGATCACGAGGTCCCGAGTTCGATTCTCGGGTCGGGCAAACAATTGTTAGGTAGGCTGGGGTTTTCTGTCAAGAAATTTTCAGTGCCAGCCCGGAGTTGGAAGCTGGCGGTGTTTCACCCCCGTGCCTTGGAGAGCACGTTAAGCAGTCGGTCCCGGTTATTATCACTATCATACGACAATAGTCGTTAAAGCCCGCCAACCCGCATTGGAGCAGCGTGGCGGGTCTAAGCTCTAAATCCCTCTCTCCTATGAGAGAGGAGGCCTGTGCCCAGCAGTGGGACGTTAAAAGGCTATAGTGGTGGTGATGGTGGTGGCTATACCTCTGCTATTTTATATTTATTTATTTAATTCCGAAATGGGGACCTTAGGTCATCGTCGTCATCTTCAAATGATAGACTTCCATTCCTGGACAGTGGTGTCGATGGTGTCGCAGTAGACTTTCACACGCTCCGGTCTTACGCCGCTTGTATCCAGCCACTACCTGCGACTCGTCTGATGTCACCGGTCGTCCACTGCGCTTTCCGGTACGAGGTTCCATTTCAGCATCCACCATTCCTGCATCTTGGGACCCCAAACTGCGGCGGGGGCACATGTGCTCCCACCTATTGCCACTCAGCTTCGCAACCCGTTCAGTTATGTCGGTGATACTGGTTCTTCTACGAATCGTCTAATTTCTGAACATAGTTCTTTCCATCGTCCAGATGGGCTCGTGACTCATGACTGATGAGTGACTCAGAGCTATAACATAAAGCCCGTAAGTTAGCGAAGCGTCAAGCGACCATGTCATTGCAATATTAGATATGTAGATTAGCTTTAACAATGTAAATTTTTCGAAGGAGCAAATTCTGCCGTGCTTGCGCTAAAACGTAGTAAGTACGTTTTTCGTCAAAATTGAGATACCTACTTACCTTACCTACCTTACTTATCACAAGCATGACAGAATTTT
The DNA here is from genome assembly GCA_920104075.1 of Melanargia galathea. Lineage (NCBI taxonomy): Eukaryota > Metazoa > Arthropoda > Insecta > Lepidoptera > Nymphalidae > Melanargia > Melanargia galathea. The sequence goes on along the minus strand of OV049862.1, from coordinate 5,466,879 downwards.
TATACGTAAAATTCTTTAATTATTCTGTATATTCTGATAAAGTGCAGTGCATATTTATTTATTTTAATTTTTTTTTCGAAACGTTCAAAAACGATTTTAAAAACGTTTCACAAAAAAAAAATTAAACCTTTATAAGTAAACGTTTTTAAATTACTACATAATACGAGTATTTATGTTCCTAGGTGGTACCACCTTATGAACATAAACACCAAAGAGCGAGAACAGAAATAGCAAATTACAATTACCTATTAGTAAGAAATTAAAATGAAAAACTTTAATTTCATTTCATAATCGTGTATTATGCAGATGTTTTGAGGCGTAAGCAATAAATACGACTTGCATGTGCCGCGAGCGTTGCTCAATTAATGCGCAATTATTATTAAATATTATTTTTAGCACCACCCGCACCCAACACGCAAAACTCTAGAGTTTTATAGTTATACCTTGTAATTAACGATTAATCGCAACAACCTATTATTATACTGCAAGCTATTTTATATCTGATAGATGCACTGATCACGGATACTGTAATTTGTTTTGTTTTTTTTTGTATTTTTTTTTTTTTGAAAAAGTAATAATGCTTCTATTGATACTCTTTGTAGTACTTAACTTGGATTTAGTAATAGAGAAAAACTTTTTGTCACCAGCCTAAATTGCTTAGATGAAATGTTCGTTTGCCGTTAAGGACTTAAGGTTGTAACTAGCGGCAGCTACAATCCCTAGGTCTTCCCTAAAACCTCACCTTCGTTTCCTACAATAGAAGGTATCGGATTTATATTCTACCTTAAAACAGTCAAAACTTATTAAATAATATTAAGTTATGCAAAGGACTCTGCTCATATTACCAGAATTTCTTATTAAGTATCTCTATGTTTTTTGTACCTCAAAAGCTAAAACCTTGAAAGTGTTTTATTCTTTATATTGGTTGGAACACCTTATTATTTTTTTAATAAACCTTACTCTATAAATTACAGTCAATATACCTAGGTACTTACTTCCTCAGTTAATAAAACGAATAACTTTGCACGCTTCACTCCACATGCAATCATAAAGACGCACGAATAGAGCAAGACCCTTTTTTCCTCCTCGACACGTCCCCTTATAACCTCGTAATAATGAACGTCATCAAACTCATCAATACGGAATATAATCACAGGCATTCGAAACACGCACGTAACATGTGAGAGAAAATTAAAAACAATCTTCGATGCAAACAAATCTTGCCTCAAATAAAGTGCAGATAACTTAACAAATGAGCGATGTTCCTGGAATTTAAAGTGAAACTCCATCAATTACGACTTTGAATCTAAGTTGTATAATGATAGAGCTGTTTATTGTGCGATGGTTCTGCATATTCTTATAGGGTGACATAGAAATAAAAGGATTTAAAAGTGAGAGTTATCACGGGGAGCCATTAGGGCGCACGCGCGGCCCCACAGACGGGAAAAAGGTAAAAATAAACGATATCGAGCCTTTGTTACGATAAGGGGTTCTGTAAATATCTTGTTATTATTCATAAAGCTATAAAATTTCTGTGCGAGGACATTTATGTTGATAAAATTGTGCTAAGGATAAGTGCATTTATTTTTATATTAAAAGCGTTTATAAATAGATACAGGGTTTTAAAAAATAGTGCCTGCACGATCCACAGACACTCCACAGAGAAATAAAAAAAATCTTGAAAATTCTCCTTCTAAAGTATCGAAGATTTCCAGTTATTTGTCTTTAGTTTGAAACTTTAAACCTCACTACATGACATGAAAAAATAATTTTCATAAATTACTTATTAAAGTACAAATTAATAATTCAAAATCATTTACTGACAAACTATATTTCTGCAATAGGTACCTCTACCTACCTAGTTTCGTTTGGAGTAAAAATAATGAAATTAATGTAATTGTGACAGTTTTCCGCATGTTATGTTTTTTATGCAATTTTGTTTTGTTACAGACAATTTTGTTTCGCTACAGTATTTTTTTACAAAGGTTTTCATTTGTCAACCGAGGGTCTCTAAAACAAAAAAAATGTTTTGTACACGCCGTCGTAAAAATAACGTGACCCCTGATGGAGACTCCTGTCTTGCCCCGTTGTCGATAAGGGGAATGTCGGAATTGGGATCACTTAGTTCTCGGAATTCCTCACATATTTTGTTACGCTTAATGAAGATAAGGTGGCGATTTGGGCATTAGGAGTCATAGGAGACACGTGAGTCATACTTTTATCCGGGTTGGCGACGTAAACCTGTTCAGCCTTAGATATAGGTATTCCAAAACAAAATTGGAATAAACAATTGGGACAAACAAACGTTAAGATTTGACATCCATACACATATTTGACAGATTAACGTAACTCATCTGTCAAGTTTTTAATGTTGCGGCTGCATTATGGTTAATGTTAATGCCCAAAAATGCCTTAAACTACGCGATAATTATCGCCGGTAGAAAATGCTTAGAACTGAGTGGCCACACCTACGGTTTAAAGCCAAATGTATGTATGTGGTATACGGCATTGTCAATACCATTTCCCGTTAATCGTGGCTACACCTACGGTTAACGGCCGTATATGCCGTATATACCCGTATATGTGACCGCTACATAACACAAAAATTTACAATCGGACCTAAACACATATCTAACTATTAAATTTTTTGGAAGATCGATCTCCAAAAATTTAGGTATATAATTTACATGTAAAATTCGTAGAGCAATTCTTTGCACGTATGCTCTCTGGAAGCCTTTTGTTGAATGACTTTAGGAGATTTTCCCCTTTGTAAAAATTTAAATATTCCTACACATTGTACCTACATATTCCTGTTCATTTTCCCCATTAGATTTTGCTGACAGGAAATAGATCTGACTCTTTTCTGATGTCATATGTCATTATGTCATGTTACCTATAGGTAACATGATATAATCATAGAAGAACCGACTCTATCATAACGATACTTTCATGCAATCAATGCATGAAATCAATCCTTCCTATTGGCTGGCTCTTTTGTACTACCAGCACTAATTGTCTAGGAACGGGGGCAGACCTTAAAGCAAGACAAACTTGATAGGTACATTGGAGCGATACAGACCGCAGTGTAAATGGTTTTATCCAGAAAGATTTGCCTGTCTCCTCATAGCTTTTTTAAAATTTCTTTTATATGAATTGCGAGCAAGCGGGTCACTAGATGTTATGTGAATACCGCCGCCAACGAACATTTGCAGAGGAGCCACGTATGCGTTGCAGCTTTAAAGATAGCTAATTGCCGACTGTAGTTATAATATTCGCACACGTAAAAGAGTTAAGACATAAAAAGCTCTTATATGACAGCAACGCATTCTCTCGTATTTCGGCCACACTATGCGTAGAGGCGACAAAAGTTTGGAAAAACTAATCCTGGTTGGAAATACTGTAGGCAAAAGATCGCGCGGCCGCTCACCAACAAAATGGACCGACCAATCGTTCAGACCAATCGATAAAGACTCATCGTCGTCCAAATTCTGCACGGTCGTCAGAGACGCGATGGACAGAAACCGATGCAGACAGATCATCCGCTCCAGATGCAACCCTGATGCTGACCACGATCCTCAGACATGAGGGACCGACCAAAGAGAGAGATAAGTGACATAAAACATAGCTAATTTTCGGAGCTTGCTTATGAGCAATGGAGACCCGCTCACTAGAAACACCTTTGACGACCTTCCAAACGCAGCCGTGAATGCGATCTTACAAAGTTACAAGTGGGAAGTGATAGGTTGGAAATGATAGGTCCTAACATTTTTATTTGTTATGCAATAAATCATCTCAACAATTCAGCATGAAAATAAAACTCTATATACCTACCTATCTACCTACTCGTAGCAGGTAGGGATAGAGTATGTATCGTAGTATGTATTATTCCACACGGATATAATTAACCCGCCCGCGCCGCGTATAAAATCATAATAATTAAAATAATTAATTCTTATTTTAAGAGCGCTCGTGTCATTTAATATAAATTTTATTATATTATAGTGTGTTGTAAACAAAAATGAGTAACATTTTCCGCGTACATTGTATGGCTAAAATGTTCTGTTCAAAAAACCCAAGTAAGTTTCTGTACCGATAATTAGGAGGAAGTTTTAATTAGGTAATACAAATAAGTTGAATATGCTATACTTGAAATAAGTAGCATATTTTTAAGTAGGTACCTACGTATTATTCATAAAAAGTCACATTCATGTAAAGTCGTCGCCCACTACATATACCTAAATAAGATTTAATTTAATCCTATCCTACTAATAATACAAGTATAAATTGAAAATTTAAAAAACCCCCGACATTCGCCATTTTGTGGCGGCGGCCATCTTGGATTTGCAGAATGCTATTCTACTAGTCAAGCCCTTTCATTTGATACCCATATTAAGAGAGTTGTGAAAAAATTGGTAATCCACCATTTTGTAGCGGCGGCCATCTTGGATCGATTTTCATCAAACATAGCTAACAACACTCTCGACTAATTCACCTTTCAAACAAAAAAAAACCGCATTCAAATCGGTCCACCCGTTTGAGCGCCACAGGGGAACAGACAGACACACACACACACACACACATACACACACACACACAGAGACACGTCAAACTTATAACACCCCGTCGTTTTTGCGTCGGGGGTTAAAAATGCGAAAGCGTGTCTGTTGGTTTGTTCTTCAACCACGCCGCCGCGCCGCGCCGCGCCAGAGACACTATGACTTTTCGCACGGATAGGCATAGGTAGTTGATAACCTGATATACCTGAACCTGAAATTGAGACTGATATAGGCTTCTTTTTTGTCCCGGAAAATGAACAGTTTCAAGGTTCCAAATAAACCTAAATCCACGCGAATTACTGCGCGGGTATAAGCTAATAAGTACCTACCGTACCTACCTTACTAATTCCGATCCCGTCAACTTCGGGAGAATTTTAACATCATCGCGATACGGCGCATAGGTAAGTAGACGACATTCCAGTTTAACAACAGCCATACGTGGCCATACAATGCACCTATTTCCCGATTGCACGATGGTAAGGGACGGTATGTTTTTTACGCCTACCTGAGTATGTATGTAATGTACTCTCTCGAACATAAAGACGAATCCGCTGGATGGAGTTTAACTATGTCTATCGATTGATCTTACGTGCAATGGTTACACTTAATTGTATAATAATATTACATTTATTTCAGGCTAATTTTTACAAAAATACAAAAAATAAGTACAAAAAATGTAAACAATACAAAAAAAATAAATAGGTAATAATTTAAATAAATAAAAGCAAAATTAAAATTGCCCCCAAAATGGGATTCGTACTAATTAACCGACTTCAAAAAAAGGAGGTTCTGTATTCGACCCGTATGTATGTATGTAAGTATGTATGTAAGTATGTATGTATGTATGTATGTAAGTATGTTCGCGATTATCTCCGCAACTAATGAACCGATTTTGATGATTGTTTCACTATCGTTATCTACATACTTTCAAGAAGGTTTTAGTATATAACACATCGAGTTATCATTCTTATGTACGAAGTTATAAGCATAAATGTACACATATGTCACTAATATGTTCTCTGAGATTGCCAGACCTATTGCTAAAGTCTGTTATAGCTATTCTGTCCAAAGACTTCACTCTGCTACGCCTACGTAACATTGACCTTTTGCAAAAAGTTTTGGGCCGAAGTCAGTACAGCTGCATATAGAGTGATTCCTTGGAGTTTGTGCATGGTTACGTGTATTTCCATTATATACGAAGCCAAACCGCAAAGGTGTGAAACTAGTCGCGTATAGATTGTAAATTACGGTCTATCCAAATTATACAAGAGTTGTACGCATACAAACTAATCTTGTATAGATCAGAAGTTAGGTTAGGTTGGGTTAGAACATAATAAAACCACTCACCTATACTGCCGTCATAAGGAAAAAGGGCACAACTAACATTTTTTCCGAAATTGAGTTATATACATATTCGGAATCAGAAAAAAAGGCCCATCTGCCAATATTTTTTGTACAATTTTAGGAACAATATAAACAAAAATACCATAAGCTTAAAAGGCACAACTGAGCCATTTTTTATGTTTGTGTACGTAAAAAGGTCGCATCTGACATGCATTAAATATTAAAGGCATAACTACGACAGATGTGCTCTTTCGTTTAAAGTTTACCAACTAGACCTTCACATTTAGTTTAAAAGAAAAGTCATAACTAGCACTTATGCCTTTACTACCAAAAATCTTTGACTAGAGGTGAAGTGAGGAGGTCGAGGTACGAAGCGAATCCCGCCAGTTGTGCCTGACGTGTCTTGGTGAGTCTACGTTTGTCTGTGCTGCGATGGTAAGATTAATTAGTTTTTGTTACATTTGGATGCTTTTATTATATAAAACTTCTTTTGTGACACATTAATATGATTTATTGGCGAAATTTTTGAGTGATTAATTGCGATTTAGTTTTAAAAATATGACGACATTTTTAGTAGCACGCAATAATTGTTAACTGGTTTCTGTCCGTTTATACTACAAAATAAACTTGGTTCTTTTTTCAGCAATATGGAATCACGAAGCGCAAGATTAGTTAGTGCTGCTTTACGCAACTATAATTCTGTAGGCGAATGGTCTCCCGCGCCGTCAACAAGACGTGGCGTTCAACACTCGGTGCAAGCATCAAGCTTGGAGCATGTTGTAGTGCCGCACTCTGTGTTAGATACAGGGTATATAATGAACACAAATTTACTTTGCTATAATCCGCTAACAATGACAAATTTGTAGGCAAAACACCACACAAATTCACCACTAACTCGACGATCGTTTCGCTCCGACACCGGAGCATCTTCAGGAGATGTCGACTTCACAACGGACGATTGCAAAGACGACTTTGCAATCGTCAGTTGACAAATTTGTGGTGAATTTGTGTGGTGTTGTGCCTACAAATTTGTCACTGTTAGCGGATTATAGCAAAGTAATTTTGTTTTCATTATATATCATGGAATTCTGCAAAGTAACGCCTGCTTCTATTCAACATTTAGATACAGGGTCCGATATTGATTCTGATGACTCAGTATTGGATAAAAATTACGGATTACCAAAAGTACGGAAAAAAGCAGCGATAGTGATAGTCCTGACACAGACTTTATAGGTATGTTGTGCTCCATGTTCGCAGCCAGTTTCAGGAAGAACAATTTTAGAATCATCAGAAGAATCAGATAAAGAAAGAAACCATGTTCGACGGACTAAGAAAGAAACTATTAAAAAGCGCAAAACTTATAACGTTAGCATAAAAGAACGAAGAAGACGGAGGAAATGATTTTTATTAAAAAAAACCAACTAAGTTCCTTGATGACTGATAATTAATGATTAAACGAACTTACCTGTACGTGAAGTTCAATCATAATTACTCGAAGAGCATCGTTCGAAGATATTAGCAATATACACAATGTAGTTTCACGTTAGACTCGCCGTCTCGCACTTTATTTCGGAGCAAGGTAGGTAGGTAGATTGAAAAAAACTGCCGATGTCGCACGGCGCACCACGCCCCGATCACCTCATTAAGTTTGGAGAGTGCTGAGCTGTTCTGAAATTTCTTACATATGTTTCACAATGGGTCTGGCTAGTCCATGTAAGGGAGGGGGGGGTTGCTAATATCTTCGAACGATGCTCTTCGAGTAATTATGATTGAACTTCACGTACAGGTAAGTTCGTTTAATCATTAATTACTCTCAAGCATCGTTCGAAGATATTAGCAATATACACAATGTAGATGTTGAGAGAGAGTAATTGTCGTGAAACATATGTAAATATTTTAATAGTATTTTTTATTTTATTGTTTTTTTTTTTTTAATTCAGACAATGCAGGTAATTTTAAAAAATCACTTTAATGATAACACAAATTACATAAATACTTAAAACATTAATTATTATTATTCAATAAGATAAAATTAACTCAACATTAATTTTTAAAATAATTATACAATTATATTAATCTCATGTTATGAAGTATAATATGTATGTATAATTAAATGAAATACATTATTTATTTTAGTTTAAGTATTCAATATGTTTCTAGCGAATTCTCTATTTAGAGAAGTCTCATTAGAGATTATTCTATTGTAGTATTTAGCAAAAACCATAGAATTTGAGCTCCACCCTGCAGTATTTCTAATAATATCTATACTCACTCCTGACCTAAATGCTTTGGAAGTCGATGCATGCCTAGTACTATGCGCAGTGAATATGGATGTATCTATTCCACTCAAATTTAAGGTACTTTTGACCCATCTACTCAATGTTTGAGAAGAAACATTACCATGAGGTTTTCTGAATGAAATGAACAATTTACTTACATTTTTTCGTAATTCTTTGGTTGTTTCACAATATACCTTCAAAGTGTTCGCGGGACATATTTGAGGTCTTTGTGAAAAAAAAAGGTAAATACAAAGTTGGTTGTAAAGCTCCTAGCCGTGAAGTTTTTATTAAGTCTGAAATTTTGATTATTACCTCAGTATCTGTGAAATTAATATTATTTATATCTATAACGGAAAGTGTTTGAATTCGGTGGGCTGTGACCAGTGCTAACAGGGTGATTAATTTTTTGCTTAATTGCTCGAGGTTTAAATTTTCATTAGGGTACCAATCTGATAAAAAATTTAAAACTTGGTCAATATCCCATGTTAGATTGTATTTTGGTAATGTAGGCCGCAAACGAAAAACCCCTTTTAGGTATCTCTTAGTTAAATCATTGTTAACTACATCCTGACCTAACAATAATGATAGAGCGGACCTACAAGTATTTATTGTTCCATATCTAGCATTTGAATCAAAAGTATACGATAGAAAACTCAACACATTCGTAATAGTGGTATTAAAAATATCTAAATCATTATCTTGACAGTAAGAAAACCATTTTTTAAAACAAGTGTCATATTGTTTAAGTGTGTTGTCTGCGAGTGATGCCAGCATCACTGGGATGGATGACTGAGGGACTCCTCTTCGGAGTAGCGAAGTCCGGATAAGATCCCTACAACCAGGGTAATTTGTCGGTGTACTGCGCGATCGCTACAATGAGAAATTATCAAATTATTTTGTGATTTTAAAATCAATGGTTTTGATGTTAGAAGTTTCTTGTAAAGTGGGTACCACGGCTGTGTGGGCCATTGAGGCACAACCACAATCCCTGTTCCTTTATCGTTAATTATTTTTCTCAATGTCTTAAGGATAATAGAAATTGGAGGAAATGCGTAAAAGAAAAAATCGCTCCACGATATAGTAAATGCATTGATTGCAAAGGCATCCGGATCTTTAAACCATGACACGTATGTGTCACATTTATGATTTATCCTACTCGCAAACAAATCTATCGAGGGAATACCAAACATCGCCGTAATTGTATTATAAGCGTTGTTTGATAACTCCCATTCAATATCTGGATGCGATCTTCGTGATTCTGCATCCGCAATTTTATTATCAGAGGAGCGAATGTAATCAGCATGGACAGTGATTTTTCGTATTTCACACCATCTCCATAATTGCTGTGGAATACTTGTTAAATGTGGAAACTGAATTCCCCCCATTCTATTTATATAAGATATTGCAGTCGTATTGTCAATACGAAGCAAAATTTGACAGTTTTGAAGGTTATTTGCAAAATTTTTAAGGCCTAAGAAGGCTGCCAATAGCTCTAAATAATTGATATGGAACGACCGTTCCTTTTCACTCCATGGTCCACAAGCAGTATCCTCACCACAAGAAGCCCCCCAACCCGTTGTTGAGGCATCAGTAAATATTTCCATGGTATAATTGTCCCCTTTTATTTTACATACAGCATAGTCAATATTGTTTAACCACCAATCAAACACAAATGATAAATTGCTTGGTATTGTCATGAACTTGTCATAGTTTTCATCTTCCCTTAGATTCAAATATTTACAGCGCTCAAAATCCTTTGTATACAGCCAGCCGTACTCTACGGCTTGACACGCTGAGGTAAGTAAACCCAAAAACCGAGCAAATTCCCTAATTTTACACCTTTCCAAGTTTTTAAATTTTAAAATTTCATTTTTAATTTTTTCTCTTTTATTTTCTGGTAATTTTATTTCTAACCTTTTTGAATCTATAATATTGCCCAAAAATTTACAGGCTTGTTTAGGTTCAAATATACTTTTATCTGTATTAATAACAAATCCTAAAGATTCTAGTAATGATTTAGTATCGGACATGTTTTGTAAACAATGATTATAAGACTGCCCCACTAAAAGTAAATCATCTAGGTAAAAGGTGGACAAGTGTCTCATGGATCGCAACAATCTTGCAACAGGTTTAAGAATCTTAGTAAATACATAAGGAGCTGTATTCAATCCAAATGGTAAAACATTGAATTCATAAAGGTTGCGGTTCCATTGAAAACGTAGGAATTTCCTTGAATTTTTATGTACATTTATAAGAAAATAAGCATCTTTTAAGTCAATAGTACACATATAACTATTTTTTGATATTAATTTAATAGATGTTCTAAGATCTTCCAGTTTAAAATGTTGCGTATTTATAAATTTATTTAATTCCTTCAAATTTAATATAAAGCGTTTTTTACCATCTGGTTTTGGAATAAGAAAAATTTTTGAAATAAATTGACCTTCACATGGTTGACATAATGATACAGCTCCTATAGATAAAAGATTATCTATAGATTCTTTAAAAGAATTAAATTCTGTTAAACTATAGTTTGCTTCTTTAGGTATAACTGGCTGCATCACTGGACATGAAAATGGAATTTTATAACCTGATATCCAGGATAGAATTGTGGTATTATTAGTGATCAATGACCATTCATTATAGAAATAAGTCAAGCGGCCTGCTGGCTTTACCGTTCCTATCGCCTGTGTCGTGGAGGTTGCTGACGCGACGACGTCCTCGAGGCGGCGGCGTTCTGCGTGGACGTCGCTGTCCGCCTCGCTGTCGGTAGGCGCGCTGGCGGGCGAAAGCCCCTCGCTGCCGCCTGCGGCGGCGGCGCGCGCTGGCTCGCGAGGGGCGCTCGGTAGTTTAAAGACTGCTTGCTGGTAGCTGCGGCAGAGGCGGCAGGCTTTTGCGCGCCAGGCTTTGCTGTAGATCTTATATCTGCACCAGACTTATTAATAATCTTTGCCGACTTTAAAGTTTCGGCCAAATTATTACCAAAAAGCAACTCATCAATTTTGGTTTTTTCCAGTTGTTCTTTTAATTCCTTCTTTATTGTGGTAAGAATAAAAAATCTTCTTAAAACCGAATCGCTGTGTTGAATATCACCAAGGATTCGAGCCGTATCCATCAATAGTTTTAGCAGCTCTTGATTAGCATCATTAGAAGATAAAAGTAAAGTGATACCTGCGCAGAGTGATGATAGCGCACAGGAAGTTAAAACTTGCTTATTTTCTATTCCTTTATCACGTTTTGCTTGATTTTCTGCCAGGGCTGCCCGGATTTCAGCATTCAGCGCCGGTGCTTTTATTAATTTGCAATTAGCCGGAACTGAATATTTTTCTTTCAGCTCTTTTCGGGTTTCCTTGTTTAAACCACACGTTACTATATGATTTAGCCTAAGAGCTAAGTCTTTTTGAATATTTTCACCATATTCCTTGACGGTGGTGGGATCCTCTCCTAAAATACTCAATAGTTCCGGGTTTAACATCGGCTCTGTAGGTGCATCCGGAAGAGTCAAGTCAGCAGTGGTAACTGGGTCAAGTGGGGGCTGGGGCTGCGGCGGCGCGCTGGCGGCAGAAACAACCTCTGCAGTAGCCTCTGTATTCACATTGATGGGATCCAGGAGTTCGTCCCAGTAAGAACATCCTTCTTGAGGTTCTGTGACGTCATCATCAATGGTGGCGATCGGTTCGCTGCCTGCGAAGCAATTATGCTTCGGTTAGGTAAGGCATAGTACCTAAAGGGCGTATGTGAGACTCCGGTGTGAGAAACACACAACCCTATTGTATAGGTATTAAGGGCGTATGTGAGACTCCGGTATGAGAAACACGCAACCCTATTGTATAGGTATTAAGGGCGTATGTGAGACTCCGGTATGAGAAACACGCAACCCTATTGTGTAGGTATTAAGGGCGTATGTGAGACTCCGGGATGAGAAACACGCAACCCTATTGTAAAGCTAAAATAAATTACATAATGGGGGTATATGTGAGACTCCGGTATGAGAAACACGCAACCCTATTTGTGATGTAAGTATTTCTTTGTTAAAATAAAAACGTTGCAATACCATCATCATCAATATACATAGAAAACAATTACATATTTTATCGGTAAGAATTACTCACTGTTCGGGTTTTGCAGCGTGATACTGCCGCTATCCGATGACGACGTACTACGACGACGTCGGCGTTTTCTTGATATCTTCCGTTCTATTTTTCTTAATTTTTTGGCTAAATAATCCAAATCACGATCGTCACTTTTATCGTTTTTCCTTTTTGGCATGATAAAATCTTAAAAACCTCTTTATATCACGAAAAAACACTAAATTAGTTTTAAAACGTACGAGACAGCGATGCACTAACTGTGAAATGAGGTGATCGGGGCGTGGTGCGCCGTGCGACATCGGCAGTTTTTTTCAATCTACCTACCTACCTTGCTCCGAAATAAAGTGCGAGACGGCGAGTCTAACGTGAAACTACATTGTGTATATTGCTAATATCTTCGAACGATGCTTGAGAGTAATTACAGTTAATTTATGTTAATTTGTTAAGTTACAGTTAATAAATGTAATTTTTTTAAGTTTTGAGACGATAATTTTTGTTACCTTTTTAAAATAAAAGTTTTATTTAAAAGTCCTAATTGTTTTTTAACTGTTTTTTGTATAATTATTATCAAAATGAAAAGGCAAATTGTAATAAATATGCCTTTTCATTGAATAATTTCATATTTTTTCTCAAAAAGTTAAAATGAAAAGGCACAATTGGGTAGTTATGCCCTCTATTCGTAATATTAATAACTTTAATTTATTTTTTATGCTACGTTGAAAGAGAAAATGTTGATTATTTAATAAATGCAAATAAAATAAAAAACTTCTATTTCAGTAATCGTATAGGAATCGTGAAAATGAATTTATTTTAATTCATCTTTTTTCGAAAAATAATATTAGAATCGATATTTTTCGCCGAAAACTAATAAAAACTTTAAACTTGATTTTCTCCATATTTATAAAATGTTAGATGTGCCTTTTTTCATTATGACGGCAGTATAGTATGTTACATAAAATGTATATGTTACAGGATATTTAATAATAATTAATAATATATATAGGTCATAATCTATTTTACATAGTTCTCATTTATATTATTATTATTATCTATACTAATAAATAAAATTGAAGTGTCTGTCTGTAATATCGAAATAACCACCTCATATTAAGCTCATATGGTTATTTGAACGATACTATAACCGAATCACACGATTTTAAAATTTTTGTCTGTCTGTCTGTCTGTCTGTCTGTCTGTCTGTCTGTCTGTCTGTCTGTCTGTCTGTCTGTTTGAACGGGCTAATCTTTGGAACGGCTGAACCGATTTTGACGGGACTTTCACATACAAGTAGAGAATTAACCAGGGAGTAACATAGGCTACTTTTTTAACCGACTTTTCAAAAAGGAGGAGTTGTGTTTTTCTACCTATATATACCGATATCTCCGAGATTTCTGAACCGATTTGAGTAATTTTTTTTTTAATCGATAAAGAAACATTGCGACACTGTCCTACAAAAAAATTGGATTCCAACTCCTGAATCCTGATGCTGTAGGGGATCTGATCCCCAAAACTAATGGGATTTAGGCACTGTCGGTTATTTAAATTGATATTGGGGATACCAATTAAAACTTTATGGTTGAATGACCTCGAGTAGGTACATGTCCAACTCCTCAACCCTGATGCTGTAAGGAATTGCATTCCGAAATCGTAAGGATCCCACGGAATTTTTCCGTTTTGTGGACGGGTTACTATGTACTACAGATAGGCTACCGTTTGTTCTGGAAAATCAAAGTTCCCACGAGATTTTTACAAACCTAAATACACACGGGCGAAGCCGTGGGCATCATCTAGTTACCTAATATAAAGAAAACAAAAATCACTAAAAAGCATAAAATAACTTTTTTCAAAGAAAAATGAACCGACTTCAAACGAATCGAACTAAAAAGTTTAAAATAATTTTTTATTCATTTAGATTGACGATTAAACTACCTAACTCAAATGATATATAATTTTTTGAAGTCGGCGCCAAACCACATTCAATTCGTGTAAGTAAAATCAGAATATCCACTTTTGAATGCCAGCGCGGTGAACCTAGTCGCGGAGGGTGAGTCTGGGACCCGGGGGCACATTTTCGACTTGAAGTGAACTTGAAGTCATTTGGCGCCGACTTCAAAAAATTATATATCATTTGAGTTAGGTAGTTTAATCGTCAATCTAAATGAATAAAAAATTATTTTAAACTTTTTAGTTCGATTCGTTTGAAGTCGGTTCATTTTTCTTTGAAAAAAATTATTTTATTTACGACTAGCGGTCCACCCCGGCTTCGCCCGTGGTACATCTATAGCCTATAGCACTCAAGGATCCATACACACACGACATATCCAACGGTGAAAGAATTTTTGAAATAGACCGTCCAGTAGTTCTTGAGATTAGCGCGTTCAAACAAACAAACTCTTCAGCTTTATATTATTAGTATAGAAGTACCTATAGATTGCTGTCTCGATGTACGGCAAGCCAGTACTTCGGGAAGGGATTCTCAGTGCACATACCCTGAGGGTCTCGTTCTTAGAATCACGGATGCGGGACCAAAAACCGCGAAATAATCGGACACCCTGGCGTCGGCGAACATGCTCGACGCACTGCAGTATTAGGCAGTCTCATCAGAATGCGGTATGCATTATTATACTGCACTCTGATGCTGCTACATGCACTTTTGGTGCAGTTGAGCCAAAGCTGACACGTGTAAAAGCATTGACAATATGCTCTATATACTAGGTTTTTTTAGTTACCTTTTTACGCAGTCGAATTTTGTTTTTTTTTTTTTTTGCAATAGGTAATTATTATGGTTGATGCTATACAGTAGTTAAACTCCAGTTCGTTAATTTTTTGTTCTCGATGTCCCCTATAATCTTCGCTAATGACTCCACGTAGGTACAAGATGTTGCGTTAACAGATAAAGAGAAATAAATTAAAACAAACAACTCCGGGTAATTTGCTAGCTAATGACTCGTCTTATCTGGCTAATTAAAACACGATTTGGCACGAACATAACTCTTATGATTGTCACTTCCCCTCGATCCGTATCAGTTGATTGTCCGTATGTACATAGGTACATATCTAGGAAACTTTTTTACGTTGCAATTACAGTCAAGTAGAAGAAGAAATATTATGGTGTAATTGACATAATTAGATTGAATTAAAAAAGTACTCCATATCTAACTGATGGATTTCTGTTGAAACTTTACTCCTTTCAACAACAAGAAATATATTTTTATATAAGTAAGCATTTTTATAATTTACAGTCATCATTTTCCCTTTTTTTTACCAACTATGGCATAGCCAAAAAGAAGGGTTAAGTACGATTTTAGCATTCTCAATGTACCTACTTATTTACGCCTAAACTACTGATGAGCCGATTTTTATGAATGAGATGTTTGTCAATCGATTCGTTATTATGTTCCTTGTGCCATGGGCTACATTTTTAACCGACCTCAAAGGTTGTGAGCTGGTGAGCTCACAGGTAGGGTAGTAGGTAGTGAAATGAAAGGCTAGGGTCGTGGATCGAAGCCTTTAATGTCTTCTCCACCGCTCCACACCGTTTACAATAGGAAGGAGAAATGGTCACCGGCCTGAGAATGGAACGCTGCTGGCTGTAGAGCTACGGTCTCCAGCCCAGGTGAGAATCCTGCACGACCCAGCGGTCGCCGCGAGGAAATCGGCGGTACCGGCGGTGCTCTGACCCAGCGTCTCGTCCAGCTGCTTTCAGGCGGCGGACCCAGCTGTAGGCGGCTTTTAAGAGTAGGTCTGTCCTCAGAAGCTATCCTCAGAAGCTATCCTCAGAAGCTATCCTCAGAAGATATCCACAGAACCTGCAACCCAGGGCGAGCATTAGGCATTGCCCCTGGTTGCGCGTCAGCTGCAGTACTTCCCCCAAGCCAAGTGACCGTGGATAAGCACTACAGCTGACCTGCGCAAAATAGATTACGCTAGAAGCTACCTAATGGTATGAAAATATGGGAACTTACCCCAGCGGGTTTTGTATCCGATTTAGATTGAAGCACTAGTTTTAAGATTCGCCAATTTTAAGTTACAATTTGCCAATATGTACGTATGAGACAAGGTGTCCGTTTGAATTCGATTTTAAATTTTACTAGCGAGACCGTTCGTATGTGTTCGGCTCAAGCGATCGTCTCAATGTCAGTGAGTGACGACACCGTGTCGCGGCGCCCCCGCGTCCCGACGCCCCGCGCCGCGACGCCCGCCGCGAAACGAGTTCTAGGTACTTACATAGGTACTAAAGAGTCGCTCTGTGCGCCTTTTACAAATAATTAGCAAAAGTTAACGTACAACGTTACAGCACCCCGCCAGAAAACGTAGGATTTTTCGTACCTGATACAAAAATCCGACTAACTCCACTTTTCGAGAACACTGTCTTCACATTCGTACTTCTACATTCGCACTTTCATACCTCTCTTTTAGACTTCCTCTTTTATACTGTCTTATAGTCCGTAGTAGTAAGACATAAGACCCTAGCACTAAGAGTAAATATTATTTAATATAGTAATTTTTACTCAAAACAGCGATTCAATGAATATTGTACATATACATAGCTGTAAATATTCGCACGAAAAGTAAGTTGATGGTGATAATAAAATACGCGGTAGGTACTTTGTTGTTACGTTAATAATATAAGTTAGGTAAGTTTGAGTTTATTTTTAAGTTCGATGTGAGATTAGGGTATTGAGAAATTTATTAGTTTAATTATTAATGTACTTAGTTAAATATATTGTAGATAATTAACATAGGTAGATTATATATTTTAAATAATTGTAAAAATATAATGATTAATTGATTAAATTGTATTATATGTAGATATATTATGTAGGTATCCTTAATTCTAATATTTTAATTGACTTTTAAATGATTTGATGTCTTTGATATGCCAAGTACCAAGATCTTGACCGTTCATATCTTGTAACTTGTAGACTAGAGGAGATAATTTAGAAATTATGCGACATTTAACGAACTTAGGAGCGAGTTTTTTACTGAAATAACGATCTTTATCGCTTTGGACATAATTTCGTTTCCATACGATGTCGTTAACTTGAAACTCAGTATGTTTCCTACGTAAGTTATACTGTTTAGTATTTTTAGCGTGAGCCTGCCATAATGACTTTTGTACCTCATTAAATATATTAGCTAGATGACCTATATTTTCACAGTATACATCTCTAGGGAGAAATAAAATTTCATCATCTTTATTTGACTCTAGGTAGTGGGAACCGCAAGGAACTAGTTCTCTGCCATAGACTAAGAAATTAGGGGTATAGCCCGTAGTTTCGTTCACTGAGCTATTTATAGCGAACTGAATTTTAGTTAGTTTACTGTCCCACGATCTATGATCGTTTTCAATGAATGATGCTATGCTAGTGATAACCGTTTTGTTGTATCGTTCCACGGTGTTAATTTGTGGTGTGTATTTAGGTGTAAAGTGGATGTTTGGAATTTTGTATTTATTGAAAAACGAGTTAAGTTCTTTACTACTAAAATGAGATGCATTATCTAGAATAACGGTCTGTGGGATTCCGTGTACTAAGAAAACATTATCTTCTAGTATTCGGATAACGGATTCTGAAGTTGCACGCCTTACCGGAAATAACATAGTGTACTTAGAAAAACAACATACCACTACTAATAGATAACTATGCTGCTTTCTACTAGTCGGCAATGGACCCATGAAGTCTATAGAAATCATCTGGAAAGGACGAGATACTTGTTTAGGTCTACCCATTTTACCTAGCGTACCATGAGTAGATTGCTTGTAGGATAGACAGGTGTCGCAACTGGAGACACAGTTAACTACGTCAGCGTACATACCCGGCCAATAGAATCGGAGTGCCAAGCGCTTATAGGTCTTGAATATACCGAAATGTCCGGCGGTAGGTTCAGAGTGCGACTGGGTAAGTATTCGCTCGCGTCGTTCCCTAGGAATTACCTCCTTCCATTCAAATTCTTTATGTAGTACGCATTTAGCTTGCATAAAACGGTAAAGACGTTTATTTTTAACAGTATAGTTAGGGAATGAAGTAGGAGAATTTTGACATCCATGATAGATATTTAGATACCACGGGTCCGAGCTATTAGCGCCATCTAGCGATGTATCGTCCGTATCTATAGCTAATATAGGACATGCGCGAGAAAGAGCGTCGGGTATAACATTATCAGAACCGCGACGGTGTTTTATAATGAAGTTGAAGCAAGATAGTCTAACTCCCCAACGAGCAAGGCGGCCGGTAGGATTGTTCAAGTTCAGGAACCATTTGAGAGCTGAGTGATCTGTGTACACAGTAAACTGTTGACCATTGTCGAGATAGCATCTCCAATGTTCCAGAGCTACCAGGACGGCAAGCGCCTCCCGTTCGGTAATGCTATAGTTCCGTTCAGGGGCTGTTAGTGATTTGCTCATGTAAGCTATAGGATGTTCGGTGCCATTTTTAGTTTGCGTTAGTAGCGCGCCTACACCGTAGTTACTAGCGTCGGTATGTACTTCGAACGGTAAGGTGTAGTCGGGACAGGATAGAATAGGGGCGGAAATTAAGCATTCCTTTAGCTTATTAAAGGATTCGTCAGCTTCCCTAGACCAATCAAAAGTTTTAGACTTTTTACTAGACGAAGTAAGTTGATTTAACGGCGCAGCAATTGTACTAAAGTTCGGTACAAATCTCCGATACCAAGATGCAGTGCCGATAAATCTTTTCACTTCTTTCTTGTTAGTGGGGGTAGGAAAATTGAGAATCGCGTCAACTTTTCCAGGATCGACATGCAATCCCTTAGAGTTGACTACGTACCCTAGGTATTTGAGTTCGTCACGGATGAAAACTGATTTTGACAAATTTATACGCAGATTAGCCATTAATAGCTTTTTATATACTTTAATTAATAAGGAAATATGAGAGTCGAAATCAGGAGAAACTATAATTATATCGTCAACAAAAACGAATACAGAGTTTTCAAATTCCGGCCCGTAGAATAATAAGTCGACTAGTCGTTGTTGTGTTGCCGGCGCGTTCGTTAATCCGAATGGCATCGTAACGAAACGGTAGGTACCGCGACCAGGAATGTAGAATGCAGTTTTGTCGCGATCTTCTTCGGCGATAGGTATTTGCCAGAAGGCTTTAGATAAGTCAATACTAGATAGATATTTAGCATTTTTTAAGTTATCTAAGATTTCTGAGACGTACGGCAATCTATACGCGTCTTTACGAGTTACAGCGTTCAATTTGCGGCTGTCTAAACAGAACCTGAGTTTACCATCCTTTTTCGGCGTTAGCAATACCGGTGAGGACCAAGGGCTTTCGCATCGTTCGACGACTCCTAGTTGTAGCATTTGATCTAACTCCTCACATAAGATACGCTGTTTGTCAGGTGACATTCGGTAGTAGCGCTGTCTGATAGGTGGTGAGTCACCAGTGTCTATGTGATGAGTGATCAAGTGAGTACGACCTAGACCGAGTTTTTCAGCGGAAATATTCTGGAATTGCTCCATAATATTATCCATAGTAGTACGTTGCGCGTCGCTTAAGTCGTTATAGGAGCGCAATAAACCGTTAGCCTCATTCACACTTGAAACCTGTAGTTCAGAATCGTTAGATAGCTGTATTGATTTCGAAAACTGAGGAAATATTTTAAATTTAGTCCAGAAATCAATACCTAGTATTAAGGAATTCGTAACGGATGGTATGACGTAAGCTTTCAAAACATGAAATTGATTTTCAAATTTTGTAGGTAGATTGATATAGCCAATAGAATTCAAGTTTTGTCCACCCGCAGCGATAAATAATTTAGAGTTATCATTAGGTAACAGAGTTAGTCCCATTTTTAACAATTTTTCATGAGAGTTTTGGCCTAAAATAGTCACAGCTGAACCAGAATCTAATAAACCACGTAGGGAGATGTCACCTACGCATATAGTTGCGTAAGGACGTATGTCATTAATAGGTTTTTTATCCAAGATTGATGCAATTGAGTAGCTAGAAAAAAATATATTAATGTTAGTTAGCCACTCCTTCCATTCTTGTACATTAAAGTTTTTATGTTCGCGAGTAGGTATAGCACGAGAATTGCAGCAATCTTGCGATATTAGTTTTTTGTATTAGTATTAGTGTTAGGTTTACGTTTAGCTTGACAATCAGGACAGTCAGGAAATTTAACCTCCCGTTTCCCGCATTTAAAACAAATAGGAAAACGTTCCTCTTCACATTGACTCAACGAGTGTTGGTTTGTCCGGCAGCGAGGGCAAGATAACCGAGGATGAGAGACTCGTTCGACAGCATTGACCGATTTTGATTGAGTTGTATTTAGATTTTTAGATGGTTCATATTTTTTCGTGTAGTGTTTTGAAAAATGTGTTTTATTTGTATAAGAGTTTTTATTTTGATGAAAGTTAGTATTATAGTTTTTATTTTGATGAAAAGCTAGGTCAGGAGCTAATGTATTAGGCGTAACTCGCGGTGGTTCCCTATACTGAGAAGTTAGGCTTTGCACACTTTCATAGTTCCTACATAAGGTACGCAGACTTTCGACTGAGTTTATACTAGTAGGGTTAGTAGCAAGAACGTTCGCGTAACAAGGACGGATATTGTGAAGCAAAATGTCTAGTTTTTCCTGCTCCGACAACGGTTTGGTTAATCTAGAAAAATAATCAGCCATTATAGAAAAATATATGACTACGTTTTCCGAATCCCCCTGTGTACGGTTACGAATCTCGGCTAATAGTCTGTAATCGTAATCGGATTTACTAAAGTCATTAAGCAGTAGTTTTGTTAGTTCACCCCAAGTTTTAACTGAATCACGTATACTGCGGTGCCAATGTTTAGCATTGCCGGTGAAAAATAATGGAGCTTGAGCTAATAAGCGATCAGCAGTAATATTTTTAATTGACGCGTAATCCTTCACGTCGTTAAGAAAAGCACGAACGCAAGAACTACCATCAAACTTAGGCCTAATGCGTTCGAGTTGATGATCACAGTTTATTACCGTAGTTGGTAACGAAGTGCCCTCGAAGAAAGGCTGGCTTGAGTTAGATGTACTAGGCGTAGGAGTACTGGGACGCTGCACGGTAGATAAGCGATTGTATAACGCATTAAAATCTTTATTTACCGACCTCACGGCAACATTAGAGTCCGCGGCGTCGATGCGTTTTAATCTATGATAGATGTGATAGCACAAAGCGCGCGCGCGTTCGTATAGACTAGCATCATACTTCTCCTCGAGCTGTTTAATACGGGTAGCGAGTTCTTTCATCGAGTTAACGGCACCCGCGAGATCGTCGTTAAAGTCTAGACCTGACTCCAAAATATCGGTACTCGGAAGCGATGGTGTTAATTTAGCGATTTGTTTTTTAAGTTCGATAACAGTAGTAGCTGGTTCTACACCTCGTATTAAAACCTCATACGTAAGTTCGTTTTTGTTTAGCAGAAAATATTTAATGGCGTGAGTTCCCATATTTAGAAAATAAAAAAAATTAAGCAAAAGCGCAACACAAAAAAATAAAATCAACAGCAGGTAGGTACAAGATTAATTAACTATGTATGCAATGAAATGCTAATAAATGATATGTAATGAATAAAAATGATATGAATGAATGAAATTAGGAATGCAAAATGATACTAGCAAAATTAAGTTAGCGTAAACTATTCTTTACAATGTCCCTACGTACGACTCGGTGATGATAATATGCAGGTAGGTATAGCACTGTTAGATAATGACTAATGAGCGAATGAAATAATGAATCAATTCGAGATAAATGGGCAAAATCAAGTTACGAACTGTTACGTAATTTTACAATTTAATTACAATAAAATGAGTTTAAATATATAGTAGCATCGAAGTTAACAAGTTACACAAAGAAAAATTTTGTAGGTAGGTGAATATTTTTTTCTTAGAATTCAGTTAAATGTACACGTACGTAACAGTTTATAATTAAAAGCAATTACAAAACAAAAGAAAAATAGCTAATGCATTAATATTCTCAGAGCTAGCTGTAAAATAATATAATAAATTAATAGGTAGGTACGTACCAGTTCGTAGATGTTACAACACCTCGTCGTTTACATGGTTGAGAGTGACGATGCAGAGGCTGTAGTGCTGTGAGAGAAAAACAGTGTGGATTGGTGGATGAAGAACCACGAGAAGGGCGCCACTGTGAGCTGGTGAGCTCACAGGTAGGGTAGTAGGTAGTGAAATGAAAGGCTAGGGTCGTGGATCGAAGCCTTTAATGTCTTCTCCACCGCTCCACACCGTTTACAATAGGAAGGAGAAATGGTCACCGGCCTGAGAATGGAACGCTGCTGGCTGTAGAGCTACGGTCTCCAGCCCAGGTGAGAATCCTGCACGACCCAGCGGTCGCCGCGAGGAAATCGGCGGTACCGGCGGTGCTCTGACCCAGCGTCTCGTCCAGCTGCTTTCAGGCGGCGGACCCAGCTGTAGGCGGCTTTTAAGAGTAGGTCTGTCCTCAGAAGCTATCCTCAGAAGCTATCCTCAGAAGATATCCACAGAACCTGCAACCCAGGGCGAGCATTAGGCATTGCCCCTGGTTGCGCGTCAGCTGCAGTACTTCCCCCAAGCCAAGTGACCGTGGATAAGCACTACAGCTGACCTGCGCAAAATAGATTACGCTAGAAGCTACCTAATGGTATGAAAATATGGGAACTTACCCCAGCGGGTTTTGTATCCGATTTAGATTGAAGCACTAGTTTTAAGATTCGCCAATTTTAAGTTACAATTTGCCAATATGTACGTATGAGACAAGGTGTCCGTTTGAATTCGATTTTAAATTTTACTAGCGAGACCGTTCGTATGTGTTCGGCTCAAGCGATCGTCTCAATGTCAGTGAGTGACGACACCGTGTCGCGGCGCCCCCGCGTCCCGACGCCCCGCGCCGCGACGCCCGCCGCGAAACGAGTTCTAGGTACTTACATAGGTACTAAAGAGTCGCTCTGTGCGCCTTTTACAAATAATTAGCAAAAGTTAACGTACAACGTTACAAGGTTTCATTTGACACCAATATATTCATTCAGAATTTCATAGGTGTATGTTTGTAATTTTATATGTATGTAGGTATAAGGTACCTATGTTTCTTCGCGGATTTCGAATTGTAACGGCCATTCCCACGTCTTATCATCCCGGAAAATCCAAGGGCACCCGCGGGATTTTTAAAAACCTAAATCCAAGCAATGCAAGCAATCACTGGCATCTTTTTTCCATCCTACTAATATTATAAATGTGAAAGTGTGGATGTTTGGATGTTTGTTACTCAATCACGCCGCAACTACTAAACCGATTTGGCTGAAATTTTGAATGGAGATAGCTTATGCCCTGACTTAAAACATAGGCTACTTTTTATCCCGGAAAAGTATTCCTGTGGGACTAAAATAGATATAGACTTCCAAAAACGCAATAGATGGCTTTGACTGTTCTTAGGTAAATCACGCTCACATAGCACATTATTACAATAGTTGCATGCATCTGTATGCGTATGCACTTTTTATCCTGGAAAAATCCACAGTTCCCACGGGATTTTGATAAAACCGAAATATATATCTACAGCTATAGGTAGATTACTATAGCAAACATCCTTGAAAGTAGGTATAAAGTTTGGAAAAGGGAGCGGGAACGGGAGCCGGAAATCCACGATTCCCTGGGGATTTGTGAAAAACCGAAATTCACACGGGCGAGCCGCGGGCAGAATCTAGTAGGTACCCAATAATTTAACAAGTCCAAAAAATCCATTTTTTATTCGATAATTAAAAACGCTGTGTCCGATTTTTTTTTTTTGATAGTTTATTATTATTTGTTTTTATATATTATAATGAATCTTAGTAATCGACAGTTAAACATCTATTTCTTTAGATGCAATAATTTTTAGAAGTTATAAAACAGTCTTCTGTAAAGCATTTTTCAACGTAACACATTATTGAAGCAAAAAGGCGATTATAAGTAAATGTAAGTAGATATCTATTGGTAGATATCCACCATACACGGTAAACCTATACGCAATATAATTTTAAAGCAGTTAAGTTCCTTCCATATGTAATTTACTTCTCCATGATAACACCGCCCAACCCTTTCTAATATAGGTGGCAGTGGAGCGAACGTATAATAAAATTCAATTTGTAATCATCTTTTAAACGCATCACACTTGCTAATGTCCTATATTTTCACCCCTTTTTTTTGTACTACAGCTTTTTATAACTTGTTAACCAGTTACAGCAAACTTTCTACTTATTTGGGAATAGAAACGACAAAGAATAAAGATATAATTTGATGAGAAAACTACAGTGAAAATACAATTAAGTGACAATTGAAGCCCTTCTTGAGGAAGCCAACGGAATGGATGGAATTAGTACGTAAAGTCAACAATGATTTTATTATTTCCAATGATCTAGGAACTTGTCTTTTTCTGCACTCTTTCGCGCATAAATGAGTGAGTGCTGTGTACAGGGCCGGATTATCCATAAGGCGGATTAGGCAACTGCCTAGGGGCCCCACGCCGATTAGGGGCCCATGGGGGTGCCGTAGTGTAGATGTAGAAGAGATTGAAGTAACAGTATACCAAAGGGGTCGATCGGATCGACTCGACTTTTGTGATAGAAAAAATATACTTTAAAAAGTAAGAAGAGGGTAAAGGAAAGGGGCCTCGAGAATTGCATTGCCTAGGGGCCCTGATAGGGTTTAATCCGGCCCTGGCTGTGTACTTCGGTTAGACGACGAGGACGACCTCTCTGGCGCAGTGGTGAGCGCTGTGCTCTTATAAGTGAAAGGTTGCGATTCCTGGCAGTGGCAATTTGGGATTTTAAAATTTCTAAGTTGGGAGGGCCTGCAGGGTTATTCTGTAACTTAGTTACCAAAATACTGAAAATAGTTGCCAACGAATTAGTTCGATACACATTGCTGCTTTACTGTGTGAAATATAAACAGTGATTTCATTTCACACATTAAACAGCAATGTATATCGAACTAATTCGTTGGCAAACATTTTCAGTTGGTAACTAAGTTACAGAATAGCCCACCTGCTGAGTTATTCTGTAACTTAGTTAGCAACTGAAAATAGTTGCCAACAAATTAGTTTGATATACATTGCTGCTTTACTGTGGGAAATATAAAGTTTTTTCATAACTTTACAGAATAAC
The DNA here is from genome assembly GCA_920104075.1 of Melanargia galathea. Taxonomy (NCBI): domain Eukaryota; kingdom Metazoa; phylum Arthropoda; class Insecta; order Lepidoptera; family Nymphalidae; genus Melanargia; species Melanargia galathea. The sequence continues at coordinate 5,441,479 of OV049862.1, read as the reverse complement.
CCCCCTGGTCTGGTATGGGAGGCTTCAACCGTTGCTAATTACCACCCTAGTTACAAGCAGCAAAGCGATGCCGCTTAGCGATTTAGCGTTCCGGTACGATGTTGCGTAGATACCTATCGGTGGTGTGGGTTTAATAAAAACTGCCTTAACTTTTCCAAGTTAACCATTGTCACTTACCATCAGGTGAGATCGCAGTCAAGGGCTAACTTGTAGATGAATAGAAAAAACGATATTATTTCGAACTAGCATCTGCCCGCGGCTTCCGGTTCCGGTTCCCGTTCCCGCCCCCTTTCCCAACCTTTATACCTACTTTCAAGGAAGTTTGCTATAGTAATCTACCTATACTTAGCTGTAGCTATAGATTTCGGTTTTTTCAAAATCCCGTGGGAACTGTGGATGTTTTCAGGATAATAATCTATGTCCATTCCCAGCCAAATCGGTTCTGTAGTTGCGGCGTTAAAAAGTAACAAACATACACACACACACATACGCACATACACACAGAGAGACACATACAAACTTTCGCCTTTATAATATTAGTGTGATTAGAAATTGAAGTTTTGATCACAGAAGCGTAGATGCTAATCGGCGGTTACCCGAACGCACCTAATGCTGTTTTAATACCGGATAGGTCGGACAATTTGGCGGGTAGCGACCAAAAAACCCATTTGCCCACTCACCGTGTGTGTTCTTACTAATTATTTGTCGCGTTTTTGGACGAACCGACAAAAAACGGGCGGCGAGGTCAACGCGCCCGCTCGTTGTTGGTTTTGAAAAACTGATGGTGAAATGCGTTTTGAATTATGAACGAGTTCCAACGATGTTGGTGTACCGTGGCTCGTAATAATAAAATCAGACAAGCGACTCGTACGAAGAATTACTTAAATATACAAGAAAAACTTCGTAAACTAAAACCCGACTACGCTTAATAATTTAATGTGAAAGCGTGAGGCAAGCAGCTAGTGGCGCCATCTGTTATGTCTACAGACAACAATTTTTTATTTATTATTAGCTATCTGGTAAGATAGTAAGTACCTAATCTTCATCATCATCGTCGTCATGATCAACCTATTAACCACGTCTTAGGCGCAAGTCTCCTCTCAGAATGAGAAGGGTTTAGGCCGTAGTCCACCAAGCTAGCATGTGTGCGGATTGGTAGATTTCACGTGCCTTTTGAGAACATTTAGGATGCAGATTTCCTCACGATGTTTTCCTTCTCCGTTAAAGCGAGTAATATTTAATTGCTTAAAACACACATAACTTCGAAAAGTTAGAGGTGCGTGCCGGGATCGAATTTGGTCCCATCTCGTCCCCCGGAAAGGGAGGCCAAAGTCTTCAACACTAGATTATCACCACCATTACGCCGGAAACACAAAATACGTCGTGTCGTGGCGTGTCGTGATGCGCCAGTTACATTTAGGAAAAACGACACAACACGACACAACCTATAAGTGTTTCTCTAACCATACTAAATGTATGAAACCGATATGCTTCTGGCGTGCCACGACACGCCACGACACGTAAGTCTGTTCCCGGCGTTAGACACGACTTAATTTTGGACATTTGCAAAAGTCTTTGACTGCAACCAATTCGCGTTTGTTTCGCGTTCGAATCGCGTTTGTATCGCGTCATCCGCGCGTAGAAAACACGCCGTGTGCATAGACGCTTAGAGACCCCGCAGACATACAATTTCAAGTTGGCCGAGTAACGAACAACTAAATCGCGAACTTTCACAATTTAATCGGCCAACTTTTAAATTGGACGTAATTGGAAGGGAATTTCGATTCTGGTACAATCGTCGTCGACAATTATTTAGTTGAATTATTATTGAATTATTTAGTTAGTTGGATATGATGTGCGGGGTGTCATCAATCACTTATCAGTATACCCTGCGATTTAGTTGGCCAACTTGAAATTGTATGTCTGCGGGGTCTCTTATAGGTGCTGTTTGCTAAAACCGGTGTTGCACGCTCCTCCACATCATAAATTAGTAATGTTAGAGCTGGGCGGGACCGCTCTCCGCTTATTAACTTAAAAGCTAAGATAACGTGCCAATTGGACACTATGCTAATTGCATACATCACTGTCCATGGACCGGTCGGCCGTAATGTTGTTTAATATGGTCAACGTTGCCTAATATGGTCCATGTAGATATACGAATACATTTCTATACATACAGTGTATTTTAACCGACTACGGCAAAGCCAAAAGGAAGGGTTATTTATGATTTTAGCAGTCTATGTATGTATGTATGTTTGTGGCCGATTTTTGTATATGAGATTCTGTGTGTACCACCGTATCGCCTAAACTACTGGATCGATTTTGATGAATGAGTTGTCTATTGATTCGTTGTTATGGTCCGGGTGACATAAGCTACATTTTATTTACGAAAAACATCGAGAAGTGACCTTCGCGCGGCTTTCTAGATTATAAAATTAGTTTCGGACAGGCATAACAGATGGCGCCACGAGCTGCTTGCCCCGCGCTTTTGCCCACTTAATTATTATTGAATTATAAAGCGTAGTCGGGTTTTAGAACCTTACTTGTTATGTAGAGACGATAACGTGATTTTTAACTTACTTATTAAAAGGAGGTTATGTATTCGACCCGTATGTACGTATGTACTTATGTTCGCGATTATTTCTGAATTATTCTGATTATTTATGAACATTATACTTAGTACATTTTTGTAAACTCTTTAGCGATATTGCGTAAAGCAATCCAATCACAATTATTGAACATTCAAACGGGCTTCCCGAATCATCCAATAACCGCAATATTGACACAATAATGACGTTATTACCATCAGACAAATCATTTATTGGTCGACGTACTGATTGTCGTTATTGGATTATTGCATGATTAGTGGGTATAAACCTTAACCTACAACATAATGTGCTCACAAATGACCACGATCACACGCAATGGTAAGTGATGGTGAAATATAAGTTGGAAAACTGCCCGAAGTGATCAAAAACTTCACTCAAATCAACTAGCTACTAAATCGACTCAATATGGAATTGTTACAGACATGTTTTGTAACTAATGTTTAAGGCTGCTCTCCTCACGCGCTTCTCTATACAAAAGTATTACGCCTATTATTCTAATATTTGTGTTTAATTCATGTAAAAAATTGCCAAATATTTGCTAAAATAGGCGTAATTCCAAACCTAGATTTCCATCTTTTTACTTTGCCGTTTTTCACTAAAAATCATGATATCTCAAGCAAAATTTATTTATTTAATTAATTAATTATTTATTTATGTATATATATTTTTAGTACTCTTTTTTACTGAAGACGTATCGCTCTCTAAATGCAGAAATCACTGTTTTAGACTCCACTCGACAACCGATTTGTCGCTCCCATGGAGAGGGCTCTTAAGCTTGAGGTACTATATCAGTACATTATAATTCAATGCTCTTAAGCAGATTTTTTGTTTAGGGTCGCTTTTCCTACTCGTGATTTATAGAAAAATAAAAAGGACATGATAAACTTTGTACATTCATGTTTTGCGCAAAATCGAGAATGTATATCTCGTCCGACTGTTTGTCCGTCCGTTATCTTCACAAGTCTGCACCGAAGGAGGAGAGATCGCATCCTGGAGACAGACAGGTACTTCTTGTAATGGGAGAAAGAAACAGTTCTTATGGGATTAATTCAATGTATTCTCAGATGTAGATTCCATGTACCTACCTACTTACATCTGAGAAATGTTTTAGATATTATTCAGGGTACTCATAAACTAATGTCAACATGACTTAGTACCTACAAGTAGGTATAAATTAAAAATTTAAAAAAACCCCCGACATACGCCATTTTGTGACGGCGGCCATCTTGGATTTGCAATAGTGCTATTTTACTAGTCAAGCCCTTTCATTTGATACCCATATTATGGGAGTTGTGAAAAAATATGTAATCCGCCATTTTGTAGCGGCGGCCATCTTGGACCGATTTTCATCAAACATAGCTAACAACACTCTCGACTAATTCACCTTTCAAACAAAAAAAAACCGCATTCAAATCGGTCCACCCGTTTGAGCGCCACAGGGGAACAGACACACACACACACACACACACACACACACACACACACACACACACACACACACACACACACACACACACACACACACACACACGTCAAACTTATAACACCCCGTCGTTTTTGCGTCGGGGGTTAAAAATACAAGGTGTTCGAAAGCCCTGACATAAAAGTGAGTATGCTCTTAAGACCAACAGACTGACAAACAGAGGCGTGACTTAAATTCTTGCTTTTATAAAAATGATTCGCTTCGATCCAAAGCGCAATGATTTAAAAAAATTAACCCAATGGTTTTTAAAATTTATAATTTATACTTGTAGGTAAACAAGTATAAATTAAAAATGTTAAAAACCCCCGACATTCGCCATTTTGTGGTGGCGGCCATCTTGAATTTACATAGTGCTATTCTACTAGTCAAGCCTTTGCCATTTCATTTGATATCGTAAGTAGGAGTTGTGAAAAAATATGTGATCCGCTATTTGGTGGCGGCGGCCATCTTGGACCGATTTTCATCAAACATAGCTTAGAACACTCTCGACTAATGCACCTTTCAAACAAAAAAAACCACATTCAAATCGGTTCAACCGTTTGAGCGCTACGTCAAACTTATAACACCCCATCGTTTTTGCGTCGGGGGTTAAAAACTGTTGAAATGAACGAGTACGAGTAAAAAGAGTACGTGACTCGTTTTACCTATTGCTTCTAAAAATGGTCATTACCGAAAATGAATAAAATCAACAATAATTAAACTCAACTTGTAACCAATTAAAATTTTGTGGAATGGGGAAAAGCACTTGGGAAATTTGAACATACACTTTTACCGAGGTTAAACTCAATTACCTAGATAAGAGCTACTTACTCAAAAAATAATATTATTAGATATTTATTATGCGCATTAAACTCATTATTATAATCGGAGGCATACCTAAATACTATAATAATACCTAAATATATATTATTACTTGCTTCTGCCCGTGGCTTCGCCCGCGTAAATTTCGGTTTTTCAGAAATCCCGAGAAAATTGTGGATTTCCGGTTCCCGTTCCCGCTGCCTTTTCAATCTTTATACCTACTTTCAAGGAAGTTTGCTATACATGATTATTATGATTTTTCAATAGTTATAAAAAATCATAATGTATGTATGTATATTTGTGTCCGATTTTTGTATCAGATTCTGTGTGTTCCACCGTAGCGCCTAAACTACTGGGTCGATTTTGACGATTTTAATTTAGGTATAATATAATGAACACAAAACATAAGGCCTAGCTCGCACTGCGTTTATTCTGTTTATTTTTCGTATTATAATATGTATATTTTTTTCGCGAATTTTAAATCGCAAGTGCAAATGTACAACTATACATATAATATTAAATATTTCCATATGTCACAGAACTCTGCGAAAAAATATCTCGCGATTTTTTGCAGTCCGGGCTAGCCCTTAGACGGTGCGTTGCCTCTTCGGTTTTCGGTGCGTTTAGCGGTTGCGCCTTGAAAAGGTAACAAACAAACAGACACAATTTTGCATTTATAATAGATATTAATTAGTATGTATGTATGTTTCTACGAAACTTTCTTCTAAATTATAATCACCAAACATCATATTATTATACTCAAAGTACCATTTTGTAAATGAAAAGTTCCAAATTACAGGATCAATTTTCTACTGTAGGTACTCAGAAAAGTTTCGGAACAAGTTACGTAAAGCACGTTATCAAGCCGTTACGTTAATCGTGACGAAATCATTTTCTTCACGACATATACTCGTTTTGAGTTTTGTACAATAATTGAGTGATTAGGGGACTCGAGGAATAGCGAACTTTTGTGGTTTTGAAACACTGTTTTTACTTCTTGACTAAAACAGGTATTTTTAGTTAAAAAGTAAAAAAAATATTTTTCTAAAGAAGGTATTTTAGTTAGTTAAAAAGGTACTTTTAAAGGTATAGTAACTAGGTGTAGTCTAACAATATAATGATACTTTACTATACCTACCTACTCATCGGTTGAACCTCAAAAAGGTATGAGAATTGTCAACGCTCTTAAAATAATAATTATGGGGCTCTATTGTCTACTGAATCATTCTAGAATATTAAATTACGTGGCTACTTGACGGTTTATACTTAAAGGTTTTTAACCGACTTCAAAAAAAGGAGGTTCTGTATTCGACCCGTATGTATGTATGTATGTATGTATGTATGTATGTATGTATGTATGTAAGTATGTTCGCGATTATCTCCGCAACTAATGAACCGATTTTGATGATTGTTTCACTATCTTAATCTACATACTTTCAGGAAGGTTTTAGTATATAACACATCGAGTTATCATTCTTACGTACGAAGTTATAACCATAAATGTATACATATGTCACTAATATGTTCTCTGATATTGCCAGACCATTTTGCTGAAGTCTAATACTTATACCTATTCTGGTATCCTAAATTATACAAGAGTAGTACGCATACAAACTAATGTTGTATAGATCGGAAGTTAGGTTAGGTTGGGTTAGAACATTATAAAACCATTCACCTATACTTAGTATGACACATAAAATGTATGTATTATGTCACAGGATATTTAATAATAATTAATAATATATAGGTCATAATCTATTTTATATAAAGAAAACAAATCACTAAAAAGCATAAAATAATTTTTTTCAAAGAAAAATGAACCGACTTCAAACCATTCGAACTAAAAAGTTTAAAATAATTTTTTATTCATTTAGATTTACGATTAAACTACCTAACTCAAATAATATATAATTTTTTGGAGTCGGCGCCAAACCTCATTCAATTCGTCTTAGTAAAATCAGAGTAATTATCCACTTTTGAATGCGAGCGCGGTGTACCATAATAGTCACGGAGTGTGAGGCTGTCCGGGACGCGGGGAGCATATTTTCGACTTGAAAAGTATGTCATTTGGCGCCGACTTCAAAAAATTATATATTACTAGCTGACCCCCGCGACTTCGTTCGCGTGTTTATAGGTTTTATATAGGATCGGATCGGATCCCATAATTCTTTTATGTACCTAAACTAAATGTAGCCTAAGTTACTCCATATAACATCACCTATCAGCCATTGAAAGTTCCATTAAAATCGATCCAGCCGTTTCGGAGATTAGTTGGAACAAATAGACAGACCGATAAACATAAATTTAAATGCACACCAGTTTAAAATAAGCCGTACCTTCAAAGATCCAGGTCCCAAGTTATTTGAACCCAATAAATGTCTGTCATTTCTGAACTAAAAAACCTATGACCTTGAAATATTTACGGAACAATACTTAAAGTACTACCTTTCTAACAAAAAAAGAATGAGTAAAATCGAACCACGCGTTAATGAATTACAGCTAAATACACGTTTTAACTTTCTTCCCCTCTCCTACGGGAACCGTGCTGAATTTCGGGATAAAAAGTATTCTATGTCCTACCTCGGAGTATAAACTCAAATCGTACCAAGTTTCATTCGAATCCATTCAGTAGTTTCGGCGTGATGCGCGGCCAAGATACAGACAGACAGACAGACAGACAGACAAAAATGAAAAAAATTACAGTTTTGGCTTCAGTATCGATTATAGAGTGTCCTCCAATAAAAATTTTCAAAATATCTTCAATGTACAGAATTGGATCTGTTACAGTCTTATTATATTATAGATGATGCCCACGGCTTCGCCCGTGTGGATTTAGGTTTTTAAAAATCCCGTGGGAACTTTTGATTTTCCAGAACAAAAAGTAGCTTATCTGTAGAAACACGTCCCCAAAACGGAAAAATCCCGTGGGATCCCCACGATTTCGGAATACAATTCCTTACAGCATCAGGGTTGAGGAGTTGGATATGTACCTACTCGAGTTCATTCAACGATAGTCTTTAATTGGTACCCCCAATATCAATTTAAATAACCCAAAGTTTCTAAAACCCATTAGTTTTGGGGATTGGGTCCCCTACAGCATCAGGATTGAGGAGTTGGAATCCAATTTTTTTATAGAACAGGGTCGCAATGTTTCTCTATCGATTAAAAAAAAAATTACGCAAATCGGTTCAGAAATCTCGGAGATATCGGTGTACATAGGTAGAAAAACACAACTCCTCCTTTTTTGAAAGTCGGTTAAAAAAGTAGCCTATGTTACTCCCTGGTTAATTCTCTACTTGTATGTGAAGGTCCCGTCAAAATCGGTTCAGCCGTTCCGAAGATTAGCCCGTTCAAACAGACAGACAGACAGACAGACAGACAGACAGACAGACAGACAGACAAAAATTTTAAAAACGTGTGATTCGGTTATGGTTGCGTTCAAATAACCATATGAGCTTAATATGAGGTAGTTATTTCGATATTACAGACAGACACTTCAATTTTATTTATTAGTATAGATTTGAGTTAGGTAGTTTAATCGTAAATCTAAATGAATAAAAAATTATTTTAAACTTTTTAGTTCGAATGGTTTGAAGTCGGTTCATTTTTCTTTGAAAAAAATTATTAAGTACATAATATAGAGTAATCATGGCCGAACCTCACACTAGGAAATATTATCTTCTTTCCTTTCATTCTCACCTTGTATTTCTAAAAAGCAACCGAACTAAAATCAAAAGGTACAATTACCTATGTCCGTGATTTAAAAATAACTGCCTCTTACTAATTTCATTGGAGACACTAAATAATATGTTAACAGTCTTTCATAACCCTTCAATCGATTTTGACGGAATTAGACACAGAAATAGCCAAAGTTATTGTATTCTCTCGTACCTATACCTACTAGAAAATAGCTTGTGCGCGGGACTGATACAGGTTACTTTTTATCTAGGAAAATTAAAAAGTTCCCACGATAGATTTAAAAAGTATTACATAGGCATACTTGAAAAACCTACGTTATGGACTTTATTAGTAGGTAAAGTAGGTACTGAGCTGCATCATTATTATTCAAGTGAACTAGGCTTTCTTTCCAACTTAATATACGCACGCTGCTGATATGAAAATAATCGTACATTATAAAGTTATTACACGAAGCAATTATACTGATATTATATTTACATTAAAGATAGGTTCAAACGCGAACGCAATCTGATTCATCACCGCCACATCCGGCGCGCACAAAAACCGTACACCTAGTCTGTTGAGCGGGAAACCTCAAATGGGTGTTCTTTCTTCTCTTTGCTCTCGATAATGACATTGTATACAGAATACAGACGCTTTGCGATCTGTAGCCAGTGGTCGGAAACATTTCAGGCCAAAGTATTCTATAACAAACACTAGTTAAATTGTATACAAAATACGATTTGCAATCTGTAGCCAGTGGTCGGAAACATTTCAGGCCAAAGAACTGTATAACAAACACTAGCTAAATTGTATGCTTTGGATCTGTAGCCAGTGGTCGAAACATTTCAGGCCAAAGAATTCTATAACAAACACTAGCTGAATTGTATGCTTTGCGATCTTAAGCCAGTGGTCGGAAACATTTCAGGCCAAAGAATTCTATAACAAACACTAGCTAAATTGTATGCTTTGCGATCAATTTTTGCGAAATGTATACATTGCCAGTGGTCGGAAATATTTCAGGCCAAAGAATTCATTACATTTTTCATTGACGTGACAATAGCCCGCCAACCCGCATTGAAGCAGTGTGGCAGGTCTAAGCTCTGAGTCTATTATATATTGACTTAGATATTTACTTGTAATACTTATTACTTATTCTAAATGTAGAGACATCCCCTTTTTCATATTTCATTCCATGTCAATGTAAACATCATATTTTTTACGACATATTTCATTATTAATTTGAACATATTATTGTGCAGGAATGTTAATTTGTCGGTTCTCTTTACTGCATGTTAAGTGCAAATAACCAATTGTGTCCGCCAATGAATAAAACATATGTCACAACTTTGGTTTTAATGGAATCGGCACAAACCCATTTACGACATTATTAGTGATTCAAGAAACTTGACCGTTCAATTTTTTCCCGTCGACTTTTAATTTTTTCTGCAACTTTTAAATAAACGTTGTTAATTGTGCCTTCATATACAATTCTTATTGCAACATTACTGATTCTACTAAGATCCTGTGTCTCAATCGAACTGAAAGGTAATCCGTATTATTATTATTATTTTTTCTTTTTTTTTCTTCTTTGTTTGGTTTCTTTTTTACATGTCCACATTGCGCAATTTACTTCGCCAGTGTCGCCAATGTTGGTTTAATTTTTTTTCTGAGATTCACTTTTTCATTACGTGCGGTGTATTTCAAACTATTAAACTCCTAATACCCTCTAATAAGTCCATTATTGACATATAAACTGTTAAATTAATATTTCTTGTTTTGGTTAATAAGTAGTAGTTAAATAATCTCAAACATCATAAGTATACTAGATCATGCCCGCGACTTCGTTCGCATGGATTTAGATTTCTTAAAATCCTGTGGGAACTATTTGCTTTTCCGGGATAAAAGTTGCCTATGTCAATTTCAGGGACGAAAGCTACCTCTGTACCAAATTATGTATAAATCGGATTAACAGATGAATTTTCAAGAATCCCGTGGAAACTCTTTAATTTTCCGGGATAAAAGTAACCTATGTCCTTCCTCGGGATGTAAGCTACTTCTGTACCAAATTTCATCAAAATTGGTTATACTGTTGGGCCGTAAAATGCTAGCAGACAGAAAAACAGACATACAGACAGACAGACTGACTGACACACTTTCGCATTTATAATATTAAAAAAGTATGGATTAAAAAAATTAAGTAGATACTTTTGAACACATTTTCTCCAAATAATAGCAGTTGCAAACACCTGCTCTATCAATAGTTGGCTCGTGTCAGCACGACTCTACGCCCCGCTTCATCGCACTCCGTCAATGGGTATCTATTTAGAACAAGTAGGTACTTCAGTATTACGGATTTTGTTTTTATCCTCAATTGCCATTGGTCCTATTAGATTCGCAGTTCAGCGAACTCTGGATATGAATAGATTTTAAATTTTCAATCATCACTCAATGGAATACATTAATAACGAGACAATGGACACCCACGTGAAATCAAATTCACGCCACACACAAAAAGCGAACCTTTCGTTTTGCCCTCCACACACAATCAACAAATTGATTCGATCGAAAATGGTGAATTTTCAGCAAATCACCGGACCGTTTTACCGTTACCGAAGAAACGATTGAATCACGCCAATTTCGAAGACAAAGATGTTCGATAGAAACAAAGCAGAACCGATTCAGGGATAATAGGTTTATGGGGGGTTAACAGATCGCCAAATTCTATGGGATCGGAACTTCGGGAGGGAAACAATGAGATATTAGACGCCATAATTTCATGGTCGTTTCGTTAACAATATAGAGTGATGGTAAAAAGTGGCTGTCTATTATTGGACTGGTGATGCGATCAGGCGGAATCGATTTGGTGTTATACCGTGACGTTTGTTTAGCGGAACGGTGGAAGTGGGAAAGGGGGGGGGGGAGGATAGAAGGGGGGATAAAAAGCGTGTGCCGCCACAGCGTCACGCTTGCTCCGGATATTACCTATATTCAATACGAGCTATATTAGAGTGCGTTTAGCGACGCTCCGAGTAAATAACTAGGCAAGATGGTTCTCGCTGTTCGTTTTTCTGATGTTGAACGATCTTTTGTTGTGCCGACTGTTGGTTTACCGGTCCAGTGGCCGCACCGCGAACACGCTGTTAACTGATAATTTATTCGATTATAGCACGTTATTACATTTAAAAGTTTTTGTGCTTTATATTATACCTAGTTTATGATTTGCAAAAACTTCAGGAACTGCTTAAATTGATATAGGTCTTCCTTTATTTTCCTGCCTTCGTTTATATGTACAAAAAAGTGTTCACATTATTACCTACTTGGTTTTTTATAGGTACTTTCTTATTATGAACAACGCAAAAAGAGGGGTGTTCAGTCTGATAGCTGATGGACCGATTTGAATGAAGGTATTTATTCAAAGGCGGGTTTAATTAGGTTGATTTTTTAGGTTCTGTGGACTATTTATTTAATCGACAACATCAACAGATGTATCTTGCTTGGGCTCATTGATTTGATCCAGATTACCTACTAGTAATAGCCTTATAGTCTGACCAGAATCCGATAATGGAACAGGAAGGTTGACACAGCAACTTAGTTCTATTAAATGTAAGTTCTATACATATTGTACCTACTCTTTGGGTAAGTTTCGATTTGTTAATAACACGTTAATAAAATTAATGTCTGATGTTGGACTAAATGGGTGATGGGCAACAGTATAAAGATTTATCATACATACCTAAACTGTATAGTTGTAGGTATAGCCATGGATTTCACATTTCAGGGGTGATTTAATTTATCCACACTTGTGTGTTTTATATGCTTATATAATTATATATATATATAAAAATTAAGAATCATGAGTTTGCTACTTATATTTTAAACTAGCCGACCCCTGCGACTTCGTCCGCCTGGATACAGGTTTTATATAGGATCGGATTGGATCCCATAATCCTTTTTTGAACCTAAACTAAATGTAGCCTAAGTTACTCCTTATAACATCACCTATCTGCCATTGAAAGTTCCATCAAAATTGATCCAGCCGTTTCGGTAATTAGCTGGAACAAATAGACAGATCGACAAACATAAATTTAAACGCACACCAGTTTAAAATAAGCCGTACGTTCAAAGATCCGGGTCCCAAGTTATTTGAACCCAATAAATGTCTGTCATTTCTGAACTAATAAACCTATGACCTTGAAATATTTACGGGACAATACTTAAAGTACTACCTTTCTAACAAAAAAAGAATGAGTTAAATCGAACTACACGTTAATGAATTACAGCTAAATACATGTTTTAACTTTCTTCCCCTCTCCCTAGGGAACCGTGCTGAATTTCGGGATAAAAAGTATCCTATAACCTACCTCGGAGTATAAACTCAAATCGTACCAAGTTTTATTCGAATCCATTCAGTAGTTTCGGCGTGATGCGCGGCCAAGATACAGACAGACAGACAGACAGACAGACAGACAGACAGACAGACAGACAGACAGACAAAAATGAAACAAATTGCAGTTTTGGCTTCAGTATCGATTATATAGTGCCCTCCAACAAAAATTTTCAAAATATCTTCAATGTACAGAATTGGATCTGTTACAGTTTTATTATATTATAGAAGATTCACTAACCTTGTTTTAAAGGTTCTATTTTTGTTAATCAATTTACATGACTCTACGAACAATTGAAAATGAGGTCGTTTCAACCAGGACCTTAGTTATGTATGTTAGCTTTTGTCAGTAACTATAATATTAGTTAAGTAGGTACCTACTACAGTTACTGACAATAACTTAGTAATAACTTTTATCAACAAAATTGGCTATTTAGTTTTAGTCGGTTTATTATTATGTGTACCTACGTAAAAAGCACTGAATCAATGCCCTGTTCTATTCTAATCAACCGCTAGGACTTTTGCAGAATGAAAGCATAAATTAGAATTCACATAATTTTAATTTTGAATATATAAAAGGAAAAGGTGACTGACTGACTGCCTGACTGATCTATCAACGCACAGCTCAAACCACTGGACTGATCTGGCTGAAATTTGACATGCAGATATCTATGATAACGTAGACATACTATTTTTGAAAATTCAGCCTCTAATGGGGTTGTAAAATAGGGGTTGAAAGTTTGTATGAGATTTATATGACTCCACGCGAACGAAGTCGCGGGCATCGGCGTGCATTATGTAATAAATGACCAACGGCAACAAGGCGTAAATGCAGTCGTCGGAAATCGTCGAAATGAATCATTTTCGAAGCGAACGACCCAATTTAACGTCAGGTAAACTTTGTAATGTACAACAGGTATATCAAAGGGTTAGATTGTGATCGGTCAAATTGCTTCAAACTAATTTCGTGTCGCATCGACATTCACTAGTTTTATTAAATGCTATTGTGTAATGACAACATAGAAATTAATTTTACAGGATTACGGCAATGCGGTGAAACTATAATATAGTTATATTATATTATGTACTAGCCGACCCCCGCGACTTCGTCCGCCTGGATATAGGTTTTATATAGGATCGGATTGGATCCCATAATCCTTTTTTGTACCTAAACTAAATGTAGCCTAAGTTACTCCTTATAACATCACCTATCTGCCATTGAAAGTTCCATTAAAATCGATCCAGCCGTTTCAGAGATTAGTTGGAACAAATAGACAGAACAACAAACATAAATTTAAACGCACGCCAGTTTAAAATAAGCCGTACGTACAAAGATCCGGGTCCCAAGTTATTGGAACCCACTAAATGCCTGTCATTTCTGAACTAAAAAACCTATGACCTTGAAACATTTACGGGACAATATATAAAGTACTACCTTTCTAACAAAAAAAGAATGAGTGAAATCGAACAACGCGTTAATGAATTACAGCTAAATACACGTTTTAACTTTCATCCCCTCTCCCAAGGGAACCATGCTGAATTTCGGGATAAAAAGTATCCTATAACCTACCTCGGAGTATAAACTCAAATCGTACCAAGTTTCATTCGAATCCATTCAGTAGTTTCGGCGTGATGCGCGGCCAAGATACAGACAGACAGACAGACAGACAGACAGACAGACAGACAGACAGACAGACAGACAAAAATGAAAAAAATTGCAGTTTTGGTTTCAGTATCGATTATAGAGTGCCCTCCATTAAAAATTTTCAAAATATCTTCAATGTACAGAATTGGATCTGTTACAGTTTTATTATATTATAGATAGATGACGCAAACAACTGTTAGAATTTATTCAGAATTAATTATCTAATTTAAGATTATTATATGTGGGCCGCTATCGAGAACTTAGCGCTATTATTAGGTATACTACCTAAACAAAATCCAATATCAATAACCATTTACCTTATACCTACTTGTAGTATTAATGGTTGAGTATATATTTAAACTTATTATAGATACTATTTTTCAAACCGGCAAAATAAAGCGTGCACAACTTGGAGTCAATGCCTCACGAGCGGCGGGCAGCCGGCGACTACTTTAGGTATTTAAACGTCAGCTGATTGCATTACATTGCGAACTTTTAAAGGTACAGGTAATATTTTAATTTTTTTTTTGTGGTATCTTGTCAGTAATCATGACTACTAGGTATACCTGTCTTCGTTTCCTATACCCGTCCCCTTACACCCGTTATTGTAATTTGTCTCTATCACTTAGCTAGTCTGTGGTTAGTAATGTCGGTTCGTTTGTTTAGTACCTATTGATTGTGAAAATTATTGTCACACGCAAAAGCTTGGTTCTTCGTATCCACAATACAAAGTAATTTACAGAATATAAAGGAACCGGAAAACATTAGGTGTTTAAAATATGTGTGATGACCATTCTAACATCCGGACCACACCGAGAGATGATCGAGCATCAGTGATCACACAAAATTACTATCAAAAGGATCTGTATTTGGTGCCGACATTTTGAAAATTGGTGGTGACTTGGCGCTTGGTGCCGACTGCCGACACGTGTCATTTACGCCCTAACCGCATACGCCACCAAACCGCAAAATTATTCTATAATGAAGTTGGAATAATCAATATCACTACGGGATCAAACTAACGACATCACTCGAAAGTCTTGTAAAAATAAAAATACCTAAGGTATTGTGGACACCCAACAGAAGCGAGGCTTTGTCTCGCTGACTTAATGGACAAAATAAGCCGTTAGATCTGGATAGGTAACTAACTTTCTTTTTTTTTGAAGTCGGGACTTAGGAAACAGTGCAAGTTTCATCAAAATCGGTTCGGTAGTTTTCAAGATATGGACTAAAAATTGTATCTACGTGTAAGTGTGACGGCCTGGCTTATTTTGATATATTGAACTCTCTACTTTATGCTGGAGTCGGTTTAATTTTTTCTTAAATCATAGTGCAACAAATCACTGCTCAATGGATAGGTTAAACGTGCAAAGCGGCGAAAAGACAAAATGTTGTAAAACAAAAAGTCTCTCACGTGATCTTGACGTCAGGCCAGAGCTCCTCTATACCTTTGCCATAAAAAAAAACACGGCGTGAATGTAGAAAAAAAGGGCAACAAAGCTACCGATGGCGCCTTAATATTAGCAACTTCCGAAAGGGGCGCATTTTTTGCGATGTCTAGAGGAGCTCGACAGGACAACAAACTGACAAATTATGCCAACAAAGAGAGCTATTGTTTGACAAACAAAAAAAAAGACAACAGTGAATCACTGCTGACAATGATGACAAAGGTATTGAGATTTTTGCATACCTACTTAAATGTGACTAACAAAACTACTTTTCTCTATGTAACCAAGTATTAAAATTATTTTGTAGGTACGTGTGTTTGTCACCTAACTCCTCCGAAACGGCTGGACCAATTTGGATGAAATTTTGTGTGTATATTTCAATGGGTTCCTGGATGGTTTGAAAACACAATCACAATTGGAACTGGTAGGTGACGCTGATGTCGGTATATCACCGAGCAGGACGACGTCTACCGGGTCCGCTAGTTTACTAATATATTTTCTAGTTTTCCATACAATCCAATTTAAAATATCCCAAGCTTTATCCTACTAATATTATAAATGTGAAAGTGTGGATGTTTGGATGTTTGGATGTTTGTTACTCAATCACGCCGCAGCTACTGAACCGATTTGGCTGAAATTTTGAATGATTTTGAATGAAGATTATGCTCTGACTTAAAACAGGCTACTTTTTATCCTGTAAAAATCCACAGTTCCCACGGGATTTTGAAAAAACCGAAATCTATAGCTACAGCTATAGGTAGATTACCTACTATAGCAAACTTTCTTGAAAGTAGGTATAAAGGTTGGAAAAGGGAGCGGGAACGGGAACCGGAAATCACGATTCCCTCGGGATTTGTGAAAAACCGAAACTCACGCGGGCGAAGCCGCGGGCATTCTCTAGTTTTGAATAAAATTCTATAATTTTACTAGAACTATTAAAAATAAGGCTCCTATCTACAAAATAATCTATTACCACAACTTTTAATGTTCTGATATTTCTCTATCTATATATTAATTTGATTTTTATTTTATAGAGACCGTTTAAATTAAAAATGCAATAAACTCTTAAGAAGTGGTTCTACGAACAGGCATTATTAATCGACAGGACAAAACAGGTAACCGCAAACAGAACCAACAACAGGCAATAGCGCTTAGATATACGACGTATACTATAAAAGACATAATATAAAACAATTAAATATCCTTTTACCAGTTCAAAATAATCTTATCAATGAGGACTAAGGTAAATGTCAACCATCAAACACAATGTCCGAAAATAAGTCAGTTGTTTATGAGTAAAGTGGTCACGCTCGTGATTGTCATGACTTTGGAGCGAGTCGGGTCCGGTGGCCCATTTATCTTCACGTCAATACAGCTTTTGAAAATATTGGAACAGATAATAACATACGAGGAATTTCCGGTTAAATGTCACCTGTACTATCTTTGCCGTTTGGTTCCACCTATAGGTAACCAAGTTAAGACAAATTTTGCAATTTTGTTATCACCAAACTACTTTATACAGGAATCAGGATATTAAGTCAATGATTCACTTTGAGAGAATACTTTACTTCATCGATCTGAATATAAACTTTTTAAACTAAATATACATTTTTATACTTAGTTACATAAATTTCTGCCCAGAATCCTGCAACATGAAAATCCTAGTCCGATCCCGAAATCTGGAGACATGATCGATATGTCGATAATATACAATAGTATTACCTACAAGGTATATCTACTTCTTATAAGAATATCGCCACTTAATTTTATTCTTCTCAATTCACTCGACGTAATAGAACAAAAAAATAAGCAATTAAAACAAATGGTGCCAATTCTGAGATAAATCCTCTTGTAATGTAAATGTATCGGTAGTCAATCTTTAGTTAATTACCAAGCGATTGCACTCCTTTTCTAAGTAAGATTTAATTTTCATTTACCGCTCACCAATAATTGCTTATCCCAAAGCGGTAACACGGGTCTTATCGTGATGATCGGAGCCACGACTGCTATTAATTAGATATTGCAAATAATCAATCCGCACCCACGGGCAATTAGAGCGAGCCATTCGACAGAAACGACCAACGCGAGTTCCTACTTCAGGATAATAATGTTGGCGCATATTTATTTAATGATAAGATTAAAGAGGGCTAATTTTATACTAGCGATGATGGAGGGAAAGTGAGGTCGCGGCAGGCGGAGTTGCGGAGCGGGCGCAGTGTGTAGGCCATTGGCTGGCGTGCGGCAGGGGCGGGGTTCGGGGCCCATGTTTTATTTGAATTATGGATGATGCACGCGGCGATCGCTTCTTGATTCTCGAAACCAGTTGTGAGCGCCGCAGCTTCGCGCCCGCCTGCCTCTCCCCTTGTAATTAATTGATGTTTTCATTTATTAGCTTGTTTTGTAATTAGTCGGTTACATCTAACATTGAGTGGATAAACTGTATTGGGCCGATTTATATCGAAGCGTCCCCTACCGTGTTGCCAGTGTTGCGTTACGGTGAGTGTTGTTTTGACTAATATAGTTCTTTCAAATAGGTAGGAACTTAAATGTAGCTATTATAGTCTCTTTTGTGCATTGACCTACTATAAAGTACAGGTAGATTCAAAAAAACTGGTTAAGTTCTTTCTCAATATGTAGGTACCTATGGTTTCTTTACTTTCTTTATAATAATTAAGTAGCATATTGCATATTTAAGTAAATTGACATTTCTTTGTCCACTTTCACATTTTTATACTTAGTTTGACAGGGAACTATTATTGCAATTAATGTTCTGACTATTTCTGTTAGGTATAAAAACACACATTTTTTTTTTTTTTTTTTCACTGCCATAATAACTGTATTGACTAACATTAAATTATAGTCTAAGCAATTTATAAAATTTCTCATTTTTCATTGTTGTGGTTTGTTATTGTTCCCATAGAATTTGATATCATTCTATTAGTATAGTTCATGCTTTGTCATTGTAATAGTATAATAAGTACATTATGCATATTAAATAATTATTTTGCAATTTTCTGTAGATACATTAAATGAAATCAAATTGAAAAAGATATCGATTGCACACCAAAATACCTACTAAATTAATTTTTCTGTTTACAATAAAATATTTGATCACTCAATTTCAAATATTGTTAAATTATTTCTTAGCGTTTGACTTTGCGGAATTTCTTAATATGAACAACATTTAATTCAACGTTGAATGATTCCATTTTAAGTTTTTTATCTATAATATAAAATTTGGTTTGCTTCAATAACGGCTCGCTTTATCATTATTACATTTATTAGATTTTTAAGTGTTGCACGTAATAGAGTTATTTAGCAATCAGAGCCTATAAAGCCATTTGATTGCAATTAAAGCTCCCGCAGACCGCAAACTTTTGATCCCTAGATAATTTTATTTTTTGCTTTAAGGGATTCGCCAATTCAACAATGTATTTTAAGCAATGCTATTCCAAGATTTGCTTTAAGATAGTAGGTATGCCTGGAAAACTTAGGTAGATGATACCTATATATATATTATGTATATATCTTGCTTATAGCACATCTGCGTTGGAATCACTAAGCTATTATTTACGTCAGTAATAAATAATAATCCATTTTTTAAGTTCCAAATTCTAACACAACTTTATAATTCCTAAGGAATATCCAAAGCATCATTCAAGCCAGGGGAGGCCGAAGCTCAAGACTTAGATAATATAGTCCCTTTGATGACCTACTTAGGGCAGAAGTGGTGAGCGATGTAGTACCTAGTCTTATTTTTTTTTTATTTAAAAAATTTATAATTTTATGTTGACACAAGTCTGATGAAGTCTGATCTGGCTTCAACTTTGACTATAGTTATCCTATCGGCAAAGCTGTGCGTGCCACCTAGTGATTTAGTTTAGCGGAACGATGTCGCGTAAAAAGGTAAAAACGAAAAAAGAAAAGAACCGAAGAACGTTGCATCGTCCAGTACCACCAAGTGACATTGCAGTCAAGGGCTTAATTGTTGTGGTACTAAAAAAAAGACACTAGGTTTCCTGCCGCGTCTAAATTAAACTCTAGTCGACATCATGTGCGTAGGCAATGTGGCTAATTCTGTTGTACACAATCTCTAAACTAAACTAAATTGACAGGTTTAAAAATAGTGCTATCCTTTTCCGCAGGTATCACTGTGAAAGAGATAAGAATACCTGTAGTTAGCCCTGTCATTTTAGTTTAGGTTTAGAGATTGTGTACAACAGAATTAGCCACAGTGTCAATCCAAATAAACTATCGGTGGATAAGTCTGTGGTTTGCGGGGAACCTAAAGGTTTTTAATTGCACTTTTATACAGTTGTTGAGAATTCACTAAATTACAAGGCTGGTTTATGTCTTAATTATGTTTGCCGTATTCTGTTAGTTATCGCAATTGGCAACTGGCGGCGGACAGAAAAACTAGAGGTTTAACTTGTTAATACGAAAACGGTAACTTTTACAGCGTAAATGGCTTAATAGGATAATAAATGACACCAGCCTGGTTTTAATTGAGTCTGTTGCGTGCAGGTATCGAATAAGTAGGTAGGCATTTTTTATACTTAACTATTTGAGTAGCTACTCGTGTTTATAGTTCGTTAATTTATATTAAAGTGCTACGGTTAGTTATTCACCAGAATGCGAGATTCCGTAAGAAGACTGTGCAAGTCCTAGACACCTTGTAAATTGTGGGCTGATAGTATAGATATTTATCATAGTTAAAACACAATTTAAGGTCCACTTGCTGCATTTGGTTCAGTTTGATTTTGTATTAGGTACTGCCACTTTTTGTCAAAATTATTTCCGAGTTGACTAGAAAAGGACAAATGGTAATAAGCTTCCATTGTTACTTCCATACAACTGTGGCCAAATATGGAACCTTAAATACGTACCTATAGAAATATACAGAAAGTTGGCGAAAGTGGATCTTTAATCCATTACATGAAAAATTAAAAGACTTTTATATAAAAACTAATATGATAGAAGAGATGAAATAGAAATAGCGTGGTGGGTGTCGTTATAATAACAAATTAACTCCTTGATCGAGCTTAAATATTACCACCTACTTGTAATACAAAAATACTACTAAAGCAAACAACAGACAAGAGAATCTGACGGCCTCTCACAACCCAAAGAGAAACAAAAAATATGTGATAGAGGCATGCAGCCATACCGAAGCAGATAACCCTAAAATGAGCGCGTCACAAAAACTGTACCGGCGAAATTAAGAGCTGGAGCTACCTGACATTACATGCATGCCACTCAGAAAACAAAAGTTTGATGAAAGCTGATCTTGAACTTTCAACATCATATCATATTTCGCGATTTACTTAGTATAAAATTGAAAATCAGACGCCAGTAACAGTGTCACATGCAAAACACTCATTCTAATGTAATTGGATTCCTCTGTGACATCGCCCAGGATAGATGTAAGAGTATTCTGAAGAGTTATTTGACTTAATTCCGCTTCTCTTTCTTCACCGCACCGCACGCCACCGAAAGTGTTTATCATCCACACCACCTGGATCATTGGCGCACCACAGCCAAGCGGCGTGCGAGGTCTTTCCTTCCGCGCACTCTAAAACTGTGGAACCAAGTCCCTTCGGTGGTGTTATAAACGCATATCTAAGTGGTTCCTCTGGTGTTGTAAATTTTCACGGGCAGCGGTAATCACTTAACATCACTCATCAGGTAACCCGCTTGCTCATTTGCCCCCAATTTTTATTTAAAAAAAATGTAAAGCTCAGCATAACAGACTAAATCTATAATACGTCACGTTAATCTAGACGCGCGGCAGCGCGGCCGGCAAGTTCCTCCGGCCGTAAAGCATGCCAGTGTGTCTATTTACACGAACCATTTCAATTTTATTTACTTTACGTAATACAAATATAGACATTTATGTCGAACACATTACACTACATGACGTTATAATATCGACGAAATTAGTCTCAAATTCTTTCCTCCGAGAGATTCGACTCTGTAAAGTAGCGACGAACAAGCATTAAAACACGGGTCCCAAAGTTTTGTGATAAGCCTACGTTTTGGAGGCCGACGTAATTTGTCGCGGGCGCCTCAGATAAAGACGGAGCGTTGCACCAGCCATGTCTGTGGAATGCCAGACAACTTGGACAGTGGATACCTCATACTAGTGGTTCTACGATACGCGTACGTGCTTTGGATGACAATATGTATTTCGTTTTTTTTTTTAGAACTAGTATTATAGCGAATACTAGTATTGTTTTTCTTTGTAGAACTTTTTTATTTAAAGTATGTATTGATGAGAAATACGAAGGTGAATTACTTAATTGTTGTTTCTTGGTATATAAACTTATGCCGAGACTAATATAAAGTATGGTATAAATAGATGACTTTTACCTACTTACGATTAAAGGGCTTGATTTCACTTTTATTGCTATACTAAACGTATGATAATACATACTAATAATAATTGTATTCTTTACGAAAAATAAACAATACAAAAAGAAGATTTTTTTAAAATGAGTGCTTGAAGCATTTTGAATACGAGCTAGAAAAAACTATACTCATAGATAGATTAATAGGTACATTTTTACTGGTTCCTACAACCAGAATAACCGACATAGATAGGTACCTACCTCATCGAGTTGTGAAGCTGAAGTGGGCAGCAATTGGCAGGGCACATCATTCGATGATAGACGTTGTGGTTCCAAGGTTCTGGAATGTGGACCTCGCACAGCACGCCGAGGTCTGTGAGAGACCTATGTCCAGCAGTGGACGTCGACCGGTTGAACAAAGAACAAGAAGAAGGCTGTACTGTGTAAGTACCTATCCTACCACCACCACTACAACCTTTTAACGTCCCACGGCTGGGCACAGGCCTTCTCTCCCGTAGGAGAGGGGTGTAAGTGGCCCAAATTCCACCTATGTGGCCGAAGTCAACCTCACCTGCGCGCGGTGCACCCGAGACCGCGACCGAAATATGCTAACGAGACCCTGACGCTCTCAGTCCCCTCTACGGCTCCTTGTGTCTGATACCTACCACACAACTTAATCTGGATGGTATCACCGCTTTGTGGTAGGATTCTACCCCGAATCCGCCTGGCTAGCGACCACAATTCAGCCATAATCTGCGGTAAAGCATCCGATGTGTTCCGGCAGCGAGCTGTAGAGCCAGTCCCCTTTCTCAAAAGCCGGCAACGCATTAGTGATTCCTCAGGTGCTGCTAATGTTCATGGGCGGCTTTAATCACTTAACATCAGGTGACCCGCTTGCTCGGTTGCCCGCTATTCCTATTAAAAAAAGGTATTTAGAGCTAGACCCGCCACGCTGCTCCAATGCGGGTTGGCGGGCTGGCTGTGTACCTATATTGTATACATATGATAAATATTACAAACATTTATCTTACAGTTTTGCAACCATAAATGGTTAATCGGTTGTGATAAATTCGACAGCAATCGACAAATTTTAAATCGTTTTCACACATTATTTAATGTTCAAACAATACATTAAACTGAAGAATATCACAATTCAAAGTCATTATCATAAAAAGGCATTCAGTATCGAATATGATACAAGATAAAGCTAAACACATAATATTATGTATTTTATTCTTGTTTTTGCGGCACAGAATGGCTTGTGAACCGAATACCTACATATAAAAGCGTTTGTTAATATTATATGTGAATTTTATATAATTTGTATAAAATGAGCATTACCCTTTACTTAAGTTTTAATTATATTAATTTATAAATAATGAGGTACCTACTCTGCTCCTCCCATAAAATAAAAACATATTCCCACACCTTGCGTCCTAAGTTTATGGTTTTATAGCTTACTTCCCCAAATATTCTTAAAACTGTTCCTATCACTCGTCAACCTAAAGGCAGACTTTGAGGTATGCTAGTGCGGCACTTACAATAATACGAGGATCCGACGGCTTCATGTCAAAGAGTGAGAGCGTGTTTCACCACCTTTTCTGGTTCTGATAAGTGTCGGATAGCTTATTCACAAATTTTGTCTTTGTCACTTGACATAAATTAAAAAGTGACAAAGCTTACGATTTGACTTTGGCCTATCCGACTCTTAAGAAGGAAACCCTAAGATTTGTAACTAATGTGAAGATTAGTATTGCCTCTTTAAGTTATTATTAGAGGCCTCATGTTGTATTTGCATACCAATATTATTAATAGCACTTTATTTTGGTCATTTTAAGTATCTATTTTATTTAATAGCATTTTAATCGAATGCTTGCGAATAAAATTCGCCAGTGTTAAACGTTAATGGAATTTAAAGTTCTGTCATATGATTCAAAATACAAGCAATTAAATATTCAAATTTATACCGAGCTAAAAACATAGAGGTGTTATAAATAACATGCTTAATTTTTTCATATACTTACTTAAAACAACAATATTTTAACCTATGTTTAAATCACTTAGAAAACTTTGTTACGACGAGCGAAATTGAATTGGCTATTATACACATTAATATAAACAACCACTTTAGAGTCACATCTTAAAAACAAACCAAGCATAAAAAATGAATTTTATACAGACAAAATCCAATGGAACCTACGATATTACGGTAAGTAGGCAAAGTTCTCTTTCTATAAAAAACAGAAAACCAAGCCCGTTTGAATACCCGTGAGCTGAGTATCACCAATAAAACAATTGTATCCTGCAAGTAGATTTCGCCCGTGACTTATGGGGTAATAATTTTTACGGAATAAAATTACATGTCCGCCTCCAGGATGTCTCACAAATGTGACCAGTGTGACAAGGCCATATAGTCCTACAAAAGTGGAACGATTTCCCACCCGAGCGAATCGAAATTTTTAACACCTCCCCACTCGAGAAGCTACCTCCATCGAGAATTTTCATAGATAAAAAAGTTGGTCGTCTCGTCGAAACGAACCTACTCACGAAAATTCAGCTTGTTAACTCACTAAAAATTTTGTTCAGCGGCTGCCGTACCATAAGCTGTGACCCAAAACAAACGAACATTTTTTTAGGTTTTTTTTTCACGGTTTGTTGCGATGTCTAGCTCGAAAATTAAATATTTCTTAGACCCAAAATATTATATTGTTCATAATTATGTACGGAACTACTACTTACTACGGTACTACGGATATTAATAGAGTTATCTACTCATGTGGTATTAGTATGGATGGAGGAAGTTTAGATGTTCTTTGGTTGTCCCAAAATAGTACAAGGATGTAATCGTCTAAAAATCCAAAAACCCCGCCACGTCCGGTGGTCGCGTGGCCACTAATTATACGTGAGCACTTATCGTGCGTGGCTTTTAGCCGGCCGCTGCCAGGCACCGGGCGCACACAGACACACATAAATCTCCAATATCTGACCGCTGACGCCGCGCCGCGCCGACGACATGTCCTCTATATTGATTGCGAATACAAAATAATATATTTTAGAAGTATTAGAATAGCCGAGTTGACCCAGTGAAGCGTTGAGTTAACTTAAAATGGGTATAACTTCTTTGACATATCCCTAATAATATCTAAGTATATCTATACTTAAATTATGAATGTGAAAGATTTGTTGGTGTTTTCATTTGCTCGATGAGAACGATCGAACAAACAGAACTCAAAACACGGTGTGTCCCGGATTAATATCACTAACATGCGACAAAATCGTTAAATTTATGTTCCCGTAACTGTGGTAAGTAGATTCGGACCTATAAAGAAGGATCTGAGAGCCCAACGTGACGGTAATAATTATTTGATTTTTTGGAATTATAATTTTGGAGATGATAATTTTATATTTTATCTCCTATATAATATCTTCTTCTATACATAATAATTATAATAAAATCGTAGAATTGCCGTATCTGTACATTAAAGATTTTTGCAAAATAATAACTGGTGGATGTTAGGGATAAGTAATTGAACGTAAAAAATTATTTTTGAAATTTTTGTCTGTTTGTCTGTTTATCTGTTTGTCTGTATGTTTGTGCGCGCATCACGCAAAAACTACTGAATGGATTGAAATAAAACTTGGCATGATTTAAGTTCATACTAAGGAGTAACATATAGGATACTTTTTATCCCGAAATTCAGCACAGTTCCCTTGGGAGAAGGGATGAAAGTCAAAATGTGTACTGAGCTGTAATTCATTAACGCGTGGTCCGATTTCATTCATTTTTTTTTGTTAGAAAGGAGATACTTTAAAGATTACCTCGGTAATCCCTGAAAGGCTGGATTTTGATGGGACTTTCACTTGCGGATGTTTACATTTTGGTCCACCTAAACATCCGCCAGTGAATTTTAACTGTTTTTAGCAAGGTATGAGCTTAAAGGAGCTTAGGAAAAACAAAATGATACTCACAGGATTTTTAAAAACCAATACCTACGCGAACGAAATCGCGGGTGTGCGCTTGTATTTAATAATTACTTATCCCAAAAATATCTTTACCCGTTGCGCTAACAATTATTTACATTTTTTGCATCGAGTTGCGAGTATTGTAATTTTTAACGATGTATGTAATTCTAAGTATTTATAGGTACCCCGATATCCTCTGTCAAAACAGTACCAGAAACGGGTTCTGGTACTCATTAATCTTTTGATTTTATCTGTACTTCAAACAAACCTACATCGTTATCTGTACACAGCGATGCTGAAGCAAAAACGTCGGTCCGAAATTAGTTTGAAACAATTCTAACCCAGCTCAATCATTATACAATACTATCAGTCCGAGACTCGTCTCAGGATTTCAATAAGAAATTATCAAATTAGTTTCGTCATTAATAAAAACGAAACGCGACTACAAAGGATCGTTCGCATTGTTCACAGATTTTAAAATCGTCCATAATTAAACGGAATCCATTTTTTGTCGTCTCGGCCATTTCACATATAAATTCCGCCGATGTTTAAACAGTTAGCATGGAAAAAGAAGCAATTTGCCACCCTGTTCGGATGACGGAGTCCAATATCTAAAGGTCTGATGAAAGATGAAATTTTGATGAGAACTAGGGATGATCGATATCGACACACAAACATCGATATAGTTTTTGACATTGTTGTCAAGTTACTTCATATACTCCCGATAGATCTACATAAAAACGTGAACAGGACAAAAGTATCTTGTGATGATCATCATCATTATTATCAACACATTACCGGCCGACTATACCGGGCAAAGATCTCCTCTCAGAATGAGAAGAGTTTAAGCCTTAGTCCAACACGCTGGTCAAGTGTGGATTGGTATAGAAATAATTATTAAATTATTGAAAAGTCAAGTAAGTAGTTACATTATGTAAAATTTGCTTGCCAGTATGGCAAAACATGTTTGGGATGTAAGTAATCTACTATCTAATGTACCCGTGTTTCAAGAAAATAAATAAATTATTAATATTATTACTTCTTCACACTTTAGATCTCACCTACTAGTGATAGGTACTTAAAATTCATATATTAGGCAAAAATTACAGCTACAGTGTGACGATGTTTGACCTCTGATTGGCCGATACTCGCTTGTTATTCGTTAAAATGCATTGTTGCACCACCAATACTATAAATTCAGCCAATCACCACAATTTAAAATGAAGCAATGTAACTGTTAACAAGTTACATTATGGCTTATTTAAAAAAATACATACCATGTTTAACCTGTCAATGCTCGATTATGGAACTTCGATGTTTATATTTCGATGTTCAACGATATCGACATCGCTACGTACCTATTTCTCCACCACCAGTCGTCCCTGTTAACGCGAAATCAATAATCATGCCGCCGTTGCGTCGTTCTGGAACTGAAACGGGAGGTTTGTCAGTACAAGGATGAGGTTCGTCGGAGATTGGCGACAAAAACTGGCAGATGCGGTAACCGATTCCGCGAACAATTCGACGTATCGGCGTGGATTTTGCACGCATCGATACAGGGCTCGGCCGTCGGCGCGGGCGAACGCTAAATCACTTCATTCGGAGTCATGTGTCGCGAATTAGCGCGCTGATTATTTATAAGATCGGGATCTTGCATTTCTAATTTGGATTAATCGTCACTGCCGGCAGATCGACGCGGCTCTCGGTTGTATGAAAATATGTTGGTATAACTAGGCCGTTAAGTATTTAACCGAGAAGGCACATGGGCGGCGCGAAGAATGGTTTCTTGGCAAAAGATGATCTAGACCTAAAGGTCTACTTGATGAACAGAAAAAAAGTCAAAATGGTGCAATTTATTTTTGCATACAAAACATAATCTATTCATCAAGTAGACCTTTAGGTTTTCATCACCTTTTAACGCGAAACCATTCATCCATCTTTTATATTAAGTGAGATAGACACCGACGAAAGTATGGCCTCCATCTTGAATCCGCCATTTTGGATTTTTTTCAGCTCAAATCTTTTCAGAGCACTCTCTATCTTTAATACGCTGGTCGTGCCCCTCAAATAAATTTTTAAATTGTTAATTAATCATATTCTGGTCTTAAATTTTTAAAGGTGCGTCCAGACTTGAACATTTCACCGAACCGAACAGCGAACATTTCGGCGAACTTGTTACGCTCAATGTGGACGGCGCGCTTGGAGCGCTTGAGATGGGTTACTGCGTAACAGTTCGGCGAAAGTTTCGCCGAACTGTTACGCAGTAACCCATCTCAAGCGCTCCAAGCGCGCCGTCCACATTGAGCGTAACAAGTTCGCCGAAATGTTCGCTGTTCGGTTCGGTGAAATGTTCAAGTCTGGACGCACCTTTAGGGAACCCATTTGCAATATATTTATTGACATATATTTAATTTGATATAAAATACTTTTCATCCATTAACCAGCTCGGTAAACGAGACCGTCTCCCACAAGGCCGTATTGTTTAAAATCATTATTAACATCCATATACAGTTCCCAGCTGGATAAAAGTCGCAGCTTGCTAGGTAATAAGGTGAACCATACACTTCGCGATTTCTTTCCTCCCACGAACCGGTCATGTTACATTTATTCGATAATTCGAAGACTAGTAAGTATAAAAAACTTTTAGCTTATAAATTGCCGCAAATGAATATGAGACAAAGCTCGAGCACAATGAATGAGACATTCCTATGGTAAAAATGTATACCTACAGCCAATGATTGCGAGTAAAAAACGTATAGAATATTCTTTGATAAAAAGGTAAATTGATGTGGACATCTCTATGAAAGGAATGGCATTGGCAGCACGTGATTACAATTACTATGGGAAATAAGACAGACAGAATATAATGTGTTTAACGAAGGATACATAATACTATTGCAACATAATATAATAACATGATACCCGTATTATTATATACCCGTTCTATATATATATATATATATATATATATATATATATATACATCTGATTTATTGGCCCACACTGTTAGATAGCGTCATCGTAGGAAAGATAGGTGTATGAAATTTTAGAAATTTTAGAAACTTTATGCAGTTACTGCGCAGTTGCAAATCAGGCAGTTAAAAAAACCACAGTGCACAATTTGTACCTCCAAACTTTAACATAGCGACAAAACTTACTTGATTCTTCTGATATACAACTAGTAAGTAGTAGAGTTTTATAAAGCTTCAAATTCGCTCCGTATAAATGCAAGTGTTTGCATTTGTACAGAGTGCGGTTGGTAGGTACGCGAACGTAGTGGATACGCGGCTTAAAAATCTCGTGTGTATCCGCCCTTAAGGCCTGGACAAAAACAAAGCGTCACGGTAGCAGCACAGCAGAACGTCGCACTTAACGCATAAAGCTGTGTCCACACTAGGACGCATGCGTGCAGCGCCATAACGTGTGCGTTAAACTTGATTGAAAGACAGCGCACGCCGTTGACGATCATCAATCTGACGTTATCAAACCATTTTAAAACGTCCAAGATGGTGGAAGATAACCACCCAGTACATAATATATAAGTATTTTATTCTTCATAACTAATCTACTTACGACACAAGTTATTAGAGTGACTGAAGTAAGAATCTTTGACAGATGGACAGACAGACAATGTGACAACGGGCAATGTGAACGTCCCGTCGTCAGTGCCTCCATCACAACTTCTAGAAACGCTGAAGTTCTAGAAGCCGCGTTGGACACATTTCTCGTTGTGTTCGTCCAAGCCCTTAAAACCGGGTAGACGCAGCATGCGACTAATTATACGTCTCGCAGATCGTATGTCCGTTTTTGCGAACAGCGCGTCGCTCTCGCGTCGTTCCGATGCAGAATTGAGTTTTTAATATGGAATAACTTAAATTGCATTTTTGTCACCCACCACTGACCGGTCGCCATTGCTGACTTTTTGTTTTTAGCGTCTTCATTAGGGCATTTTAAGTTTTGAGGGCAACAAAGGTAAAGTGTACTTAATATTATTTGTATTTCATACTAGCTGATGCGCGCGACTTCGTCCGCGTGGATTTAGGTTTTTTACAAATCCCATGGGAATTCTATGATTTTCCGGGATAAAAAGAAGCCTATGTGTTAATCCAGGGTATATTCTATCTCCATTCCAAATTTCAGCTAAGTCGGTTCACATACATACATACATAAATCATACATACATACATACACACAAACTTTCGCCTTTATAATATTAGTGTGATTAGTTGACCCGCTCCGGCTTTGCGCGGTTGGAAATAATGAGAAACCTTTCTTAGTCGGGGTTTACGTTATGACGAACACCAATGGAAAATATCATGCTTCCAGATCAAGGGGTTTAATAAGCTATACATTGACATGTTAGTCAGTTTATCATCAAGATCACCATGATCAAGTTGAGACTTCGGCCTTCAACCACCTTCAACTTTCAGTCCGTTTTAAACAAGTAAATAGCATTTGCTTTGACTGTAAAGCAAATTATATTTACTTGCTCCTCCTCAGAAAAGGAAAACCTCGTGATGAAATCTGCATGACTGAAAGTTCTCTATAATGTTCTCAAAGGCGTGTGAACTATGCAATCTACACTTGGCCAGTGTGGTGGACTACGGTTTAAATCCTTCTCATTCTGAAAGGAGATTCGTAGTCAGTTAAGTTTCTTCTTTTATAAAAAGTTTGCACGCGGGTGGAACACCACCAACTAATTAAATTAACAAAATACCAAATACATACTACAACTAAACTTAACTAACTAACTAAACCCTTTATAGAACGATAGTAGGTTCTTTAGTTTTCGACTTTCTACTAATAACATAATTATTCGAAATTCTGTAAACTTTAATGCGCGGGTATAAAAAGGTACATATGTACAGGAGGTTTATTAATCAAACTTCTATCGTACATAATTGTTTTTATTGGCTAATTAAAACCCGGGTTATAACGCCGTACGCACACCGCCGGGCATTTTATTGCTTCATAACGCGGCCGAGTGTATGCGGGCGTTTTTACACGTTATTACCCGCTAGGACTGTGTGAAACTGTAATTATTGTGTGTGCAAGTGTGCGGTGCGCAAACACATTATAAAAGCTCGTATACACTTTGAGTTTTTGACGTGATGAACGCCGGCCGCACGCACGAAAAAGCATGACTCATTGTCATGTACCGCCTAGCCAAGTGTGCAAGCGAGAGCGCGGAACAAGCGATAGAGAAGCAATGTTTTCTCATGTAACGAAAGCGCTTTTCCCAGGTGGTGTTAAAAATGATTTGAATTTATACTCTAGTTATATCTGAGAAAGGCGCATGTTAACACGGTCTGAAGTTCGGGCTCGTTGCACAGGATGACTGGGGTTGAATGAAACGAATTTGGTTTATGGGAAAAAGAAACGTTACAGATCTATAAATACAACGTATTAATTTAATTAATATAATATTTTAAACAATGATTTTTTATTTTTTACAATTATAATTTCCGATATACTTTTACCGATACAATAACGTTAACATTATTAAAAGTGTAAACCCAATTTGGGTATTGGAGATACCCAACGGACCAGAGCGTTAATCAAAAGGCAATACCGTTAATGGAACCCGGAATATTCCACTTATTATCTAAGAGCGCAGCGTTCACCACTGTGATCTCCCTAGGAATCGCAGAAATTCACGGAATTCTAATTTCTTAGCTCCTTGACATAGTTGTGTGTCCACGGCCTAACTTTCCCCGTATACACCAACCAACATCGAAGAACTTTGATTGCGGGGCTTAATTAAATAAACCACTTCTTGGTACAGCTGGCTATGCCCTGGAGTTAAAAAGAAAAAACCGGCCAAGTGCGAGTCGCACCCGCACACCGAGGGTTCCGTGCCTTTTAAGGCAACGTATAAGAGTTGTTAAGCATTACCTATAGACCGGGAGATAGTGACAAATAATTCCCAATCATTTGATACAAGTATAGCGACTCCAGAAGGGTGTTGGAATGTAATTATTGAAACGAAAATAATGATCATAGTGCTGGACAACATCATCATAATAATTATGGCTGAGCGTTATCGCAGGAATTATATAAAGAAATTCTATTATAGATTACTACAAACGATTTTTCATACAAAGATTCTTGTGTTTTCCGTTATTAGTAGTTTTAGTAGTATTATCAGTCTAATTTGCAGTTTACATAAGTAGTTGTGACAGACAGACGATGACCCACCATAAATATGGGTTACTTTTTCCATTTTGGTACGGAACCCTAAGAAGGAAAGGAAACATGTCTATCTCTTTCTCTAATAGCGCATATTATAAAAAAATATACGACAATTTCGTCCACTAATAAAATTAAGGGCGATACGACGATTTAATTAAAAAGTTCGGCGCAGTAAAGTAATAATTAGCTGAATCAATCAATCAACTTCGTATTTTTATACTTTACCAATAATAATTATATCAACCATTAAGTCCGTCGTAGCACTACCTTTGTGAGTAAAGTGAAATAGTTTTGATTTAATTTTTATTTTTATTTCATATTGTTTTATTTTCGTTTATTATTGCTATTAATTATTTTAAGTCGCGTGCTAAAATATTTATTTGTTTTAGTGGTCCGAGACTCAAGCGTAAGCGATAAAAGGTTCAACTCAATTTTACGGCCTTTGCACACGTAAATCGTTCTTTTCTAAGCTACACTTTTAGCCGTGTCTTCTCTTTGCATCGTCATCCTCAATGCAGTCCTTGACCTTCAAAGTCAAGTCGCGATCTTTGTCACGGATCATCTTTTCTCACACGATAGTCTTACATTTTCATCTGTCTTCGGCATTGTGGAGTGCAGCGTGCAGAAAATGACAAAAAACAGTCACCTACTTTTAAGAAGAATCAATACTAAGTTTTAAGATATGTAAGTTCCGGTACGTATTCAGGCATATAATCAATACATCTGAAAAAAAACATTATTTTTATTAATTTACTTGTCGCTACTCGCTTATGTTTTGCACCACCTCCAAGCCTTCGTAGTGGAAGCGTCCGCGGAAACGAGTAATTTCCTCTTCCATTATAATTGATTGGCGTAATTGCGAGCGGATTCTTTCGCGAAGCGGACCGCGGAGCCTTAGAAACCAGCGCGACAACATACTTAGCTCACTATATTCACATAGTGTAAAACGCAATAGGATAATAGCTCAATATCATTGCTACGACATACTGAATTTATTTAACGTTATAACGTAAGAATGAATCGATAAACGCCGGCTACACGCACGAAAAAGCATGACTGATTGTCACGTACCGCGTGCAAGCGAGAGCTCGGAACAAGCGATAGAGAAGGCACGATCGCGATATAATAGCTCAAGCAAGTATTGCGAAGCTCAAGCCAGGCAAGGCACATATAATTGTTGGGGTCCCAAAATGCTGGTTTGGCGACCTCGCACGGGAAAGCGCAGTGCTAGCAGACCCCCGTTATTTAAATAAAAATTGTACCCCACTCTAAAAATAGTACAAATAATGAAACTAATGTTCTTGTGATCTCAAACAATTTTTTTTTTTACTCAGTCATGTTGAATCGCAAATACCGCGAGCTACGAGTAGTAATTGCGAAGGCTAGCAAATTACTGAGCCGGTTTCAATTAAGTTGCATTAAATTGTAATTTAATAAATTCCCGTAATTACATGTGAGGACATAAATAATTTTAATTAATAATACCTACCGGTGATTCCGACTGTGTTCTGAGCCACTTTAATGGACTGGAATTACATTTGTTATTTCTGTTTTGCGGCTCGGACTTCTGAGTCAAATAACTACTAGTTACTTATGACCGATTGAACTAATGACTTGCTGTCTATACAATTTAATAATTGTCCCAATTACATGTTTGCTCCAAGTTGTAGCTCTTCGTGCAAGAAACTAGTCATATAAATATTCTTCGTTTGACTACGGATTCCTTGATTCCAATACCCCAAAAGCAATTCTTGATTGCAGCTTATTTGAACTGATTTAAAAATTTATAGATCAGATACCTAACTAGTTTTTCTCCTAATTTAAACGACTGGCAATCGACCTTCAAACGGACATCTTCATACCATTATTTATGCCAGAGAGGTGTAAGCAGTGGCACAGTTCTAGACTTTTAGGGGCATGAGAAAAAATATACAGTTGCTCACGCGTACACTAGCCCACTCGCCCTACAAAGAATAGCGCTAGCTTGTGAGAGCGGCGGACTGTACGAAGACGGCGGCGGTAACCAATGCGTTAGGCAGATTATGATGTGATACGACATCGTCCAATCACGGACCCTACCACCTGTCGTAGATGTGGCACCTACATTAGATGCACAGTACCTACCAGACATCATTTTTGCAAGTAAATTAAATTGCATATAATTGCAGCCGGTAAGTCTGCCAATCAACACCAGCATCGCGAATCGATGACTCTAAAACCATCCGATCCGACTATCTCTCGTTTCGTACCGCTTAATCCGACCGTGCAAACATTAATTGAATTCTGTCAAAACAAAGCCAACGAACGGACTTAAATCTTCGCAATAATTTACCGACTGACAAATCCCATCTTCGAGCAAATCCCCAACCGAACCATTCCCAACCCAGTCAAACAGTTTTAAACTCTATTTCTTGAGCAATTAGAGAAACGAAACCGCAAGATAAAATGGCAAAGAACATTTTACGGATCGTACTTTTTACACACTTTTTACGAAACCTTTCTATCTGTCGCGTTTTATTTTTCGTAACTTAGGTCTTATTGCATGTAAATATTGACGCTTTTGACAAGGTTAAGTTGACGGATAATGAGAGTTTATTATGGTAATTTTAACGTTGTAAAATATTCACTGTTATTTCCGATTTTACTTAATCGAGTTAGCCTTCGTAATCTGTCAGGCTTAGTTATCGTAATGGTATTATGGCATTGCAGGTCACCCGGTGTTTTATAGATTATGCATAAACTTGACCTAAAATTGATTGAGCGTACTGAGAAATCAATTAAGTATTTACCGTTACTGCCTGCTTAATACCTAATTACGTAAGTAGAACTTTTATTGCTACTGTATTAACCTGACTTTATTAGCTACAATTATTGGAGTTTACGAATAAGCACGCATTTTAAAAATATCTTTTTTTTAGTTCGATACTCTTTGACTATAATTATTATTAGCACAGAATGTGTCATCTATACAAATAAATTTGAAGTGTCTGTCTGTGTTGTCGAAATAACTACCTTTAGTATAAAATTTGAACGACAGTATAACCCCTAAATCGTAACGTAACGGATAAATCGTCTATAGTTGGGACATTACAAACGTGTGAACTGAGTCATAAAGCATTACGGGCATATGTTATTATGTTGTGGGCTCTTTCTCGCTCTTTATAACCTGACTATCAACAAATCCTTTATTATTGTTACGCACAACACCACAGAATCAGGTTCCAGTTCCATAAAACCTGTAAGTGCGAGTGAGAAGTCCGATAAAAATGATTTATGACTTGGTTTGCACGTTTATAATGTCGCAACTATGCACATAATATTATTAAGCCTTTAAGGTTGTAAGCTCTCCGAGTACCTATACGATTTACTAATAAGAAATTACCGTAAATAAAAACAAGATTTTTTAACTTTGAAATTATAATTAAACTGCCTTTAGAGTTAATAAATGACTGTTCGATATTAATTACATAAATGACAAGTATAAATCTATAATAATAATTAACAAAACCTAAAACCTTACCTCAATCAAAAAAGGCAACAAATATCAGCAACTTGTCAAAATATCTACACTCGTTAGATTAATATTCTTGTTCAACCATAATATCTAGAGACAGGTTTATCTTACCCTCATGCAGCTAATTATATCTATCTAGCTTGCAAATATAAAATTATAGACTAAAGAGTTTAATTAATTTAAAGTAATTTGAAATATAAATACAATTATGTTAGAAAAATAGCTTCCTTACTAGTTATATGCCTACCTATTTTTAAAAACTTGTCTAATGTAACCTCTTTAAAATAAACACATATATTGTGTGTATTAGAAATTATAGTACTTACTCACTATTTTATAAATGTCTGGAAAACAATGATGTTACTACTAACATCATTAAAGGAAGACCTCAAGTTAAGAAATGAGTGGGGCTTGAAATAACCTGAAAAAATTGTGTTTCTACCTAACTATATCTGATTAGGTAGATACTTTTTTATATCGTACCTAATAATAACAACCAGCCAATTAATGAAAGTAAACCATACTAAGGAAAATAGCTCTGTATTATCTACATTTACTAGGTAATAAAATTAAGTATTACATGAACTAGAATAAATAGCATAGATATTTTAATGCTTTCTATGACTAGATATTACCTGTTAGCCGATAAGTAGCTTATAAACGACCGTTGTGTAACATACATTTAAAGCACTTGTCAGACAAACCGCGTGACGACAGATACATACATACCTGTCGCGGTAGATACAACACCAAACCGACTCTTGTGGTCAATACTGAACTTTGTGCGCTTGCCACGTGTACCTAAATGCACGTGACAAGCGCACAAAGTTCAGTATGGACCAAATAGGCGCGAAGTTAAAACTGAAGCTCAAACTGATTTTCATGTGATTTCCGACACTTGTCATAAGCGATGGTGTAAACGTACCGTCAGAAAATGTAATAAATACAAGAAATTTCTGCTAGATTACAGGATATGAGATGAGGTATTTATCTTGTAAGGTCTTGTTTTCAATATTCTGTGGTTCAAGTTCAGGTCTTTTATTATAAATTCTACTAATCGCGTCGCAACCTCTTTAGGTCATCCGGACGTGGTTGCTTTCCAAGGTCCTGGGGACGTATGGACTATTCTAGTGCAAAATACCCTACGCCCCAACCACACGAGTAGTAAATCTACAGAGAGGAAGCTTCCACAAGCGGCCCGCTGTAGGTATACTCACACAAACACACTCACCAACGGTTCACGGACGCCCGCTCGTTCCACTAACCGGTACAGTTGGTGACAAACGAGCGCATATGTGTGAGTGTACCTACAGCGGGCCGCTTGTAGAAGCTTCCCCTCTGTAGGTACTCTGTGGCCCCAACGTCACGGAAAAAAAAGCGTCGGTCAAGCGTTCGATATGACGTCGATTAGTACAGCTGAGTCGCTACCGCAGCGTGTTGTGTTTGACCAAGGCTCAAGAAAAGGTTTGTTACCTAACTGAAAATTTATTATTATCTAATACGATTAACCGCGTACTGACAGGCAGATTAACGATAACACTTATTGGCGCAAGAAATCAATCAATTTAATGAATTAATGAGCCTTACGTTAATAACTACTATAGGTAATGTAAATGCAAGTATTAGTACCTACTCACTTGGGGGTACGGTCTTGAATTAGCTTTCTGTACCAAATAGTAATCGTCGTCGTCGTCTCAACCAATAGACGCCCACTGCTGGACATAGGTCTCTTGCAAGGATCGCCACAGAACACGATCTTGTGCCGCCTGATTCCAGCGGCTACCAGCCACTCGCTTGAGATCGTCTGTCCATCGGGTCGGGGGTCTACCAACGCTTCGTTTACTGGTGCGAGGTCGCCATTCAAGCACCTTGGGACCCCAACGTCCATCGGTTCTTCTAGCAATGTGCCCCGCCCATTGCCACTTCAGTTTGATTACTATTTCAGTTTCTGAACTGAAATAGTAATACTATGAAATGCTAAAATTAAATATTTTGTGGCGTAGTAGGTATCTACCTACTTAACATTTCGATAATCTACCCAATAGCGTAACATGAAATGATCGAATAACTTTATCAACATACCTATACCTATGCTCATATACACACATTTAACAGATAATAAATACGGAATAAATTAGTGTTAATCCAGTAAAGCTGTACTTATCTACTAATAGAGTTAAGTCGACGCGACCTGACCAACGGCTCCTGTGTCAATTTACATGAAAAACTCGTTCGGCTATCAATTATCCAGTTAACGAACGAGATCCTTGTATTAAAGAACCACTCGCTTTCAGAAACGCTAAATATGCACTTCGGCAAACTGTTACAAGATGTCCAGTTTAAGGTGCAACGCCCACTGTTGCAATCGAGGTCTTTTTTCACTTCATATTATTACATTTATTCATAATACTCACAAATCACAATTCACTTAATTCCAGGTAGGTACCTACTTTCAATCTCACTTTTGTTAGTAGTTAGCGCCGTGATGGCGATAATCAAATTGCTACAGTTATCAGCCAGTACAACCAGTAACCACAGAACAGTTTTAACAGAGATCAGTATTCAAACCTCATTCGTTGCACTAAATAATATCCAGTTGTCACACCCATGTATCTAGTGGTTTTGTCGGATTGTATGCCACAATGCTAGTGCAGCTGATTTCTCCATATAAGGCCCAGCGCACACCAAGAGCAGCGCAAAGCAGAGCATTTACTGAGAACACTAAAATAATTAACTTTACGACTATTGACATACAATGCAAAATTGAATATAAGTACCTACTTCAAAACGCGAGACCATTATGGTTGAGCACCGCATTTTGAAGTACATTCAATTTTGCACTGTATTTTTACAGTCGTAAAGTTAATTATTCAGTGTTTTCAGAAAATGCTCTGCTCTGCGCTTCTCCTGGTGTGCGCTGGGCCTAAGACGCCGCAGAAGCAACGCACCGTGTCGCATCGCTCCAACATAAACTTAACGCTTCATTTATTTTTAACATATTTTTTTAAATCTAGTGTAGATTAATACGCTAGTGAAACGGACAACTAGGTTTAGATAAGCCGTATTTTTTGTTTGAATATTACTAATTATGTGTAATAAATTCCAATTTAAACACACCACATGCATTTCCGTTTTTAGATTAGGTAAATTATGAATGTTGTTCTTTTAATAATTTAAAATAATTCTTAGTGAAGTAATACACACAAGCATACAGTTTTTTCACTTTAGTATTAATTACAATCCTTAATTACAAGTATTATTTTATTTAATTAAAAAGTACAAACTAAAAAAGCCACTAGTCGGCATGGATGGTTTAAATTCGCAACGCAGCGCGACGAAGCGAATCTTGGCGATACCTTTTTAACCCCCGACGCAAAAACGACGGGGTGTTATAAGTTTGACGTGTCTGTGTGTCTGTCTGTTCCCCTGTGGCGCTCAAAGGGGTGGACCGATTTGAATGCGGTTTTTTTTGTTTGAAAGGTGAATTAGTCGAGAGTGTTGTTAGCTATGTTTAAAGAAAATCGGTCCAAGATGGTCGCCGCTACAAAATGGCGGATTACATATTTTTTCACAACTCCCTTAATATGGGTATCAAATGAAAGGGCTTAACTAGTAGAATAGCACTATCTAAATCCAAGATGGCTGCCACCACAAAATGGCGAATGTCGGGGGTTTTTTAAATTTTTAATTTATACTTGTTGATGGAACGATCTAATACAATTTGTTTAATGCGTATTTCCATTATTTATTAGTAATTGCATGTTAATTTAATTTTAGAAGAATATTTTTTACCGTTCTGTGATAATTAAACTACGGTAGATGATAGAAGTTAGAACCATATGATATCTTAGTTCTAAAAGTATAATATCAAAATTCAAAACGCGTAGAGTTGTGATGTAGCTCTTAGTACCGTTCGACCCTAAGGCATTTATTTACGCGTCAGTGATACTGCATATTACCAGACAGTACTTCTAATGTCCTTACAAGCACTTACGATGTAATTACTGTTGGCTGTTAAAGATCACATGATTCCATTTTGAACCCTATGTCAATGTTGATAAGGTATACAACTGTCAACGTTTATAGCTTTTGTGTGAGAAATATATTATTTATTTGTACGCAATTAGCGCCCGCACGGGAAGGCCATATCCGATAATTTATGCTTGTAAGTAGTCGAAAGTTTGCCGGGTAGAGGCACCATGCAGCTTCAACTTTTTTTAAGATGGAGTTTCTATTTTTGTAGTTGACGACTAGATACAACTTCTTTTGTAGTCGAAAGTTTTCCGGAGTACCAACCAACATGAATCCAAAAAAAAGTGCGAAATAGTGTCTGTCTGTCTGCGTTATCTTTTCACGCCTCCACCACTGAATCGTTATTTTTAGGCACAAAGAAAGCTTGTATTCTGAAAATGGAGAGAGGATACATTTTATCCCTGGAAACTCAGACGAAGTATCAGCTACTCCGAAATAAATCTCTATCTTTGTATGTCATAACAGTTTTTGCTCAAAGCAAAAGTGTCACAACTATGTTCGAAATGGTTGTCCCAATTTAGTCAGGGGATCTTAAAGGAATATAATTCAATACGCATGATGCAAATTAATGAAAGCAATTTAAAAACAACAAAGCTAATAATGAATCCTGCAATCTACATATTTGCAAATTAGCTAAAACGGAACTGCACATCCGTTAATCAGTTGCAAAATAGGTACTTTAAGAAATTAATTAATTGCTCTTGTGTTTCGATGGTTTAGATTTGTCAAGGACAAAGATCGCAGGTGTGAAAGTTGACCTGGCCAAGTTGACTTTGCACATACAT
Source organism: Melanargia galathea (assembly GCA_920104075.1). Classification (NCBI taxonomy): domain Eukaryota; kingdom Metazoa; phylum Arthropoda; class Insecta; order Lepidoptera; family Nymphalidae; genus Melanargia; species Melanargia galathea. The sequence continues at coordinate 5,400,595 of OV049862.1, read as the reverse complement.
AAGCATATTATAAGTAATCTCTATGCCCGGTCCAATAATAATATTTGTTTTTCTCTCATTTATTTGCATACTCATATTTACAATTTTATTTTTAACAATGTTTAAATATAAAAAAACAAAAATATATACCTACACATATTAAAAGTAACATTCTTAAAAATAAAATTACAAAATGGGTTCCATCGGCAGCGGTATAAAATCCAAGCTGCCGGTGGTTAGGACTCCAGGGCTAATAATAATATTATTATTATTATATGCAAACAATATTTTGGCCCAGGTTCAGAATGGATGTAAGCAAAATTCCCGCGGTACAAAGGAACTCCTCCTCATTGACACTGCTATTTGTCAACAGGTACGGCGAAATAAGAAAAATTTAGTGGCTGCTTGGATTGACTACAAGAAGGCCTATGATTCGGTGCCTCATACATGGCTCATGGAGATCATGAAGTTGTATAAGGTCGATGCAACTCTATGTTCTTTTCTGGATTCATGTATGAGACAGTGGATGACAGTTCTTCGTCAACCAGGGAGTACTGAATTTTCTTATTCCGTTGAACCGATAAGGATTAAGCGAGGTATATTCCAGGGTGACAGTTTGAGCCCTTTATGGTTTTGCTTGGCCCTTAATCCACTCAGTACACTACTGAAGGATTCGGGGTTAGGCTTTCGCCTTCGCAGGGGAGGTGAGGTCATATCTCACTTACTTTATATGGACGACCTCAAGCTATATGCATCAAAACGACAAGACCTTGTGAAATTGCTGAAGATCACTCAGAACTTTAGCAATGACATAGGGATGGAGTTTGGTGTTGATAAGTGTGCGGTTGTCAATATAGAGCGAGGAAGGGTTGTAACCTCTGAGAATCTAGTTATTTCAAATAATATGATTCTTAGATCTCTTTGTGAAGGTGAAACATATAAATACCTTGGTATGTCAGAGGCGCTTGGTATTGAGGCAGGGACTATGAAACATGCAGTAGAGGAGCGTTTCTTTGGCCGCCTGAAAAAAGTGCTTAGTAGTCTTTTATCGGGTGGCAACAAGGTGCGCGCCTTTAATGGTTGGGTCATGCCCTTACTCATATACACCTTTGGCATACTAAAGTGGACTCAAACTGAACTGGATTCCCTGGACCGAAAGGTGCGAAAATTGTTGACAACATACCGCATGCATCATCCGCGTTCATCTGTTATGAGGTTGTACATCCCACGCAAGTGTGGAGGACGTGGTTTTTTGAATGCCAAGAACCTCCATAATCGTGAGGTGTACAACCTTAGAGATTATTTTCTCAAGAAGAACGCGGGTGTGCATAAGGATGTAGTTGCAGTTGATAAGGGACTTACCCCGCTTTCCTTAGGCAAAGAGAACTGGCACAAGCCCATAGTACTCAGTACCTTGGATCGCATAGCTGTGTGGAAGAGCAAGGAGTTACATGGCAGGTTCTACAAGGCCATAACCGGACCTGATGTAGATTCCATTGCCTCTATATCCTGGTTACAGTTCGGTGACCTTTTTGGGGAAACCGAGGGTTTTGTGTGTGCAATTATGGACAAAGTTATCAAGACGAATAACTACCGAAGACACATTATGAAAGATGGCACTATTGACATATGTCGAGCGTGTCATCGTCCTGGGGAGTCACTCAGGCATATTGTCTCCGGTTGTTCTCATCTTGCTAACGGCGAGTACTTGCACAGACATAATCAAGTAGCCAGGATAATCCATCAACAACTTGCTCTTCGATACGGCCTTGTAGAATCCGAGGTACCGTACTATAGGTATGACCCAGTATCAGTTCTTGAAAATAGTAGTGCTCTGCTCTACTGGGATCGGTCAATTATCACTGATAGGTATATTGTAGCCAATAGACCTGATATAGTGTTAGTTGACCGGTCAGCGCGCCAAGCAATAATTGTTGACGTCACCATCCCCCATGACGATAATCTTGTGAAGGCAGAGAAAGAAAAATTAACGAAATATTTAGACCTTGCCCACGAGATTACCGCCATGTGGAGCGTTGATTCAACGATTATTGTTCCGATTGTCGTTTCGGTAAATGGTCTGATAGCGAAAAGTCTCGACCAACATCTCAAGAAACTTTCGCTTGGCTGTTGGATCAAGAGCAGGATACAGAAGGCGGTCCTCCTCGAGACGGCACGCATTGTGAGGAGGTTCCTCACTCTGGAGCCCTGACCACCGGCAGCTTGGACTTTATACCGCTGCCGATGGAACCCATTTTGTAATTTTATTTTTAAGAATGTTACTTTTAATATGTGTATATATTTTTTTTTATTTTTTATACTTTAACATTGTTAAAAATAAAATTGTAAATATGAGTATGCAAATAAATGAGAGAATAATAATTATTATTATTACTTATGATTATTAAAGTCGACTCAAGATAGGTTTTCAAGAACGTAAGACCAGAGACACATTGACTTCATTCAACAACGCGTCATGTTGTATGAGGGTCGGGATTTCCCGATGTGTTTCTGACGTAACAGAATTTCGATCGGTAGCAAAGTTTGACTCTATCCGGGAAAATTTTGGATCCCGTATAATAGTATGTAATAAATAGGTACACGTGTGTAGTATTCCATGTTTGAATGTGGATTTCCCAATTATTATCATTATGTATCTATGCGATTATTTACGTTTTTTCTACAGCTTGTAAATTACTCTTGCAGTGATGTAATTAATAAAAGATGTCACAATTACAGCTAATAGCCATAGAGGCTGCCGCAATATTTAATTCGATTGGAATACATAAACACCATATTTTATATAATGGTTTATTCATATCTGTTTTGATAATTAACATTGCAATAAACTAGCATACGCCCACCGCTCTACCTGCATAATAATTCTGCCACTATAGTTCGGCATTTTCAAACCTTTCCGTTTATAAAATTAATAATGATTTCAATAGTGCTGCATCTTTCTAAATGCACCATACGCGCCAATTATAGATAATTTTTCAGTTATTACCTTAATTACTTACCTAAAAAATGTGGCGTCAGGCTAAGTGGAATCAGGTGCACTCTATATTCCTTCACTCTCAAAGTCTAATGGGACACGACCGGAAAGAGATCAGGCGCAGAACCAACGGCTTAACGTGCTCTCCGAAGTTAGGGGATGTATCGAATACCGTTGAATTCCAACTCCGGGCTAGAAAGACAATTTTTTTTAGACAACACCTCCGTGGATTACCAAAGTTATCCAAGCAAGCACTGAATCTTATAAGGTAAGACCCCGATTGCGATGATATGAATTTCGTAGAGTAATAATAATTACATATTATTATTGTTAGACATTGTGAAGTAATGACTAAATTACAATAAATCCAACGAATACACCTTACTCATCATTTTAGGCATTCAATGCGAATTTATAAAAATATTATAAAAATATTTGCGAATTAGAAAATGTAAGTAAGCAATTTCTTCACGGGCAATCTAACGGAGGGCTCTCGGAGTATAACTTATAATAGCTGGAAGGCCTACTAGTACGATAATAACAGTAATTAGCAATTGCGAGAGTGATTGAAAGTGTACCGTAATTGGATTTTGCATTGCAGATATACATGGCTTTGTTAGTGTAGTTGTTCTCAAGTGGATTTTTGTAATAAGTAATTAGGTATTGATTGATCTCCAATACAGATTTGTTTTATAAACAGATAAAGTATTCAAATTAATATGAATGAATACTTTAATTGTAGACCAAGTATCATTTTGCTTATTAATTAATTTTTAGTAAAGAATTTATGTATGTAGTTTGTGAAGATCGTGGCCGCTTTTATTTTAGTTTTAATAAAAAAAAATGCATGTAGGAAAAAATTTCGGATGTTTTTCCGTTTAAGTCCTACTCCTCATCTCTCTGCCGGTCGTGTCGGATCGCCATCCTATCAGACTACGAGAGCGAGGGAATAGAGAGTTCAACCTTGTTTGCGCTAAACTTATCGTAGTTGACTAGTCTCCATTGAAATTGGCCGCCGTGGCCGAAATTCGGTCGGGAGGTCATTACCTATTGGTATCCAATCCAGCTTTATTAGACATTATTTGACGACCTCCCTGGCGCAGTGTTGAGCGCTGTGGTCTTATAAGTGGGAGGTCCCGGGTTCGATTCCCGGCAGGGGCAATTTGGGATTTTATAATTTCTAAATCTCTGTTCTAAGTCTCTGGTCTGGTCTGGTGGCAGGCTTAAGCCGTGGCTGGTTACCACCCTACCGGCAAAGCCGTGCCGCCAAGCGATTTAGCGTTCCGGTACGATGCCGTGTAGAAACCGATCAAGAGGTATACATACCCCTTCCAAGTTACCCCATTTCCATCTTATACTGCATCATCACTTACCATCAGGTGAGATTGCAGTCAAGGGCTAACTTGTAGTTGATTTAAAAAAAAAAACAAATATTGGAAAGAAAGCTAACGCGTGTGGTCACCCTATAACCCGGCAGGTGTTCTTTCATTGAGTGACGTTTCCGCGCCCTCACGAGTCAAACCACTCCGTCTAGCTCGCCCTAAGGTGATACTATTATAAGTAGCCTTGATCCAGGGCACATTTATCACGTCACTAGGATTTCATGCGGATTTGATTTGGTGAACTCTGCGAAGAAAACAACAGGCTCTGCACTAGAGCCACCGACTTTACCACCGTTTGAATTTCATTCGGATGATTTGCCGAACTCTGCGAAGAAAACCCTACAACAGGCTTTCCACTGGCAACCACTGACTTCCACTGATACTTTACTTTACGCTTGGCAGACCTATTGACAGTTGTTTTTTGTACCGATCGGATTGGAAAATGGCGTTTATCGAATCGCTTCTCACTCTCTCGCAGTGTGACGAGATTTATACAATTCCTTCTATCAGAAATAGTACACATGTACGCGCGCGCTCTGTGTGACTTCTTCAGTACAGTTCCGTCATGGCGTCATAGAATAAAATGAGTCTTTTTTTGACGTTTGACGTCATTTTAACAAGTGGAAAAATATCGTACGTAGCAGTATTTACTTACTGTTTTTTTTTAAATAAAGAAGTAACTAAAGCTATCTAGCTTTACTTCTTTCTTCTTTCTTTCTTTCTATCTAGTAATCTGAGTCTATTTATTGCATAAAAAACCAGCAAACAACAATAAAACAACGCTTTCTTCGACTCAAAAACGATTCTCCCAACATTATATTAATTCCGCAACAAAACAACTTTACACGACGAACATAATAAATAAGGCGCACTTTTTGCCTATAAACATAAATAATCCTTGTAATTTATCACTGAAACAGCACTTTATAAATCGTAAACTGAGAAATTTAATTCCACTCCTTGACGTTTTAATTCGAACTTATTACTTCAACATTCATAAAGTGCCTTTTATGGTGTTAACTGCAATTTCATTTTGTCTTGAAAGAATTTCTAATTTCTGTTCTTTAGAGTTTTAGAGTTTCTTTACTGTTTTTATAAAAGGTATAGCGATCTTAGTTGGTGGTCAGTGATGATGCAGTCTAAGATGGAAATTGGCTAACCTGGATCGGGTATGACCGTTTTTAACCCCCGACGCAAAAACGACGGGGTGTTATAAGTTTGACGTGTCTGTGTGTGTGTGTGTGTGTGTGTGTGTGTCTGTCTGTTCCCCTGTGGCGCTCAAACGGGTGGACCGATTTGAATGCGGTTTTTTTTGTTTGAAAGGTGAATTAGTCGAGAGTGTTCTTAGCTATGTTTGATGAAAATCGGTCCAAGATGGCCGCCGCTACAAAATGGCGGATGATATATTTTTTCACAACTCCCTTGATATGGGTATCAAATGAAAGGGCTTGACTAGTAGAATAGCACTATTGCAAATTCAAGATGGCCGCCGCCACTAAATGGCGAATGTCGGGGGTTTTTTAAATTTTCAATTTACACTTGTATTATGTCTTGAAAGAATTGCTAATTTCTGTTCTTTAGAGTTTTAGAGTTTCTTTACTGTTTTTATAAAAGGTATAGCGATCTTAGTTGGTGGTCAGTGATGATGCAGTCTAAGATGGAAATTGGCTAACCTGGATGGGGTATGACAGTTTTTAACCCCCGACGCAAAAACGACGGGGTGTTATAAGTTTGACGTGTCTGTGTGTGTGTGTGTGTGTGTGTGTGTCTGTCTGTTCCCTGTGGCGCTCAAACGGGTGGACCGATTTGAATGCGGTTTTTTTTGTTTGAAAGGTGAATTAGTCGAGAGTGTTCTTAGCTATGTTTGATGAAAATCGGTCCAAGATGGCCGCCGCTACAAAATGGCGGATGATATATTTTTTCACAACTCCCTTGATATGGGTATCAAATGAAAGGGCTTGACTAGTAGAATAGCACTATTGCAAATTCAAGATGGCCGCCGCCACTAAATGGCGAATGTCGGGGGTTTTTTAAATTTTCAATTTACACTTGTTATAAAAGGTATAGCGATCTTAGTTGGTGGTCAGTGATGATGCAGTCTAAGATGGAAATTGGCTAACCTGGATGGGGTATGACCGTTTTTAACCCCCGACGCAAAAACGACGGGGTGTTATAAGTTTGACGTGTCTGTGTGTGTGTGTGTGTGTGTGTGTGTGTGTGTCTGTCTGTTCCCCTGTGGCGCTCAAACGGGTGGACCGATTTGAATGCGGTTTTTTTTGTTTGAAAGGTGAATTAGTCGAGAGTGTTCTTAGCTATGTTTGATGAAAATCGGTCCAAGATGGCCGCCGCTACAAAATGGCGGATGATATATTTTTTCACAACTCCCTTGATATGGGTATCAAATGAAAGGGCTTGACTAGTAGAATAGCACTATTGCAAATTCAAGATGGCCGCCGCCACTAAATGGCGAATGTCGGGGGTTTATTAAATTTTCAATTTACACTTGTATTAAACCCAAACCCCTATAAGTTTTCTACTTGGCAACGTACCGGAACGCTATGTCGCTTGGGTAACGCTAACTAGCCATGGCCAATGTCTCCCACCATCCGGACTTGAATATAGAAAATAATAAATTCGCAAATTGAGCCTGTCACGTTGAATTGAACAGCGTGATGTGAATGAAATGTGAAAATTCCTTATTCAAATGCTGAAAGGTGCAATTTTGTGGCTCCTGCTTAACTCCACTCACAACTTCGTTACGTTATCAACGTTACTAAATACATTTGTGAGTGAAGTTAGCGCTAGTGGCAAGCCGTACCCACCTACCGTTACAATTAAAAAGCGGTAACGTTACGATCGGCAATTTTGTTTTATGTGAATTAATAACAAAGGATATTGATTCTTTAATAAAGGCCACAGACCTAATAATTAACCATCAGTAACAGTTAAGGCCCCGGTATTAATTGTTACTACAATACGTAATAAACAATCGCCTGAACATGTAAATAGATCCGCTTATTAAATCGATAACCTTTGGCGCGAACACAAATTTTTCTTGCTGAGGTAATAACTAAGTAATTAATCAACACGGACTCTCCCCTTAAAGGGGAGATGCTATGTGTAATATTTACCTCTGCCACAGTACGAGACCAATGCGTCGATTGTCTAAGAACAGCATCAATCGTTGCTACAATCTGAGTTGTGGTGATTGGACGAATTTATGGTATTCCTCCAACTATGCATAGCTAATAGTGAGACAGTTCACAGTGTTGGCCTATCAGAGGTAAAAGCGATCGACACAATGTAGCTTTTGTACTATACCGAATTAGTTGCAAGATTGTACCGTAGCTAGTTACCACCGGCAAAGCCGTACTGCCAAAGTGTAAAGCCAAGTGATTTTGCGTTCCGGTACGACGCCGTGTAGAAACCAATCAGAGGTGTGGGATTTTCGCGCTTCCACTTTTGACTGCATCGTCAAATCTGGTGAGATCGCAGTCAAGGTCTAACTTGTTGATGAATAAAAAAAAATATTTACAAAATATTTTTGAGATTACAAGCCCCATTCCCCCCCGAAAGTCAAAACTGCATAATATGTGGCGGAGTACCTACTGTGGTGAAGTATCTTCTCCATGATGTGTTTCTTATTGGGCAAAGCTAACAGCGATGGGAAAACTGCACGGTTGGAATGTTGTATCATGGAGCCAACATATTAACACTTAATAGAAACAAATGGGTAATTGTAATTGTTGCTTTATGTGAAAATTATAAAGTAGATTCTTATCTAAGCCTATACTTAGTAACAGTTAAGACTTGGATACGGGGAAATTACCTTTTTATAATTTTACTTATGTGTCACGGGTAGGTAACTATTATAGTAGATGAAAAGGTAAACTTAGAATTACTTAACCCAAAATAAAATTTAATTCGGACTTTACCAGTTTACAACTAGATCTACCCTGAGGTGTCTGGGTAGAGTGAAAAGAATATATTCTTGACTGGAATAAATCATAATAATAAAACATGAATAATGGATTTGAATAGCTATAATGTAATCTAGAACAAAGTCTGATCATCCCGACTCCACGCAGACCCCACGCAAGAAAAGCTTTAAATAAATAAATTAGTAGTCATTCAAATCAAAGATGTTTGTATCACTTATCAGTGGTGGATTAGATGTCGACAGCGCTCTAGGCAGCACCTCTTCGGCGCCCCTCTGCTTGGCTGAAGTAACAGCTAGTTCTGATTTTTTAATATGTTGTTAGGACCATTAACAGTAGTATAAGTATATTTATCCAAGTTTGCAGCTTCGAAAGACCTGTGCTAACTTTGCAGCACCTGCTTACTTAATTTTGGCGTCCCTTGTAATCTTGCGACCCCGGCACGTGCCTAGTTTGCCTACGGGATAATCCGCCACTGTGTTGTATTCTCTCTTCTTATTAAAATACGTTGGTAGGTATGTTTGTCAAATGACAATATGTAAGGGATGCACGTATCTACTCGACGAAAATTACTACGATTTTATTACAAACCAAACAAAGTTCTTACTAAGAACAAATGGAATAGTATGGTGATTGCAGACTAATGACAATTTCCCTGAATGACGATATTGCTTGTTTGTCCCAGATACGATCAAGCTCACAAACTGGCAGCCCTGCAATTATGGAACACTATTTTTACTGGGAACCGCTACAACCGATTTATTTTTAGGATTCCGTTGCCGAACAAGAAAACATTTATTATAGAGATACGAGATCTCTGTCTATCATTATAAAATATAAATATATGTGTGTCTGCCCGTGATTTTTCTTAGATAACTAGGTATAAAAGAGTTAAAAAAAATTGAGGGCTTGTTTCACCACCTTCTGATAAGTGTCGGATTACGGATAGCTTATTCACATATTTTGTCTTTGTCACTTGACATAAAGTAAGAAAGTGACAAAACTTACGTGTAGGCTATCCCACATTTATCAGAAGGTGGTGAAACAGGCCCTAAGTCTGTAGGTACAAAAAGATTGCCTCTACGTACTACGTACGTGCTACGTACAACCAACCCAGATAATATAATAATATATATATATATATATATATGCAACCAAAACTATTTGACTTTATTTGAAACTTATTTCCCAGATGACTTATCTGTATCGTCTATATGTAGTTATTAGTTATTAGTTAGCACTGTAATTTTGCAGTCGGCCTAGATCTTAACCCTTATTTTTACAGCAAAGTTCCCTTTTACTCGTAGGTATATAACTGCAGAACCCATAATCATGACCTAACTCGCCCTTGACCTGTTTTTTTTTTTCAATTTTGTTACGATACTAATTATTATAACGCAATGCGCAATTTTCATGAATAATTTAATTATCGATGCTCACATTATTTCTTTGTATTGTGACAGTATAAATTACGTGGAAATTAGCGTGGAAAGGTGTTATGTTTTGACGTTTTAAGCTGTAGTCAAAGTGTGTTGAACTCGCAGACATACAGGTGTTAATGAATGTTTAGTAATTAATAATGAGAAGCGACTAGCTACTTTAATTTTTCGGGAGTTATGTGTGTTTTAAGCAATTAAATATCACTCGCTTTAACGGTGAAGGAAAACATCGTGAGGAAACCTGCATGCCTGAGAGTTCACCATACTGTTTCCAAAGGTGTGTGAAGTCTATCTACCATCCACACTTGGCCAGCGTGGTGGACTACGGCTTAAACTTCTCAGAATCAGAAGACCCGTGCCCTATAGTGGATCGGTAATAGCACAGGTAATAGGTTGTTAATGATAATGACTACAGCGACGGATCCCAACACTTCCGGTATTTTGGATAGGTTTCTTTTTAAATTCAATTAAAATAAGTTAACTGACTTGACTGTGATCTCACTTGATGGGAAGTGACAATGCAGTCTAATGTGGAAGCGGGCTAACCTTCACCATTAAAGCAAGGCAATTAAAAGTTAAGAGGTGCGTGCCGGGGAACGAACTCGGACCCCCCGTAGACCGGGAGACCGAAGTCTTAACCACTAGGCTTGTCCTACATAAAATTGTGTGGTAAGTATAACGCTATTAGTCATTGATACTGGCTATCTCCCAAGTTCAATCCCTTAGGTACTTATTTGTAATTTTAAACATCGACATTGATAAATGTTTCCCCTGATTATGACGTGTATGTCACTAAATTTTTCCCCTTTGGGTTTTTTTTTTTTACCTAAGCATTATTGGTTTTCCTCAATAAAACTGTGACTCTATGACTCCAATGAATTATACCTTATCTTATTAAATGGGATTTTTAGACGGGTCGATTTCTCCCGCACGCACGACTAACTAAGTCGCACCAAAATCGACCATAACAAATGAATCCGACCGCGGGTGACATCTCATAAACTGGTCGAATGGTAAGTAGAATACCTACCATTCGATTTTGGCAGTAAGGCGGCTGACCGTTTGTCGCTTGCGTTCGTCTTGTTAATCAACTGTGTAAAGGCCGATTCGAACATACCAGTGAAGTATCAGTGCCGCGGCCGGCGCAGTTCCGGCAGAGTGAAAAATATGTCATTCTCTATGAACTGACACTGAAACACTGCGTCGTCACTGATACGGACAGGTGTGAACGCGTCCATAGAGAATGTGTGAAAGATTATTTTTCAGTATGTTGGATCTGTGCCGGCACTGACAAGTGTAAAGACTCTATTAGTTGTACAAAATTTGACAAAATACTCCACACCCTTTACTATTTAAGGTCGCAATGTGATAGCCTTAAATGCACCATCGTCTTATTAGACCAAGTATAAAATTAACAAATCGCTATAATTTACATCGTAAATTACGCCCTAATAACATAGCAACTTATCTCGACCTTAAGACATCTACGTTACTGATGAATTTGCATTTATAAGAACATTTGTAAACTCTTAACGCAAATTGATAAGGTTCAATTTCCCATGTAATCAACTTTGGCGATAGGAAAGCAAAGTTGGTGTGTGGTTTTAATAAAACAAAGGGATACGTGCGAGTTAATTACGACAGAATGTAATTAGGTCTAATCTAATAACGTAATCTTTTGTGACTTTTTGCGTGGCAGGGTATTAATGCATTTTTCAAGGAGTGCGTTTTTGAATTATTATCTTCTGCAGGTAGCTTTAAACGCTCTTTCTAACTTTTTAACTTTTTAATATAAGTAGATAGGTACATACCAACTGATCAATATAGATTCACAAGAGAATATTGTAGTAGCATATTTTGGCGACTTGAAATGAAATGCTTGTATTGAAGGTAGGTACATAGGTACTATGTCAATAGTTATAAACATACTTACTAATTTTATACAAATCTTAGATCATTGAACTATAACTTAATGTCGATCAAATTGATGGAACATAAAAAATCCCGCCTTTGCTCTAAAGGGGGATTTATTGCATCTCTACTCAAAGAATATTTTCTGGAAATTTCACATCTCTAGGTTCACAGATTAAGGTTAAGTTACACGTACCTAGTCTCTCAGTCAGTCACGGTACTGTTGTATAGATACAAAGAAATAGATACAATCAGAATCATAATCATCTGGTGCCATCTTCAAATAAAAGCTCGACGGTCAGCTGGAGATAACTGATCCGGTCATGTGCCATTATCTTAATTGCAGGGTACTTATATCGGCTTGACTCCTATAGGTATAATGACGTCGGACTTCTTCTGTTTCTCCTCTCAATATGTAATGACTCATATTATATCACAAGCGGACACCCGCGACTTCGTTCTCGTGGATATCGGTTTTTAAAAATCCCGCGGGAACTTTTTGTTTTTCTTAAGCTCTTTTGAGCTCTTACCTTGCTATAAACTGTTAAAAGTTCACTGGTGGATGTTTAGGTAGATAAAAATGTAAACATCCACCACTGAAAGTCCCATCAAAATCGATCCAGCCTTTCAGAGATTACCCGGTAATCTTTAAACTATTTCCTTTCTAACAAAAAAAAGAATGAATGAAATCAGACCACGGGTTAATGAATTACAGCTAAGTACACATTTTGACTTTCATCCCCTCTCCCAAGGGTACCATACTAAATTTCGAGATAAAAGTATCCTATATGTTACTCCATAGTATGAACTTAAGTCATGGCAAGTTTCATTTAAATCCGTTCAGTAGTTTTTGCGTGATGCGCGCACAACCATACAGACAAACAGATAAACAGACAAAAATTTCAAAAATAGCTTTTTTACGTTCTATTACTTATCCCTAACATCCCCCAGTTATTATTTTGCATAAATATTTAATGTACAGATACGGCAAGTCTACGATTTTATTATATGTATAAAATAGATGCATTCATAACTTACAATTTTTAATGGTACTCCGAATAAATCAAACAAAATACTTAATGATGAAAAACATATAAACTACAATATATGTACAATATATGGCTGCCTGTGTTTTTATATTAAAATAAAAATACACCTTAACTATCCAATTAACTATATTATAATCAAATAATTAGCTATAACAAAGCAATAAATACGACATGTTGATAATTCTAATCATCTCGATATATCTATCAATGAAATGGTATGCAAAACAATATATTAATCTCAATAATCATTATTACAAGTAGGAGCTGCTATCTCGGATACAAATAAAATTGCAGTTTGCAACTGAAAGGAAGAGGAAGCGATTTCGCAATGCAATTATAGATTTCGTGATAACTTAATGCGTAAGTAAGTACCTATGTCGTTTATTTAAGGTGATTGCACATTGGTGCACCGGACGCATATGTATTTTGCAACGAATGTGCTAAAATTTTGCAGAGCATTCTGTCATCTTTTTACCAAGGAGTTCCTAGCTCCCTGGTCTTAGACATGGATTCATTTACCAGAAACCCAAATCCAAACTATCAGCTAATAATATTATATGGGTAGTCAAAAGTGTTTCTGAGTTATTTGTATTACTTCGAAATCCTTTACAATCTAAAAACTACACCGAATAAAACTACGCCGTGATAAATAAATAATACGAAAAAATAATTCAGTTGCCGAATCTAATAAATAATACCAACAGGATAAAAATTATATTGTCAGAATCAAAAATCATGTGGACGGTTAGATTTCAAAATTTACTTGCGTACAATGTGGACAAATGTGTGTGCATCTTAATGCGTATGTCGTGTAGTAATAACTCGTGTAACCCTCAAATACCAGACCAAGCGAAATGTCACAATATTTCTTGCAATTATGCAATAAAAATTGCCGCGTTAATTGATGCACTTTTACAATTTAACGATAAAAACGGGACATGTGATGTTTAAACTTTTAGCTTTAGTAAAGTTTCCGTTTGTGAAAATATATTGTTGGAGTAACTAGCAGATGCCCGTGATTCCGTTTGTGGGGAAACTTTTTCCGATATGGATACTTTTCATACGAACCCTCTCCAGGATGAAAGCCTGGAGCAATCTCTGTGTAAAATTACATCGTCGCAATTGGGATAATGGTATAGCAATTAGCAACGCATTAAAGGCAAACAAAACATTAATTTTACATATATATTTATATGTATATAGATATACATGCGGTGTTTGACTGTATGAAAGCTAAACTAAAGGAATGTTAAACACATGTTATTCAACATTAAAACATTGAACAATTGTGTATTTAGTACATTTCAATATTTTACATGAATAAGCTATTTTTTGTCTCTTAAAAATATGGTATTACATTTGCCTGTGTGTGTTTGTGTGTGTGTGTGTGTGTGTGTGCAAAGTGTTAACTTATATTATGCTTATACATATTATGTATATCGTAAGTAATGAAATGATATTACAACTGATTTTCACGCCGCGATAATAATTATAGATGCAGCGATAAATTAATGCGTAGATGTGCCTTGAGCGTAAATAAATAATTTATAACCCAACATAACCGCGCAAGTGAAATGTCAGGTTCAAGTAGATATTTACCTACTAAAGTAATGTTTGAGAACAACTTATCATGATTATTGACATGTATTATAGCTGGAATAAGTCACATAGTTACGTTTAAAACTACAATTTTTTTAAATGAACTTATATGCAATTTATATTACAAAATAAAGTTGCCGTAAATATTTCTTTAAATTCTTTGTCGTATGAAAATAACTTTATACGAATAACCCTTGAATACCAACAGCGATCAAATGTTACAATTTGTCTTGCAATGCAATAAAAAATGCGAGCGACGAATTCCAAAGTCAAAAAAGGCAACAATAATTTCTATTACACTTGAATTCATCAACATTTACCTATATTATAAATGTGAACGTTTGTGTGTCTGTCCAACTGTTTAGACTTATTCATAACTAAATCGATCTTGATAGTTTGATTAAAATATACGAACTTATGCTGCGAAATATTTATATTGTATACAGAAGAAAGACGCGGACGAAGGCGGGAGAAAATGTATGTTGATACACCACTGTTATATAAATAATTGCATCTAAAAGGGACAGTAAGTTGCATTTTCACAAAGTAATTATAGATGCGGCGATAAGTTAACGCGAAAATATAACATCGTGAGCAAATAACTCAGTGATTCTCAAACACTGAGCAATGTTGTGACATTTTGCAATTTTTCTTGCAATTTTGCTATAAAAATGTGCCTTGTTTATCAACATGCAATTTTATGGAAGAAAACATCATAAACTGTAAAGTATTGAAATAGATATTGACGCAAATTGTTTGACAAAAATTTATTGTGTGTCAATAGGTAAGAAGTGCCTCGTAAATAGATATAGATAGAATTAAAATTAACAATTTGCAGTGGAGTGTTAAATTTTTTATTTCTTATTATCGGAAAAACTTTTATAAATATATATTCCGGTAGGTAGGTACTTATATGAAATAAATTTGAAACTTTGGTAATTTTAAAAGACATTCATAATCTTCAATTTTTAACACTAATAGGTAGTAATAAACACTAATTTATTATGTGAAGTAGTTAAACTACGTTATCAGTTATTTGTCGATTACTTCACTTCTTGGTACTTCAAGTTGATTACACATCGCTGTTTAGAGTATTAGGTAAAATTTATCACAGTTTGACTTGGTTTTAACTTTTTTGTTAGGGATGTGCAAAAAATTATCTGTACTACATATCTGTTCTACAACTCGCACATCAGAATATTTGAATTAATCTTGACAGCTATGAAGATCAAAGTGATAATTTTTTCATCAAAATCAAACCTTAATTGTAATGTACTTACCTAATTATATTTGCTTATATTTTTAACTATATCATTTAGGTAGGCACCTATTACCTTGCTTATATCGTTTATGTATACATATATTTAAAAATATACAAATATTTAAAAAGAAAGTTTCCGTTATTGAACATCAACGGATAATAATATTTCTTACAGGCGTATCAAAAGAGGCCTCACTAGTAACTGCTAGTAACTAGCTTTCATTACAAAATAAAACAATTTTATCGACCGACACCGAATACCGAAACGACTTTTAAAATTTATGACGTTGTGAAAATACTTGCCGTAACATAATGAACACTTGACAACCCTTGCTGGTAATAATTCATTCCTCAAATTAGAAGATGTTATAATTACGCATTATATAAATATTATTGCATCAAATAGTAAATGATTCATGAATGACTATTATTAATGTGACCAAGACATAATTCAATTAGTCATCTTACCACTTTACACGTGATTCAGAGTCGAATCATGGCAACACGTATTGTATGATTTTAATTCATTATAATTAATAAGTACCTATAACAGATGAGGAAAATTACATACATATTTTAATATTCTTAATAAATTATGAGATTATGTACCTACCATGCTGGTGGTAGCTTAAAGTTGGTATTGAGCCTGAAATCTGTAGAGCGCACTTTGAGTGTGCTCAGGCTTTACTTTAGAGTTAAAATGACAGATTTATATCGAGATGTCTCACATAATTTACGTCGAAAAAAGTTATGATTGCAGCCTCACAGTCCAGCAGTCGGGCTCAACGCACATTGCGGGAAGCCGACGTAACGCACCTTTTCTAAAATGTTGTAGACTACTTATAGCAAACTAAATTTTATCTCTTCTATTTTTTGTTTATACTTATTAGTGAAAAAAAATAAATCAATGCAACAAAAATAAATCGACTCGCATCGTCTTTGTCATTCTGCTTTATACTTTGTACGTTACTTTTTTAGTGGAGATAAAATTCAGTTTACAGTAAGTAACATTTTAGAAACGACGCATCGCTCACTTCAGTTTCTTTGTGCATCAATGTGCCTCTAGCCTGTTTAGGGGCTGGCCATTTCTAAACCGAATTAATTTTCTAGAATTAAGGATTAGATTTGACTTTATACCGGCACCTACTTAAAAATAATATTATAAAAATTTTAAGATTATTTGTAGGTACTAAAAAATACATGTGATTTTTGGTGGAGGGGGGGGGGGGGGGGGTAGTCTTAAACCTCACCACGTATCACCATGTGGGAGGGAGGGGCTAAACAATGTTTAAAAAATATCACGTGATTAATGGATAGCCCCTGATATGAATATACCCACCCATACTTTACCACTGAGCTTCAAAATCCGTCCGTCCATCCGTCCATCCGACTCACTACAGTACTGATTTACTACAGTACTGATTTACTACATCCGACTCACAACAGTATTGTGCTGATTAATTATTTATGCACAGATGAGAATTGAGATGTGATTACTTATCACAATTTGTAGTACATTGTTTAGTAGATCGTGAAATTAATACATCCAAATAATTACTTATTTATCGTATTAAACAAACTTGATGGATTACTAATTTATTATCTCCTAAATTGTGTATAAATGATATTGCGTCACCCAAACAATATTAGTACGTACATCATTGATATAAAAACCCAAGATATTGTTTGCGTTGTATGTACCTACCTACTCTGTTAACAAGTGGTCGAACAAGAGATAAAGTTCGTAAACTAAAACCCGACTACGCTTAGTATATAAAATAATAATTTAGTATGCAGAAAGTGCTGGGCAAGCAGCTGGTCTATTATGTCTATCAGAAACTAAATAATATTTTAGTTTTGCCGCTCGGACGTCGCTTCTCGATTTTTTTCGTATATAAAATGTAGCCTATATCCCCCGGACCATAATAATCTAAAATCATAACCATTCCTTTTGGCTTTGCCGTAGTCGGGTAAAAATTAGCGTGATAATATTGTAATCCGTTTGAGTAGATTTTTGTGCTTGACTCACAACTAGAAACTATGCCGAACCCACAAACTATTCACTTTATCATGTATTGTATACGAATTGAAACTATGGATGTTAATGTTATAGAGAAATGGTACAAATAATATTTTAGTAGTTTATACACATTTCTCTACATTTCCATAGAAGCTATGGGGAAACATATGTCGGCTCGTTGATATTGTAGTGTGAATGGTCCTAGCGTTGCGCCATTACGTCATTCCCACTACCAACATTTTATTGTAAGAGAGAGAGAGCGGTGGCGCGTGTGACACATTCCGATCTGGGCTCTCGACGAGAGCGCTGCTTCGTTCGTGCGGTGTACTGTGTTATATAGGTTGTGTTGTACAAAATAGGTCGTATCGTGCGATGTGTGTCATGTAGCTTAGATTAGATTAGATTGGCTGGCGATGGTTCGGTAAAGGGGAGGTGGTGTACCGACTAGGTAGGGCAAAGTTAGTCAGTTAGTGTGTCAGTTAATGAGAAGGCTTTTCAATTAGGCCCGTACCCATGTGACGCCCACAGCAATGTAATTCGATCTACCCTGATAATGAATAATGATAATACTAGAATAGCCTTCTGATGTCGTCCACTGGTCCATCTCTGGTCATCACTGGCGACTTCAGAAGTGGGATCTGAAGGGCAAATTGATGAGCCGGAGACTTTAACTGCATTTGCGTTTGTCGGTCTCCTTCGTGGCACAAAAGCCTTGTAGAACCGGTGTTGTGTGCGCGACGCGGGTCGTTTTCATTTTGTTAAGATTTCGGTGCCGCGATTCTTCTCGTTAAAGAAAGTATTGCGAATAGGCTATCGGGTGTGCGTTATAATAAAATTGAATTACCGGTATTGAGAATTCAAGTGTAGTACCTTGCAAATTTTATGTGAAATTTTTAATTGATGGACACACCCACTTTACAAATTTTTGTTTCACGTTATATTAGATGAGTTTTTGCGTTAAGTCGTGATATTTTAAAGGCAGGTTGTGCAATGACTGCGGATACTTTTTCTATTTCAAAGTGTAAAATAGTTTTCGGATATTGATACGGATATACCAGATGAGGATAAACCGCGACTATTGTCATTGCTTAACGAAAACTCGGATTTCTCGATTAACGGATTACCGCGTTTAAGGGTCACAACCGGAAAACTTAAGATTAGTTTAGTTGAATCCTCGTAAAACGGTTTAGCGTCATATGCACCGCCTTTGATTTACGGCAGGTGGTTCGTGATAAAATTAGCGAGATGTTATATGCGGGTAACCGACCCAAATGGAAATGTGAACTCAATTGTTCACCTTTTTCTAGGAATTTTTAGTTAATAAAAGCGTGACGGTACTGAGCGATTGTGTGTGGGTTTCCGAGAATTGATCGGCCACACTGTTACCGATTGTATCGGATCAAATTGCGCGCTTATGTGGTGTTAACTATAACTAGTGTTTAGATTAGAAACCGAGATAGTTTCAGGGGCCTGGCGGGCTGCCTAGGTTTTTGACGGCTTTTTGAAGTAGGGCTGGCGATCTCGGGTATACCGATTGCTGAGGATAATTAATAGTCGCTCGAGGACGATCGAATGTCAGGGTTGGCCGTGAAGGCTGGCGAGCTGTATGTCGATAACAACGGACAGCGCTAAGCTGATAACAAAAACCAACTAACAAAAAAAACCAAAAAAAAAAAAATCGTGATTAATTGAAAGTAAAGTTCTACAAATACTCGCAGAATAATTAAATACCCGCTATTGAGATGAGTGATTAGTTTGACAAATGGTTTTGGTTGCTAACCAAATTCTGTTGTCCAGGTACCTTCATCGATGTTCAAAAGTAAGCAAGTTCGAAACGTGGTTGTGATAAAGCCGTAAAGAGGTTGTAGTTCTTAAAATGGTTCATCAAGATGATGATATGATAAATGATAAATGGTTTGCACGATTGGAACTAAAGAAATAGGATTGCGTTTACGGGAAGTAGTTTTTGATCAGTTATGTTAAAAAGTTAGACGCCGCCGAGTTTCTTACTGGTTCTTCTCGCTAGGTTGCGGCATTCCGAACCAGTGGTAGATTCGTTTTAGTTTGAAACTGTAATTGTAAAAGTAACTTTAACCGTGATATTTGATTGAGGGTTTGCGATAGCAATTGCACCCTAATCAGATAAGTGTTGCCATTTTCGGGACTTGGCAGGGAAAATGACGTGTGCGTGTGTGATGTAGTTAATTAAATGGACTGGCCTATATGGGTCGACGTTCTTGAGCAGATTATGGGTTGACTGTGATTATTATTTTGACTATGACGATGACTTTGACCATGTGTTACAAGTGAAGGGCGCTGACTAGTTGTGTGTGTTTCATGTTGTCTATCCTGGTAAGGAAGTGTCGTCCGGGCCAGACTCAAGGGAGTTGGTTGAAAGGACACTCCTTCCAGATGTGTATTGCGATTGACAGCTGAAGTGATGACTGACAATTGACAGATTGAAGTACTGACTGGTTGGGTGTTATATTAGGTTCCTGAGTCTATCCTGGTAAGGAAGTGTCGTCCGGGCCAGACTCAAGGGAGTTGGTTGAAAGGACACACTCCTTCCAGATGTGTATTGCGATTGACAGCTGAAGTGATGACTGGCAATTGACAGATTAAAGTACTGACTGGTTGGGTCTGCTATACGTCATCACGAGATGGTGGTTGGTTGACGCGATTGACAGCTGATGTGATGATTGACAATTGATACATGACAGACGGAGGTGACCTAGAAGCAGTGAAGTGTCAGGGATGGGCGAGCGTATTTAGAGGTGTACTTCACCTGTGTGTTGTTCTTTGTAGACATCCTTGGACGCTGGCAGTCGCACGGGGACGTGCGAATGTCAGTATGGCCGTGTCGGCTCGTTGATATTGTAGTGTGAATGGTCCTAGCGTTGCGCCATTACGTCATTCCCACTACCAACATTTTATTGTAAGAGAGAGAGAGCGGTGGCGCGTGTGACACATTCCGATCTGGGCTCTCGACGAGAGCGCTGCTTCGTTCGTGCGGTGTACTGTGTTATATAGGTTGTGTTGTACAAAATAGGTCGTATCGTGCGATGTGTGTCATGTAGCTTAGATTAGATTAGATTGGCTGGCGATGGTTCGGTAAAGGGGAGGTGGTGTACCGACTAGGTAGGGCAAAGTTAGTCAGTTAGTGTGTCAGTTAATGAGAAGGCTTTTCAATTAGGCCCGTACCCATGTGACGCCCACAGCAATGTAATTCGATCTACCCTGATAATGAATAATGATAATACTAGAATAGCCTTCTGATGTCGTCCACTGGTCCATCTCTGGTCATCACTGGCGACTTCAGAAGTGGGATCTGAAGGGCAAATTGATGAGCCGGAGACTTTAACTGCATTTGCGTTTGTCGGTCTCCTTCGTGGCACAAAAGCCTTGTAGAACCGGTGTTGTGTGCGCGACGCGGGTCGTTTTCATTTTGTTAAGATTTCGGTGCCGCGATTCTTCTCGTTAAAGAAAGTATTGCGAATAGGCTATCGGGTGTGCGTTATAATAAAATTGAATTACCGGTATTGAGAATTCAAGTGTAGTACCTTGCAAATTTTATGTGAAATTTTTAATTGATGGACACACCCACTTTACAAATTTTTGTTTCACGTTATATTAGATGAGTTTTTGCGTTAAGTCGTGATATTTTAAAGGCAGGTTGTGCAATGACTGCGGATACTTTTTCTATTTCAAAGTGTAAAATAGTTTTCGGATATTGATACGGATATACCAGATGAGGATAAACCGCGACTATTGTCATTGCTTAACGAAAACTCGGATTTCTCGATTAACGGATTACCGCGTTTAAGGGTCACAACCGGAAAACTTAAGATTAGTTTAGTTGAATCCTCGTAAAACGGTTTAGCGTCATATGCACCGCCTTTGATTTACGGCAGGTGGTTCGTGATAAAATTAGCGAGATGTTATATGCGGGTAACCGACCCAAATGGAAATGTGAACTCAATTGTTCACCTTTTTCTAGGAATTTTTAGTTAATAAAAGCGTGACGGTACTGAGCGATTGTGTGTGGGTTTCCGAGAATTGATCGGCCACACTGTTACCGATTGTATCGGATCAAATTGCGCGCTTATGTGGTGTTAACTATAACTAGTGTTTAGATTAGAAACCGAGATAGTTTCAGGGGCCTGGCGGGCTGCCTAGGTTTTTGACGGCTTTTTGAAGTAGGGCTGGCGATCTCGGGTATACCGATTGCTGAGGATAATTAATAGTCGCTCGAGGACGATCGAATGTCAGGGTTGGCCGTGAAGGCTGGCGAGCTGTATGTCGATAACAACGGACAGCGCTAAGCTGATAACAAAAACCAACTAACAAAAAAAACCAAAAAAAAAAAAATCGTGATTAATTGAAAGTAAAGTTCTACAAATACTCGCAGAATAATTAAATACCCGCTATTGAGATGAGTGATTAGTTTGACAAATGGTTTTGGTTGCTAACCAAATTCTGTTGTCCAGGTACCTTCATCGATGTTCAAAAGTAAGCAAGTTCGAAACGTGGTTGTGATAAAGCCGTAAAGAGGTTGTAGTTCTTAAAATGGTTCATCAAGATGATGATATGATAAATGATAAATGGTTTGCACGATTGGAACTAAAGAAATAGGATTGCGTTTACGGGAAGTAGTTTTTGATCAGTTATGTTAAAAAGTTAGACGCCGCCGAGTTTCTTACTGGTTCTTCTCGCTAGGTTGCGGCATTCCGAACCAGTGGTAGATTCGTTTTAGTTTGAAACTGTAATTGTAAAAGTAACTTTAACCGTGATATTTGATTGAGGGTTTGCGATAGCAATTGCACCCTAATCAGATAAGTGTTGCCATTTTCGGGACTTGGCAGGGAAAATGACGTGTGCGTGTGTGATGTAGTTAATTAAATGGACTGGCCTATATGGGTCGACGTTCTTGAGCAGATTATGGGTTGACTGTGATTATTATTTTGACTATGACGATGACTTTGACCATGTGTTACAAGTGAAGGGCGCTGACTAGTTGTGTGTGTTTCATGTTGTCTATCCTGGTAAGGAAGTGTCGTCCGGGCCAGACTCAAGGGAGTTGGTTGAAAGGACACACTCCTTCCAGATGTGTATTGCGATTGACAGCTGAAGTGATGACTGACAATTGACAGATTGAAGTACTGACTGGTTGGGTGTTATATTAGGTTCCTGAGTCTATCCTGGTAAGGAAGTGTCGTCCGGGCCAGACTCAAGGGAGTTGGTTGAAAGGACACACTCCTTCCAGATGTGTATTGCGATTGACAGCTGAAGTGATGACTGGCAATTGACAGATTAAAGTACTGACTGGTTGGGTCTGCTATACGTCATCACGAGATGGTGGTTGGTTGACGCGATTGACAGCTGATGTGATGATTGACAATTGATACATGACAGACGGAGGTGACCTAGAAGCAGTGAAGTGTCAGGGATGGGCGAGCGTATTTAGAGGTGTACTTCACCTGTGTGTTGTTCTTTGTAGACATCCTTGGACGCTGGCAGTCGCACGGGGACGTGCGAATGTCAGTATGGCCGTGTCGGCTCGTTGATATTGTAGTGTGAATGGTCCTAGCGTTGCGCCATTACGTCATTCCCACTACCAACATTTTATTGTAAGAGAGAGAGAGAGCGGTGGCGCGTGTGACACATTCCGATCTGGGCTCTCGACGAGAGCGCTGCTTCGTTCGTGCGGTGTACTGTGTTATATAGGTTGTGTTGTACAAAATAGGTCGTATCGTGCGATGTGTGTCATGTAGCTTAGATTAGATTAGATTGGCTGGCGATGGTTCGGTAAAGGGGAGGTGGTGTACCGACTAGGTAGGGCAAAGTTAGTCAGTTAGTGTGTCAGTTAATGAGAAGGCTTTTCAATTAGGCCCGTACCCATGTGACGCCCACAGCAATGTAATTCGATCTACCCTGATAATGAATAATGATAATACTAGAATAGCCTTCTGATGTCGTCCACTGGTCCATCTCTGGTCATCACTGGCGACACATAGATGTTTTGTTTTATTTATTATTAAAAAAAGATGCTTGTTTGTCAAGTCGGTTTAGGGACGATAATTTTACGTGATAACGTCATAAGAAAACATTGCCTCTCTATCGCTTGCACGGGGTACGTGACAATGAGTCATGCTTTTTCGTGCATGAAAATGACGTTCATTGATTTATAAGACGTTATCACGTCAAAAATAATATGTTACTAAATCATTTAATGTAGGTACATGTAGGTACGAATTGAAACTAAAAGTTGTAGAAAAATGGTAATTAAATATTTCAGAAGTTGATTATATTTCTAAGCAAATATTGTAAATCTAGCGTTTTTATATCGATGACACACATCAACACAATATGGAAACAATTTGATTAAAATACGAGTGCAAAGGAAGTTGCATTATCTACGGCCGCCTTATCGTGCTGTAATTAGGATTCGTGTGACGACTGGGTTAAGTCACTCGTGCGGGAAAACCCGCCAGTGTTGACGTGAGTGAATCTTTGAAGTAGTATATCATAGATATTAGGTATATTATGTATTTGTGTATACTAATGTGGTTTTAGTTTATTGTTATTGGAATACGAAACCGTGAGTTCTATAATTTTCTTCAAAATAACAAAGCAAGTTTAAACAAGTACTTGTTTAAACAACTACCTACCTATTTAGTGATAGGTACCTGACGTTTCATTTATTTGTGAAGATCTGATGAATATTTCCGGAGATGAAAGACAGAACTCCTCAACGGATATTATACTCTGATTTTTAATTCCGTGGAATTTTGACGTTTCGTAATGTTACCAGAGATAAAACAATTCCCACAAAAAAGACAAAAAATTCAAAACTTATGTAAATAAAAATTAACTGCCGCATGTAAATATGACAAAGGCCTGACAGACACTCCATGGTGATAATGTCATTCGACTTCCATTTTTGTTGAATAAATTTTTAAATGTACTTCTTTTGTTTTCTATTGCTGTTAGTGTGCACTTTATAGTTTCCACTCTTAGCGATTTCTATTTTAGGGGGAAACGACTAATATTATTACGCGGCTTAGGGCTTTTTATGTTGACAGGGAATTAAAGTAGTTTGGGGTAAAATCGTACTTCGTAGACGTTAACCCTGTTTTCCATACAAATAACTCATCTGTAAATGACAATGACAGCTGTCAGAATTCCATCGAATTAAAAATCTGAGCATAGAAAATTACTCTCTTTCAGTGTTTACTCGAAAGTATCTAGTAGTAAGCTGTTTTAGTAGTACTAAGGAACCTTTTAACTTCTCTTCTACGCTTCCCACCTAAGTATGGAACTGTTTTTTCCAGAGATTTCTAAAACTTTTGCAACTACAGTATACCTACTTAAGTTCATCTATTTTTCCTAGTTCACTGAGACTATGTTGTAGGTACCTCTGAACAATTGATTTTTTTATTATTATTAAATAAAAAATGCATATCGCAATATCAAAATTTCGTTCTCAACATGTTGTTAATTTACGTACATTTTTAAGTATTGTAGAGCCAACATTCTACTAAAAAACAAAACATATAAAAGAAATGTATTTTCCCATCCTATTCAATTTCCCTGTAAGGACATCGTGGAAAAAAAACATTGCTTTGTAATGAAATTAGCACGCAGTTAATTAATAAACAATGAACTTTGTTTATGTACATTCTAGCACATCAACGGGCAAAATGAGTCATTATTTATGTCTTATTTTCTCGATGGAAATACGTAAAGATAAATTCACATTGTAGTAGAAAAACTTTAAGACAGCTTCAATTTCCCAAATTTACGTCACCCGGAAATCTTTCCGAGTCCCCTATACTTTTATTCTGAGGTCTTTTATCTAAAAAACTTCAGAA
Organism: Melanargia galathea; assembly: GCA_920104075.1. Taxonomy (NCBI): domain Eukaryota; kingdom Metazoa; phylum Arthropoda; class Insecta; order Lepidoptera; family Nymphalidae; genus Melanargia; species Melanargia galathea. Next base: position 5,375,151 of record OV049862.1, on the reverse strand, counting down.
TAAAAGTATAGTTACCTAGGGGTAAAATTAAAAACTTTTATTTTAGATTATTTCTACAAAATTTTAATAATTTTATTCTCATGTCGACCTAAAAGCCTACTATTTTTAACCCCCGACGCAAAAACGACGGGGTGTTATAAGTTTGACGTGTCTGTGTGTGTGTGTGTGTGTGTATGTGTGTGTGTGTGTGTGTGTGTCTGTCTGTTCCCCTGTGGCGCTCAAACGGGTGGACCGATTTGAATGCGGTTTTTTTTGTTTGAAAGGTGAAATAGTCGAGAGTGTTGTTAGTTATGTTTGATGAAAATCGATCCAAGATGGCCGCCGCTACAAAATGGCGGATTACATATTTTATCACAACACTGTTAATATGGGTATCAAATGAAAGGGCTTGACTAGTAGAATAGCACTATGTAAATCCAAGATGGCCATCACCACAAAATGGCGAATGTCGGGGGTTTTTTAAATTTCTAATTTATACTTGTTACCAACCTAATACATAATTATTTATCTCGTAAGTTCTGTTGATTTCTATAATATAATAAAACTGTAACAGATCCAATTCTGTACATTGAAGATATTTAAAAAAAATTTATTGGAGGGCACTCTATAATCGATACTGAAGTCAAAACTGCAATTTATTTCATTTTTGTCTGTCTGTCTGTCTGTCTGTCTGTCTGTCTTTCTGTCTGTCTGTCTGTCTGTCTGTCTGTCTGTATCTTGGCCGCGCATCACGCCGAAACTACTGAATGGATTCGAATGAAACTTGGTACGATTTGAGTTTATACTCCGAGGTAGGACATAGGATACTTTTTATCCCGAAATTCAGCACGGTTCCCTTGGGAGAGGGGATGAAAGTTAAAACGTGTATTAAGCTGTAATTCATTAACGCGTTGTTCGATTTCACTCATTCTTTTTTTGTTAGTAAGGTTGTACTTTATATATTGTCCCATAAATATTTCAAGGTCATAGGTTTTTTAGTTTAGAAATGACAGACATTACAACCCTCATTATTGGGTTCAAATAACTTGGGACCCGGATCTTTGAACGTACGGCTTATTTTAAACTGGTGTGCATTTAAATTTATGTTTATCGGTCTGTCTATTTCTTCCAGCTAATCTCCGAAACGGCTGGATCGATTTTAATGGAACTTTCAATGCTATAAGGAGTAACTTAGGCTACATTTAGTTTAGGTACATAAAAGAATTATGGGATCCGATCCGATCCTATATAAAAACCTATATCTACGCGAACGAAGTTGCGGGGTTCAGCTAGTAAGTAATAAAGCAATGTATCCAATGATATTATAATAAAAATGTATCCAGCTGTAGAATTCAGCAAAATTTCAAATCGAAATATTCTAGTCTTTTCAGAATTCACGAATAAGTAGATGCAACCGCTGGCGCCGTTTCTAATAATTTAAATCTAAAAGTTTCAATCCATGTAAAAGCTTATGACGTGTACTTACCTACTTAGAGCATCTACGCAGAATTAGACTTTAGAGGATTTAATAAATAATCGCTTACATAAAGCTCGAAACATTTTAAAACGCGTCTCTTCGTCTTTAGACATACCAAGTACAGATACAAGTATAGATACAGTATACAGAGCTTAATTTTCTAGAAGTTTACGTATTAAATATAACTAGTGTTGCGCTCGGTGCGCGAGCTGCAAGCAGCTCGCGTGCCTTGTAGTCTCTTCAATATTCGTAAAATAAAGAAATGGGAGGCCATACCAAATACCAGAATATTCTGGAGAGTCTCTTGAAAGATAGAAAGAAATATTGGTATCACGTTTCGTATCTTTTCTGAAAGGACACTAATCAGTTCTATGCATGCGTTTAGTGGAATTTTTTTTTTGTTAGGCGGCCATCTTTTTTTACCGGTTCATCCAATGGCCCAAGGTTTTTAATAACATTTGTTTGGGACCATGTCTGTATGACTGGTAGTTTTAGAGGACCCATGAGTTACTCTGGTAAATTTTCCACATTCATGACGTTTCATAAGTTTCCTGAAGGAAGACCTATAAGTTCTACGCACATAAATAGTGAAGGGAAAAAGTTCCATACAAAATTGTTCTGGAGAGCCTCTTGAAAAGAACCCAAAAAATTTGTATGGAGAAATTTTTTTTTGTTCGGCGGCCATCTTTTTTTTACCGGTTCACCCAATGGCCCAAGGTCTTTAATAACATTTGTTTGGGACCATGTCTGTATGATTGGTAGTTTTGGAGGACCCATGGGGTACTCTGGTAAATTTTCCACATTCATGACGTTTCATAATTTTCCTGAAGGAAGACCCATAAGTCCTACGCACATAAATAGTGAAAGGAAAAAGTTCCATACAAAATTGTTCTGGAGAGCTTCTTGAATAGAACCCAAAAAATTTGTATGGAGAAAATTTTTTTTTGTTCGGCGTCTATCTTTTTTTTACCGGTTCACCCAATGGCCCAAGGTCTTTAATAACATTTGTTTGGGACCATGTCTGTATGACTGGTAGTTTTGGAGGACCCATGAGGTACTCTGGTAAATATTCCACATTCATAACGTTTCGTATTTTTCCTGAAAGGACACTCATGAGCTCTATGCATGCGCTTAGTGAGGTAAAAAAAGTTCTATACAAAAATGTTCTGGAGAGCCTCTTGAAAATTAAAAAAAAAATTTGTATGGACGCGAAAATTTTTTTTGTTCGGTGCCTATCTTTTTTTTACTGGCTCACCAAAGGGCCCAAGGTTTTGAACATTTTCAGTTTAAGGACCATGTCTCTATGACTGATAGTTTTTTAGAGCCTTTGGGGTACTCTGGTAAATTTTCCACATTCATGACGTTTCATATTTTTCCTGAAGGAAGACCCATAAGTTCTACGCATATAAATAGTGAGGCGAAAAAAGTTCCATACAAAATTGTTCTGGAGAGCCTCTTGAAAATTAGCAAAATTTTTGTATGGAGACGAAATTTTTTTTTGTTTGGTGGCCATATTTTTTTCACCGGTTCACCCAATGGCCCAAGGTTTTGAACATTTTTTGTTTCTGGACGGTACCTTTCCGACTGATAGTTTTCGAGATCCCTTAGGGCACCCTAGTCAGTTTTCCACGTTCAGCTCTCTCTATAATTTTGTAGACCTTATATTTTTGAATTTTACACACATGAAAATTATGGTGAAAAAGTCCCATACAAAATTGTTCAGGAGAGGTGATCAGTACCTGACTTCAAGTAGCTTTATATATATAATGGTGGAACAATTATGGCAACACCATAATAAGAGTGTAATTAAGTTAATAGCATTAATTTATTAAATGTCGATTGATTACAAGAAACAGAGGTCAGGGCTGGCATTACGGCTAATAATGCAATTATAAATCACGACAGGTGAGGCCCAAGAGCTGGTGGGAACTTTTCAGGAGGTAATTGATAAAACTTCACAGTCCATTAAATTTCATAATATTGAATTTACACTATCGCGAGTGGTACTCATAATAATATGAATAAAGATTGCTTAACTTAATTCTAATTTAAGTCGGTGTAGATATGTCTAACAAGTTCACGAATTCATTTAATCAGTCACACCGAAAAATGACTAATGACCTAGGACAGAAAAAAACTACACAGCCACAATGAGAATAAAGATAAGCAACCCCGAATGCGACACCAAAATTTCGCGGAATTGTTATGTCAACTCAAATACTCTCTATTCATTTATATGAAAAGCAGTGTGCAAGTAAGTCGTGTCACAGTAATTTCAGGCAATTAAGAATATTCTACTTATTTTACTGATTCTTGTAGTCATATAAACAACAGATGATATTTTTGAAAGATCTACAATCGGTCTCATCCCTACCATGCCACGATTCTGTATATATTAGTCTTTCCTAACTACTTATTTCGAAAAACGGTAGTCTTAAAGTATTTTGAAAAACTTGGCAGGTCAACCTTAAAATTATGGATTTACCACCAACCGGTTGTCATTTTATGTCATCGACACAAAATCAATCTTTCTGACCTTTCATTAGACAAGCACCTCCACGAATTTTTCCGCCACCTCTCCTATTGTGTTGCAGGTAATTTTATCGACAAAAGCAATCGAGATTTTTTGTTGCATATAATTTAGCTTATCTAAGTCTACTTATAATGTAATTATTTTGTTATATTTTATTGAGTATTTCATTAATAGTGATAATTTAATTAAAATCTTTCCGAGAAGGTCTCTGCTGTTAAAATCTTAGTGCGGCCTGCACACCGAGCGCAGCGCGGCGCAGAGCATTTTCTGAGAACACTGAATAATTAACTTTACGACTATGGATATACGGTCGCTCGGTACGGTAGGCGCACGTATTTTATGTTGAAAAAATCGTTTCAAAAATAGATCGTATGTCAATAGTCGTAAAGTTAATTATTCCGTTTTCTCAGAAAATGCTCTGCGCTCGGTGTGTGCCGGGCCTTAAAATTCTTGCCGTGCAGAGCCGTGAGGCGAGAGGATACCACGTGAAGGAAATTACTTTTTGTATACCTAATGGTCGTATTCATCGAATTCAATGCTTTGTAACTTTGTCGAATTATTCCTTTATTATCCTAACGTATAGGATGGTATTTAACTGCATACCAATATTTTTAAAGCTCAAAAAGCTTTATTTACACACATATCGACGTATATCTTACATATAGGACACAATCCTAATACTAACCTAATCGACACAAATGCATAATATAATATCGACGCAAGAAAACGTATTTGCTGTAAGTAGCAAAAATGGCGTAAGTAGACTGAAAAAATATTTAGAATCAGTTTGTTTTCTGCGTCGAATGGTCTGGGTCTCATATTGCTGCAGTGAAAAAAATTAAAAAGTCGTAACACTTTCAACAAATTTATAAGTTCAAATTATTGCAAGTCTCCAAAAAAACCGTGTTTTTGATACTTCTTTAGTCTTTTTCCACTTACAGCAAAAGTGCAATCTGAATCATTTTTTACGTCCTTAGAACATGGAACTGAGCAATTTCCATACAAATAATAAATACTTACGCCATTCTTCATGTCTGTAAATGAAAAGACAATTGCTGTAAGTAACCAAAAATCTATTTCTTATAACTTTAGGGAAAATATATTGATTGCTATTACTTAGTGAAAAATATTTTAGTAAAATTGTGCCTACAAAAAATCATTTTTCTGTCACTGATACTTAATTAATAAGTTATGATGGGTTTTTTTTTTTAAATCGTTTTTTGGCTCTGCTGAAAAGTTGGGTTTCGGCTACTTACAGCAAATACGTTTTCTTGCGTCGATATTATCCATGAAAATAACTACCTAAGTATTTACAAAATAGTTATGGCTCATCCATCCGCTCTAGATTAGATCTAATAAGACATAGTTCTAAGAAAGTTGCACGTGTTGCAAGCTCAGCGGAATGATTGTGCACATCGTGAGCAAAGCATAGCTTTAAGATTTAATTACCTACTATGTATTATCCCAGCCTCCAAATCAGCAGTGTGTGTTTTAGTATTTTTCTTGGTAAGAAGTTTGTTTTTATAGGCTCCGAAGCCAAAAGTTAAAGTTAATAACTATATATTAAATAGGATTGTATACTTACAAATAAAATGTATGTATAGCAGTATAATCACATTTCTAAGGCAAAGAGTTTTTTTACACTATTTTCAGTTGAGCTTACTTTGATTAGAAAAGATGCTTCGATGCTTCTTTCTGCGCTTCAACTCGTGCTTTCAGCCGATGTGCTTTGGCCTTTGACTCTTACTTTAAATTGTTACAGAATACAGAATTCATGTGACGTAATATATAAATAATTATTTTTTTCTTATCAAGTATATAACATACACTTGTACCACATATACGTAGAAACTAGAGTGATTGGCTGATTGCAAAAATACAAAAATTACAATCGTTATTTTGCTTTTATTTCCTTGACCTTAAGCTTGTCCAGTTTTTAATGTAGCATTAAACCAGCATTAACAATTTTAATTAAAGATGCTCAAAGTTATAAAATATGCACCCCTGACCTTAATTTACTACTGACTTGGATTGTAAAATATCATAATTCTTCAATTAATATTTTACAATTTAATAATTGGATGTTGTCGACTAACTATGTGTACATTATGTTTGTGTAATTACTAGATATATAATTATTTTTTATATTATGTAGTTATTGTAGAAATTACTTCAAAGGAAATTTTATTGATTCGTACTAACAGAACACTGCTATCATACATAATATCATACATAATATTATAATGGCATACATTATAATACGTACCTATTCAGTTATATTTTATACCTACTTATTTTTTTAACTTATTAATTTGTACTCTTACTATAAACTTACTAAACAAATACAATACAAATACATAAACTCAAACTTACTGATTTTAACTCAAATTTATACAATATACCTACTTTATCTTTAAGAACTTTTAGACACAAGGAACAACAAGCCATATTCCGCTAAATCAGATAACACTGGAGAGAGCAATACGCACCACTACCACGCAACACCACACAAATCCTCGACAACACACAACACCCGTTTCACTCACCGAAGCAAGTCAGGAGAATCCTCAAAAATGCAATTTAATCTATATAAATAAAAAAGCGGCCAAGTGCGTGGCGGGCCACGCGCAGTGTAGGGTTCCGTAGTCACAATGCTCGAAAAACAGATATAACTCCTTAACCTTACTTAGCCATGATAGTTTCCTTTAAAATTGATTATATATATACTATGAATTTTTTCAAGTTCCTATATACTGCCATTTGGCTGATAGAGGTGGGGGGGGGAGGGACACTAGTCTCTGTCAATATCATATGTCAATGTCATATTTTACAAATGGATCTAGAAATCGAAAAATTATGTTCCCACAACCACAGTATTTTTAAAAGACCTATTCAACGATACTCACCTCACACACACTATGGGGTAGACGAGAGAAAAAATATTCATCCCCACTTTACATGTACCCTGAAAAAAATATTTATCAAAATTATATTTCACCACTTTGTCGGCGTGATTAATATTTATACCCATGCCAAATTACAGATTTCTAGCACTAATAGTCTCTGAGATTAACCGAGGACGGACGGACGGACAGACGGACGGACATGGCGAAACTATAAGGGTTCCTTGTTTACTACGGAACCCTAAAAATGAATATGTGACTGTACCTATGTCGTCCATGCACTGCTAAACAGTTCATCCGATTGCGATGAAACTTTGGTAAATTGTTTTGCATACGTCCGCAAAGGTTACTGGCCCAAAAACTCTATACAAAATGAATGTTGGTTTGGTCCTCTATGCATCCCTAAACCACACTTTGAGTGGCATTGCAACACATGCCAAAAACAGCTAGTGTATCATAAACTTTCGTAAACTATAGTATACCTGCTTCTATAATGATAGTTTAAGAATTTAGAACTACACTTTAGTTTTAATCTTTATCCTCCCAGCACAGCATTCAGTGCTCCCGCCAAGTCGAGCAAAAACAAAAAACAAAGGCACAGCCGTACTATCTTTTCTCGAAGCATTTCAGGCCATTGTCGACACCCTGTATCTTCGTCGTGGATAACAATTTCGACTAATTCCAAATATTTCTTTGCCCACAGATTACTACCACCAAGACGCTTACCAAAAGTATACCAGTATGGGGCTATCTGAACCACCGAAAGACGACTCCCCGAGAACAACTCCTGAGCTCTCGCGCGCTGACCAGTCACCAGCTTCGGAGAGACCCCCACCAGGCTCTGCTGACAGTGATGATGCTGACGACTTCGCGCCCAAGAGGAAACAGCGGCGGTACAGAACCACATTCACCAGCTTCCAGTTAGAAGAATTAGAGAAGGCTTTTTCTAGGACCCACTACCCCGATGTATTTACAAGGTTGGTAGCATTTTTTAACCGACTTTAAAAAAAGAGGTTCTGTATTCGACTTATATGTATGTAAGCAGTGGCGTGCACAGGGTTTGAAGCGAGGGTGTGCAATCAGTAGTATTAAAATGTCTACTGCTCCTTTTCTTATCGTTTTACAAGCATTGCTTTTCTCAGGGTATACAGTGCTTTTCTGCCTTTATCAAGTGCACGCCACAGTATGTAGGTAAGTATATGTTTGGAATTATTTCAATAACCAATTAACCGATTTTGATGTTTTTTTGACTATCGTAATCTACATACTTTCAGGAAGCTACGCATATATAACACACTAGTCGTCGTTTTTATAATATGCGAAATTACACGCATTAATGTACCCATTGTAGTGTGTAGACACTAAAGAGTTTTTGTATTATTAATATTATCGTTGGTTGACCGATATTTTATAAAAACATATGACTTGTCACTTGTAGGAAAATATATGTGAGATGAACAAGGAAAAATAATTATTAACTACTAATATAAAACATAATGATAATTTAAAGAAATAAACCTAATTTATAAATACTAAAACAAGTTTCATTAAGAAATATTACATGGCGCAGTCGTATTAGCGAACTCGGATAATGGCTAAGAAATTACAACAGGAAGGCACAATGGCGGCCAGTGAACTGTGTGGAATTGAATTCAAGATGCCAGCTGGTATCAACCTCGATAACATTGATAATGGATGGCCACAGTGGAAGAAATTTATAGAGTCTTTTAAAATTTTTATTGTGGCTACGGGGTTTGAAAAATTGTCAGAAACAAGAAAGGCGGCACTCTTGTTAAATTGTATAGGATCCCAAACACAAGATTTATATTTAAATGTTTTAAAAGTGAATGACCAACCAAAATTAGAGGATGTTATAAAAATTTTTGAAGATTACTTTAAGCCAAAACAAAATGAAGTTATGAATAGTTACCATTTCAACAAAAGAGGTCAAGAGGAGGGAGAGAATTTTGATGCCTTATACACTGATATAAGGAAATTAGCTGAAAATTGCAATTTTGGTGAACAAAAGGACCGGATGTTGAGAGACAGAATCGTTATTGGAGTCAGACAACAGAGGATTCAACAAAAGATGCTAGAAATAAAAGATCTAACGCTTGAGAAAGCCGTGGATATTTGTAGGTCTGCGGAGCTATCCAGCGGGCATTTAAAGGTGCTGAATAGCTCAGAAGTCCAAGCAGTGGAAGCAGCAATACCACCTCGACAACAGAGCTCCTCATCAGGCAATTTTTCTAAAGCTAAGTATAATAATATTAAAAGTAGGCCTAATAATACTAATAATTACTATCAAAAGAAGTTTAATATGAATAATTATCAGTGTAAGAAATGCAATACTGTTCATGGTCCTCGTCAGTGTCCTGCATTTGGGAAAACTTGCAGAAAGTGCAATAAATTAAATCATTTTGGTGTAGGATGCACTTTTACTAATAAACAAATAAATAACCAATTGGAAAGTAATAATATTCATGATTTACGACTAGTACATACAATAAATTTAAATAATAACGAATGGACTGAGTTTTTAAGAGTACAGAATAAGAAAGTTTGTTTTAAATGTGATACTGGTGCACAAATAAATGTATTAAGTCTAAGGGATCTTAGAAAGCTTGTCGATGATGAGACTAAAATACAATTGTCTGAGACAAAAACTATAATTGAGGTCTTCGGTGGAGGAAAATTAATTCCTATAGGAAAGGTCAAATTAAATGTATACTGTAATAATAATATTAATAACAATGAATGTTTTGAAACTGAATTTTTAATTATTAATGAACCAGTGAGACCGATCCTAGGGCTAGGCTCGTTGTTACAGCTTAGACTTTTAAATAATAATATTAATATTAATTCGGTTATAACCAGTTGCACTAATCATCATCATCATCATCATGATCAACCCATTACCGGCTCACTACAGAGCACGGGTCTCCTCTCAGAGTGAGAAGGGTTTTGGCCATAGACTACCACGCTGGCCAAGCGGATTGGCAGACTTCACACACCTTTGAGAACGTTATGGAGAACTCTCAGGCATGCGGGTTTCCTCACGATGTTTTCCTTCACCGTTAAAGCAAGTGATATTTAAATACTTAAAACGCACATAACTCCGAAAAGTCAGAGGTGCGTGCCCCGGGATCGAACCCACGACCTCCGATTAGAAGTCGGTCGTCCTCACCACTAGGCTATCACAGCTGTTAGTGTTAGTGTTGCACTAATACTAATATGAAAATGAGTAAAGACTCAATTGTTAATATGAATAACGAACTTTTTCAGGGAATTGGGGAGTTTAAGAGTTCACTGCAGCTACGCATTCAACCTGGCGTAGAGCCTGTGGTGAGACCCCCTAGACGTGTGCCTAACGCACTTAAGGATCGCCTTGCAGACAAGTTGGAAGCTCTGGTGAAGCACAAAGTCATAGCGAAGGTCGATCATCCTAAAAGTTTTGTAAGCAACTTGGTTATAATTGAAAAGAAAGATGGTTCACTGAGAATTTGCTTAGATCCTAAAGATCTTCATAAAGTATTAATAAGAGAACATCATTTGATTCCAACAATTGATGAGATAGTATCAAAACTTTGTAATAAGAAATACTTTTCTGTGCTTGATTTATCAGATGGTTTTTATAATATTATTTACTACTTGTTTTTTTATAATAATGTAACTTATACAAGAACCTCTTTTCATGTTCGACCAGCATAAACTTTGTGGATCACCAGTTAAAGGTTGCCAATGGCTGGTTGAATGGGTAGTAAGATAAATATATAATATATTAATAGATTTTGTAACATAATTTTGATTTTTTTTAAAAAAAAGGAGGAAGAAAATGTATATTGTTTTGGTTTATTAATTTTTCGTTTAAAAGGGGATGATGTAGTGTGTAGACACTAAAGAGTTTTTATATTATTAATATTATCGTTGGTTGACCGATATTTTATAAAAACATATGACTTGTCACTTGTAGGAAAATATATGTGAGATGAACAAGGAAAAATAATTATTAACTACTAATATAAAACATAATGATAATTTAAAGAAATAAACCTAATTTATAAATACTAAAACAAGTTTCATTAAGAAATATTACACCCATACGTCCGCGTCACTAATATTTAATTTAGTTTAATTTTTCCTAAAATATAGTTTTTTATCCATGTCAGGTTTGCATTTCACTAGCGACCGCCTGAGGCTTCGCTGGCGTGGAATTAGAAATTCCCTATCCCACGGGAATTTCGAAAAATCTGGTCTCATTCTTTGTTTACATTATAAAGAGCAGGTCTGTACAGAATTTCAGCTTAGTTTTGTTGTTGAGTTGTTTTAGTTGATGAATCAGTCAGTGAATGATACGAAAGAATCTGTTTGTTTTTCTGAACCTATTTCACGACTCAAGCACATCTTGAAGAAAGACAGATAGCTTGTATTCGAAAAACGGATATAGGATTCGTTTTATCCCAAAAACTTAAGTTTTTTTTAATGAATGTTAGCCATAATGAACATGACTATAATTCCCGTTTTCCCTCCAATTAAGCGAAAGCTCATGTTAGGAGTGGGTACGACAATAGTGTAACGAGTGAGATTTGAACCGTTGACTTTTCGGTTTTCGTTCTACGGCCGACGACCGTTGCGCTATTGAGGCTAATATGTTAAAGTTAAGTTCCCAGGAGATTTTTTAAAAACCTAAATGCACGCGGGTATTAGCTAGTATTACGATAATTCTTAGATAAAAACTAAAGCGACGATAATTTTTCATTGATACCTACTTCTTATCGTGATAATAAACAAAAGTATGAATTAAACCCGTATCTTATCAACTGCTGGTCCCGCATTAGATAAAAACCAATCTTAAAGTAAACAATTAGCACAATTTATTTTTAAATTTCAGTTATTTTAGTCTTTACCATGGATCTTGTAAGTAGACTACCTCAGACCTTGCTTTAATAAAAAAAATCCGAATCTTGAAAATATCGCCACCTACCGTGTCGAACTGTAGTTAAAAACCATCCAGGTAACCCCATATCTAAGACCATGTAATATGTTATATAGTACATAACTACATAGTCTTAGCCTCATATAACTAATTACAATAAAAACATCAAATTCGGCCAAGCCGCAGCCGTTTAGAAGGAGTAGAAATACGAACGACGAAACACGCACACCGGAATTTTAATACATAGGTATACTTAAAGAAGATTCATAACATCCATTAAACTATATCTTTATACTATATATTATCTACTATATATTATTTTACTATAAACTATATATTATCTATACATATTAGGTGTCTCTATACAGACACTAACAACTACAGACAAAAAAAAAGCTGTGATAGCCTAGTGGTTAGGACGACCGACTTCTAAGCGGAGATCGTGGGTTTGATCCCGGGGCACGCACCTCTAACTTTTCGGAGTTATGTGCGTTTTAAGTATTTAAATATCACTTGCTTTAACGGTGAAGGAAAACATCGTGAGGAAACCTGCATGCCTGAGAGTTCTCCATAACGTTCTCAAAGGTGTGTGAAGTCCGCCAATCCGCTTGGCCAGTGTGGTAGACTATGGCCAAAACCCTTCTCACTCTGAGAGGAGACCCGCGCTCTGTAGTGACTAGTGAGCCGGTAATGGGTTGATCATGATGATGGTTGAAATTGCAGCTTTGATGCGATTCTATTGCAATTTACACAACTGTATTCAAACTGTCGACTGACTGCACAGTCGGCGTGCAGTTCGCGTGCAGTTCGCGTGCAGTTCACGTAGGATTACACAGTATAAACTGTACACTAAGTACGACTTTGTATATCTCGACCAAGTTGATAAAATTCGAGTATCGGAACCCTGTGTAAAAAATTTCAAATAAGTATATTTTACTACTTAGAACGGGCCATGTAATAATAGACTTATTTATAATATTCATTGTTACAGAGAGGAGCTTGCAATGAAGATCGGCCTAACAGAAGCCAGAATACAGGTATTATAATCAAATTAAAATATTTCCGACACGACATTGTGAACGCCTGTAATTCCCCTTAATTGCCAATTACCGTACAACCCATTGATTATGGTGATTAATCGAGCCTGATACAAATATAAGTGCATGCAGCGAAATTACACTCAAATTACACGAGGTATTATTTATACCGACGTATTTGTCTTTTTAGTACTTACCTACATATTAAATTCTGGAATGATGGTAATAATTGGGTATGAAATAAAGCGGTTATAGCCTATTGGTTAAGATTTTGGCCTTCCTTTCGGGTATACCGATTCGGACCCCAGTCGCACCTATAACTTTTCGGAATTATATTATACTAGCGGACCCGGCAGACGTCGTCCTGCCCGCAATTAGCGCCACCTACCGGGTCCAATTTTTCTACTTACAAACCTTCCTTTTGAATCACTATCTATTAAAAAAAACTGCATCAAAATCCGTTGCGTAATTTTAAAGATTTAAGCATACATAGGGACATAGGGACAGAGAAAGCGACTTTGTTTTATACTATGTAATGATGCGTTTTGATGAGCAATTAAATATCACTGCCTCGTTGTTCTATTGGTTAGCATATTCAACTGCACACTGCGCATCACAAGGTCTCGGGTTTCATTCCTGGTTCAGGCAGTTAATTATTAGGTGTACCTACCTAATAATTAACTGCCTGAACCTGCCTGAGCCTGAAACTACTGGGTTTTTCTGTCAAGAAATTCTCAGTTCCACCCTGGAGTTGGTAGTTAGCGGTGTTTCACCCCCGTACCTCGGAGAGCACGTTAAGAAGTCGGTCCCGGTGTTATCACTATCATGTGACAATAGTCGTTAAAGCCCGCCAACCCGCATTGCAGCAGCGTGGCGGGTCTAAGCTCTATAGTTCTAGAATTTTTTTGAGTATTTCTTGTACCTATATAATATGGGCTTTTCGCTTTTGCTATTAACTCTATGTAGAAATGAAAGGCCCTAAAGCACTTTATATGTTGAAGCTCGACTTTACCACAACAAATACTATGTTGCAAGTAGCTTCCCCATTAAAGTCAATAATTGCTTATTTGCAACTTACCGGCTGCCATTTCTCGACTCGTACAAAAAATATTTGCTCATTTGTACGTGCTGTCGTACGTTTTGCCCACGGCAGTTATCTGCATACAAATTAGGCGGGATGCGATAACAGCCAACCAATTAATACCGTGACTATTTATGTTCTGTTCCGACTAAATAAGTTCTATACCATATTTTGCTAATTAGCTTCACCAATAATGTTGCTGCAGATGTACCTATTTAATTATTAGCTAAAAAACAACAAAATTACAGCTGACCGAAATTCACTTAGTTGCTGACCAATTTGACTTTGACCGCGCGCGAGTTGCTAACTAACTCGCTATATGACCGATATAGAGTTAACCAATCTATCTTCTATAATATAATAAGACTGTAACAGATCCAATTCTGTACATTGAAGATATTTTGAAAATTTTTATTGGAGGGCACTATATAATCGATACTGAAGCCAAAACTGCAATTTTTTTCATTTTTGTCTGTCTGTCTGTCTGTCTGTCCGTCTGTCTGTCTGTCTGTATCTTGGCCGCGCATCACGCCGAAACTACTGAATGGATTTGAATGAAACTTGGTACGATTTGAGTTTATACTCCGAGGTAGGACATAGGATACTTTTTATTCTGAAATTCAGCACGGTTCCCTTGGGAGAGGGGATGAAAGTTAAAACGCGTATTTAGCTGTAATTCATTAACGCGTAGTTCGATTTCACTCATTCTTTTTTTGTTAGAAAGGTAGTACTTTACATATTGTCCAGAAAATATTTCAAGGTCATAGGTTTTTTAGTTTCGAAATGACAGACATTACAACCCTCAGTATTGGGTTCAAATAACTTGGAACCCGGATCTTTGAACGTACGGCTTATTTTAAACTGGTGTGCGTTTAAATTTATGTTTTTTGGTCTGTCTATTTGTTCCAGCTAATCTCCAAAACGGCTGGATCGATTTTAACGGAACTTTCAATGGCAGATAGGTGATGTTATAAGGAGTAACTTAGGCTACATTTAGTTTAGGTACATAAAAGAATTATGGGATCCGATCCGACCCTATATAAAACCTATAAACACGCGAACGAAGTCGCGGGGGTCAGCTAGGCTAACTATAGCGTTATATCAAACTATAGCGTTTGGTACGTTTTTTTTTTATTCAAGTAGGTACAAGTTAGCCCTTGACTGCATCAATCTCACCTGATGGTATAAGACGTGATGATGCAGTCTAAGATGGAAGCGGGCTAAATTGGAAGACGTACGCATACCCGTGATCGGTTTCTACACGGCATCGTACCGGAACGCTAAATCGTACGTACAACATAATCGTACGTACAAAAACGTACAACATAATCACGTACTTACTCTGAAAGTCAAAAGCTTGAAGCAATAAGAATTCCCACATTAAAGAGCATTTAGCAAGCAATTACCGCCAGTTATCACCATTGAGGCAATCTCGCAGCTCCCATCTGTTGATAATGGCAGCAGTTTTTGAATTTCTCCTTCAGTAAATGAGTCGTGCACAATTTAACTTTATGACTGTATAATTTGATTATGATAAAATACCTCAAAATTCACCAGTCATTGTATGGGATGGAATTATACAGTACATACAGGTTATAAACAAAATGTAACTTAGCAGTAACTGAGCAGAAATATTCTTAACTGAATTTGTGCCAAGTTGTAGTAACCTATAGATAGTACTTACCTAGATATTTAGTAACTACCTGTGGTAACCATAATACGGTAGACAGTTCCAAAATACCTTGAGTTCTTTTATCCTACAACTAATAACTCTGCAATGGCAAACTTTAAGCTAAATAATGGTATAGTTAACTGTCAATTAAATTCAATAGCAAGTATCTACCAAAAAGAATATCGGTAGTTATTCGAACTTACACATATTATTTCTCCTATTTTATATACACGTGCATGTAAACGCAAATATCTACTAGAACTACTTAGTTAAATCAAAATATTTTTATTTCACATATCGATATACCTATGGCCTAAGCGATCTAGATTTGTTTCCCTAGTTAAGATTTGTTTGTTGATATGTTTTTGTTTTTAGTGTGATTGTTGTGTTTTTGTTTTGTTGATTTGGAAGTATTTAGCATTCCTGTGTAAAAAATAAAAACTCTTGATATTATTAGGGATAATGCAAAGGGTACCCTACATGTTTACGGCCTAACCGCTGCAACCAACTTAATGATGAAAGGCCACAGGGATAGCTTGCATCCCGGAGACGGCTACTCTCTATCCCGGGAGACCGTGTGTAACATTCCTTATTTCAAAGAAGATCCAAAAGGGTAACTGTGCGCTTTTTTCACTATGCGCTTTTTTCGCGACACCGTTTCTCCACCTTCTGATAAGTATCGGATAGCCTAAAATTAAGTTTTGTCGCTTTCTTACTTTATGTCGAATGACAAAGAGAAAAGTTGTGAATAAGCTATTTGACACTTTTCAGAAGGTGGTGAATCAGGCCCATCACGCGAACGAAGTCGCTGCTAGTACCTACCTATAATTAATATGAGGCTTTACCGAATTATGGTTGTTAACGTCTGTAATCTTCACATTAAAAGTAATTAAACAACACACATGAACAATATGTATACTTATTGCTAACAAAAACGTGTAAAAGTAAAAGCTCGACTACGGTATCATCAGACGTACGGACAGCTGACCGGCACACAACGTTTTAACTTTTAGCGCTCAAATCCAAGGACTGGTTCCAGCGATTACGTGAACGCGACGAACAACTCAACTCTCAGACTATTGACCCTTAGGGTTGTCACAACAGCTGATTATACAAAGCAATCCGAAGAGTTCCGCAAAGTAACGCCTTCTATTCAACAACAAATTATTATTGATAGATTGTTTATATCTCTTCTTGTTCTCTGTCTGTCTCTTATTGTAGTGCCGTCTCCTACCGGAGATTGGCAATCAGGGCTATTTGTACTTTGGACGCCGCTGCACGGAACAGGGATCGGGTATTTTTCCCGTACCATTGGCGTAAATTCTTCATCCAAGATGTTCTTCTACGGGCAGGTGGTCTTTTTCCGGCTATTTTCCCCTGAGTTATGAGCTGCAGGAGGTCATACTTGGTATTCCTCATAATATGACCAAAGTAGGTACTCTTTTGTATCGGATTTGTATTTTGTATCGGAGGCGGGCGTGACGGCTGAAACACAGTTTTAACTTTTTCAGTCGTCAACGTTCTTAGATATTAAGTACAAATGTTAAAATGAAAGGAAATAAATAATTTCAATTTCAATTTCAACTCTAGCTTCCGTACTTTTTTGATAGGTACATATTCATAATTTCAAAATCCTAACTTAACCTTTGTAGATCTAAACAAAATTTGTCCTGACTGACCGACTGACTAATCTATCAGTGCACAGCCTAACCCACTGTTTAGAAACTTGAAATTTTGATAGTAGATTTGTTTTAATTACTGTGTAGGCACACACTGAAAAAGGATTACCTATTCTAAATTACACTCTTAGGTGGAGTAATAAAATGGGGCATAAAGGTTTGTATGAAACATTTTTCAATTTGTATGCAAGAAAATTAATATTTATTTAAGCTTTCAGTAAAAAAAAATACGTAATTATTTCAGGATTATCGAAAATTATATTAAGAAAAATTCTCCAACTTGATTTTACGTAACACGTAGGTACCTTATGCGTTCGTTAATTTGTAATTCGTTTGTAATTTGGCGAGGCGCCAAATTCATCGGCTTTCCCGGATTTTCCAACCATCCGGCAACCTTAATATGTATAATTGAACCGCACCTGTTTTCGTCGGCGTCTTTTTTCCCAACAGTGCTCAGCATTCTCGTAATGTGTCTACATACAATTACAAGGTATAAATTCGTACAACCACGCCGATACATCTCGCAATACGATTATGGGCTTAATGGAATCATTAATGTCAAAACAAAATAAACTTTATATTACAACACATTAGGATCAGATTAACTCGTCCATTCACAGTTTATGATGCACAATACGTTTATTACTTCATAGCATTTACAGACTTGCCAACTTCGGTCTTCAAACTAAATCTAAAGTCGGCTGTTAACTTTCTTACAATTAAGTTGTTTGGACTTAGCTTTTATTATTTTACTGGGTTGAAAACATGTCGAAAGCATTTTGCATGTTTGCAATTTGGCTAGTAGGTCTCCTTTCCCCCGACGCAAAAACGGTGGGGTGTTATAATAATAATAAGTTCTAAGTTTGACGTGTCTGTGTCTATGTATGTGTCTGTCTGTTCCACCATATTGCTCAAACGGGTGAACCGATTTGAATGCGGTTTTTTTATTTGAAAGGTGAATTAGTCGGAAGTGTTCCTAGCTATATTGATTAAAATCGGTCCAAGATGGCCGTCACCACAAAATGGCAGATTACATATTTTTTCACAACTTCCTCAATATGGGCATCAAATGAAAAGGCTTGACTAGTATTAGCACTATGCAAATCCAAGATGGCCGCTACCACAAAATGGCGAATGTCGTGGGATTTTCTAAAATTTTAATTTATACCTACCTACTTGTTTATTTGAGTAAATCCTAACGTATGCCACCGGACTCATCTTCCGATTTCTATCCGATAGTTTGAACTTTGGAATTTATCGCACATAGGTATAATTGATAGCCAACTTGTTGGCACATCTAGACGCTTTGCCGAGTGTCCGTTAACCACGACATTTACAGAAAATGGCATTTACGATTTTTTTACTGGATCGCATTCATCATAAGTGAATTAATTTATATTACCATAAAAATATCGGCATTCATAATGACTGTGGCTCGTCTTTGGTTCATACATATTTAATGATAAAATTGGATCAATATAGTGAATAAATCAATCAATTTAATTTTTTCCTTCGCCTCCAAGGCTGACGGGCCGCTGATGGCTTTTGTAATAATTATAATGGCATTTTAGTGTTATTTAAACTACTAAGTGTGACTAGAAACAAAAAATCTAGTGAAAATTGAAATTGACCATTTAGGTGCAGCTTATTAGTATACGGTCGATAGGAAGTTATATGTCCATTGAACTAGATGTCCAGGGGGGTTATTCTGTAACTTAGTTAGCAACTGAAAATAGTTGCCAACTAATTAGTTAGATATACATTGCTGCTTTACTGTGTAAAATTATGAAAACACTTTACATTTCCCACAGTAAAGCAGCAATGTATATCAAACTAATTCGTTGGCAACCATTTTCAGTTGCTAACTAAGTTACAGAATAACCCAGCATATATCAGTGGTGCGCACGTGAATGGTAGGCCTAATGGGAATACGCCCTTTAAAACAACTCTTGGTTCTAATAAACGGCTAGTGCCAATTTCGTTCAGAAAAGCACAAAACTCAAACATTATATCACGACGGGGATCCTTCATTATAATTCAATATTCATTCCCAACATTTATAATAATTATGAAAATTGATTGTAATTTTAACAAATTGTCGTTTTTGGCCGACGCGACGCGGGCCTCCGAACGATATGCCGGCAAAACATGGATTAGACTTTAAATGGATGGAAACAGTGGCGTAGCATACCTTGGCGGGGCCCCGTATAAAAATTTGTTTGGGGGCCCTTATGAAGGGTAAGGATTTCTCACAAATAAAAAAAAATGTTTGCATAAAATTAAAAGCAATATTTATTTATCTGTCACTTTTTCTAAAATTTTTACAAACAATTCAAATTAAATATATACTCTCCTTGCCTTTTTTTCGGCAAATTGATTTATTAAATCATTTATAGCTGATGATGACTTTAGTTTTTCTAAAGATTCTGCCTCTATGGACAACTTTTTGGACGACAATTTTTGACTTTTGTCATTTCTGAAATAAACAAAAATATGAGTTTTTGTTATTGTTAATTTTTGCTTACGCACGTCGGGGGCCCCCATGGCTTGGGGGCCCCGTATAATTGATACGGCATATACGGCGGTAGCTACGCCCCTGGATGGAAAGCGATCACCGGGGGGGCGGCTCATGTTGAAATTTTAACCAATTCAGTATAAATACCCTATCAATATGATAAATGCGAAGATTCGTATGTTTGTTACTCAATCACGTCTTTAAACGACTCTGTTTTGATTAAGACATGGCAAAAAATGTTATGACCAGAGACAGAGTTAAACCTTATACTTACATGTTAGGTATGCCGATCTATTCTTTTAGTTATACCTATATTATGGTAACTTATTGAGTGCAGTATATTCATCATCATCATCATGATCAACCCATTATATACATTTATATACTGCACTCAATAACATTCAAACATTGAGTAGTATAGCGGCTATAAAATGAACTGAATAAAAATTTTACATTTTCAAATATGATAAGGATTTGAATATAATCAGAATCTTGAAAAGTCTAAAAGTCTGATTATTTATAATTAGGCATTTAATTTATTGCTGATTATTATTAATCAGGCTGGCAGACAGAAAGATAGACAGACAGACAGTTAGAAGGACACACTTTCGCATTAACAATATATTAGTATGGATTTATAATTCATTGTCCTTTCATAAAAGAAAACACAAGTATAAATTAAAAATAAAAAAAACCCCTGACATTCGTCATTTTATGGTGGCGGCTATCTTGGATTTACATATTGCCATTCTACTAGTCAAGCCCTTTTATTTGATACCCATATTTTGGAACTGGGAAAAAATATGTAATCCGCCGTTTTGTGGCGGCGGCCATCTTGGACCGATTTTCATCAAACATAGCTGAGAACACTGCCGACTTATTCACCTTTGAAACAAAAAACCGCATTCAAATCGGTTCACCCGTTTGAGCGCTCCGGGGGAACAGACAGACAGACACACACACACACACACACACACACACACACACACACACACACACACACACACACACACACACACACACACACACACGCACACACACATACGTCAATTTTCGTCGTTTTTGCGTCGGGGTTTAAAATAATTAATCAAGAGGGGTAAGTGTGCGCGCGCACACTACACGACAAGCTTGTGCGTACACTTAACCCAACCCATCAAATTGAGATTTTAGCAAAATTGTTAATTATTGCATTATCCAAGAAATTCAAACACTGTCAATTTTAAAATCATAATATAATATGCAAACATTGCATCGGTGACATTTATAAGATTTTATAAAATCATACACAACTACTAAAGATTACACTGTGAATATGATAAAATATCGTAAAAAATTCAGCAAAATAATTTATTTCCCTGTAAAAACAAAATGGCGCAGGGCCGGTCGCTGACGAATGAGCACTTCGTTGGACGTCGTGCGGGGTACCGAAGAGGGGGGACGCCGTCTCTTAATTATAAATGGTTGTTGAGATATTTAGCATGCGTACACTTACCCGCTGCGTACACTTAACCCACATGACTCTACGAGCCTAAGGGCCGGTTTCACCACCTTATGATAAGTACCTATCGGATAGCCTAAACGTAAGTTTTGTCACTTTCTTGCTTTATGTCAAGTGACAAAGACAAAACTTGCTATCCGATACTTATCAGAAGGTGGTGAAACAGGCCCTAAAAGTTTGTATTACAATAATGAGTAGATACATAAAACTAGTCCTTTTCAAAATAAACCGAATTAAACGTTACCTCTTCTTTTCAGGTATGGTTCCAAAATCGTCGCGCAAAATGGCGTAAGCAGGAGAAGGTGGGTCCGCAGGCGCACCCCTACAACCCCTACCTGGGAGGGGCGGGCGCCCCCCCGCCCTCCGTAGTCGCCTCTATGCCGAACCCCTTTACGCAGCTCGGCTTTGGCTTCAGGAAACCATTCGACACCAACGCTTTGGCTACGTTCAGGTAATGATTGACTGTCCACCACTACAGCCTTTTTAACGTCCCACTGCTGGGCACAGGACTCCTCTATCATAGGAGAGAGGGATTTAAAGCTTAGATTGACTGTCCAAATATAAATAATTGTAGATCACAAAACAAAGTCCCCTGCCGCGTTTGTTCGTCTGTCTGTTCACGATAAACTCAAAAACTACTAAACGAATTTTCATGCGGTTTTCACCAATAGACAGATTGATTCATGAGGAAGGTTTAGGTGCAGGTTTATGTAAATTGGTTGAAATATGACGATAATTGTTGAAAATGTCGGAAAAAGTCAAGACGCATGGGGACTTTAATCGAAACTGTGTGTGTTATATTTTACTGTTACCTGAAATTATATCCCATTTAAGTATCGTCAAAAATAACGGGTTTTTTTTGCATACCTTATACCTACCTCCCGAATTCTACCTAATAATCAGCATAATCAAAATTCATCATCATCATCATCATAATCATGATCATAATTATTTGAGTATTCGATCGAATTTTATGTGATCTAAACAACGCTATGATTATGATTACCTACGCTTACCAACATTTTGATAAAATTACCTCCTTATTCTTTGTGTACTTTTACCAATCCTCACAAGTTGAGTTTTTCCCCACTCAATTTCATTTTAAAATTACGAATTATTTATTGTACCTATGAACTAGCTATAATATAAATTACCTACGACTAATATTAACAATTCCTTCAACAGATACGGCAATTCACCAGTGCTGAGCACGCAATACCTCGGAGCACCGCTGTCCAGGCCGCCTCTATTTACAACACCAATATATTCCACAACACCCCCGTTTCACTCCCTCCTAGCCGGTCTCGCGGCGCCCCCTCGGCAGTCCCCCGATCCCCCTTCGGTCTCCCCTCCGATATCCCCCGGAAGTGAGTCGCCCCCGAGCCAGCCAGGACCGGAGGTGGAACGACGAAGCTCGAGCATCGCGGCGTTGCGACTGGCGGCCAGAGAACACGAGATACGGCTGGAAATGTTGAGGCAAAGACACCATACGGACTTGATTAGTTGAGCTTAGTCTATGGTGATAGCTTGGTCAATGATTTCTACACGATGAGTGAAGATTGTACGGGTTCGATAAGACGAACAGCGTTTTAGATTATGCTGAATTCATATTGTGATACCTGCAATGCAAATGCAAAAGAAATACAGACAGAAATTGCAGCCGCAAATAAAATATGAAAATGGTTTTTGTTTAATGAAATGCCTCGTTCACACGATTGGCATGCACTCGGCCAAATGGATATTACCATGACTTTGAATGTAGCATAATTTAAAAAAAAAAAAATTTTTGGTGAAAATGTTACTGGCTGTGACGAGAATGTCGATTGAAAACCTTAAAGAGGCCGGAATTTGCATGAGATATACATTGCCTTTTAAGGATTTTTTCGAAAATTTAAAAGCACTTTTTGTCGTAGTTTTATTTAACAGTTAATTATTAAAAATTGAATTTGAAATACATAATATAAACTTATTAAGAAAGTCAAATTAGGTAGATCCTGGATTAGATACCTAATTTGAGTATGATCTGTGACATTAAAGGTGAAATTAAGATCATTATTAAAATGGATAGAATATTGCTTCGGTATTTTCCAGTAAGTACGAATTAAAGCTGTTCGTTCACTGAACTATGTAAGGCCACGGCTTCACAATACAATTGTATACTTTATGTACTTATATTGTATTAGGTAATGAAATAGAAATGTAAAAAAATAAAGTTATATCTACTTGATCCGTCCAGTTATGACTTATTGTTATTTATTGTATTTAAGGTACCCATAGAGTAGGTTTTTATGTTTACTGCAACAAGGTTTGAAATGTACTTAATATAAATGAAAACCATTCAAATTCGTAAACAGAATCATGTAATTTATTCAATATCATCGAAGACAATAATTGTGTGGAATAGAATAAAATAAATTAAAATTGATGAAATGCAGCGTTGCTACGATCGCATTACACTACTTAATTGGTGCTAAATATTTCTACTTAAAATGTATTATTCTAAGTAGTTTTTAACCCGCGATACCCGACTTCTTTGAAGAGAAACCGGGTTATGTAAGGTTTTTACGTGTTACTCTCGGTAGGTTACATAATATATTTGGAGACTCAGAGATCTCCTTAGAACGTATCGGTGTCTCCCGTGCGCAATGGACAATGAGCTCACCCCGGAGATTCTAAATCATGATATTTTCGTAAGTTAATTTCCATATTAAATGACAGATTGATGTACAGTCAACGTTTTCTTGAAAAGTTGCATTCAGAGAATCACACGATGAGTGGATATCTGAACGGACTGAGAGTTCCGTTCATAATTTTGTTGAGAGAGTGTAATTGCATCGTGTAAACGCGGCATTTCAATTTAAATTGCCACATAATTTTACTTACCTACTTCGTTTTTAAAGTTTCGAGAATTGAATTAGTAAAAATTAATTTATTAATTAATAAATATGTAAATGCGTTTATAGCAATAACTTTGATGACAACACCAAAGAAAGATTTTTCCAGAAGCTTGATACCAGAAAGTTTTTAACCTGTATGTATGAATATTCCCGTACAAAAGGGGTGATTTTTAAACTAAAATCATTATAAGGGTTCCGTAAAATAAAAGGTTTTATTTAAACTACCGTCTTTTATTAATGTGTCCTAAGATTTTTTTGTAGACAATCCAAAGATCTGAGCTCTAACCAACGGCTAAGCATATACTTACCTTTTCTATTCGAAGACATGTCAGCCCATTGACTACGATCTCGCGTGGTAGGTAAGTGATGACGTAATGATGGAAGCGAGCTAACCTGGGAAGGGTTATAGCAATTTTATACAAGTCACGGCAAATAAGTCTAGCGTTGACCTTCAATGCGCAGAAGTCGAAAATGAGGTATCTCGGGGTGGTGAGGGGGTCGCGGGGAGGGCGTGGGGATCGTTCGTAAGCACTGATTAGCTCTCGCGGATCCCTCGTAAGCGCTGATTGGCTCTCCAATCGTATTGTGTCCCGCTCACTCGTACGACGCTGCGCGCACTTGAAGGTCACCGCTCGACTTACGTGACGGGGGATCCTTTATCGGTTCCTACGCGACTTTGCACCCAAACTATACGTAGGATGGTAATTAGCCACGGCGGAAGCCTCGCATCAAATGAAACCTTTATCTACATATTTGACTAGCATAAGCGACATGCTATGCACGGTGCTTATAGCGTCGGGGTTTCATTTTTTGGTTAGAAAGTGATGTTTCCTTAAGACAGGGGTATGCACTATGCATACCTCTTCCAAGTTAGCCCGCTTCCATCTTTGACTGCATCATCGCTTACCAGCAGGTGAGATTGCAGTCAAGGACTAACTTGTAGTTGAATAAAAAAAAGACTATTTTTGGTAGCACAACCTGTCTACAAATAATAAAAGATTACTTTGAATTAAAAATTATAGTGGAAGAGTCGTTTCTATCTTTTGAATTATCGTAAAGTCATTATAATATGGCGGGCTATAGCTACGCACATTGAAGGAAGTTTAATAACACGTGTAAAACAATTTCCTTTATAACAACTTCGGCTTCTGTTCTTCTAATCTATATTGAATCTTGATTGTTTAACTACATGCTAAGATTTGTTCGAAATTGATGTTTATTTCTCAATGATATATAGAGCTTTTTTTTTTTTTTTTTTTTTTTTTTTTTTTTTTTTTTTTTTTTCAGTGCATTTCCGCACACCCTCTGGAAGCCCTACAGCGGACTGCAATGCTTCCGGAAGATAGTGTGGGACTCAAGCAGGCCGATGGCCAGAATACCCACTAAAACCCAGCGATGTTCCTCCGTGTCGCCTGGTGGCTGGGTTACGGGTACACTTGCGCAATCATCCGCGACCCAGCCGGCGCCGTCCGCCGAGGCAGACCCTCCACCGGGGGACCTAAAGGCCCCCTAACACCGTCTGAGGCGCACCAGGAACATAATGGTGCGCCTCCCGACCCGAGGCGTCTCAACGGGCGACGGATACACCATTCCATCACCCGGAGTTCCTCGCTAGAGGCAACCCTCAAGAGGGCCACACCCGCAGGCGACCCTCAAGAGGTTCACCCCTCGTGTAATTTTTTATAGAGGTTTTCTTCCTCGCGGCCCCTCGCTCAGTGCGTGGGGCCCCCGGTTCCGCTCAGTGCGGATTACGGGTTGCCCGACGGTGGCCGAAGCCAGCGCCCACCGGCCAAAAAGACCAACGGACCCGCCGCGCAGGGCGTTTCCAACCCCTCCTGTAATTTTTTAACGAGGTTTTCTTCCTCACGGCCCGAAAGCCTCCCCCCCAATTGTCGCCGCCCGGAGTCTCCACAGTCCACTCTGATGAACAGAGAAGTACCAGGATCCTCCAAGCGGCAACCCCCTGCTGGTTTTGGTCCGCGCCGGGTTTCCCCGGTACCTCCCATATCTGGGAGGCGTTTCCCCATCCGCCACCGGGAGGACGCGCCCGATGGGGGACCAGCAACCCCACACGGGTCATTATACATGCCCTACTATCTAAAATCTAAGTCATTCATCTTGAAGAACGACTCAGTAATATTGGTTTACATTTATTATTAAAGAACCCTAAATATTTATTCTTAATTACTTACCTACCACAATAATAAAACATGTATTAAAACAAGTGGTCATAATAAGTCTTTCGTTTCAATTATGAACGGACAAAGTACTTGGTTCATTAATACAACATTCAGAATAATTTATGAACACCTGAAATAAGAATATGATAAAAAAGTGATTTTTGTGTAATGAACCTATGTTCAAGTATTGGTAAATAGTATTCTGTATATAATGCAGTTAAAAAAAACCCCACAACATCAGTAAAAAACCATGTACAAGAATTACAATATTAAAACCAATTTTAGTGGGTCATGCTTATTCTGAACGGCCGTTCATAATTAAGATTTGAGCGTCTTTTACAAATCATTAAATGAACACTCTATTTATAAAAAACCTGATGGAAAAGAACATATTTTGGTTGATTTTCTAATTAAGATAATAATGTAGTTTACTGGAGCCTGCCTGCCTGGAAGCCTCCCCCCCAATTGTCGCCGCCCGGAGTCTCCACAGTCCACTCTGATGAACAGAGAAGTACCAGGATCCTCCAAGCGGCAACCCCCTGCTGGTTTTGGTCCGCGCCGGGTTTCCCCGGTACCTCCCATATCTGGGAGGCGTTCCCCCATCCGCCACCGGGGGGACGCGCCCCCACGGGAGACGACCGAACCCTTTTTTTTTTTTTTTTTTTTGACGCTGGGAAATGCATTTACGCACACCCTCCGGAAGCCTTACAGCGAACTGCAATGCTTCCGGAAGGTAGTGTGGGACTCAGGCAGGCCAAGAAGTGGCCAGAATACCCACTAAAACCCAGCGATGTTCCTCCGTGTCGCCTGGTGGCTGGGTTACGGGTACACTTGCGCAATCATCCGCGACCCAGCCGGCGCCGTCCGCCGAGGCAGACCCTCCACCGGGGGACCTAAAGGCCCCCTAACACCGTCTGAGGCGCACCAGGAACATAGTGGTGCGCCTCCCGACCCGAGGCGTCTCAACGGGCGACGGATACGCCATTCCATCACCCGGAGTTCCTCGCCAGAGGCAACCCTCAAGAGGGCCACACCCGCAGGCGACCCTCAAGAGGTTCGCCCCTCGTGTAATTTTTTATAGAGGTTTTCTTCCTCGCGGCCCCTCGCTCAGTGCGTGGGGCCCCCGGTTCCGCTCAGTGCGGATTACGGGTTGCCCGACGGTGGCCGAAGCCAGCGCCCACCGGCCACAAAGACCAGCGGAGCCGCCGCGCAGGGCGTTTCCACCCCCTCCGGTAATTTTTTAACGAGGTTTTCTTCCTCACGGCCCGAAAGCCTCCCCCCCAATTGTCGCCGCCCGGAGTCTCCACAGTCCACTCTGATGAACAGAGAAGTACCAGGAGCCTCCAAGCGGCAACCCCCTGCTGGTTTTGGTCCGCGCCGAGTTTCCCCGGTACCTCCCATATCTGGGAGGCGTTCCCCCATCCGCCACCGGGGGGACGCGCCCGATGGGGGACCAGCAACCCCACACGGGAGACGACCGAACCCTGGCCTATGTCGGAAGTAACCAGTAAAGGCATTCATAGGCTATGATTTTGTCCGTACAATGTTTAATAGCTTAATATATTATTTGATATACAGATATGATGCGTCCTTAATATTTCAAAAGGTGAAATGTTACATTGGGCGTCAGGTAAAAAATTGATTGTCTGTAAAGTCAGTTTACGGACGATAATAATTTTACGTAATAACGCCAGAAAACATTGTCTCTCTATCACTTTTTCTGCGCTCTCGCTTGCACGCTCGGCTATGCCTTTCAATCGCTTATTCCGCGTTCTCGCTTGCATGCTCGGCTAGACGGTACATGACAATGAGTCATCCTTTTTCGTGCCTGCGTTCATCAATTCATAAGACGTTATCACGTCAAAAGAGCTCTGAACGACAGTGGAGGAAAAGTGTCTGAGCATGAGAACTTTCCCACTGTTGAGTGAGAAACCAATAGCATAGCGGACAGTCACTTCTACTGCCGATTCTCACTTCGCGCCACCAAATAGATCTATCTACCATCTAATACGCAGGTTCAAGGTCAGAGTTTTTTTATACAGATGCTAACTGTACATTGTAATGTAATTCAGCTAGGTACACTAATTGTCGCAAGCCTAAGACTTTAGAGGATGATAAAGTAGTAAAATGTCCTGTACTCTGTTTTCGCAAACTTTAATCGGATCGACTATTGTCGGATGTCTGCGATACCTACTTCTAAACAATCATTTCTCCGAAACCGGAATCAAATCAGTTCCCTTAGTACTAGTAGGCACATCTCGATAATTTTAATGGATATCGAGCATCAAAGCTCTATTATAATACATACTTACAATATAATAAATTAGACATTTTTGGAAATTGCCTCTTTTAAAGTCATCAGTGTTGCCCATTTAAATTCGCAAATCTTCCACTTACTGGCTGTATATTTATATAGCTTAGAAATAAGGTCCATTTTACTTTTACCATTATAGTGTTTCGATAATCGAAACCTATCAACGTTCGTTGAAGCTCATACTAACCGTACAAGTAATCACGGAGCAATAAAATAAAGCACGGCTCCGCTCCATGTTTGAATCAATCGACCAAAATACTAATCGCAACATTATAATTGAATTTTAGATTAATAGTCCCTCCACAGTCTGCCCACGCGCTTCCCACGGAGGGAGGCCGTAATTGAATTTCTTATTGGATTACATTTTAATTAGCCGCGATTACGTTATTAATGAGTGACATCCGAGCCGGTATTGTTTCGATGTTTGATGGATAGCCCTCTGGCGGGTGCGCGAAGCCTTCACGTGCTGCGTAACGTAGGTATGTATATGTTCGACGTTTAGCAGACGAGACCTCCCGCAAGGGAGCGAGAGTGTAGAGTCGCATATATACCACGCGACACGTCCACACAAACACCGACTTGTGACAAACATCAAACACCAACTATTGACCAATGTTGACACCTATGTTGACCTGCTGGGGTTATTCTGTAACTTAGTTAGCAACTGAAAATAGTTGCCAACGAATTAGTTTGATATACATTGCTGCTTTACTGTGGGAAATATAAAGTGTTTTCATAATTTTACACAGTAAAGCAGCAATGTGGCCGATTCTGTTGTACACAATATCTAAAATGACAGGTCTAAATATGTTCCCGTCTCTTTCACAATCCTCCCTGCTGAAAGGGATAGCACTATTTTTAAACCTGTCAATTTAGTTTAGGTTTAGAGATTGTGTACAACAGAATTAGCCACAATGTATATCTAACTAATTAGTTGACAACTATTTTCAGTTGCTAACTAAGTTACAGAATAACCCACCAGGTTTTTGGTGTGGCATGTGTAGGCTTGCGAGCGCTTTCCGTTCGTCCGATTGCCTGCCATTTGCTGGTGTTTATGTTTGGTGTATTTCCGGCCGTCTGATTAGCTGCCTGTATTTGCCGGTATTTGGTGTTTGTATGTACATTTTAGGCTCAACGTGTTCGAGTGGAGACGAGGCGCAGCGTCTTTAAAGGGGACACCGTCAACCGATGGACGTCCGTTGCTTGACATAGGTCTCTTGGATGACAAGGAATGCCACCGAACGCGACCTTGTGCCGCTTATGTCCAGCGGCTGCCAGCAACTCGCTTGAGGCTACCCGTCCACCTGGAGCCGAATAAATAAATGCTACAGCCCGACGTCTTCAAAATTGAAAATTATTACAGTAGATTTTTTTTATATAAGAATGTTAGCCATGATGAACTATGACTATTTAAGTGAAAACTTGGGCTAGAAGTGGGTACGACAATAGTATAACGGATGGGGTTTTGAACCGTCGACCCTACGGTCCCCGTTCCGCGTCCAACGACCGTTGCGCTATTGAGACTTTACTTTAGCTTGTACTAGTAGGTATGTAGGTACGTTAGATAATAGTTGCACAGTGCAGTAGGGTAGGATTTGAAGTCTGAACCGTCAACCATTTGGTTTTCAGTCCAATGGGGCTATTTTCTAACTTAGTTACCAACAGAAAATTATAGCCACCGAATAAGTTCGATATACATTGCTGCTTTACTGTGTGAATCATAAACAGTGATTTCATTTCACACATTAAAACAGCAATGTATATCGAACTAATTCGTTGGCAACCATTTTCAGTGGGTAACTAAGTTAAAGAATAGCCCCTCAGGCCCCTGTGTGGCTGCAACGCGTCGTCATTCATCGTTATGCTCCATGTAACTTGTTCGTCGAGCAAGCATCGTCGTGGGGACTCGATTGTTCCGATGTCTGATGGATGGTGCTCGGACCGTTCGGCTGCCATATTTTTCAACTGCCGACTTGTAATAACGTTGTGATTAATGTTGGATGTCGGAAATCGAAATTGGATTAGGTGCGTTCAGTTTAGTTGTTCTTTTTATACCATTTACTTATTGTAATGCGTTCATTGAATGTTAATAACCTGTCTTGCAGCTTCTTTAATTTTTTGATCGACAAATGGACATTTTCAGTTCTCTCAGTAAGTAACTGAGTCGAGAGTTCCGAGAGAGACGCATATTTTGTTCAATTTTATCAAGAGATAAGAGGGTACAACAGTGAGGGTCTTGATATTTTATTCAATGACAAGTTAGTGCTACGATCTCATCGTAATCTCATATTAACAGACCTGAACATAATTATTAGTAAAAACAATTTTAAGTAAGAGTAAAAATATCAGCTGGTATTGCCGTTTTATACTTACTAACTATTTTGTGGGAAGAGTTTTTATTAAAGTTCAAAAGAAAAGGCATCTGGTGGCTACTAGATCATATATACAAGTTAAAGCTTTGAGGACTTCCTGGATACAAGAAACTTCTATTAATTCATTTGAAACATATTTTATGATTTAAATCAGATACGAGTACTTTGTATAATGAAAAACCAATAAGTAGTAAGTAATTAATTAAAAAAGTTAATTTAATTATTTTAATCGAATGTCTATCCTTCCCAAGTTACCAGCTCATTCCTCAATCCCGCCTACCGACTGGCTGTGTTCTGGGTTTGTTTTACAAGCGTGTTTTATGATTTTATTTTTAAAGCTACTACGAAACAATTTGCAAGAGATGCAAAATAACTTCATCAGAGACCGTCATTTTCAGTGTACTTGAACTTGAAGTGTACTTTTCAGAGTTTGAATTGATTAATTTTGAAATTCAAACCCTTTTATCATTTTTAATTTTGAGCCTTTTTCGGATGTTGGTTAGGTAAGGTAGAGTTTGATTTACGTAAACGCGAAGTGCGACCGGAACACGTTACCTTGGGAAGGCGTCTCTTATGCACTTCTTTGTATAGAAATCATCATCATCATCATGATCAACCCATTACCGGCTCACTACAGAGCACGGGTCTGCTCTCAGAGTGAGAATGTTTTGGCCATAGTCTACCACGCTGGCCAAGCGGATTAGCAGACTCCACACACCTTTGAGAACGTTATGGAGAACTCTCAGGCATGCAGGTTTCCTCACGATGTTTTCCTTCACCGTTAAAGCAAGTGATATTTAAATACTTAAAACGCACATAACTTTGAAAAGTTAGAGGTGCGTGCCCGGGATCGAACCCACGACCTCCGATTAGTAGTCGGTCGTCCTAACCACTCGGCTATCACAGCTGTTTTTTTTTGTATAGAAATACTTGAATATATAGCAAACGATCGAGCAACACTTAAGTATGGCTGGCGCGTGGCTCTCGCGTACCTCAGTCTACCTTAATTCTTATTTTTCTTCTTGTAGCTTCTTAAGGTCGTACGGCGTACCGCAACGTAAAACTCTAGGACTCTAAAACTCTAGGCTGGTACGATTTCGTGGGTCGTTATAGATGATCTAAATTAAAAATCACAACACCTACTTACCTAATACCTAAATATTAGTATGGTTTGTCCTCCGCGCAATAAATTCCTTCCAACACTTCTTAGTACAACAAGCCCCCGACGATCAAATAACTACCGACAATGCACCCTATCTGTTAGGGCTACACAATCACACAACCGATGCACAGCGTCTTCGCCGGCGAAGACGAGGTCCCCGATTTCTGACGTCACCCGGACGTGGGCCCTTACCACGGTCTCGGGGGCGCTCGGACTAATCTAGTCCAACGAACCCACTCGCCCCAACGTCAACCTAAGCCGTGGTCCGAGCCTCACAGGAGGCGCCCTTAGGAAGACGTTGCCGCCCTCCGATATTCATCGAGCCCTAGGGCTCACTACTCCCCCCTGGCAGAGCTTCGCGCTCTCCGACAACCCCGGTGACGCTGTAGCGGCCAATAGGGCCATGCAGCATACTCAATCCGAAAATAGAGAGTACAACAAGCGTGTTGGAAGAAATTATCACTTAGCACTACAGGTTCCGTCTCCTACTTTAACCACCCAGGGTGATAGTAAGTTACACAGCAATAGGAACTGCCTCCAGCCTTCACTTACACGAAACAAAAAAGGTAAGTTAAGACTTAAGTCGAATAAAACGCTGCTAGCTTTTAACTTACGCCGTCTCTCATTTATTTAAAGGGCGTTCCTCCGCCAAATCTAATTATGGATCCTAAAAAACTGAGCTCCGGCGAAACATTTTTGTATGTTTTATAAAGTTATATTGCCTCTAGTTTCGTGCGAAGCCTCCGCCGCGGCATTGATTAATCAATTTGGGGATGGAATAAAAACTCGTTTTAATTTTCAACGTGCCTATCTTTAATTAAAAACTTGAACGAGGTAGTTTTTAAATGTAATAATTAAAAAGTCACGTACTATTACGCAACTATAATAAATTAGAAACGGTTTTGAGCTTTGCCTAATAAATAAGAAACGGCCTTTGCTGCAGCCTTTAAGACCAGAGCTCCATAGTTAGAATGAAACAGATTTATGTCAGTTGTAGCTCTACAGAGGACAGATAATAAAGAGTTTAAAATAACTGCCGATCAAGGGTCGGCAGTAATTTTCTGCCGATCAGTCCGCTTGCAGTTGGCGTCCAGTTGGCTGCAACGGGCATGTAAGTAGTTCTATTGTAGGTAAATGCACATCAGACTATAATTATCTCATGATAGTGATAATAACCGAGACCGATGGCCTTAACATGCTCACCGAGGCACGGGGCTGAAATACCGCTAACTATACCAACTCCGTTAGGGCATTGAGAAGTTCTTGACAAAATGCCAATACTATAATATACCCAATTATTTATTTGCCCGCCCCGGGAATTGAACCCAGGACCTCTTGATACGCTATCGAATATGCTAACCACTAGTATTTAATACATACATCATCATCATCATCATCATCATCATCAGGAAAAATTAATTAGTACGGATAGGTACGCCATTTCAGTTTGGAACATAATATTTACTAGTACTACTAAGGACTCTTAAAACTTTACGTAGCAACTTACTGACGGTAGCTAGTTAAGACTACTACATACCAAGACGTCCGAAGCATTACATATAATTGGTCTACCTTTTAAGACCAGAAGTTCTCGAACAACAAGTCCTTAAGGCGGATATCGGTGTAATTAAACAAACACGGCCCGGCCGGTCCCGCTCGGCCCCGCCCACCGCTAATCTACTCGAATAATTAATCGATGCTCGCTCTAAGACGAAATATCGATTAAACTCCACCCAATTAATGATCGTAATAATCGTGTCGATGGAGATCCGATGAAGCTACAAAGATTCCGTTTAACTGTTTGATTTTATACAGCCAGGTGCAGGGCGTTCAGGACTCTGTCTATATGAAAGGTTACATGATAAAATTAATTGAAATAATATAATATACCTAAGTTCTTCTATTCGGGTGACGTTATTTTTTCTTGTGTTTACTATGCAGGGTATAAGGAGACCGCTTTCGAAAACAGCGCTATTATTATAAGTACTACCTAAACACAATCTTAGGGTAGGTATCAGCATTGGCGCGCGTGCGAGTTTGTAGGTACCTCGATACGTAAATAGGTCACACAACGTTCGTTGAACTCCAGCGTCAACTGATTTTATTTGAATTACGTAACAAACTTTAAAAAAATACAGGAAATAAGTTTTTTGCAATTACAGTTTTGTTTAACCCCCCCAGAACGGGTATTGCACAAAAAGTGCATTTTTTGTAAAAACTATTTTTTTCACGTTTTTTTTAGCAAGCATTATTAAAAACTATTGCAAATTTTAAGTCGATAACAAAAATAGTTGTGACAGATGGACAAACATGCGGACGAGTTGGCACCATAAAGGTTCCTTTTTAATAATTTGATACGGAACCCTAATAAAAAGAGTAATTTCAA
Source organism: Melanargia galathea (assembly GCA_920104075.1). Lineage (NCBI taxonomy): Eukaryota > Metazoa > Arthropoda > Insecta > Lepidoptera > Nymphalidae > Melanargia > Melanargia galathea. The sequence continues at coordinate 5,340,530 of OV049862.1, read as the reverse complement.
GTCTAAAACCAAATAGGATCTACAGTTAATTAATTTTACGAATATTTTAACTTCCTTTAACAAATCGGAGACTTAATTAAAGAAGGCAAAAACCAATCAAAATACTCAATTTAAGCAAGCAAATAATGTATTTTAATTTCATTTAAGAACCACCTAACATCAAAAAAGTAATTGCTTAATCTCTTAATCAATTTAAGTAAGTAGTTACGTCTTCAAATATAGTAAAAAAAATTATAATATATTCCAATAAATCGCTGCGAACTCTAATATACCTATCGTGTCAAATTGTTAACTGAATAATCGGCGCTAAAATTGATTTTGATTATTAATAGTTAGAGCGCTTGTCCACCGCCACCGTCACCGGGACGTCACCGACAACGAGATGACGGCGCCGATTTAGTGATACATACATTTACTACGGCCATGTGTCCACCGCATGGCCGAGAACAAGCTGACGTGACGGGCGTGCGGTGGACACACAGCCGTAGTAAATGTATGTATCACTAAATCGGCGCCGTCATATCGTTGTCGGTGACGTCCCGTTGACGGTGGCGGTGGACAAGCGCTCTTACAAGCTTAAAAGTGAGCTTGGAAGAAAAACAAAACTGAATATCTATTTTATAATATTATTTTCCAGCGAAGTTTTTAGTAAAAAAAAATTATCTTACTTACGGCCTGTTTCACAACCTTCTGATGAGTGTCGGATAGCCTAAATGTAAGTTTTGTCACTTTCTTACTTTATGTCAAGTGACAAAGACAAAACTTATGCACCAGTATAAGCTATCCTACACTTATCAGAAGGTTGTGAAACAGGCCCTTAAGTTACTAAAAACATGTCAATAATAAATACTTTGGAGAAAATACGTTTTCAAAGTTGACAAATTATTTCAAAAATATGGATAAGTATTATGGGTTGCGAATGACTGATCTTGTTCTTGCTATACCTACACTTAAAATACTGATATTTTTTGTATTTTCCGCGAAGTCTTCAACTGTCTCACAAGCAATCCATTTATTATATTCATTCGATGATACCTACCTTAACATATTATTTATATTTATCTTCGGAAACCACCCAGATATAATCCATTTTAAATTGCATCAAAACACACGAGGTTAAGCCGTGGTTAAACACAAGAAAATGCGAATTTAATGGCTACATAACACCGCTTAACCCCTGCGCCCAGGATATTTAAACAATATACTTTACGCGTATGTCAAAATGAAAAAAAAAAATGCTGTGATAGCCAAGTGGTTAGGACGACCGACTTCTAATCGGAGGTCGTGGGTTCGATCCCGGGGCACGCACCTCTAACTTTTCGGAGTTATGTGCGTTTTAAGTATTTAAATATCACTTGCTTTAACGGTGAAGGAAAACATCGTGAGGAAACCTGCACGCCTGAGAGTTCTCCATAACGTTCTCAAAGGTGTGTGAAGTCTGCCAATCCGCTTGGCCAGCGTGGTAGACTATATCCAAAACCCTTCTCACTCTGAGAGGAGACCCGTGCTCTGTAGTGAGCCGGTAATGGGTTGATCATGTATGTCAAAAACAAGAAAAAGAACCCAAACTAAAAAGCTTGCTCTTGTATTGATAGAACAAGCAAAAGCTAAGCTTCTTCTAAACGAACGTCTAAAAGGAAGTATTTTTTTACAGTATTAGTTTTGTATACCTACTTTACTTAGTAGCTTTTTACAGTATATTTATTGAAATCCTGACCCCTAAACTAGCAAAACCCGCTCATCTTAGGGGCCAGTGCATTCCCAAACATTGGTTAGTATTATTGACAACTAGCTGACCCCCGCAACTTCGTTCGCGTGTTTATAGGTTTTATATAGGATCGGATCGGATCCCATAATTCTTTTATGAAGGTACCTAAACTAAATGTAGCCTAAGTTACTCCTTATAACATTGAAAGTTCCATTAAAATCGATCCAGCCGTTTCGGAGATTAGCTGGAATAAATAGACAGACCGACAAACATAAATTTAAACGCACACCAGTTTAAAATAAGCCGTACGTTCAAAGATCCGGGTCCCAAGTTATTTGAACCCAATACTGAGGATTGTAATGTCTGTCATTTCTAAACTAAAAAACCTATGACCTTGAAATATTTACAACTTACTTAAAGTACTACCTTTCTAACAAAAAAAGAATGAGTGAAATCCAATAACGCGTTAATGAATTACAGCTAAATACACGTTTTAACTTTCATCCCCTCTCCCAAGGGAACCGTGCTGAATTTCGGGATAAAAAGTATCCTATAACCTACCTCAGAGTATAAACTCAAATCGTACAAGTTTCATTCGAATCCATTCAGTAGTTTCGGCGTGATGCGCGGCCAAGATACAGACAGACAGACAGACAGACAGACAGACAGACAAAAATGAAAAAAATTGCAGTTTTGGCTTCAGTATCGATTATAGAGTGCCCTCCGATAAAAATTTTCAAAATATCTTCAATTTACAGAATTGGATCTGTTACAGTTTTATTATATTATAGATATCTAATGCACTAAAATAAAAATGTCTGCGTGATCAAATCAGAAATGAGGAAGATCCGAAACAGAATCAGACTAACCGACATAGCTCATCGAGGTGTGAAGCTAAAATGGCAATGGATGGCGCACATGATGTTGGGATCCTAAAGTGATCAAATAGCGACCCTGCATAGGAAGACGCAGCGTAGGAAGAGCCACTAGGTGAACGGAGAATCGCAAGCGAGTCATTGGGAGTTGCTGGACATAACCGACACTAGATCTTATTCTACGGCGATACTTGCAAATGGACCTATCGGAGGTACATCGGTCATGATGTTGAGATCCTAAGGTGATCAAACAACGACCTTGCATAGGAAGACGCAGCGTTAGAAAAGCCACTAGGTGTACGGAAAAAGAAGCGAATCTTATCTCAAGCGAGTCATTGGAAGCTGCTGGACACAAACGGCAAAAGATCGGATTCTGTGGCGATAGTACCTATGTACTTGCTAAGACATATTCGTATGTCCAGATGTCTTTCCGTTGCAACGACGTCTCTACCGTTCAAGTAAATGTCCTCGGCCCGCATCGATTGCTCGGCCGTCAGCGATGCGGTTCAATCAATCACAGCATCGGATGATCATCAAGAAGCGCCACAATGATTTATCTCGGCCGCTACCCCGGACCCGCCTGCGTCTGCACGTAATGGCGGTTGAAGATCACGACTTTTACATTTTTTAACGGTCATTTATAATGTGGTTTGTGTAAACGTTCGGAAGGAAAAATCTTAGACATCCACGGCAATTTGGAAAAGGGGTCCTTGCCTAAACGGGACTTCACTCATCGATAACTAGGAATTATCGTAGGTATGAAATATTAAATCGTTAGAAAAAAAACCGTAGAAAAGCTGTCAATATAACTCAACAAAGTAATGAGATTTCAGGTTTGGTCCCAAAGCAATAACTGTTTAGGTGACTTCAACGACCACCCTTTTGGGTAAGATCTTGCTAAACAAAGTGCAATAACAACCCGATCCTAATTCCAAAATGTACGGCTGTACGCAGTGTGACCACATTTAAATTTGTCAATCTACTTCTGTAGCTTAAAAAAACTACCGAAATATACCACAGTCTTGGTAAAAACTACCACAAATCTACCTCACTAATATGATAAAATAGAGATGAAATAAAACTATATTTCATTACAGTCTGGCCAACGAAAGTAGAAAATCATAAAATGCCGATAATTTTAAATGGCAGCACCAATTTTATGTCAAACTTCTGAACTCATTACTGTCAGATGTGTGACTGTCAATTGTTATTATTATTTTACGTAGGCAAGTACCTACATACCTTAGGAAGTTAGGTGTTCCAGAAACTACTTTGAAGTTTTTTTGGTGTTTAGCTGAATTTTCATGTTCCTTAAGAGACGCTATCCGTGGAAGAATATTGCAATTGCAGGCTTTACAAAAGGCGTTGTCTCCTTCCGAAGTCAACCACTTTGAAAATAAAGGGTTTTGCTCCCACTCCGTACGATATTGCCTTCTGCAGGGGCGTAGCTACCACCGTATCTGCCGTATCGATTACACGGGGCCCCCAAGCCACGGGGGCCCCCGATGTACGTCATTATTGTCCATAGAGGCAGAATCTTTAGAAAAACTAAAGTCATCATCAGCTATTTACCAAACCCCTCAAACAAATTTTTATACGGGGCCCCCGTCAAGGTACGCTACGCCACTGGCCTTCTGTATTTTCTTTTCATGGTGATAAATTAAATTACAAAACAAAGAAATCACTCTCGATATGTGCTCTTCAGCTCATAATATTCGTAATCTCATGGTAAGTCGTATAAATAGGTACATCAAGTTAAAAGTTTACGTAGACGTGCCTACTTGCAAACGGGCAAAGAAGATAAACAAAACAAGACTAGTTATGGCCTGTTATGGACGGGGAAACCCCGCCCCGAAAATCTTACTAAACAGAAGGTTTCCATATACCTACTTGATCCAAAATCTACCAAATCTACCGGGAAAAAAATCAAAAATGTGTAATTATACCATAATCTATCCAACAATTTTTAACTACCACAACAAGCCTTAAATCTACCAAAAAAGTAGAAATCTACCACATGTGGTCACGCTGGCTGTACGCCTCCTGCTACCTTCAATCACAACTTCTACAGTGTGTCCGGGATCGAATTAGCGATATTTCAGGGACATATTCTACAACTCATTGCCTCTCTGAAAATACCACTTATTAAGGCCTGCCCCCCTCCCCCTCCCAGAGACAGCCATTTCAATTTGGTGTGCGTTTTTGTGGGTATGTGCGCACAAAAAATGTAATAACTCGAAAGTCTGTTGATGCACAGGTCTTCAAATGACCTTATTCGATTGGATACAATATTCTCCATCACTAAATACCAAACAATAGAATAAAATGTTAAAATAACTCGATCAAAAATGCTTCGGAAAAAAAAATATTTTTTCAAAAATATTGAAAACTATAAGTTTTTGCTGCATTTTGCAAAAACTAGGTCGTTAAGATTACATTATTAAGTATTAAATCGACAGTTTTTGAGATAAACAACAAAACGACATAAAAATTTCGATTGTAAGTTATTTACTTTTGGAGATATTATTGTTTAAACATAACTTAACCGCAAGCGCGTAAGTTCTTATGTTATTCGAATGTGGGTTTCCATCGCATACCTCGGGCGATCAGGTAATAATAATATTATTTTTGATTAGTCAGTGAATGAGGTTAAAACTAAGGATCGGACCCCTACTTCAACTGATTCAAAATTCGTATAAAAAATTGAGATATCTGAAATTTTATTTTGTTGTTCCTGGCAAGGAGGCGTTATGATCGCTACTTAAGTTATTACTCATTTTTATTTGTGATTCAGGTTTGTGAAGTTTGCTAAGTTTAAAGACATGCCTACTCGGTATTATTATAGCCATAAGAGAGCATTTAGATGTCAACTATTCGCCTTGGATCGGACGTGGCAGCAATTCAATGGAATGGCCACCTCATTCTCCAGACCTTACACCTTTGGACTTCTTTTCATGAGGACCTATGAAGCAGAAGGTCTTTTATATGGTACCAAATACCAGAAAAGAATTATTATTGGAGATGATCCTGTCCGTTGCAGATAAAATAGGATTGTATTTGGACATTATCCAACGATCCTCCCAACATGAAGCAACTAACTAACAGAACAGAGGTGGTAATTTCGGTTTGTGGAGGAAATAACCTAGTTTTTAGGATATCTGATTTGTGTCACATACACAAATCAGAGTTATTGAGTTATTGAGTTTATAACTAACAAAAATTAAATTATAAAGTTTAGATTTTTTTACCTTCATCATCATCATCATGATCAACCCATTACCGGCTCACTACAGAGCACGGGTCTCCTCTCAGAGTGAGAAGGGTTTTGGCCATAGTCTACCACGCTGGCCAAGCGGATTGGCAGACTTCACACACCTTTGAGAACGTTATGGAGAACTCTCAGGCATGCAGGTTTCCTCACGATGTTTTCCTTCACCGTTAAAGCAAGTGATATTTCAATACTTAAAACGCACATAACTCCGAAAAGTTAGAGGTGCGTGCCCGGGATCGAACCCACGACCTCCGATTAGAAGTCGGTCGTCCTAACCACTAGGCTATCACAGCTTTTTACCTTATTTGTAGTAAAAAAGTGATGAATTTTAAATTTGGGGTCAATACTCGTAATTCATGCTTGGGGACGAAGTACTTACAATTACCAATATCTCTAGAAGTAAGTAACTTACAGTCAAATTTTTTATGTCGTTTTGTTGCTTATCTCAAAAGCTGTCAATTTGATACGTAATAATGTGGTCTTAATGACCTCGTTTTTGCAAAATCTAGCAAAAACTTGTAGTTTTCAATATTTTTGAACAATTTCTTTTATTTCCAAAGCATTTTTGATCAAGTTATTTTAACATTTTACACTATTGTTTGGTGTTTAGTGATGAAGAATATTGTGTCCAATCGAATAAGGTTATTTGTAGACCTGTGGAGCAACAAACTTTCGAGTTATTACATTTTTTGTGCGCACACACCTGCAAAAACGCACAACAAATTGAAATAGCTGTCCCTGGGCGGGGGAGGGGGTTAGGCCCTATTAAGTGGTACTTTCAGAGTGGTAATGAGTTGTAGAATATGCCCCTAAAATATCGCTAATTCGATCCCGGACACACTGTATAATAATATGTTAGCAACAATTGTTATTTATCACATAGCGGGAGATGTCAAAGCAGTGTGCCTGTTAGCGTTTTCATTTACATCCGCTGTGAAGCAGTAAAGCACGGCACCAATTTTTCCAAATTTTTTTTAGAAAGAGCTATATTAATGTTTAATATTCCCCTTTCCTCACAACATATCGTCAAGCGTATATTAGAAGTAGGCACGACAATATTGCAGGGGATGGAGTTTGAACCATCGAATTGAATGCAAGTATAATTCGATATAATAGATGATACCTTTCTTTTTATTTTCCTTCCTTACGTACCTATTTAAACATAGTTACAGAAAAGTAAATCAATGTTATCGATACTAGGTATAATGTTTAAAAGTGGTTAGAATTATGAGTACTTATACCAAATAGAAAGAATCCACAAGCAGCATTAGATGCCGTAGAAAGGATTAGATTCTTCGTCGAAGAAGGATCACTGATTAAAAAAAACAATAATAATTCTAATCTAATATAACACATCCATTACTGCGATAAATCACGGTGTCTATTCAAATATTAATACGCCGAGCCGTAAATTGGAATAATAAATTGGATACCATTTCTCATTTTAAGCAGCTTGGCGAAGATAAAGGGCAGGCGTAAAACTGACATTGTAACCAATGTTCCGTAAATACGAGTATACCTAATTTAAATATTACTTCTATCATAAATAGTTACAGACCAGTCAATACGTGTTGTATAGGTAAATGAAGAGAGGAAAGTGGTACATCTGAATAGTAAAATACAAAGATAATAATATAGATACTAGATAGGTCAGAATATAGGTAGTTAGATAGGTCAATTTCAAAATAAGGAGCTCAGGTGACAAAGACAACTTCTGAGAATTTTGAGGAAAAAAAATTGGTAAACCTGGGAAAATAAAACTGCATGTAGCGGGTATAAGGCAGTTTAGTAATATATAAATAAATATAAATATAAATAAATTAGATACGGACCCCCAAAATTACCAAAATCCATAGACACAACAGATACAAATGAGGCGGAGAGAATCAGTTCATTTTCGTTTTTGAACATTTTTATGATATCCAATTATGTGTAGAAACAATTTGGCCTTCTACTGGGGTAGTCGTCTAATTAATGATATCCTCCCAGTCGGGGGTTCGGGGAGGGTTTTGTTTTTAATTTTTTGAGATCCAATAAGCGCCTTATGGTAGTGTGAAGATTGAAGAACGGTTAGTTTTTATGAACTAGATTCGTAAAGAGTTAAAGACGTCCTAATAGTCTCTATCAAAACCGTGGAGTGATTTGTAAGTTTGCTTCAATTTCCGTGCGAGGTCCGCAACCTTACATTTTCATCATTCTGTTCCATGTCATCATTCCAGCAGTGGACATCTACGTCCTTAGCTGGACATAGATCTCTATATAGTAGATAACCATCGCCAGCCACAAACGCGATCTTGTTCCTCTTATATCCAGCGGCTACCAGCGACTTTCTTGTGACCGTCCGTCCACCTAATAAGAGAGTCATCCAATACTATGTTCGTCCGACTCCAACGTCTATCATTTTTTCGAGCAAGTTATTCTTGTTATTTTCATTTGAATCCACCCTTCTTGACTTTTATTATAAGTAAGTAATAAACCTTTCCCATAACAACAGAGCTCGGAATCAGCCATTAATTGCGTATTACACATTAACGAAGGGAGATCTCTCGTGTGTTGCCTTGCCGCTAGTTTATAGCTCACACTAAAGTAGAGTATGTATGCGAATCCTCTTTATTGCCGCCCGCCGAAGTTTACATTGTTGTTTATGCAATTATTACATTGAGCCACTAATTGTTGTAACAGGTCACTGCTGGACATAGGTCTCTCGAAAGTATCGCACCATAACACGATCTTGTGACTTTTGTATTCAGCGACTACCCGCGACTTTCTTGAGATCGTCCGTCAAGCACCTTGATTCGTCATTCAAGCACCCTGGGATCCCAACGACTATGGGTTCTTCAGTTCAGTTTTGCGACTCGCGCGATTATAATAATTATGACATTCGTAGATAACTTTATTCACCTTCAAGCCAACATCAGAAAATGTCATTATTTTTAAAGTCACGACTTTTTGAGCATTACGCTCTAGCCTGAAATTTAAGAACCCTCTCCACGGGAGCGACAAATCGTTTGTGAGTGAAGTCTAAAGCAGTGATTTCTGCATTTAGAGAGCGAGACGTCTTCAGTAAAGAAGAGTACTAAAAATATATACATAAATAAAAATCTATAATATAATAAAACTGTAACAGATCCAATTCTGTACATTGAAGATATTTTGAAAATTTTTATTGGAGGGCACTCTATAATCGATAATGAAACCAAAACTGCAATTTTTTTCATTTTTGTCTGTCTGTCTGTCTGTCTGTCTGTCTGTATGTCTGTCTTTCTGTCTGTCTGTCTGTATCTTGGCCGCGCATCACGCCGAAACTACTGAACGGATTCGAATGAAACTTGGTACGATTTGAGTTTATACTTCGAGGTAGGACATAGGATACTTTTTATCCCGAAATTCAGCACGGTTCCCTTGGGAGAGGGGAAGAAAGTTAAAACGTGTATTTAGCTGTAATTCATTAACGCGTCGTTCGATTTAACTCATTATTTTTTTGTTAGAAAGGTAGTACTTTAAGTATTGTCCCGTAAATATTTCAAGGTCATAGGTTTTTTAGTTCAGAAATGACAGACATTTATTGGGTTCAAATAACTTGGGACCCGGATCTTTGAACGTACGGCTTATTTTAAACTGGTGTGCGTTTAAATTTATGTTTGTCGGTCTGTCTATTTGTTCCAGCTAATCTCCAAAACGGCTGGATCGATTTTAACGGAACTTTCAATGGCAGATAGGTGATGTTATAAGGAGTAACTTAGGCTACATTTAGTTTAGGTACATAAAATAATTATGGTAACCGATCCGACCCTATATAAAACCTATAAACACGCGAACGAAGTCGCGGGGGTCAGCTAGTAAATAATAAATTAATTAAATAAATAAATTTTGCTTGAGATATCATGATTTTTAGTGAAAAACGGCAAAGTAAAAAGATGCAAATCTAGGTTTGGAATTACGCCTATTTTAGCAAATATTTGGCATTTTTTTAACATGAACTAAAGACATTTGAAATTATTTTGAAGTAACTGAAATTATTATGATAAGACTTCGGTCGTTTTTCAATTTTCTAGTTTCTTATATAGTTTATTTACGCACGAAGTTGCCTCAAAATTTGCCCAAAAATAGTGATTTTTCAAGCGTCATAACTTTCAAAATAAATATAATTTTACTAATTTTTTTATTTTATGGCATAAATAATGGAGATATAAATTGATATCTGGCTTAACTTTAGATCTATTGCTACAAATATTAGAATAATAGGCGTAATACGTTTGTACGAAGCGCGTGAGGAGAATAGCCTTGAAAGCGTTTTCCATGTAGATGGCTGTATAGAGACTAAAGAGTGCCAGAAGAAAAAAAATGTAAATCTAGCGGTGTACTGTACTGTTACACGTACCTACATGTACCTTTAAATATACCGTTGATATAATATCGGAATACATTACAAATATTATGTAGATATATATTAGGTATAATTTACATGAGCGTAATGCGGAAGTAACTTGGAAGTGAAGTGAACAATCCGTACGAATACTGTCAAGATAATTGGCAATCTCGGTGACGGCTTCATCCCGCTGATGATCTTTTTGCACGGCGTAATAACTTTCTTTCCTGCCGATATAACGCGTGATGATCATTTATTACGCCTCGCGACAAATCTCACGTTTTTGCGCATTTCTTCTCTAATGCGTCTGAGCGCGCCAATGATTTCAATATTATAATGATCACGACACCTCAATTAAGTTAGATGAGCGGACACAAATCTATACAAACAAATGAAATTGAAGTGTGTGTGATGTGATCTGTGATTTCTAACTAAGTATCTTGGGAAAGCAAAGAATTTCTTCCCACATGATTTTAGTTAAACTAAATCTACGTGCAGAAAGAGGCGGACATCAAGCTAGTCTAAAAGAGGACATAACTTTTAAGTTTTAAGCGTCCGTTTGTGTGATATAACAATAAAATTATAATATAACATAGTCGGAGAGAAAAGAGTCACGTAAACTAAAATTCACACAAACTCTTTTATTTTATTACTGTATTTAATTTACATATTCATTATTACATTTCAAACTACTTAGTTATTATCCTAATTAAATTAATAGAGATAGGTAGGTATTATCATTAGGGGACCATGCCCATAAACGATCATTTGGACGGTGTATATTTTTTGTTATTGAAATTGTTAGAGAAATCTATTAAAATCGTGGCACGTCTAACTTTGTGTAATATCTACAAAACTACCTACACCTACACAATGAGACTCTTTTATATTTTTAAGGCACTAATGTAATTACCTATCTTTGTTTTCGATATCATTGGCTCGAGCCCGTAAATTGTAACTGACGCCGAAGTTGCAAAAACTGTTTGTGGACTTTTGTAATAAAGTAATGACCGCACGCGTTCTTTGCCCGTGCTGAGAGTTTATTAAGTTTTTGATAAAACCCTATTAATTTATTTGATGCAGATGGTTTACAGGTGGTATACTGAGTGGTCAAGATTCCACCGCGTCGCATCGGTTCGGAAAACAAAGGGCGAACTTAATGGCAGCTAGGTACATTCTAGGTCGATCATATCGACGACAAACGTTGACTGCTACACATATTTTGTTGTAGGGACTTCCACACGCCGCGGTCTTGTGCCGCTTGTATCACTGCGACTCGTTATATGTCGTCTCACATCTGTTCTTCTAGTGGGAGATCTGCCATCACTGCGCTTTCCGGTGCGAGGTCCCTAACGTGTATTGTTTATCGAACTACATAATAAGCGTGTGTCCCGCTGTACATCCATATATGAGAACTATTTGAGAGAGAAAAAGACTTTATAACAAATAATAAAATAGATACGTTGTTAACTACTCGTAACTAATTTTAAAGGTACATAAGTAACAGAGAGTATTAATATTTAAACATGAAAACCAAATATTTTAATATCGCTTTTTTTGTTGAAATACATTACCCAATAACTGAACATTTAATATTATTACACACTTTTTACTGAAGCACAATCTAGCCCAAATTACACTTGATTGCAAATAAATTACAATCAAACGTTATAGATATAATAAGCAACAGTTCTCATGGGTCCATTCACATAAAACGCATTAAACTGCCCGCCGCGACATTTCCAACTCGTAATCCAATTAAAAGACGGACCGACGCGTCGTCATAATACAGAAATTCAATTACACATGTTTTCCAAACGAATTTGAATATAAAACAGAAAGGTAATCAACGTGAGCATTAAATTATTGCCCCGGAGCCCGTAGGAAATTTTGAGAAGGTGCTTGTCAAATCCGAGAGTTTGTAAGGTGCTCCCTCTGCATTAGGTACCTGACTAGGGTGGTCTAGTAATCTAGATCTACACGTAGCCTACATGCCAACCACGATGGATTTGCAAATTACTTATGATATTTTTAACCTTTTAAATCTTGAAAATATCATACTTCGGTACTAAACAAAAATCAATTCTTAGGTACTAGTTAAATAAGTAAGTGACTGTTTTTGACATATTTGTTGAATGAGCAAAATAACAAAAAAACACTTATTATTATTGACCTTTTAAGAATTAAATACTTACATACTTTTCAATACCCGATCGATAAGCGAAATCAAAAACATAATTAGCATATTTTGCCGGAATTTGGTGGTGGAGGTGTTTAAAGTTTTCCGGAAAAGTTACAATAAACTTCATATCATAAGTGTTGTTACAATAGTAGATAATGACGACCTGGCAGTTACATCTAAAAGTCAAATAAGGTAAAAAATGATCAGCTGGTAGACCTAGTTTGCCGGATGACCCACCATACCAATTTTCTCCAGCTTTTACGAACTCTTTTACGAATCGCCTCATCAAAATAGCCCACAAGCTCTCAGCCCATGATATTAGAAAAAATAAACACAGCAACAGGCATGGAGTTGATTAGGTCGATGTCACGCCGATAAAGGCTCAGAGCCGAAAATTGAAAAGAGTAATCATTAAAAATGCTATATTTTACCATTTTTAAGCAGGCAGGTGAACATTATGGCGGGCGGTAGGGTGGCCATGTGTTCTAGCTATCATGAGGAGAGGCCTGTTAGGGTGGATGCACTCGATCGTTGTGGATCTTGGTATTAGCCTGATTTCGACAAAAGTAAATGATAATGGAGATTTTAAAAAAATATCAACATGTTCAGAAAAAATTCTTAACAATTTTTTTCGAGACTCGGAAAGAATGTTAATATTAATGTAATGATGATATTATGCTTAAAATTCATTAGTACCTATGACAAAAACTGATTGTATTGGCAAAAATTGCATGTAGATAACTGTGTGCATGACTCTACTTAACCTGATTTACTTAACTTATTATTTATTTTATGTAGGCTAATTAATTTTCAAAGATTTCACTTTCTTTTTTAATAAATGCAATGTTTATAACACAATATTTAAGTTATCATAAGAGCTAAAGAGGGCTAGATGAACGCATATAAAGGATTTTCTCTAACTGAACACAATTATCCTGTTATATTCGTGTTGGATGGTGACCGTACTGGGCACGGCGTCGACTCCGGCGCACCCCGCGGCGCCGATCTAATGAAATAAACTGAAAATCAACACGCCGCGCGCCCGCGCTTTGTTCCGCCGCTCACGATATAATTAACGCAGGAATTTATTGGGACTCGGTCCCTAATATCAATAACTCGTGGACATGCTATTGTTTTGAGACCATCTTAATTACATCTCGTGTACAAGTAGGTACGTTTTACAAGCTCTTGTAAAAGGTATGATGACATTGGATATTTATAATTATAATCCATATTAAATTATTATTTTTCAAAGAAGTAGGTATACTGTTTGTTCTTTGAAAAGAGATAATCAGAAACTTATTATCATTATATTATTGTCACAGTGTCTGCACTATGTCAAATTTATTGTAAGTTTCTTTCTTTACATCGATTTATGAATCGATGGTAGAGTTATATTGTATTCATTAGGCACATAAAAGTAGGTAATCTTGAAGATAAAAACTTACTTACTTACACTATAAACAACAGGCATTCCTAAGAATGTGTCTCTCGCAACATTTATATAGTGCTTCCCTTTACTGTTGATAAAGAGCCTCTAATGTTAATCTTTTGCTAATAGACGTAACTATGCAAACCGATTAACTAAGTATTATATTAACCAATTACAGTGCAACTGGCAAAATCGAAATGTCTGTCCGATTTTGTTTCTAAAACATGCGTCCCTAAAAAAATTGTTTTAAGATGCGTTTGCATCTAAATCTATCATAAAATTGATATTGTGGCGCGGGTGCGCACACGCAGCGTGACGCCTGCCGCTTTGATGCCGCTCTGTTGCCGCTCACCTTCAAACATAATATAAAAGAAACGTAAATAAATCGGTTGCGAGTCACTGTGCAAACTGGTGCAAATAATAATCATCTTTTAGTTCCATAAAAGGCAGGTGTTATTTTTTGCGACATTTCAGATGATTTCATTTAAAACCAATAATAAAAAGATTTGGGCGTATTATTGGGGATATATTAAAAAGTCTATAAATAATTATAACTATTGATCTTTAAAAATAATTTTATGGATTGATTTTTGATTAAAAAATAATTACAAGATTCACGGAAGGTTCTAATATTTTTTAAGATGATTCTATCTTAAAAAATATTAGAACAAACTATCCAATTTAAAAATAGACTAAAGCTTTTCTCTTTAATTAAAAAATATATTTTTAATATATAATATAATATAATATAATATAATATAATATAATATAATATAATATAATATAATATAATATAATATAATATAATATAATATAATATAATATAATATAATATAATATAATATAATATAATATAATATAATATAATATAATATAATATAATATAATATAATAATCTTTATTTGTTCTAAAATAAAAGTTACATTATGCTTAAAATTAGGATTAGTGGATAACAATAATAATAAATGTAAATCTTAATCTAAATAGTAAATCAATTAAACACAACAAATAAAAATATATTTTTTAGATATATTTTTATTTGTTGTGAAAATTCACGTATTTGCAATAATAAAATTGCATGACATACATTAATACCTTTTCTGGCGGTAGCCGGTATGTAACAGTTGACATTATATTATTAACTACAATTTACATTGTACATACTTATATAGACGGAAACTGAAAAAAATATAAGAATATAGTACCTAAATTATATTTTATATTATATCGGTATTTATTTAAAAAAACATGTTTCACTATGAATCCTGAATTTTAACGTTTTTTGTACAACCCCTACACACGGAGGCTAATCATAGCGATATCTGGTGTCATTTACCATATTGTAATAAGACAGAGGATACGGTCGGCATCACTGCCGCGACGTGATGTATGGGCTATCGATGATTTATTATAACAAATTACCTAGCTTCGAGCCCCGACGCACCAATCTGGCAATGTAAATACGGTGTCTGACATGTGATTTAATAATAGTAATGCGATAGCGTGGTCTAAAAACTATGACAACAAATAATTAGATATATTTATTTTAGAAATTCTTACGAGCAGTGGGTGCACTGTATAAGTAGATCAATAAGGCTACCTTTCCACCACAAATGTGCGAAAAATGCCAAGCATGATACACAGCATGATACTTTTGACTAGTTTCATAGTCATACTCATCTCTCGACAGTGCGTAAGCGTGCTCACACATCGTTTTCACCAAAGATAAACAAGCGGTGATTTTACTGACTGAAGGAAAAAGATTTTAGATACCTCGTAATAACGTTTTGATACAAAAGCTTGTTGTGTCATTTTTCTCCTCAGAGCTATCTTTCAGAGATATGACAAGAGATACAGATACAGAGTAAGTATAGATAGAGATATAGTTTATTGGAAAACTTAGACTAGGTACCCATCTATTGGTAAAGCCAAGCCTGTATATTCGTACTCACATATTGTTATTCCAATTTCCACGTGCTATAACCATCATAGCTCATTTCCTAATTAGTTTACCCGGAAAATATACCAGCACAATTAGTGCTGTCCCATTTAAATGGACATTAATATACCGGTGAGCGATGATGCCCGCGAGCGTCTGTCACTCCGCGCTACCACCGTACCGAGACCCTTTCATAACTCCAAGATTAATGATACAATACAGTTTTTAAGTATCCAACTAAGCTGGTTATAAATCTCTGAAACGCTATTCATTTGCGTTGTTAAAGTGATTGACATATTCAATTAGCGAGGTGACCGAGGGACCTCCCAACTCGGTTCGTAGATGTTCCTCGGACCGGTAACGCTCGACCTTCCAACCCTCCCGCTCAAGGAAGCAAATTACTCCAAGTGGAAACAATCGCGAGGGTGTAAGACGGTTCTAATTAAGCTGGTTGTTTGAAATTGGTAGGTCGTTTCGTGGCTTAAATGTTGTTTTCTGCTATTACCGAGGCAATAGCGTGTCTTTGGTTTAATAGGCCTTTCAGCGATGCTTGATTGAATGAGGAATTACTTCTCGTAATGCAACATCGGGCTGTCTTTAATTCGTATGAAAAATTACTAACGTTTTTAATTGAAACTTGGCCTTTAAAAAGTTGTGTTGATTAAAAGATGTTCAGTAGTTAATATTTTGTATTTGACAAGCCATAATATATTAAGTATAATATATTTATTGCAAACTACGAGTAAACACTATTATTTATTTACATATTAGTAATTAGGCACATATTTATTACACATCTGCGTGGATTAAAATATGAGTTTTTTATTATACTTAGTTTGAACAATTTCAATTTTAAATTATCACTCCTAATATGGCATTCTATAAAACCAGTAAACAAGAATGTCCCGAGAAAACATGACGTGTAGTGTACATACTCTAGTGTATTCCACGATGTAAGAGCACATCAAAAGCAATCTAGCTAAATTCCTATTAAAAACCGATCCACGTTCGAGCCAAATATAATTGAATCGAGACATCTATATTAGAATCCGTATAAAATTAGATCATGACTTTCTTCCATTGGCGCGGTTGATTGGGATTTTTATTTGATTTGTACATTTGCGTGGACAAAGGCGTCGTGGGGCGAATCATACTAGTTCGACTCTGATGGAGTCTTCAGTCGCCCCCCTTTTAGAGTTTTTGTTGCGAGTTTCAATTAAAGCTGATAATAGCAAAGGGTAAGTTGCCGACTGGTCATAGATTATAACAACAGAGATTATAATAGGTATAAATGTATGATTTTTATTTTAAATTTTGTGCGTAGTCTGAGCGACGACATTGCGTCTTTTTTAAAATGTTACTAAATTAGTAAACTTACTTATTCTATCCATTGTGTAACGTACTTTGTTTCCGCGCATTGCCCTAGGAGAATGTGCTAAGTACTAATTTGTAGGTACATTAAAAAACAAGCAAATATAAAGAGGCGTCGCATTTTTTCGACCATCACGCGCCTTTTGCCCAGCAATTGACCCCTAAATAATAGACACTTTCTGCTGTGCTTTCTGCTCTGCTCTGTAACCATAGTACATGTAATGTATGTTTAATATGTATTTATCTACCTCCCTTTTTTAATTATTTCTATCTTTTAGTAGCGTCGCACCCGACTGTAAGAGGTCTAGCTGAAAACCACTGCTGTGCACAGGACGAGGCTGTCTTAAGCCTTTTTTATCCAGAGCTCGAGGGCTTGAGCGGCGATCCCCACTCATTTTCTGCCTTGCGGTCCCTCACATATTTAACTACTCTTTGACCACACAGAATAAGACATCAGCGGTGGCGCACAGCGGGCGCAGATTGCGCGACCATGACAAAGCTGTGTTACATACACGCGTTAGGCTAGGCGTATGCTGAAAAGCAGGCGACGCAGCACAGCACAGTACAGCACAGTGCAGGGCAGGGCAGTTGACGCAGACATGTGCCCCCTCCGTATGCTGCGACGCAGCTGACATTCGCATCCTAGCTAGTTCTCACCCATAATAACTCTTTCAATGTCTTTTTTGAATAGTCTGGATGATTTGTATCATACAAACAAGGTTCACAACGAACTAATTCAATTAAATGTTCTGTCATTGCAAAAAATATTTATAAAATATTGTTAGTAAATACGTCTCGACGTGCACGCGTCGCGCAGAATTCTGTGCCAGCAGTACAACGAGACGCAGAGCAGCACAGACACATGTCTGCGTCGCACGTGCCTGCGCCGCAGCGTACGCAGTTGAATGACGTTCCATGCTTTACAAAATCTGCTCTGCTCTGCGCTGCGTGGACCTGCGTCGCCTGCGTTTCAGCATACGCTTAGCCTTACGGCGTCATGCGAGACGACGCCAATATCGCTCCGTCACGACACGCGACGACCACGACACGACCTGTGGACGGACCGATTGTTACTTTACATAGCCCTTCGTTGAAATTTCACGTCCCCTGTCATGATATTTCACGCGCAAACCAATTGAAGAAAAACCGATGTTGATCCGATAAAATTCATGTGATTTGATAGTAAATGAGTTTTTATGCAACTGTGGTGTCTTACTTTACTGTTGCTATCGTACAGTATTCGTATGATGAGAATGTCTCTATACTTACCTACTGTTATATTAATTTATATTTCCACCAGTCAATTTGACATTTAATTACTGATCGTGTGGACAGTTAGGCGGTAACGTGTTGAATTTAACCGTTTATTTACAACAAATGTAAACAGTTTTTAATTTTAAGTTATAATATGTTATTATTTATTCATACAACTTTATATGCTATATAGAGTTGTATAAATAAATTATATTAAGATATCATACTGGTAGAAAACTAAATATTGAGTTCTACTTCATTAAATTCTTTACATTACATGTCTACCTTTAGATCTCACCTTTCAAATTTTTTTATTAAACTTTTAAAAAAATCGATTCCTATTACAATATAAATCAAATCAGTCAATTGAAAAAATATTAGGTAGGTAAATCGTTCATCTGCACGTTTTACAAATTAAACGTAAAATTTGTAGGTACTATTGTTAAATTACTCATCGTCCTTTTTGTCACCTTTAGCATTAATGACAATAATTTCAAGGCATCATTTGAGTGGGACATAAAAACATCGCCACGACGCGACGCGTCTCAACCGGTCACATCATAAAACTTAATAAAACCCATCGACGCATAAAGCCCTGGTCAGAAATGACGCGTCACGGTGGCGGCTTGTCGCTGCAGCAGCACAGCAGAATAAGAAATTGAATGCGTTTTATATAGATGAGGCAGCAATGTGAATTTCTCCGCAATGTGACGCGCTTTCATAGCAGCTATTCCTTGAATTAAAGTTGATTTACGTCGAAGCAACGACGTATGCGACAATGCGGCATGTTGGTACTCTGGCGAAAACCAGCCTTAAACAAACTATATTTTAGAAAAAGTTAAACCTACTTCGTCCAGCAATCTCAGAGAAATCGGCGTACCAATCAAAAATATAGGTAGGTACATTTATGCATGTAACTTCGCTCATAAGAATGATAACTAGGTGTGTTAAATGCTAAAATCTTCTTGAAAGTATGTAGATTACGATAATGAATCATCAAAATTGGTTAATTGGTTTTTGAAGCAATCGTGAACATACCTGTACCTACATACGGGTCGAATTCAGAACCTCCTTTTTTGAATTCGATTAAAAATGTATCGCTGCTGAAAAGCCTTTAAGTATGGAGTATTGCAGTGCTGCTGCGTGCGAAGAGTTGCGACACTTTCCACCGCCTCTCATTGTTTCTGACTATGGCCTAAAACCTCCGTCGGCCATCTTGTAACCGCCGACGCTATGCCTTGTAATAATCTCATTGAAAATGTTGATTAAAGCGAAAAGACGCGACTCAAAGCATTTATTAATAGGCTCATGATTGCCGCTTCTATTAAAAGTTATCACAACGCGGGGACGGGTTGAACGAGACGAAAGTTGGTTTCAAGTGTGTTGCCAAAGATTATAAAGTACTTACAATATATTTTTTCGGACCATTGTATGCCTATTACGACTCCTTCCATAAAGTATATAGGACTCGTAAGAGCACACGTAAGAGCACACGTAAGAGCACTCCCGAGCGCGCCCCATACAAACTCAGTTTGATTCTAATTTTAATGTTTTAAGATTTGTATGAGTAGGTACCTATCTAATATCTTTGATCCGTGTAACTTTGAAAATTATAATACCTACATACTTTTACGTAAATGTTAAGTACAAACTGCACGCAAAATATTAGTTTGTAGAGCATGTCCACCTACATGAGTTATTTATTGAGTTTGATAGGTATTCAAATAAGAATCAAACCACTTTGCTATAGGGAGCGCTCGAGATAAAATATATCTTCTTAATATTAGGAAAAACGGACCGACTGACATCAACATAGAGTTCAAACCGCTGAGTCTAGAGTAACTAAAGCAAAAATCAGAGCACTGTCTACCTACTACTACCTACTACAAAAGCATTCCAAAACGAACTAAATCATAATTTTAATACTTAAGTGTCAAAAACACAGTTTAATAATTGTTTTCCTTGATCCTTCTTAGCCTCCAATTCCAGAAGCTGCCACTCATGCCTGTCCCGCGCAACTTTACGCCATTTGACACTTCCAAAACTTAGGAATACGAGAGCAACGGTAAATAATTTTGACGACCTCCCTGGCGCAGTGGTGAGCTGTGGTCTTATAAGTGGGAGGTCCCAGGTTCGATTCCCGGCAGGGGCAATTTGGGATTTTATAATTTCTAAATTGTCTCTGGTCTGGTCTGGTGGGAAGCTTCAGCCGTGGCTGGTTACCACCCTACCGGCAAAGTCGTGCTGCCAAGCGATTTAGCGTTCCAGTACGATGCCGTGTAGAAACCGATCAAGGAGTATACATATGTACCTCTTCCAAGTTAGCCCGCTTCCATCTTAGACTGCATCATCACTTACGATCAGGTGAGATTGCAGTCAAGGGCTAACTTGTAGTCGAATAAAAAAAAATCTCCAGCAACACATTGCAACAACAAGGTACAACAGAATAAATACCTTCTGCGCAATTTAATCTGTGCAACAACGCGCCTCCAGTGTACCCGAATGATTGAATGCGAGGGCAAATTATAGGCTCGGACTGCATGGACACCTTATTACTGCTCTCGAACTGTTAAAGCAATTTATCTGACATTTAAATAATTCCACCGTCCGCGGCGAATGGACGCGTAATGACGGTTTACTTAATGCTACGTGCATTAACTGTGCCGTGTTGCTGGGGATATCTGTCGTGGAGCCCAATTACTACACGTACAAATATTGTTATTAACAAATTATTTATCATTACCTACGTAGTATTTATGCGTAACCAGGAAATAATAACAAAGATAAGATTAGCTAATGTAGAACTCAATGCGAAATATCGAAGTAAGGTGCACATTATTTCGGACTAGAAAAATAGCTTTACCATATAGCAAGAGGCACGAATCTTGACGCATGAACGAAAACTCGCCGAGGACACCTTTACGTCTATTTAAATCCTATTTTATCTATTTAGGTACCACTATAGGTATTCTGATAAAAAGCTGTGATAGCCTAGTGGTTAGAACAACCGACTTCTAATCGGAGGTCGTGGGTTCGATCCCGGGGCACGCACCTCTAACTTTTCGGAGTTATGTGCGTTTTAAAAGTATTTAAATATCACTCGCTTTAACGGTGAAGGAAAACATCGTGAGGAAACCTGCATGCCTGAGAGTTCTCCATAACGTTCTCAAAGGTGTGTGAAGTCTGCCAATCCGCTTGGCCAGCGTGGTAGACTATGGCCAAAACCCTTCTCACTCTGAGAGGAGACCCGTGCTCTGTAGTGAGCCGGTAATGGGTTGATCATGATGATGATGATAAGTATTCTGAGTTTGCACACCTCACAAACTTTACCAAATACTACGAGAAACTGAAATATGTAATGCAAAATGAACCCAACTACTCTTATTTTAAAGTCGTAATTCGTCTTCGAATATTTATTTTACAACATTTCTGCTTGGGACGCTGGTTGTTTTCGAATGCTGAATGTATTGGCAAACTTAAACCTTAAAATAAGCCCGTTTAGGTCCATTTTACTCTGAAGTCATTTTGTTTCGATCAGTGTGCTTAATCCCACTTTTTACATAGTGGCAACGATGATCGAAATTCGAGTATCGACACACAATGACTTAAAAGTAAAATGAACCCAAAGACTCTTAATTTAAAGTCGTAATTCAATAGTTTAAATATTTATTTTACAACATTTCTGCTTGGGCCGCTGGCTGTTTTCGAATGCTGAAATGTATTGACGAACTCAAACCTTAATATAAGCCATTTTAGGTCAATTTTACTCTGAAGTCATTGTGATTCGATCAATAGTAGGTATACTACAAAGTTTTAAAGCGCTGCAAAGTGAGACTAAGCATACAGTAGCAATCTGTGATCTTTGGTACCTAAAAAGACAGCAACGGGCTCTCGGCTGCACTGGATAATTATTATTGAATAAATTATATTTATCGATTGTTTAAACAATAATTATATGATTTACATTAAAATTAATTTGCAAATATTGCAAATTGCTGATTGAATAATCAATGACAAATTGCTGATTCATTATTTATCGTCACTGTTGTTTATAATCAAACTTACAAATCACCCACACCCAAATTTTTTAAGTATTAACATTAATTTAATATTCCAAAGATTTAAATAATAAATAATAACTGTTGATTATGAAATATCCATTCATAAAATACTTAATTTAATATCGCGTGCAGTGAAGTTGAAAAAAAAGTGGAGACCTCAATTTTCGAGGGCGAATACCTTAAGTCTAACACAGACCACCGAATTTAATGAGATAATTTAGGTACCGGACATAAATCGGTCACCGACAAAAATAGCCGAGAACCAATGACGATGGCTGGCAGGAGAGTTCGAATCGGGAAAATGACTCTCGGTAACAATAATTGCTCCGATTTTTGTAACTGACCAATTTTTTTTATATGAATTGCGGGCATACGAGCAAGCGGGTCACCTGATATTAAGTAATTACCGCCGCCCATAAACATTTGCAGCACCAGAGGAATTAATGCTTTGCCCGCCTTTGAGGAGGAAAAAGGAACTGGCTATTCAGCTCGCTGTCGGAACACATCGGATGCTTTGCGGCAGATTACGGCTGAATTGTAGTCGCTAGCCAGGCGGATTCAGGGTAGACCAGACATTTTTGTTTCAGACTGATTTTACGCGGCAGATTTGCAAAACCCAAATATCCAATATTACCTTAGGTACATACTCATCGATAATATAATAATATTAAATAACTTGAGTAAAATAGAATTTTTTTCATCAAGTTTCACTGGATTAATTTTATTATTTACTAGCGGTCCACCCCGGCTTCGCCCGTGTTACATAATATATAGCCTATAGCACTCAAGGATCACGTAGATACATATCCAACGGTGAAGGAATTTTTGAAATCGGTCCTCTAGTTTCCGAGATTAGCGCGTTCAAACAAACAAACTCTTCAGCTTTATAATATTAGTATATATCCAATATTACCTTAGGTACATACTCATATTAAATAACTTGAGTAAAATACAATTTTTTTCATCAAGTTTCGCTGGATTAATTTTATTATTTACTAGCGGTCCACCCCGGCTTCGCCCGTGTTACATAATATATAGCCTATAGCACTCAAGGATCACGTACATATCCAACGGTGAAGGAATTTTTGAAATCGGTCCTCTAGTTTCCGAGATTAGCGCGTTCAAACAAACAAACTCTTCAGCTTTATAATATTAGTATAGATTAAATACTTATACCTCTTAGTCGATCGTCGGCGCCTTAAACAAATTCAGTGTCAATTAGAGGACATCTCAAACACAAGAATTACCGCAAATTACAGCGGCAGCAGCATGTTTTGAAATGTAATTACTTACGTCGCACATTCAGTTAATTGTTCCAAATTGTTTAATGCCGGGGCGGCACCTCACCACCGGTAATAGTGCGCCCACGGGCGTTCGCCGAATACTTTCACGCTAATTTTTTACTATGTTTACGAATGAAATATTAACAAATTCATGATCGCATTCAATAATTTAATGTCGTTTAGTGGAATTAATCATTTATTTATTATACCTATAAAAAGAGATCAGAGTGCCTTAGTCTCACTATGAAGCGCTCCAAAACTTTATAGTATACTATTGATCGAATCACAAATGGTGGGAGATCCCGTAATAGAACAAGCTATAATTTAAAAATTAAAAAAACCCGACTGCCATGCTAAAAAACGAACTAAAAAATTAATAAACTACCACCGTACCACTTACAGTGTAGTTGTTATTTATTTTGTTTTTCATGATTTGTCACTCCAAATTGATTTAAAACATATAGATTGTATACATTTTCGTACTCGCCTTTTAAAGCCCTTTATTTTGATACCCCACTCGAGGGTCTTGAAGAAAAAAATTTTTTTCAGCCCGCACATTAAAGTGCATAACATTCGCCATTTTGATTTTTTATAAATTTTATGTACCCAATAACATTTGCGCCGTCAAGACAAATCTAATGACGTATAATTTATCAAAATAGGTTGAGCCGTTAAGTAGTTACGAACTGACATAGGAAACGGTCATTTTCTACGATTTATCACTCCAAATTGGGTTCCAAATATATAAATTTATACATTTTCGTATTTGCCTTTTGAATCCCTTTATTTTGATACCCCACTCAAGGGTCTTGAAGAAAAAAATTTTTTTCAGCTCGCATATTAAAGCGCATAAAGTCCGCCATTTTGATTTTTTTTTAAATTTAGGTACCCTATAACACTCGCGTCATTGAGACAAATCTAATGACGTATCATTTATCAAAATCCGTTGAGCCGTTGATTAGTTACACGCGGACATAGGAATGGACATACATACACACAGGTGAAACACATAACCCAGTCGGGTAAAAACATACCCTCGTCTGTTATTTAATGCTGATAGAGATTATATACCTACGTCAAAAAGTATTAATAAAGTTCTTTCACACAGCGAAACTCGTAACACAAAGAGAACTGCACGCGAATGCGCAAATAAATTACAGAACGCCGATAGAACATGCCAATATATCATTTCTGATCATAACCAGTCATTAGAAATAGAAACGCGGACCGTGATGAGTTACGACCTACGACGTGCGAATGCTTCATTACATCAGATTGCGCGAAATGCGAATAACAAACACCGTACGTTATGGATCAATACGTACGTATGTACGTACGGTACCGCTCGTTGGCGATAGAGAATGTGCGAAACGCGTGAATCATATCGATATGCCGTACGCGATTACAAAGGAATCATATCTCGACGTCCATCATTGTTTACATTCATGGTGCAATTGCTTTGCGATAAACAGGTGAAGAAGAAACAACAGGTGAAGACATCAGACGAGTCGCAGTGAGCCGCTGGATACAAGCGGCACAAAACAGCAACGTGTGGAAGTCCCTACAAGAAACCTACGTCCTTAATAAACTTGATGTACTTACATAATATTTTGGGATGACAAAAATAACGCGATGTACCTACATTTGTGTTGACCCACTACCACCACCATCCTTAGAAGGATTTAGAGCTTGGACCCGCCACGCTACTCCAATGCGGGTTGGCGGGCTGTCGATGACGTCGCTGAAACAGGTGTATCGAACCGCACTTAGTAACTGCAGAATTGAAGGCAAAAGAAATGAAATGTAGATACGATAAAAATAGGCATTAGATAGGAAGGTTACTAAGTACGTTACTAATAATCAAAATATGTAGAGCAACAAATAACTACAGTATTATAGGTACAGTTCATATTATTTTTTGGTAGTTTTTAGGGTTCCGTACCCGAAGGGTAAAAAACGGAGCCCGGCTGTCTGTCCGTCTGTCCGCCGGTCACAGGTCTCTAGCTCGCAGACGAAATGAGTTACAAACCTGAAATTTTGGTATTTAGTGTAAAACGTTAACCCAAAATCAAATATTGAATTAGAAATTGAATTAAATTATTTTTCAGGGGGGCTCCCATACATGAAAAAGGAGCCGGAAAAAAAAAATTTTTCTTTACCCTAGCTTGTGGGGTATCATTGTTTAGAACTCATTAAGTAGAGTACAAATATATATTTTTTTAATTTTTATCTCAAAAAATAAGGGAATGGGAGGCCATCAAAGTTGTCAGTTTTAGACCATTTTTGTGACGGGGGCTATCTCAAAAACTAAACTAGTTGGGAATATGATATTTCAGTATATTATGTACTATATGCTCTATTTAAACAACAAATACTGAAAACAACGATTTATTAAATAGTTTATAAGCTGTGACCAAAATAAACGAACATTTTTTTGGGTTTTTCTTTCACGGTTTGTTGCGATGTCTAGCTCGGAAATTAAATATTTCTTAGACCCAAAATATTATATTGTTCATAATTATGTACGGAACCCTGAAAGAGCGAGGCCCGACTCGCACTTGGCTGATTTTTCTAGAATAAAATCGAAATAGCACGACAGTTAGATCGTTCTGCGGTCGCACTAAATGTATCTACTAAATAAACAAAGATACACTAGAATTGGTATCAGGGTCGATGAATGTGCACTCCCGCTGATTTACGAGGCTCCCCGAGATATTATTTCGCAATTTATCAGCCTCCTAACTGGCAGATTTATGGATGAAGAGCTATTTCCACCGGAGTTGCAAAGGTCGTGATTATCTCGTCAAAATTACGAATTCGTTTCTTCTTTCCTGTCATAATAATGCTTAAAGTCATTTAATAAAAAAATTCATAACTACTTAAGAGACGAGTCAGAAAATCTGATATTAAATACCTATAAAACATTTTCAAGTGGTTTTCAACAGTGGTTTTCAAAAGTAGGTAAGTACTTAAAAATCGCTTGAAAATGTTTAGCCAGTAGGTATTTAAGTCTTAAGATTAAATCATATTTGATGGACATGATACACATTATTTAGCCAGCTTATTTAAAGACGCAAACAAAGCGTCATAAATAAATGATGCGGCAGATAGGATAAACATTGTGCGCGGCTCGCCAGGGCAGCATCTGGCTCGTAATTCAATTAAAAAATTCACAGAAAACGAGCTTCGGCGCAATCTTCCAAATTGCGCTGCGTCCGCGCGGCCCCGGCAGCCTAATTCCGTTAAATATTATTTTTTCCCGCCTTTATCGTATATTTTGAAATTAACCCACCGACGTTATAACTGTTATACGCGAGTTTTTGATTAAAACCTCCAAAACCAATATTTAAGCATTATCAATATTCTGTTATCGAAGTTAGTCCGTTCTATCGGCCGGAGACGCGGCAGTTCGGCAGTTCGGCACCTCCCTTTCGATGTCTGTCGTAACAATGTCCTCATTAGTGAAGAGCGAAGGCTTGATTTGGCGTCATTTTCGCTTTTCTTTTGATATTTCAAAAAATAAGGTCTTCGAAAGGGCAAAATATTGGCCAAAAAAATACTCGTGGTTATAAGGTATGTACATAGCTCTGTGCATGTGTACTTACTACAGCTAAGGTACCTACTAACTATCGCATAACGGGTAGATATTCAAGAATCTAACTCATGCAAAAAATTAACGGTGTCCCTTTGAAAAACAAGTACCACTTGCTGCTAATTTCCATTAAGGTATGAAACTTGTAAATTAAGCTCATCGAACCAATTGATTGCCGTATTTACTGAACATTACGAATTCCCGCCACTTTTTTAGCGACGCCATTTTACTCTACACTTGTCTTTGGATTGCACAAGGGGTGTCCTGTTAATATATATAAAAATTGCACATAATTCTTTTGTTTTTACATCATTAAAAGCCGATAATAATAATATGAAAAGAATAATAAAATATATTCGTTAGTCGTTACATATCGCACATCAGCAATGACAGTGTCACAACACAAAAAACAATTATAGAGATATAATCACATCAATTTAGTTTAGAGCATCTTTGGTTTAGATATTGTGTAGGTATCTACATCTTTTTCTCAATTTTCGGAAATGGGCGGAAAAATGATAACATTACATTTAGACCCAGTGGCGGATTAGATGTCAATATAGCGCTCTAGGCAGCACCTCATCGGCAATAATATGTCAATGTTCGGGTAAATTATTTCAAGGTGCTCTTTCCTCTGGCGCCCCTTTGTAATCTCGCGCCCCTAGGCATGTGCCTAGTTTGCTTAGAGGATAATCCGCCACTGTTTAGACCTGTCAATTGAGTTTAAAATTTTTTACACAACATAATTAGAATTAGCTCCAGTCGTCTGTCGATCGAGGTAACTTACAATACTGTACCTCGATATTTGTAGCTAGCAAACTAAAGAATACTTAATCGTGAGCATAGCAGCCCTATTCCACCAGCAATTTTAGCAATTACGGTTGGCAACACTTTAAGCTGAATTTGCATAATAAAATTACCGGTGGCCGTCGGTGTGGTATCATCAGCGCAAAAAATATACGCGCAGCCCGCGACGAGCGCCGTTTATGGCATTAAGTGCGGTGTTGAGGCTGATAATAAATCCAATATCCTGCAGTTTGAGCCACTTACGCAAAATTGTCGGTACAGTTTCAATTAAAAAGTGCAACTAGATTGCACAAGTAGGTAGGCACCTAAGTAGCTGCGAGATTGGATATTGATTCCTCGTGTAAAAAGTAGGTTACTATGGGGTTGTCTTCGTATGGATAAGTCACTGATCAGTCATAGTATCATATAACATAGTAGACCTGCACTGGACAAGCTGTGGCCATACAAAATGTGCTGGTTTAAAGCGCCGCCACCGAGGTTTAATGGAACTAAATTCGACATTTCCCAATACTTTTTATCACAATCCACATTAGTACCGGATACCTTCACTCTTACTTTTGTTGAATTTTTTATTGGACAAAAATAAAAAAACGTTAAAAAATCGATTTAATTAAAAAAAATGCATTTTTTTAAAATTGATTTTTTTTACGTTTTTTATAGTGATCATCAGTACTATCACCTATCTTCGTTTACGAGAGCGTTCTTTTGATACCCTGTATAAAGAAACAAACATACATAATTCTCCACATTTATTAAATTGTTATCAAATAAAGTTCTAATAAATACCTCGTTATGGTCTCAGCTTTACTATGAATTTATGTTACTTTCATGTTACTTTATGTTATCGCATACATAAAAGTATCTATGTTACTGTATGTTACAAAGTGGAAAAATTGGCGGCCTCACCCAACTACTTCTAAGTATATTACTTAATACTTAAACGTCAGTGGGTTACACATACACAGGCCGTTTTTTTTTCGGTTTCCCTAAATTGAAAACAAAATTTAAAGTAGGTAGGTACTGGTACAGATAATTCTGAGGTTATAACGTGGTGGCACCAGTTATGGACAGGGTTAAGCGCCGAGTCAAACATGAGGAGCTATAACTTTTTTATTATTTAATCTAGAGTGTTATAATTTTACAATGATATACTCAGATATACAGAGCTTCTCACTAACTGCTAAAATTTAGAAATAGTCGAACGAGTTTTGAAATATGGAAACCTAAAAACGATCAACTGAAATATGTAAAAATCTTTATGATGGACAGTCTAAATCCAGTTATGGACACCCAGTGATGGACAGTTGGTTTTTATCTGATTACTGCAAAGCCAAAAGGAAGGGTTATGATTTTTGTAGTCTATGTATGTATGTTTGTATCCAATTTTTTGTTCTAGCGAAGCACCTAAACTACTGGGCCAATGTTGATGAATGAGGTGTTAATTGATTCGTTGTTATAGTTTGGGGGTGACATAGGCTACATTTTATATGCGAAAAAATCGAGAAGTGACGTTCGCACAGCTAAATTGGAATATTAAGTTAGTTTTAGATAGACATAACAGATGGCGCCACTAGTCGCTTGACCCGCCTTTTCTTCCATTAGTACACAATTGAATACACGTTTTTCTAAATTATTATTTTTAACCCCCGACGCAAAACGAAGGAGGGTTATAAGTTTGACGTGTCTGTGTGTGTATGTGTGTGTTTGTGTGTTTGTCTGTCTGTTCCCCTGTAGTGCTCAAACGGGTGAACCGATTTGAATGCAGTTTTATTTCGTTTGAAAGGTGAATTAATTGATAGTGTTGTTAGCTATGTTTGATGAAAATCGAACCAACATGGCCGTCGCTACAAAATGGCGGATTACATATTTTATCACAACTGCCTTAATATGGGTATCAAATGAAAGGACTTGACTAGTAGAATAGCACTATGCAAATCCAAGATGGCCGCCGCCACAAAATGGCGAATGTCAGGGGTTTTTTAAATTTTTAATTTATACTTGTACTATTATGAGTAGTCGGGTTTTAGTTTAAGTATTTAAATATCACTTGCTTTAACGGTGAAGGAAAACATCTTGAGGAAACCTGCATGCCTGAGAGTTCTCCATAACGTTCTCAAAGGTGTGTGAAGTCTGCCAATCCGCTTGGCCAGAGTGGTAGACTATGGCCAAAACCTTTCTCACTCTGAGAGGAGACCCGTGCTCTGTAGTGAGCCGGTAATGGGTTGATCATGATGATGATGATGATGATGGGTTTTAGTTTACGAACTTTATCTCTTGTTTTATTTTATATGGATTGTGGGCAAACGAGAAAGCAGGTCACCTGATGTTGAGTGATTACCGCTGCCCATGAACATTTGCATCACCAAAGGAACCACTAATACGTTGCCGGCTTTTAAAGAATCTGTTGATCCGCT
Source organism: Melanargia galathea (assembly GCA_920104075.1). NCBI lineage: Eukaryota > Metazoa > Arthropoda > Insecta > Lepidoptera > Nymphalidae > Melanargia > Melanargia galathea. The sequence continues at coordinate 5,309,972 of OV049862.1, read as the reverse complement.
CATTGATTATTTCGAATAATATATAAATATCAAAGTTACGTAGAAACAACCAAGGTTCGTCACATTTCAATTTGACACTTGTCTATTTGAGGACGTTTACAAAATGGTTCCATAATTTATTTGCTTCAACTTCTTAATCCTGTACTACCCACCTAAACTAAAGGGATTCGGGAACTGTCCACTATGACTTCATATTTTTGGTACCAAGCTTAGATTGAATCACGGACCTCTGAGTCCCAGCTCCTTAATCCTGATGCAGCACGATACTGCTTAGATAAGCAGCGAGGAATTTTCGCCTGTTTTTTGAAAAGATGAATAAGTGTTTTTCTAGGCCTGTTACCTGTAAAAGATTTCCTTTCTTCTTGCGTAATAATTACTTGGACACTGTCCAAGAGGGCAAAAGGTGATCCTTAGCTATGGAGAATCTTCTTTCTAGGTGAAAGAAGGTTCCTCATTCACAGCTACTCGTATGACACGTTTTACTATTAACACTTCTTTATTTTGTGTTAATATAGAGCTAGGCCCCATATTGCATACAAGCGGATGCCTGTGACTTCGTCCACGTGGATTTAGGTTTATTATAATCCCGCGGAAACTCTTTGTTTTTTCTAAGCTCCTCAAAGGAGCTTAGAAAAAACAAAGAGTTTCCGCTCATACCTACATTTCTAAAAAATGTTAAAAGTGGCGCATCTAAATGGAACTACAATAATAGGTATTAATTTTTTAACCCTTTCCCACCCATCAGGTTTTTTTTTGCATGGAAACCATAATTATTTTTTTAAAACAAGTATAATATTGTTAAACAAGTATAAATTGAAAATTTAAAAAACCCCCGACATTCGCCATTTTGTGACGGCAGCCATCTTGGATTTGCAATAGTGCTATTCTACTAGTCAAGCCCTTTCATTTGATACCCATATTAAGGGAGTTGTGAAAAATATATAATCCGCCATTTTGTAGCGGCGGCCATCTTGGACCGATTTTCAAACATAGCTAACAACACTCTCGACTAATTCACCTTTCAAACAAAAAAAAACCACATTCAAATCGGTCCACCCGTTTGAGCGCCACAGGGGAACAGACAGACACACACACACACACAAACAGAGAGAGAGAGACACGTCAAACTTATAACACCCCATCGTTTTTGCGTCGGGGGTTAAAAAACCGAAATTCACGCGGGCAGAAGCTAGTTAAACTATACAAGTTTAATTTTGACTTGTAATTGTGTTTAAATGATAAGAATAGATAGGTCCATGACTGGATTTTTGATGTGTTTCCGATCCAGTAATGGACATCCCCTCTAAAACTTGAAAATAACTCTATTTCGCATTTATTCCTTCACAAGCATGTATTAAAGTTTATATCTAAGTGATTTAATCATTGTAAATTTACATTTTAATCAGAAACGAGAATCCATCGATCAAAACGTTTATTTACCTTCTTAGCGATTTGCTTAAGAAAACTATTGAAATCGAAAGATATTTGCACACAACATTTTGTTCGCCTTGCCATTTTAAAACAAAATGGCCGTTTCATATGATATTTGTCAATATGACAAACAGATCCCTATTCTACATGGTTTAAATGTTGCCAGCGGTAAAACTCTAATCTAGCTCTTATTTTTGTTAAAAACGGTGAAGGTGGTCAGCTACTGGTGCCTGGTCCATACCTGGCGACACCACGTTACCTAGGTACTTATTATAGGTAAGTTGGTACCTCGTAGGTAGGTATATGAATTTATATGTAGCTAATCACTTTATTGTATGTAGTTTTAAACAGGTAGGTACTCGTATACCTAGGTACCGACATTGTAAATCTAATGAGATGTCATAAGCCATAACAACGTTACCAAAGAATCTAGTAAGTAGGTGCGAAAACTGCATTTAACCCAAATCCCAACATAATTTGAACTTTGAACGTTGAGATTGGTATTTTACAATGTCAGTACCTAGGTAGATTATATTGTAACGTATTGTTTCTAATAAAACAATTTTAATAATCACTTAGATATAATAATAATAATAATATAAAATAATAATAATAATCCTGAAAGTTTTTGCGAGTAAGATGGACTCACCAATGCTTGAACACATGATTCAAGTATTGGTGAGGCCACAGTCTTAAGTTGTTTGTATTTTGTTTTAATTGTTTTTAGTTTTTAAGTTACTAACACTAGTTTTTAAGTATCTGAATGTTTATTAATCTTATGTAATTACTAACACAATGAGCCCTATTAGTTGCTCGAAATAAAGATTTTATTATTATTATTATTATTATTTTGGAAGTGGAACCTAACCCACATTTTTCTAAAATTTTATCACCCTTAATTAATACTTTATGCTGAGTTTATACACCCCGACATCGCTACTTGATTTCGAATATAGAAAACCACACCATCAGAGTAAATGGACCCAAAGTCTCTTATTTTAAAGTCAAAAGCTATAGTTGGTAGGTACATTACAAACGTGCCAACTGAACCATAAAACATTACGATATGGTTGTGAGGGCCCTCCCTCACTCTTTACAACCTGTTATTGACTATTGACCAATCCTTTTTATTGTCACACACAACACCAGAGAAACACGTTCCAGTTCTATAAGGCCTGTAAGTGCGAGCGAGAAGTCCGATAAAAATGATTTATTACTCGGTTCGCACGTTTGTAATGTCCCAACTATAGTAAAAACGTACTTAATTGCAACGTAGCTACAATTATTATAATAAACATATAAATGGCTACCGACGATAATTACTTTCACATCATTAAACGCCTAGTCCCTAGCAGATGTGCCGCTTGAACTTTTTTACACTATCCTGCTGCAAAGAAAAACCGGTAGAAATTTTCTTCCGCCATCTCAGCACAATTAGAGTTAATTTGCGCGGGCGGGTAATAGCGAGCGGACTGTAAATTGTAATGCTAGCTTTACTCACTTACTTAACAGTATTAATTCCTTACAGACAAGATGGTAGGTAGGTATAGTGCGAAACAGCTGATAATCTCCCCACTTAGAGGTCTTTATTAATTTTCCTTGCTGTTGATTTCATTTTGAAGCTTCAAACGATGTGCTCTCTTTGAACGTCTTGTAGCCCTGCACTAAGAGCTTCAACGCACTAGCGGTTAGCGGTTGCGGCAGACCGCATGTCTTGCGGTCTCCCGCAACGGTACGCCGTACCACCACAGGTACCACACGAGTAGATAGATACAGAGAGAAAGCTTCTACAAGCGGCCCGCTGTAGGTACACTCACACATAGCACACGTTTGTCATCCAACTGAGCCGGTTGGAGGTCAGACGCGGGCGTCCGTGAACCATTGGTGAGCCGTGAGTGTGTTTGTGTGAGTGTACCTACAGCGGGCCGTGCGTATGAAGCTTCCTCTCTGTATGTATATCTACTACTGGCCGTACTCCGCCTAGCCGTATCGTTTAGGTTCTATTGCGGTCCGCCGCAATAATCAGTAGTTCTTGAATATTGCACAAAATGGACGTCGAAGAAGTTGCAACAGTTATTTATTTATATTATCGTGGAAAAACTCTTCATAAAAATAAAATAAAATTTTGGATACATCCTTTGTTGGCTGGCTGGCAACTGAGGTAAGGCGCCCCGCGTGGTCGACCGCGAAGTGCGTTGAAGGGATGCGGCACACCCACTATGATATCTGGGCACACCGGAATATTCAACCGTACGGTACGCCGCAGTCTCAACCGGAGCGGTTGACGGCTGGCCGCAGGTCAGCGCGGACATGCGGCCTGCCGCAACGGCGAGCCGCATTGCGGCTAGCCGGAAGTACGTTATGGGCCTTCTATGTAAGTAGGTACCTACAACGGCGACATTCGTGACCAATTGAGATTATTTCATCTTCGTAATTTGATAATAATCACTCTTAACCGCATTTTAGGGAGCAACGGCCAACCGCAGTATTATTAAGTTATCCCTGAATGTGATGTGAATATTATTTGCGGTTATGATAAATGCAGGCGGATTAGCAAAAAATGTATTGACGTAATTAGAGGACAGAGACGGGCCCTTTTGCTTTACGTTTAGATTTGAAATAGGTAATAGGTACAAGACACGCATCTCATCATATTATGTACCTAGATCATAATAGCAGGCGCCACCACGACACATAAGTACCTACGGAATCATCAAAAGCAGATAAAAATGTTTTCGCAGCAACAAAAATATTGCATCTGTCCAGTGTCCTGCATGCAAACTTTTTCCTACACCGTTGTAACTTATAAAACTGGTCTACCTGCAGTAGGTAACATTAATTATGGCAGGTTTGCATTAAGACTGATTTTACTAAAATTAAGAAGATTTTACCTAAAACGTATGTGTTTTAGGTAAAATAAGATTAACAGTAAAGATATTTTAACCCACATTTTCCTTTTACAAGCCGGCAGCTTTTTGGAATTTCTTCTATATAGTCCCACAGTTGTCTATGGACGATGGTCGAAGAGCTATAAAAAAACAGGTAATTTAAGACTCCGGACAAATTACCCTCAATTATACAGAGGCGGCGTCCAACTCGGCCGGGATAGAGCAATTTGTGGCAATCAAGGGACAATTCAGTTATTTGCCATTAACTATGCCGCCCTACCTATTAGTAGGGCGACCATAAATAAACTGAAACAGGATAATCACCCAACCATGTTTACTTGGCAAAATACTTACAATACAACCTTACTTAAATATACAGATCACCTAAACTAACCGGAACACAGGACTTTAGCCTTAGGTTTAAATGGCCGGTTATGTTATAAACTTTATTATATTTTATAACTGGGATCGACGGCTTAAAGTCAAGTAAACGACGTTATATATAACCAGTGCCGCACTCAAGTATAGATGAAGTTCTATGAAAGTCCTATGTGCCTTCAAGTACACGATAAATCTTTTTTATACTTATTCCAATTCATTTAATTTAAAGAAAAAACCATTTTTTATCGATATTAATATATAATAATAATACCCAATAATATAATTTATTAGTCAAACCCAAGTCTACCTTTGAAACGAATTTACAATATTATAAAATGGGAGGTTTACGACCTCAATCACGTGGAAAGCGCAAAATAAAAAACAAAACCAATTACACAGTTCACAATTTATTACAAACACAAATTCACTCGGAATAATCGGTGCAAACCAGGCGGTAAATTGCTCTAAGTATCTCTCTTAATGATTAATTATTTATTTAATATAACGCTCGGCTTTACACAAATCCCTAAAAAGCAAATTGACAGGTCTAAAAATAATGCTTTCCTTTTCACAATGTTCCCAACGGAAAAGGGTTTTAAATTGTATTACACAGATTGTGTAAAACTGAAGTACCACCAATATCGGATGTTTAGGATTATTATTTATCTAATATGATGCTTAATCGGTGTTACTATGACTGGCCCGTTGGCGCGGTTGGCAGTGATCCTGCCTACCTCTCCCGGGTCGCGGGTTCGATTCCCGTCCCGAGTCTGGGTGTATTTATGTAAGTATATAAGTATGTATTATGTATTTATACATTTATTAAATATTTATATGTGTAATATATGTAAATATGTATATCAGTCGGTTGTTACCTATAACACAGGCATTAAGTTGCCTACTTTAGGAACAGCCGACCGTGTGTGTATGTGTGTATATTTATTTATTTATCAGTTGAACCTACCACTGGTTCCGAATGCTGTTACACAAATCTGTAAACTAAAGTAAATTCTATGGTTTGAAAATAATGCATAATGTTCTTGGCGGAAAAAGATAGCATTCGTTTTAATAGTTTCTAATCGATATAGATTGTGTATAACCAAGTTAACACAAAGGCTAATGAAATGCTCGAGCAATTTTCACCGCCTGGTCTGCACTCGGAAACGGTAATATAAACTCAATTGCTTTGCTTCACATCCTTAGCGTTCTGCAGCGCTTGAGTCAGGTACAGCTTAGCGAGGCTCTGCGAGCAGAACTGGCTTATATGCTGGCTGTACGTGTTGATCTGACCGGCCACAATCATCGGGTTGAGCCTCGGTGGCACCGGGTGAGGTTTGAAGAGTTTGTTGACATCCTCCTCGGGTAGGGGGGGTTCGTCCTTGGCAGCTCTTGCAGCATTCTCTTGGGCCCTCTTCAACAGCCACCGGTGTTTGTCCTGCTGTTGACGCACCACCAGCTGCTGGTAGCGGTTGAACTTGATCGCCTCCTGGTTCAATTCGTCAACCCTTTCCATCAGGCCCCTGAGTTGACCTGAAAGTGAAATGTGTACAAAATTATAGCCTGACCGGAAAAATGAAAAATCAGCCAAGTGCGAGTCGGGCCTCGCTCTTTCAGGGTTCCGTACATAATTATGAACAATATAATATTTTGGGTCTAAGAAATATTTAATTTCCGAGCTAGACATCGCAACAAACCGTGAAAGAAAAACCCAAAAAAATGTTCGTTTATTTTGGTCACAGCTTATAAACTATTTAATAAATCGTTGTTTTCAGTATTTGTTGTTTAAATAGAGCATATAGTACATAATATACTGAAATATCATATTCCCAACTAGTTTAGTTTTTGAGATAGCCCCCGTCACAAAAATGGTCTAAAACTGACAACTTTGATGGCCTCCCATTCTCTTATTTTTTGAGATAAAAATTAAAAAAATATATATTTGTACTCTACTTAATGAGCTCTAAACAATGATACCCCACAAGCTAGGGTAAAGAAAAAATTTTTTTTTCCGGCTCCTTTTTCATGTATGGGAGCCCCCCTGAAAAATAATTTAATTCAATTTCTAATTCAATATTTGATTTTGGGTTAACGTTTTACACTAAATACCAAAATTTCAGGTTTGTAACTCATTTCGTCTGCGAGCTAGAGACCTGTGACCGGCGGACAGACGGACAGACAGCCGAGTGACCTTGATAGGGCTCCGTTTTTTACCCTTCGGGTACGGAACCCTAAAAATTATGTCACATTACGGAAACCAAACAATTAATTTTTTCCACTGGCAACACAAATTTTGGCGCTGCTGTCGATTTAATGTGCTGAATAACTAAACTAGGGGGATTTGGGAACTATCTATTATGAACACAATGGACCCGGTAGGTGGCGCTGATGTCGGCATGTCACCGGGCAGGAAGTCATCTGCCGGGTCCGCTAGTAATTACATAAAATTACCACGAACTATGTATGCAATTTTAACGCGGTTTCAGGCCACCAGAAGCGTTTTGTTTGCTACTCCTCAGATATTAGTGATCAACTATATGGAGATCGACTTTTAGTTCGGATAATTTACTGTGTTCGCCAGTTTTTAACCCCCGACGCAAAAACGATGGGGTGTTATCAGTTATAAGTTTAACGTGTCTGTGTCTGTGTGTCTGCTGTGTGCATGCGTGCGCGCGGGCGCGCGTGCGTGCGTGCGTGCGTGCGTATGTGTGTCTGTCTGTATGTCTGTCTGTTCCACCGTAGCGCTCAACCGGGTGAACCGATTTGAATACTGTTTTTTTTTTGTTTGAAAGGTGAATTGGTCGGGAGTGTTCTTAGCTATGGTTAATGAAAATCGGTCAAGATGGCCGCCGCCATAAAATGGCGGATTACATATTTTTTTACAACTCCCTCAATATGGGTATCAAATGAAAGGGCTTAATTAGTAGAAAAGCACTATGCAAATCTAAGATGGCCGCCACCACAAAATGACGAATGTCGGGGTTTTTTAAATGTTTAATTTATTCTTGTATACAATGTCCTAAGAAGCATCTGGCAGATGTAGAGACTATGAACCCAGCATTAAATAAAGAATTAGGTTTACCCTCAAGCACAGAGGCAGTTCCAAGGTCGAGGAACTTGGAGCCCTCCTCCTCGGGGATCATCTCGGACAGCTCAGACATCATGATGTTGGTGAGGGGCGAGTTGCGGATAACGATGGGCACCTCGATGAACAGGCTCTCGTACCCTATCTTGAGGTTACGCAGGGCCTCCGGTGTGTAGTCACTCTCCTTGTACATGGCTATTGCCTGGAAAGTTAATATGTGAAATAGGCATGAGAAATAACTTAATAGAATAGAATATAATAGAATAGAAAAGTTTTTTATTCAAATAAACTTTTACAAGTATTTTGAATCATCAAATTGAATCTACCACTGGTTCAGAGTGCTTAGTCTAAGATCGGAGCACTCGAAAACAAACTCGAAAACTATTGATCGATTTCAGAGTAAAATAGACCTAAAATGACTTGTATTAAGGTTTGAGTTCGCCAATACATTCAGCATTCGAACACAACGAGCGCCCCAAGCAGAAATGTTGTAAAATACATATTCGAACTATGGAATTACGACTTTAAAATACGAGTTTTTGAGTTCATTTTGCTCTGAATTCACTTGTAATTCGATCAATAGTTTTCGAGTTTGTTTTCGAGTGCTCTGATCTTAGACTAAGCACACAGAATGCCATTCCAACCGAGAAGAACCAGCAAGAAACTGCTGAATAATAGAGTGAAAAATACAGTGTGAAAATTAAATTAAGTATTGTAATACTATAAACTTTGCTGTGTCGGTGCTTATGTCGGTGCCAACCAATCACAATTGGTGGTTGGAATTGAAATCACCTGAATACTGATATTTATTTTAATACTTAGTGGTGTCCCAAGCCCTTAGAAACTGTTTGATAAATTTAGGGCCTGTTTCACCACCTTAAGAGTGTTGGATAGCTAAACTTAAGTTTTGTCTTTGTCACATGACATAAAGAAAGAAAGTGACAAAACTTACGTTTAGGCTATCCGACAATTATCAGAAGGTGGTGAAAAACTTGAATTTAAACTATGATGCTCTTATGCATTATTAAAAGACATTTCTGTATTCACCCATTAATAGATTTTACTGTTTTATATTATCCATAAGTAATATTTGTCTTCTGGTATATTATTATCACTCACCTGAGGAGTCAAGCGATAAGCCTTCAGAGTGAGGAAGCCTCGTGCAGACTTCTTTGTGTCATAGATGACTACAACACTCTCCTCGATGGAGGTCTGGTAATGGTACTGTGACTCCAGCAAGGACTGGCTCAGGAAGTTGCCCACATCTGCACTCTGGTACCTACAAATAACATAATACAAACCTTTCAGAAGTGACCTTCACGAAGCTTTCTAGATTATTAAATTAGTTTCAGATAGACATAACAGATGGCGTACACTATCTGCTTGGCCCGCGCTTTTTGCACACTAAATTATTATTTTATATTAAATTAAATTATTATGCATAGTTGGGTTTTAGTTTACAAACTTTTTCTTGTTTGTATAGTCAACTCACCATCCCACATGAAAGTGGTCAACGTTGACCCTCCGCAGCCTGCGCATCATGTCGAGCTGGTACTCCTCCTCGTCCATTGCCTCGTCGTGCTTGGGGAAGGGGAAGCAGTTGGTGATCTCCAGCCGGTTCTCCACCACCAGCCCCAGCAGGGCTCCCTGCGCCACCTCCATGTTGCTGCATGATTCCTCGTGGCAGTGCTTCACTATTTTCATTACTGCCTAGAATAGAAAAATAATTAAATCTATCTTAGATATAAATAAAAATCAATGTTTGTCTGTACAGCCTCTATGCACTCCTAAATTCCTCCATGGCTGCTATTCTTTCGATTATGGTGGACTATGGTCAAAGGTTCCAGGCCTAAAAAAATCAAAATAAATTGAATGTTGGAAATTTTGTCCTCTATGTGTAAGGTTTGAAATACAATAAATATCCTTTTGCTATCATAGCAGCCACCATGAGGCTAACAGACAAAACAGTGGAGAATGAAGATAATATTTTGTGGCTAGCAAAATAATAACATAATTATGCAAAGGTGTATCACATTGTAAATTATTAATTTTTTTAATCCTGTAAGTAGTTAATTATATTAAGAAAATTCTATTTTCTTTAATGTGTCCAATAGACTATAAATGATATATTTACCTAAATCAAAATCTGAATAAGCATGAGATCAAGAGACTGGGAATTATTTTAGAGGAATTTAATGTAGGAGGCTTCATTTTTCAAATTTTTCTCCAATTTTGGTTAGTTCAAACTGTCACTAAAATAATCTTTAATATAATTTAGATAGATTGAAGAATGAAATTCAACATGAACACCTAGCAACAAGTCAAGAGTAGTCGTTTTTGCCTCATAGTCAATGTCTTGTTAATTAATCTGATTCCGATAAGTCTGATAAGTTCTTTCTGATAAGTTCAATGTAAAAATACTTTAAAGAGTTAGTTATTGTAGACAAATTTTTATCCATTCATCAAACACAATCAGTTATTCTAAGAAAAGGCTTAATCATAACTGTAGTTAAAGTTCATTGCCAAATAAAAAGTCTATAGCATGTATACAGTCATAGAAAGTGAGGTGAGCATCCCAAAAGAGTTCATGACTCATCTATCAGAATAAACCTCTCAGGTAAATAAACCAAATTTTCATATACAACATAACCTATAAACGGCATATCTTTTAACATTGAATTGGTATTTATTTAACTTTATATCACTATCTATCGGCGCAGACTTTATAATAAAACTCATTTTGAACGAGAAAACACAAAATACCTTGAAAAATTCAGTAATTTTTAAGATAACATGACGTGTCAACAAAAGTTGGTGAAAGCACTTTCAATCATTTTTGAGCGATTCTAAGTTAGGAATGAAGAATTGTGAATTACCAGGCCATCGCACTGAACGTAGGTAATCGCCGCTTCATTTTCAGGAACGCGCCTTGATGCTCCACCACGACTCGCCATTTTTTAATCAAGAAAAGAAAGGGCGAATACTTGTTTTTTGTACCCAGTTGTGACAGTTGACAGCATGTTGACAGTTCAGTTGACGATGACAGCAGGTTGACATTAGGTTAGGACATAGAGATAATAATAATAAGTAGAGTAGGCATACCTACCTTAAAAACGTGCCAAAAATACACTCACACACGCACAATCCCCCAACCTAAAATGGCGCGTGTTCATTGTGATGTCTCAAGTTGTGCGTGTGTGAGTGTTCATGTATACATTTTAGGGAGGCCATCTTAAGGGAAGTGCAATAAAATTTCTGCCACGATCTGTTTTATTGTTATGTTTAAAAATGTAGTGTTGTCTCTTACACACTTATGAAAATTTTGATAAGCTTAAGCTATTTTCCGATCCACTATTTTCTATAGGACATTATGCCAAGTCCTCTTCTTGTTGGTCTATGGGTTAGGACCATAGAGATAATAATAATAAGTAGAGTAGGCATACCTACCTTAAAAACGTGCCAAAAATACACTCACACACGCACAATCCTGTAACATAAAATGGCGCGTGTTCATTGTGATGTCTCAAGTTGTGCGTGTGTGAGTGTTCATGTATACATTTTAGGGAGGCCATCTTAAGGGAAGTTGCAATAAAATTTCTGCCACGATCTGTTTTATTGTTATGTTTAAAAATGTAGTGTTGTCTCTTACACACTTATGAAAATTTTGATAAGCTTAAGCTATTTTCCGATCCACTATTTTCTATAGGACATTATGCCAAGTCCTCTTCTATAGGTTCATGGTTAGGACTGTCAATCATAGACTACAGAGAAATCGGAAAAGTCATTAATCTTTGAATTGAACACAGGAATTGAACAATAAAGTTCTTGGACTCTTATTAGATGGCGGGTTACAATGGTTTTTATCAGCGGTGGTTTTGATGCCTTAATTTTACAAATATTATTAAACAATATTATGGATTTTTTTTCCATTATTTAGACTTACAATTTGCAGGAAAAAAGAAAACGTATAAATTAATAGGCTGCTAAATAACTTTGTTTGCTTAACTGATCGTCCGGTCGTGATTCAATGTTGCCAGCATTCACCAATTTGTCAACAATAAACAAGTGTCAACTGTCAACAAAATCAGCTGTCTATTGTCAAAGTCAAATGTCATTGTCATCCATAGAGAAAATAATAATTTGTCATCTGTTGTCATCCCATCAGCGTGACCACATGTGGTAGATTTCTACTTTTTTGGTAGATTTAAGGCTTGTTGTGGTAGTTAAAAATTGTTGGGTAGATTATGGTATAATTACACATTTTTGATTTTTTTCCCGGTAGATTTGGTAGATTTTGGATCAAGTATATGGAAACCTTCTGTTTAGTAAGATTTTCGGGGCGGGGTTTCCCCGTCCTTAACAGGCCATAACTAGTCTTGTTTTGTTTATCTTCTTTGCCCGTTTGCAAGTAGCACGTCTACGTAAACTTTTAACTTAATGTACCTACGACTTAACACGAGATTACGAATATTATGAGCTGAAGAGCACATATCGAGAGCGATTTCTTTGTTTTGTAATTTAATTTATCACCATGAAAAGAAAATACAGAAGGCCAGTGGCGTAGCGTACCTTGACGGGGGCCCCGTATAAAAATTTGTTTGGGGGGTTTGGTAAATAGCTGATGATGACTTTAGTTTTTCTAAAGATTCTGCCTCTATGGACAATAATGACGTACATCAGGGGCCCCCGTGGCTTGGGGGCCCCGTGTAATTGATACGGCAGATACGGTGGTAGCTACGCCCCTGCAGAAGGCAATATCGTACGGAGTGGGAGCAAAACCCTTTATTTTCAAAGTGGTTGACTAAATCATCGGAAGGAGACAACGCCTTTTGTAAAGCCTGCAATTGCAATATTCTTCCACGGATAGCGTCTCTTAAGGAACATGAAAATTCAGCTAAACACCAAAAAAACTTCAAAGTAATTTCTGGAACACCTAACTTCCTAAGGTATGTAGGTACTTGCCTACGTAAAATAATAATAACAATTGACAGTCACACATCTGACAGTAATGAGTGACAGTTATCAGAAGTTTGACATAAAATTGGTGCTGCCATTTAAAATTATCGGCATTTTATGATTTTCTACTTTCGTTGGCCAGACTGTAATGAAATATAGTTTTATTTCATCTCTATTTTATCATATTAGTGAGGTAGATTTGTGGTAGTTTTTACCAAGACTGTGGTATATTTCGGTAGTTTTTTTAAGCTACAGAAGTAGATTGACCAATTTAAATGTGGTCACACTGCATCCCATGATCCCACCTTGAACACCAAAATCAATTTCTCAATTATTAATATTGTTATTAATTAATTACTGATGATTTAGCTAATAAATTAGTGTTGTGTATAAGAACTCTTACCGTGAACAGAATATCTATGTGGAAAGTTTTGCTGATTTGTTATTTGTACAGCAAATTAAGCGCCTTTTGTGATCACGATGATCCGCCTAGTTTTAAAAGACGGAATGAGAAAGTGTTCTTAAAATGAGTCAACACAAGTTCTGGAAAGGAATAACAACGCTGAATGTACCTCCGTCGCAACAAGTACCCGATAAGATCGTTAAACTTTGTTCTTTAGGGGCTGATTTCATCGTTCTTGGAAACGACCATGGCCTCTATTACTGCGATATTACAGAAGACAGCTTGAACTTTAAGAAAGTTTCAGGTATTTCCGCAATCGACATATCCCATCACAATGATATCATTTATATTATAGATGTACATGGGCGCCTGTTCAAGACCAATACTAGTTTTAAAAACAAAGAAGAAATCGTAGTGAAAGAGGATTCGAAATGCTGTCCTCACGGCTTTAAAAGCACTAGCAATAAAGTGAAATTTAGAAATGTAGTGACAAGTGACTTTGGGCAGCTTTTCATAAGCGTCGATGGACACCTGTGGGGTTCAGGTGTCATGCCCCAAATAGCGTTAGATACTAGTAGTATTAAAAAAGTCCCATTTTTTGAGGGAAGGACAGTGTACAGTGCTTCTGTAGGCCAAAATTTTGCTGCTGTGATAGCAAGGAAAAATGTAAAACAATCTGGCAACTGTGATACAGACAGTGATAACGATGATGAAGAGGTGTTTGCTTCTAATTGCTCACAGTGTCAAACTATTATAGGATTGGCATCCCCTGCCTCGGTTCCCTCCTTGTCAGAGACATGTCCATTAGGTGTGCACATAAGTAAGTCCAGTGAAGACTCGAGCAGCACAACAGCTCCCCAAACTGATGTTCATATTGATGCACACAGCTTCACGGAAGATTCTAGTCCATCCTCTGAAGAATCTAAAGTTGCAAAATGTGATACCACACAAAATGTAAATAGCAATTTGGAAATAGATCATAAATTACAAGAAGGGCATGATGTAGATGAAACAACAGAGAATATTGATACCCCTAATGCTAGTACAGAGAAATTGAATAACATATTTATAAACACGGATGCAGCAAGACAGTTCTTAAGTAGACAGCTCTCCTGGGTATCTGCAGGTGAAGACTATTTAGTAGAATACACAGAGAAACCTACAAGAATAATAAAGGAAAATGTTTCTAACTTAACAAATTTTGTTTATGAGGGTGTCAAGACTGTAGGGGACAAAGTAGCTACTCTGTCTAGGCATGTTAGCGGCAGTAGTGAAAATAATGACATGGTGGAACTTCCAAATCGCAATTTCAATGAAGAAATCAGTTCACTTATGTATAGTTGCAACTCGAATAAGTTTGAAGATCTACAATTCTCAACAAGCACAATTAGTAGTGAGAAAGATTTTGAGGCAGTAAGAAAAAATGGTAACCTGAAGAACATGTCTAAGCTTGGAAAAAATATATTAGCAACTGAACTGTGGACATGGGGAGATATATCACATGGGCAATTAGGAATAGGTGATACAATTAAAAGAGTTAAACCTATGATAGTAATGAGTTTGTCTGGGTTTGGGCTACAGAAAGTATCCTGTGGCAAATGGCATTGTGCTGCTTTAACTTTAGACGGTAGACTTTTTATGTGGGGGTACAACCACTTTAAACAAGTCAGTTTTGAATCTAGAATAGATAAAAGTAGTCCTAAACAATTTACTGAAAATTCTGACAGTGACCGAGTTAGAGACATGATAGCGACGGACAATCACACTCTTGCCTACACTCATAATGAAAATATTTATTATATGGGAAAACACACTGATGGATTCACAGAATCTGTTGTTAATCTAAATCAAAAAGCTGATGAAAGCACAGATCAAAAAAGTAACAATTCAAGTATAGACTGCAATGAACCTCAAAATCATAGCAATAAGCCTGAAAACCTGTGCTATCATTGGAGAGTACTATCTTCTGGCAATATAAGTTACTGCTCTGTGGAGGAGTCAACAATTTGTCCAGAATTTCAAAATTTGTCCATTGCTCAAAGATATCTTGAAGAAATGCTTTTAATATATCATTCACTTGTTAAGCCTTTTCTAAAGAAAAGTAAAGCAATCACTTCACATTCCAATGTTTATGAAACTGTTTGTGATATATTTGGTGACATATTAAGTATAACTGCTTTAAATGTTCTGTCAACTTGGCAATATGCTGAGAAGCATGTAAATGAATGTGATATTTCTATGATAAAAAATTTAGAAGAGTTTATTTTTTTGTATCAAAAGTATTATGTAGCGATAAGTAATTTGATTGTTATTGGTGGTTTCGCTCATATCAACAATATAGTTGATGTTCCATCAAGTATCTATAATTTATTTAGTGATCAACTACCAACAAATAAGCAGAAAAATAATAAGAAGACATCGGAAGCTTTAGTAGGTTTGGCTTTCGTACAACCATTGACAAGGTTAAGTTCTTATAAATGCATTGCCCAATCGCTATTGCGACACAAAAGGAAAAAAGGTGGTGCTAAAAACAATATAGAAGACCAAATCAGCAAAGTTGTAACATCATTTGATGCATTAATTGACGAACAAGAGAAGAAAAGAAAGGAAGCTGATGCTACAAAACTATTTTGGGAGACGATAGGAAAAAGCTTAGATCAGTATAGGACACCCGAAAGACGTTTAATCAGAGATTCCAAATCTCGGCCGCTAAATTTGGCTAACCCTGGAAGATTCAGTAGCCACTGGTTTATTCTGTTTAATGATTTATTCGTTCATGTTAGTGGGAGTACTCCTAATGTCCATCCATTAGAAATATTATGGGTTGAAGCTATTCCTAATACAGACTCCTTACAAAATGCAATACAGCTCACAACACCTGAAGAAACTATTTGTGTGTCCACAAGTTCAGAAGAAGAAAAGACTGAATGGATACACATTCTTAATGCATCTGTTAAAACAGCATTAAATAAAGATGCAGCATATAAGCCTCCATCCATTAGAACAGCATCATATACATTTTCGTCCAAAAATGTGTTCTACAAAGATGCAAAATATACTGGAAGGTGGTTAGATGGTAAAGTACATGGCAATGGAAAAGTGGAATGGTCAGATGGAAAGTTTTATGTAGGGCAGTTCCAGCTGAACACATTATGTGGCCATGGTAAAATGGAAACTCCTGGAGTGGGTAAGTTATATAATACATTCTACTAAGATAGAATATTATCCTTATAAAACCCAAAATTAATCTTACAAATTCTTCATCAGGATTATATGAAGGCCAGTGGAAAGACAATCTTCAAAATGGCTATGGCATTATGAAATATACTTCTGGAGATATTTATGAAGGATATTTTAAAGATGGCCATCCCCACGGCCATGGAATAAAGAGGCAAGGAGATTTCACTACATCCACAGCCACAATATACACAGGGGAATGGGTTGCTGGGGTGAGACAGGGTTACGGCGTTATGGACGATATTGGTAAGGGTGAGAAGTATCTTGGCAACTGGAGTGACAACAAAAAGCATGGATGTGGGCTTATAGTTACGTTAGATGGAATTTACTATGAAGGACTGTTTACACAAGATGTTTTGACTGTGAGTAATAGATGTTCAATTATTAGAAATTGATGAAAAAATATTGTTTGGAAAAATGCTTTATTTAAAACTTTCAGGGACATGGTGTTATGGTTTTCGAAGATGGAACTCATTATGAAGGAGAGTTTAGATCGGCGGGCGTTTTTTCTGGAAAGGGTGTTCTAACATTTTCAAGTGGTGATAAAGTCGAAGGCTCTTTAAGCGGGCCTTGGACTGAAGGAATAAAAATATCTAATGGTATCATGCATCTAAATGTATCCGATCCGGCACTCTTAGCTAATTGTAAGCCTAAGTAAGTTTATACTTTTATAACATCAAAATTAACCATATAAAAATGTCCAAGTACAATAAGACTTGATTGAATGATTTAATTTCAGTTCATTTGGAAAACTCAGCGTTGTTGCAAACCAGAAATGGAACGCGTTATTCCGTCAATGTTTTCAAAGCATGGGCGTTTCCGAAACTGCTCTGACTCCAACTGGTAACCATCTTATCAACGGCCCATCAAATGAAAACGCGAAAATTTGGCAGAATGTCGCAGTTGCCATTTCGTGCTCGCATAAAGATAAGCACGCGAAACCTGCTAAGAAATCCAACGGATCTGATATGGAGAAGTCGTTTGATTGTTTAGAGGTCATCCCGCAGTTTGGTCAGACAACGCTCACAATAAACGACTACACGGAACTGAAGCAGTATTTGTTTAATGTAAGAAAACTAACATTATTATACAGTGAAAGATTTTGATAGAACTATTAGGTATATATAACTACTATCATAATAAAAAAAGAACCCTGAGATAATGTTTTCGGTGTAAGAAACACATAAGTGACAGAAATTGAAAAAGGCGATTCCTATTCTTATCTTGATCGCATATTTTCTTTTCATCCATTGTACCTCTAACAGAATTTTTAAATGAACCCAAATTATACACTTTTTAGATAAAACACAACTTTACCAATATCATCATCATGATTATCAATCCATTAATAGTCTAGTGCTAATTGGTAGACATCACACGCCTTTGAGAACATCATAGAGAACTCTCAGGCGTGCAGGTTTCCTCACGATTTTTTCCTTCACTGAAGCAAGTGATATTAAATTGCTTAAAACGCACATAACTACGAAAAATTGCTGGGGATGAACTCGGTTCGCGAAGGGGAGGCCGAGGTCTTACCCACTAAGCTATCGCCATTATATTTATACTTTACCAATATAATTAACCTTTTATCCAATTTCCAAAAAGAAGGTTTACCAGTTTTTTATGTTTGTTATTTGTACAATTAAGGCTTGTGAATCTACACATCATCCCCTCGGTCAACTGATCCTGAGTCTCACCAACGCTTTCAACACGACGTACGGCGGTGTGAGAGTACATCCCCTACTGTTGAGCCACGCTGTTAAAGAGTTGAAGAGCATCACTACCAGATTGTACCAGGTGGTTCGGCTGCTGTTTCCCGCTCTACCCGCCGAGGGCAACGATGTGGTGTTGCCATATAAAACAGAAAATGAATCCGAAGAAAGAGAGGACAGTAACCCTATAGATGGGTAAGATTTTAACAATTTCAATTTTAACTGGTTTTTCTTTAAAAAAAATTGTTGTCTGTAAAGTGGGTTTACGGACGATTATTTTACGTGATAACGTCGTAAGAAAACAAAAAGAGATAGACGCGTCACAAGCCGTACGCTTAGACCGATTGTGCGAGATAACTACGCATATAAATTACTTGTGATAATATTTTATGTGTAGGTAGGTATTTCCATAATCGTTTATCAGATCCTAACAAATTTTCTTTTTCGCATTTAATAGACAAATGTGACTTATCAAAAGATTCTTTAATCTGCCAAATTATCATAAAAGTTCACAATCATCAAATCTCAAAATTACAATATTGGTTTCTATCGTCTAAAAATAATTACTAGTGTGACGATCGCATTCACCTCTGATTCGTCGACAATCCTAGGCTATTGGCTAAAATGCATTGTTGCTGCAAAAATACCACAATGAAGAATGAGTAGAACCATAGTCATCCAAGTGTAATTTTTTAGAGTCTAATTCAAAATTTATAAACGGAGCACTTTCCAGCGCATGTTAGAATTTCTTCTGATAGACAATTTCTGATAATACAGGGGGAAGGCAACCGAAAACGCAACGCTATTATTATATTTTGTCTTATACTTGTAATTATAGTGGTTTAGTATTTTTTATACTGGCAATGTGTAGCGTGCAAAACTCGGGGTCAATGCCCCGCTTACGGAGCAGGTAGGTAGCGCGAGCGGCAGGCGGCCGCCGACAACTTTAGGTATATTTACCCAACGTTCGTTGACCTCTAGCGTCAGCTGATTTTATTTTATTTGCATTATACATTGTGTAGGTACTTAAAAATGCAATACACAAATTAAAAATACAGGAAATATTTTTTTACAATTACAGTTCTATTGAATTCCCCGATGTTGCATAAAAATGCTATTTTTTTTTTAATTTACATTTTTTATGTAATCAGTACTGGTGTCTTCGTTTTTGGTAGTGGTCCCCTTACACCCTGTATACCTACGGCAAGCCAAATAAGATTAATAATGCCTTCTCGTTGCACATTGCAGCGACGTGGTGTCGGCCGCGTCGCTGCTGCAGCCGGCGCTGCTGCCGCGCGTGCACCCGGCGCTGTTCGTGCTGTACGCGCTGCACAACAAGCGCGAGGACGACCTGTACTGGCGCCGACTGCTCAAGTGGAACCGACAGCCCGACACCACGCTCATGGCCTTTCTCGGCATAGATCAGTGAGTACATCTTTAATAGCCTTTGAGAAATTGTGTGTTCTGGACACAAATTAACAAGAAATAAAGTTTGTAAACTGAAACCTGACTACGCTTAGTAATTTAATTTAATATAAAATAATAATTCAGTGTGCAGAAAGCGCGAGGCAAGCAGCTAGTAGTGCCATCTCTTATGTATATCCGAAACTAATCAATATTTTACTTTGACCGCTCGAACGTCGCTGCTAGATTTTTTCCGCATATAAAATGTAGCCTATGTCACCCAGACTCTAACAACAAATCAATTGACACCTCATTCACGAAAATCGGCCCAGTAGTTACACGCTACGGTGTAACACACAGAATCTCATACAAAAATCGGCCGCAAACATACATAGACTGCTAATCATAATCCTTCCTTTTGGCTTTGCCGTAGTCGGGTAAAAATATACGTGTTTTTAGAGGTGTGTTTATGTTTGTGTACGGACGTACGATACTTGTTGATATATTTTTTTATTCATCTACAAGTTAGCCTAGGTTTTAGGTCTTCTTAAACACCTTAAAAATAGCCTGGAATACTTCCCGTATGATCCTCTACTTGTTTGTGAAAGTCTCGTAAAAACCGGTTGAAAAGACAGTTCCGTCGTGCCCAGACAAACAAGACGAACAGAAATTTGAATTTTGAGTATGCGCGTATGGTCATGGTCATGATCAACCCATTACCGGCTCACTGCAGAGCACGGGTCTCCTCTCAGAGTGAGAAGGGTTTTGGCCATAGTCTACCACGCTGGCCAAGCGGATTGGCAGACTTCACACACCTTTGAGAACGTTATGGAGAACTCTCAGGCATGCAGGTTTCCTCACGATGTTTTCCTTCACCGTTAAAGCAAGTGATAATTAAATACTTAAAACGCACATAACTCCGAAAAGTTAGAGGTGCGTGCCCTGGGATCGAACCCACGACCTCCGATTAGAAGTCGGTCGTCCTAACCGCTAGGCTATCACAGCTTTTTATAAACATTACATAATGGTTACACAGCTGTTGCGCGTTAGTACTTAGTAGACTACAAATTCCTTAACAAAATGAAGACGGCAAATATTAAAAATGAAAAAAAGTTTTTTTCCATGACAGATTTTCAATAAAATGTGATCAATCTTATTTGATAGTTTGTCGTGAGTTAGCTATTTAAGATTTATGATTATTTTCTCAAGTTTATCAATCAGAGTGTGATAAGCATGGGAATTTTTTTGTGTAGGCTCACAAGATAAGATATCTTTATCAATATCCAGTCATTTGCTCAAAAAAGTTGTTCTGAATTAAATTGTTGAATCTTGTTGTATGCTCGTCTAATTTGTGATAGTAGCCCGGTCAAATTAGACTAAAATATAGGGGTGAGGTTACAATAATTCCCACCTGGCTGAAAATTGGTAGGATTGTTCAAAACACTATTACAAATGAAATGTGAAAAGTCCTTATCGATCCGACACAGTTATTGTAGCCTTGAAAGTCTAAATTGACTGGGCTAATAGGGTCCATCGTCCATGTCATCGATGAAACGTAAAAGGTTCATTATAAAAGTTTTTATACTTATGAACAATGAACAAAGGTCAAAGGTAAGGTGGTATTGAGCAAATAAAGTATCATACGACAGATCGTACTAAGGGCGTCGCCAAGGGGGTGCAGGGGGCAGCTGCCCCCTCCCCTAATTTAAAAAATATGGCCAAATGCAACCAAAGTCCTAAATTCACTCACTCATAATTAATATCTATGTGTATAAACATCGACACGTACATGAAACGCTGAAGGAAAGTGGAGGGGGTATGCTATTGTATTACGTGCGTGACAGTTCCCATAAGCCATACGCAGCTAACCCCTCCACGTTTCGTTCAGCGTTCGATGTACGTGGCGCGGGTTATTTATACAAGTTTTACCGATTCGAAACCTATCGACTGTGCCTAAAATTGATACTTTCTACACCTCCTTGACCATCAGCTGGCGACACTCTTGGATTGTTGGATCGTACTCGGTAGATTGAGGGTAGTAGCAGTGTAGCACGAGCGACCTCGTCGACCGAGATACTGCTGTCGTATTGGACGTTAGCTATTTAAAGACTCAACAAGACTAAGTTCATAAACATCCATGTCTGCATTTCCAGAAAATTCTGGTCGACAACAACGAGCAGGAACCCTCAAGCGTCCCCGACTTTTTCACCGATGAAGGAGCAGCTTTTCCACGACGCCGTGGAAACTCTGCAGCAACTGAAGACCACCTTCTCGCCGATTGAGAAACTGCTCGTCATACGCAGCACGTTTCAGAAGATGACTACGGCGGTGCAACAGGAATTAGGTGATCAGAGTATTTTTCATTCAATAAGGATTTTAGTCTAACTTATTAGTGGTTCTACAATTTTTGATATGGCTTTAATAATAGCCTCTTAATTAATACACTATCTAGATTAAAGTTTAAAATTTCAGGGGGTTGCCATGATACTAAGTGTCTGGCAATGCATGACGTAATTTCTAATACTATTCCGAAGAAAATATAAAAAAATTAGACTTTATACTTTGACGTAAGATTTTTTACACTTTTATTACCTGTCTCTGTCTCTATCTCCCAAAGCCATCATGGGCTATAGTCATACAAGAACCACCAATGATTGCACAAACAACAAAGTCATCCTATATCAGGGTTCCGGTTTTCCGATAAAGTTACGAAACCCTAAAAATATTTACGAGTAAACTTCTATTGTCATCAAAAAGAGTTCGGAACCACCTTACTCTTCAAACAAAGGCCCTAACTAGTAGACTATGGTATTCAGGTCATCTGAACCTTGTTGTCAATATTGAGCATATTGTTATTAAATCCACAGGCCAGCATTACCTGTGGAGTATGGACGAGTTGTTCCCCGTGTTCCATTTCGTGGTGGTTCGCGCCAGGATCCTGCAACTGGGCTCCGAAATACATTTTGTGGAGGATTTTCTGGAACCCGGCATGCAGCACGGCGAGTTGGGGCTCATGTTCACTACTTTGAAGGTATGCTATAACAGAAAACCTAACTTATTTTGGCTCATATCTAGTAGTCTAGTCGTCTGGTAGTTTTACATGTTTACAAATTTGAAGGTATGCTATAACAAAAACCTAATTTATTTTGGTTCATATCTATACTTCGACTTTTAATTGTATGCACTAATGTGAAGTTTCGTGGGTTGTCACTTTTTAACGAAAATAAAATAGGGATGGGGTTTAGGTGATTGATTTGAATCATTCAATTATTTTATTCAAATTAAAGTTTATATTTTAAGTAATTATTATATTTTATGTACAAAGTGTATCTATATATAATATGTATATATATATATGTAAATACATATATATATACTATATAAAATTGTTCGAACACTTATAACTCGAGAACGGCTGGACCGATTTTCATGGTTTTTGATTTGTTGTATTTGTCTCCATCCCAAATAGCAGAATAACTGTTATATATTATATATAAATATTGGAAAATTAACGAAAAATAAAAGAAAAAACATTTTCCCATACAAAATGTTCATGGGTTTCGTAACTGTCAAACATTGAATGTTCATCTGGGATGGGAGTGGGGTGACCATGGTCCCGCATTTGATCTATATGTCAGTCAGTGGTAAAAATGACGATTTTTAGACCTTGATATCTCAATAACCGTTTGAGCTGTATATATGAAATTTGAGTTTTTAGTTAAAGACTAAAGTTGAAAAAAAAAAATCAAAAATCAGATTAAGTTCATAATCATCATCTATTTTTTTTATTCAACTACAAGTTAGCCCTTGACTGCAATCTCACCTGATGGTAAGTGGTGATGCAGTGATGATGGAAGCGGGTAAACTTGAAAGAGGTATGCATACCCCTGATCGGTTTCTACACGGCATCGTACTTCGTATCGTTTTTTGTATTTTTACTCACCCAATTTAGTGAAAGTTAAATTAATTTACAATGAATATAAAATTATTTTGCTATAATCCGCTAACAGTGACAAATTTGTAGGCACAACACCACACAATCTTGTAGGCACAACACCACACAATCTTGTAGGCACAACACCACACAAATTCACCACAAAACAAACTCGACGATCGTTTCGCTCCGACACCGGAGCATCTTCAGGAGATGTCGACTTCACTCCTGAAGATGCTCCGGTGTCGGAGCGAAACGATCGTCGAGTTTGTTTTGTGGTGAATTTGTGTGGTGTTGTGCCTACAAGATTGTGTGGTGTTGTGCCTACAAGATTGTGTGGTGTTGTGCCTACAAATTTGTCACTGTTAGCGGATTATAGCAAAATAATTTTATATTCATTGTATATCATGGAATTCCGCAAAGTAACGCCTGCTTCCATTCAACATTTAAATTAATTTCTTAACTCACACAATAAATATGAATTATTTACATATTTTGATAAATATGTCATATTGATACTTAACTATATGATCTGGTTTTCAGTTCTATAGTCTTCGCTCTTCAAAACTTATAGTTATGGACCCATATTTAAAACGTATTGTGTTTTCTTATGAAATACCTAGTTAACAAAAGCAAGTTTTTTTTAAAGATCACAGTTTAATCAATAAAATTACCAAAAATTATACAAAAAGTCTTTCACATTGTTTGTTAGTAAAATCACAAATTAACAAAAAAAAAATCTTAACTGGCGTAAAAAAAGCATCTCAAGAAACAAGTACACTAACGCTGAGTTGTACACTAATGCTGAGTTGTACAAAAGAAACTTCCATCCCCTCTTCCAAGGAAATCGTGCTGAACAAGATGCAGACAAACAAGAATCAAAACAAGTAGCTTAGGCTTAAGTATCGATTATATATTAATTGGAAGTTTTAGTTATTTATGTAATAACTAAAAGATGACTTCGATGATAATAAACGTAACAACACGATAAAAAAAATTATGCAGATTGGCCGGAAGCACAAACAAGTGTAAGTCTAAAATTACCATGTGTACGTTTATTTTTACGACACATAGGCTTTTATACTGCAATATAAAATAGTACTTCTTACTTTTTTTTCAATTAAAGCTCATATTATTAATTGTACCAATAGGATGCGTTTGCCACAAAAAAGTCAAGACGACAAAATTGTTAATTTAACTTTTATACGTAGGAGCCATCGATTTACTTAGTAGATAAATAAAATTATGATGATAATGAAAGAGTAACTTTGAACGAAACTTTTGTGAATGAAATTGAATGAATTGAACGTATCACATCACTATAGAAATTGGGTTGGCAGCATTATTTTACGGAATGACATTAGGAAACGTCAGATTACTGCAGATAATTAAAAGTCGAACTATAGTAGTCTAGTCATCTGGTAGATTTACATGTTTACTTTGAAGGTATGCTATACCAAAAACCAAATTTATTTTGGCTCATATCTAGTAGTCTAGTCGTCTGGTAAAACATGTTTACTTTGAAGGTATGCTATAACAGAAAACCTAACTTATTTTGGCTCATATCTAGTAGTCTAGTCGTCTGGTTACTTTGAAGGTATATTTTGGTTCATATCTAGTAGTCTAGTCGTCTGGTAGATTTACATGTTTACTTTGAAGGAATGCTATTACAAAAACCTAATTTATTTTGGCTCATATCTAGTAGTCTAGTCGTCTGGTAGAACATGTTTATTTTGAAGGTACATATGCTATTAACAGAAACCCAATTTATTTTGCCGCACATCTAGTCGTCTAATAGTTTTACCTGAAACGTTTTCCGGGAGTTTGTAAA
Source organism: Melanargia galathea (assembly GCA_920104075.1). Classification (NCBI taxonomy): domain Eukaryota; kingdom Metazoa; phylum Arthropoda; class Insecta; order Lepidoptera; family Nymphalidae; genus Melanargia; species Melanargia galathea. The sequence goes on along the minus strand of OV049862.1, from coordinate 5,284,713 downwards.
ATTAGTATTTTTTTTAGATTTCGACGTGCTCTTTTCGAATTTTCACTTGCAGATTTTTTATTTCTAAATTTATTATATTTATATATTTCTAAAGTTCTACTTAAATATACCTACCGAAAATAAATTTTCTTCTGGAAATGAGGGATTTGTTGGTTATATTTGTTTATAGGTATTAACCTAAAGATGATATTGATTACCTACTGAAACATGGATAATATAGGGTTGTGAACGTCAAATTCAAACGACTGGATTCACATTTCTAACATTTATAAATAATCGTCTCAGTAATTTTACTTTTTTCAGGCGTGCTACTTCCAAATTCTACAAGAGAAGATGTCGATCAATTCTTAGTTTAAAGAGTTATGGACAAAAGTGTTATCTGACAAAATCGAAAATATGCTATTCCGTCAACAAGGTTGAAAACTGACGATAAATCAGCTCATGAACTCAAACTTCGAAAAAGTTCTGCTATAACTTTAGGCAAAGGTGTTTGAAATCAAATTATGGGTTGCGAATGTGTTCAGCTTATACTTTTCCAAAGAAACATGACAATCACTATTATTTAGTTAACACCTTTGTCTACTTGAAGCTTCTTTATTATTATTAATAAAATGATCTCGCAATAAGTATAATGTGCAATGCATAGTATTCGATGCAAATTCGCTAGATGACGCTTTGTTTGTGTATCTGTACTATATTTGTCCATATTTTCCAATTTATATTTTTAATATAAGTATATTATGTAACTTGAAAATTATTACTAAGTGTTAGGTAACCTATCACTTATTAATATAAATGAGAAAAACGATAAAAATGGTAAATGTATTGGTAAATGTTGGTAATTCGTATTAACAGCAACTGCCCCAAAGTCATTAAAGCTAATATTGGATCGTCCTTAGACGTCCAAAAATTTTCAGTCGCTATTGGTTGCTCATAGTGGCTTACGCTGTATTAGCGAGTTTACATAAGTATCTTGTTGTTGTATTTTAAATCTAAAATTAAAGCAACAAGGCCCGTTATACAATAGTTTTTAGTCGGCGTTAGTTTTAGTAATGTTGTTTTTTAGTTGTTTCAATTTTATTAAGTTTGACATATTTTTTGCATTATTAATATTATTCTGTCAATTTGTATACGATTTTCAGTTGTTTAAAAAAATGTGCCAAAGAAAGTAGCAAATATTATTTTGCGTCACGTGCCTAACTGACCCCTAATACGAGTTAGCACGTCTCGACGTTAATTTTCGAGTATCGAAACAACGTTACGTGAGCATCAAATGGACCTACTCCTTATTTTTAATCGTGCCTTCAGTATTTTTATTTTTAACCGACTTCAAAAAAAGAGGAGATTCTCAATTCGTCAGAATCTTTTTTTATGTATGTTCCCCGATCATTCAAGATGGACCGATTTGGAAAAATCTTTTGTTTGAAAGGATATAAGTACTTCCCAGGTGATCCCATGGTCATCAGGCTGGGATGTGATGATGGGATCCTGGAGAAATTGAGGGAACTCTTCAATTTTATGGTATGGAAGTCGGTTTAATTTTTCTTAAAATATAGCTTGTTATTTTCAATATTCCACTCGGAGCATGGATTCCGCTGGATTGATGCATGGTCGAATTTAAGCTTTAAAACAGGTTGTTTCGGTTCATTTTAACCCCCGACGCAAAAACGACGGGGTGTTATGTCGTGGTACGGGGTGAATTAGTCGGGAGTGTTCTTAGCTATGTTTGTATGTAAATCGGTCCAAGATGGCCGCTGCCACAAGATGGCGGATTACATATTTTTTCACAACTCCCTCAATGTGGGTATGAAATGGAAAGGCTTGACTAGTAGAATAGCACTATGCAAATCCAAGATGGCCGCCACCACAAAATGGCGAATGTAGGGGGTTTTTTACATTTTCAATTTATACTTGTACGTATTACAATTACATTACAATTTGTACTTGACGTCATAGTGTTTCGATACTCGAAATCTGACAACGTAGTCAACATGTGCTAGCTCGTACTAACACCTACTCGTTTATCGCAGCTAAGCTTGGCAGAATATGTAAAATTAATTATTATTCGTAATTATTTTTGCGTTATAGTCAATGTCAATGGGATAGGATTATATTATATTTTGTATTTGTTTTTTGTACCTTACTGTAATGAAATACATATGTACATAATATTATATCTAAGGTCTTTTAGAATAGGTAATTATGTAAAATAGAACAAACTTAACCAAAGTAATGATCAGTTCACACCCAAATGCAATCGGTTTTTGAAACCTGTTTTGCGGCCTGTTTTCCTTATACTACGGGAGGTCGGAGTTCAATTGAAAAAGTCATTTTATACCGACTGGAAATTTTAACAACAATAGTTTAGACCTAACCCATCACAGCTCCGAACTTCAGCTGCCGCACCAGTGGTGGAGTTAAGAGTGAGAGCATGTGAAAGTGCTTGAAAATCAAAGCGCTCCGAGTGATTTTATCCCGGACCAAAATAGTCTTAAATCATTGTTTCAATCATTTTTGATACAGAAACAATATTCAGCTGCAGCGCCGAGGGTGGGATAAACTTCCGCTACGCGCCTGAAGTGCATTAAAAATTTGAAAAAAAAAGTTATTTTATACCTTATGAAATTTATGCAGCAGAATTTTCACACTTTTAAAATAATAAAGAAAATCTTCAGCTGCACTGAAGGTGGGGAAAGACCTTCAGTCAGCGTGATAAACATTTTGCGCGCTCAGTGCATTTAGCCTAGTAAATCTAGGAAAAACATCCTATAGTTTTAAAAATTGGCCAAATGTATTCTTTGGGCCTTCTTCTTGAATATATCTGAAAACCTCATATGGGGGGGTGCGTAACCAGCCGCCATTTTTAATTTTGTCCCTTTTTTCGGTTTTTTTTTCATATCACGAAAATCGCTACAAATAGCATTATAATTACTTCTGACAAAAGTTTTAATATACAATTTGCCACAAATTTGGTCTCTTGCATTTTTACTCTAAGTTTATTACTTTAGGAGATATTGGGTGTTTAAGTTGATATTTGAGGTCCCTTTTTCAGTTTTTTGCTCATATCTCGAAAATTTCTACAAATAGCATTATAATTACTTCTGACAAAAGTTTAAGCATAAAATTTTCTACAAATTTGGTCTTGTTTATTTTACGCTAAGCTTTTTACTTTAGGAGCTACAGAGTGTTAAATTTAACAGGGAGATAAAATAGTATAGATTAAACCCCGGACATTCGCCATTTTGTAGCGGCGGCTATTTTGGACCGATTTTCATCAAACATAGCTAAGAACACTTCCGAATAATTCACCTTTTTAACAAAAAAAAAACCGCAATGCGGTTTTTTTGTTTGAAATGCATAAAAATGAACAGGACCAAATTTGTAGAAAATTTCATATTCAAACTTTTGTCCGAGGTAATTATAATGCTATATGTAGAGATTTTCGAGATATGAGCAAAAAACTGAAAAAGGGACCTCAAATATTAACTTAAACACCCTATAACTCCTAAAGTAGTAAGCTTAGCGTAAAAATGACCATGACCAAATTTGTACAAAATTTTATGTTAAAACTTTTTTTAGAAGTAATTATAATGCTATTTATAGAGATTTTCGAGATATGAGCAAAAACCCAAAAAAGGGCCTCAAATATTAACTTCAACACCCTATATCTCTTAAAGTAATAAAGTTAGAGTAAAACTGCATGGAACCAAATTTGTAGAAAATTTTATACAAAAGCTTTTGTCAGAAGTAATTATAATGCTATTCGTAGAGATTTTCGAGATATGAGCAAAAAAAACGAAAAAGGGACCTAAAATACCCTTAAACACCCAATATCTCCTAAAGTAATAAACTTAGAGTAAAAATGCAAGAGACCAAATTTGTGGCAAATTGTATATTAAAACTTTTGTCAGAAGTAATTATAATGCTATTTGTAGAGATTTTCGTGATATGAGAAAAAAACCGAAAATAGGGACAAAATTAAAAATGGCGGCTGGTTACGCACCCCCCATATGGGGTTTTCGGATATATTCAAGAGGAAGGCCCAAAGAATACATTTGGCCAATTTTTAAAACGATAGGATGTTTTTCCTAGATTTACTAGGCTAAATGCACTGAGCGCGCAAAATGTTTATCACGCTGACTGAAGGTCTTTCCCCCACCTTCAGTGCAGCTGAAGATTTTCTTTATTATTTTAAAAGTGTGAAAATTCTGCTGCATAAATTTCATAAGGTATAAAATAACTTTTTTTTTCAAAATTTTAATGCACTTCAGGCGCGTAGCGGAAGTATAACCCACCCTCGGCGCTGCAGCTGAATATTGTTTCTGTATCAAAAATGATTGAAACAATGATCTAAGACTATTTTGGTCCGGGATAAAATCACTCGGAGCACTTTGATTTTCAAGCACTTTCACATGCTCTCACTCTTAACTCCACCACTGGTGCGGCAGCTGAAGTTCGGAGCTGTGATGGGTTAGGTCTAAACTATTGTTGTTAAAATTTCCAGTCGGTATAAAATGACTTTTTCAATTGAACCTTGACCTCCCGTAGTATTAATATTTCACCGCTTTTAGCTTTTACGTTATCAATAAGTTGAACATTTCTTCTACGTAGATACTATAAAGTTATCTTTTATTTTAACTTATTATTTTAACAAATTAAAATATTTAATACTTGTTTTAATATTTGGTATTTATTGTTGTACATAATCATTAAATTAACTTGACATGTCTAAAAAAGATTACCGTTTTCTTAGTGTGCCTTGTAGAAAAGGATAGCATTACATTTATAGAGCTGTCAATTTAGTTTAGATTTTAGAATATTTTATACAACAGAATAAGCGCAATAATTATTGTTCTAGATATCTAAATTAATTTTTATTTTTTGATGCTTTAATTATATTATAAGTTCATAAAATTAAGCTCCCCAGAATGTGTAGTCTTAGGGCCTGCTTCACCACCTTCTGATATGTGTCGGATAGCTTATTCACCTTAGATTAGGTATATAGAAGAGGATATGAAACATCAAATTTAAATTGAAGCTTCCGGAACCTTAAAAATGGCGTATGGGCGGAGCCTAAATGACTTTTAGGGCTGGTGCTATCGATACTTAAATACTCGATATAAAATTATCAGTCACATTATTTACATATTTTATTTTGAAAATCAGTATGACAATAATCTATACTAATCTATTAAAGCGGAAGAGTTTGTTTGTTTGAACGCGCTAATTATAATGGAATTGATGGATATAATGGATGCTATGGAAATACCTGTCGGATTTGAAAAATCCTTTTTGCGTTTGATAGCCATGAACCTATAGAAGAGGATTTGGCATAATGTCCTATAGAAAATAGTGGATCGGAAAATAGCTTAAGCTTATCAAAATTTTCATAAGTGTGTAAGAGACAACACTACATTTTTAAACATAACAATAAAACAGATCGTGGCAGAAATTTTATTGCAACTTCCCTTAAGATGGCCTCCCTAAATGTATACATGAACACTCACACACGCACAACTTGAGACATCACAATGAACACGCGCCATTTTAGGTTGGGGGATTGTGCGTGTGTGAGTGTATTTTTGGCACGTTTTTAAGGTAGGTATGCCTACTCTACTTATTATTATTATCTCTATGTTGATAGCCCAATTTCTGAGGAAGGTTAAGGGCTATTTAACATTGTTTGGAAGCCCTAATTAATATACTGTCATATGTGAATATATTGCAGTTCCAATATTACATACATAACCTCTTTTTTTTAAGTCGGCAAAAAATTAGATTGGCAATATCACTAAGAAGAAACTTACTGTTTCAATTTCATCTCTCTCTACCACTCTGAGAGACAAACAGTAGCTGTAGGGGACAAGTGCGGTAAGTTTTATTTTTATCGACATTCAGTTTAATTGTAAACAATACAATCCCAACACTATACACACAATCAAACTTATTCTCGTGAAATAATCGAAGTTTTTGACGATACCGCATAAATTTACGCGTTTTGAATTAAATAAAGAAGAAGCTGAGCTTTACTTAATCGAAAAAACTCAAAATACTCGCTACAAAAAGAGAAAATAGAAGAATTTATTAGTTACCTATGAAAAGAAATTCCTGGGCGTTTTACATTGCTTTTACGATCACAACTCACAATTGAACACTTCACCATTGTTTATTGCTTAAAACAACTGCTGAAACGCATGAAAACAGTGCAAAATAAGTAAAAACTTAGAACTGACACACCGGAACAACAACAAACGCCATTTTTAAGGGACAAAAAAGTGGCTTCAGTAGGTAAATTTTATGACGTCATTCGACATTTGCGTGACGCGTTTACGCAATAACATAATCGACCTGTCTCTTTCTAATAATGTAGCTTTCCATAAATAAGAAAGGCTTAGAAATAGTTTAATTTGTTTTATTCGAAAAATACATCATATAACTATAATTGAGTAAAATGCAACATATCCTCTCCTATATACCTAATCTAAGTTATTCACATAATATTATTTTGTCTTTGTCACTTGACATAAAGTAAGAAAGTGACTAAACTTACGTTTAGGTTACCCGACACTTATCAGTAGGCGATGAAACAGGCCTTTAGACAACTAGATTTTATTTTTGATGTCAAGGATCTTCATGTTTAAATCCGATATTGTAACAATGGGGATAATTCTGTGATTTACACTCTCTAAACTAAAATGACAGGTCTTTATCTATTCCTATCTCTTTCACAATGCTCCCTGCGGAAAAGGACAGCACTATTTTGAAACCTGTCAACCTGTCCACCTGTCTATACCCTGTCCACCAAGACAAGTTAGTATAGCGTTCTCCCTGTTCCGTAATCCCATACAAATGACAGGGACAAAAATGTCAGTGGGTGTTAACCATTTTGAGTGCGCGTACATACTACGCTCCTATTCTATTATGTTTTCTAAATAAAAAAATTAAGGTTGATAAAATATTTACATAATTTATTTTCATTATAATTTACGTATACGTGCATACGCTGTCGTTTTCTACACTTATTATTAAGTTGTCAGTCATAATTTTCTACATTCCTATACATTGCATGCATTTTTGACTCTACTATACATCAACGAATAAATGAACGCGTGTGGAAAGCACGGGTAGCACACTGCACAATCAGATTAAAATATACACGTACTCTGTACACTGCGCAAACGGTTATCACTGACCAATCACGAATGAGCCTCTGATTACCTTACTAACTTGTCTCGGTGAATAAGGATAGTTTAAAGATTGCGTACATCAGAATTAGCCACAAAATAGGTAAGAAATGCGTAGTGAGGAACAGAATTTAAACAAAATTATTTTGTTCATCAGAAATTATTTTATTTAATTATACTATAAATAACTATGTACATTGAAAAAATCTGGCAACATCACCAAAATCTGATCAGGCCCCATCCAGACTGAATCTTTATGTTCTTTAACATATTTTTGTCAATACATAATATAGCATATACAAAGTATATTTCTAACCTCCCTCCACCCCTCTAAATAATCGCTGGTCTGGAAGCATATAATATTATAATCCAAAGTATAAGTACAAGTGTAATTATTTATTTTTCTAAATCCATAGGATTAATTTGACACCTAAGATCAATCAAAAATGGAAATAAAAGCCATTCCCATAGAATAATCGTTGTTATGAGAAACAAGTTCTTGTTAATTAAGAGCTGTTATTGTACGCATAAGTATGTTATGCATATCATATCATGAGTGAAAAGGAAAAAACATATTTATATCTCAAGCTATTATTGTAATGTAGTGTGTTTGAATTTTAAAAACAAAAATTTATTAAAATTAAAAAAAATAAAAAGTTTAGATAAAACAATGTGTATTTATTTATTTATTTATTTATTTATTGTTAATCTAAGGGTGTTTTTTTCATGAACGACACATTGCGTTCACATCACTTAGCATAGGTAGTTAGGGAGTTGATGCCAGAAAAGTAAAATCAATGGCTCACATACCAGAAATGGATACAAGTGAAGCCGTGAATCAATTTCTGGCATACATGGTTGTGGATTTTTACTTACAATAAAAAGCAGCTGACCTAAACCTTTGCTTATATACTACATCTGCCATTTTTTCTTTCAATGCACCTACAAAACATGCATGTAAATTTATGCCAGAGCATTAAATAATATGTAGGCAATCAATTATATTTAAAAAAAAAAAAAATTACAATCACAAACATATCATCACATATTTTATCGTCTCGTTGGTCTTACTTTATCTTATTTTATAAGAAAAATATTTTTTAATTATATAATATTATTGACTGACTGAAATTATAAAAGTAATAGTAATCTATATTACAATCTATATAACTAAATTAACTTAACTAATTCATTCTAGCAACACATGAAACATATCCCAATTACCCTGTGTGAGTAATTATTGGGTATGTTCAAAGCAATTGTGAGCTTAAAGATTTTTTTAAACAAAGTCATATGGCTGTTATTACATTGGAGCAATTGAGATTACATCTGTTATTACCATGTTATACCAACATCTGTTAGGAACCAACAAAATAGGTGTTCAAGACAGGGGCTTCATCATCTTGTACTCAATAAGAATTGAGTTGTGTATTCGTAAGTATGAGATTCAAAGTAATAGATTGAGCATTAACAAGTGTGAGTTCTCATAATATGTGTTCGCACATCGCTTTTCCTTGCAAATTTACTTTGACACAGTTCACATGAATAACGTTTCTCCCCAGTGTGAATCCTCACGTGTCTATTCAAACTACATTTTGATGAAAATTTCCAATGACAAACACTGCAATGATAAGGTTTCACACCCGTGTGAGTCCTGGTATGTACTTCTATACCCCGCGGCCACGAACTTTTAAAGTCACATTGCTGACATGAAAAAGGTTTCTCTCCAGTATGAGTCATAATGTGATAAATTAAATTACTTTTATGTGTTGATCTATACTGGCAATAGTCACAGTGAAAAGATTTCTCTCTGTTGTGAATACACTTAACATGGTTTTTTAAACTAGTCTTGGTCGCAAATTTGTGCTGACAAACACTGCAAGAATATGGTTTCTCTCCAGTGTGTATCCTCATATGGATTTTCAAATCACCTGTTCGAGCACATTTGAACTTACAAAGGCTACAAGAATAAGGTTTATTCCTAGTATGAGTTGCCAAATGGGATTTTAAATTACTTTTGCTTATACATTTATAGGCGCAATGCTGACAAGAATAAGGTTTCTCGCCAGTGTGAGTCCTCAAATGGATTCTAAGATAACTTGATGTTGCACTTTTGTGATCACAATATTTACAAGGATAAGGTTTATCCCCAGTGTGAGTCAGCATATGTGTATTCAAAGCACTTTTTCGTGTAAATTTACAGTGACAATGCTGACATATAAAATTCTTTTCACCACTATGAATACGCATGTGTAAATATAGACTACTGCTACTCGAAAATTTATTCTGACATAGCTTACAACAATAGGGCTTTTCACCAGTATGGACTGTCATGTGACGTTTTAATGCATCTTTCTTTGCAAATTTATACTGACAATGGTCACAAGTGTAAGGTTTTTCCCCAGTGTGAATTTTAATGTGCCTCTTTAAACCATTACGCGACGAAAATTTACACTGACACACATTACATAGAAAAGGTTTTTCACCAGTGTGAGTCCTCATGTGGCTCTTTAAATGACTCGCATACCTACATTTATACTGACAAAGTTCACATGAAAAAGGTTTCTCACCTGTGTGAGTCATTTTATGAGAAACCAAAGTGCCCCTGTGTGCAAACTTAAGTTTACAAATATCACATGAAAATTTTTTCTCACCTGTGTGAGTCCTCATGTGCAATGCCATAGAACTTTTTACTGAGCATTTGTATTCACAGTGCTCACAAGAGTACGGTTTCTCACCAGTGTGAGTCCTCATATGAATAACTAAAGGATATCTTGCTTTATTAGTGAAATGACAAATATCACAAACATATACATTCCTTTTACTGTTGATGTTCTGAATCAATGTAGGTGTGATTTTATTATAATGCTTTGATGCAGATTTATTATTTTGTTCTGCTTTATAACAGCTATATACTGTTGATGTTTTCAATTTAATTCCATTCAAAAGCATTAAGTTTTTATCATTTTCTTTGTCTCCTTTCTGTAATTCAGGCATCTGATTTTTTAAACTTAAAGATACTGCAGATAGAGTATCTTCTTTCGTGTCACATAATTGTGTTATTTCTAAGCTCTCGGATACCTCATTCTTTAACACATCAAAGTTTGCATCATAAACATTTTCACTATATACCTCCAAATATTTCTGATCTAAGGGTACTTGTTTCAATAGTGTTCCACTTTCCGCAAAATGCATTAACGGTTCTTTTTTTATTTCAATGTTATCAGCTACTCTAACATCTATTTCCGCCTGTTTGTCCAAAACTACAAGTTTATGTTCTGTATCAGACAATTCTGTGTAATTTATAGCAAAAGGAACAGCTCCGGAACGCAATTTCTTTAAACCACTCCTTGTTTCGCAAAAGTCCTCTGTTAGGAAATGCTGTGAGCAAACTACCGCTCCACGGGGCAAACGAGATCCTTGGTTACCGAGAGCTTGGAGCCAGGCAGCACGGTCGCTGGGCGAGCTGGGAAACCTATAACAGCAAAAAGTTTCACCGACTCATTTTTCAGGCCGTTTAAATGTGAAGACCAAGAGCATCGCCTGCTGATGGGCAAGGGGGGGGGGGATATTGATATTATTGATATATGGAGGATGGAAAAAATACGAATTTTTGGTTCAGTCGAGAGGTTTGAAGCTATAAAGCAAGTGTAGGTCTTGACATTATTAATTTTATAAGTCAAGTGAGTAAATTTAGGACTGGCTATATTTTTCTAACCTCTAGGGGGGGGGGGGGACAGCTGCCTCTGCCCCCCTTGGAGACGCCCTTGGTGAAGACCACCAGCAAGGAGCTCAATTATTGTTTTGCAGAGTCAGCAGGCAATTCATTTTGTTTTATGGATTGTTCTTAATATCCCTCTCAAATCCACTTCCCCCTCACTCCTCAATTAAGTAGAGCATAGTTCGAATTTCAGTAAAACAAACCTCAAAATTAAAAAAAACTATTTCTAGGAATTATTAATAGAAATCCTGGGAGTTTGGCTTCGGTACAGCTACTCCCCAGTCCCCCTACTCGCACACTCCTCTCACCTTCCTCCCCATTTACTGCTAAAGATATATTTACCAAAGTTTTACCGCGCCGGGATATCGACCGTACATAAATAAATAGAAATGTCTAGAAAATCTTTTATATTCTCACCTATGAAAAGTAATTCCAAGCGACTCCGATTCAGCAGCTCTTGAAGTATTCCTACAGAGAGCTTAGATTAGGTATATAGGAGAGGATATGTTGCATTTTACTCAATTATAGTTATATGATGTATTTTTCGAATAAAACAAATTAAACTATTTCTAAGCCTTTCTTATTTATGGAAAGCTACATTATTAGAAAGAGACAGGTCGATTATGTTATTGCGTAAACGCGTCACGCAAATGTCGAATGACGTCATAAAATTTACCTACTGAAGCCACTTTTTTGTCCCTTAAAAATGGCGTTTGTTGTTGTTCCGGTGTGTCAGTTCTAAGTTTATACTTATTTTGCACTGTTTTCATGCGTTTCAGCAGTTGTTTTAAGCAATAAACAATGGTGAAGTGTTCAATTGTGAGTTGTGATCGTAAAAGCAATGTAAAACGCCCAGGAATTTCATTTCATAGGTAACTAATAAATTCTTCTATTTTCTCTTTTTGTAGCGAGTATTTTGAGTTTTTTCGATTAAGTAAAGCTCAGCTTCTTCTTTATTTAATTCAAAACGCGTAAATTTATGCGGTATCGTCAAAAACTTCGATTATTTCACGAGAATAAGTTTGATTGTATGTTTAGTGTTGGGATTGTATTGTTTACAATTAAACTGAATGTCGATAAAAATAAAACTTACCGCACCTGCCACCTACTGTTTGACTCTCAGAGTGGTAGAGAGAGATGAAATTTAAACAGTAAGTTTCTTCTTAGTGATATTGCCAATCTAATTTTTTGCCGACTTAAAAAAAAAGAGGTTATGTATGTAATATTGGAACTGCAATATATTCACATATGATAGTATATTAATTAGGGCTTCCAAACAATGTTAAATAGCCCTTAACCTTCCTCAGAAATTGGGCTATCAAACGCAAAAAGGATTTTTCAAATCCGACAGGTATTTCCATAGCATCCATTATATCCATCAATTCCATTATAATTAGCGCGTTCAAACAAACAAATTCTTCCGCTTTAATAGATTAGTATAGATTATTGTCATACTGATTTTCAAAATAAAATATGTAAATAATGTGGCTGATAATTTTATATCGAGTATTTAAGTATCGATAGCACCAGCCCTAAAAGTCATTTAGGCTCCGCCCATACGCCATTTTTAAGGTTCCGGAAGCTTCAATTTAAATTTGATGTTTCATATCCTCTTCTATATACCTAATCTAAGTACAGAGAGGCACAAAACACTGCATTTTATCGTTTATTTCTGCATAATAATGAGTACCCAACTCTAAAGGCTTTCAATTTTTAAGTCTCTGCTGTTTTTTGTTTTTTACATAGAGATAATAATAATGGTTTTTTATCATGGTTTTTTTATTTTTAATCCCAGAGCATAGAGATAATATCCCACTAAAATGACATTTGACATTTCCTGTTCCTGTGTTGCCTGTTTTATAAGATTCTTTAATAGTGTTACGGTGCAAGGTGCAATCGATACTTACTGAAATCGATACTACTATTAGTGCAATCGATACGGTGCAATCAATTACTACTGATAAAAATTAATTCCAATTAAAATGAAATAAGTATGGGCTTATTTTTATTTTATGAGTTTTTAATACAATTTAAAAATAGTAATAAATATAATATCAAATACATAAAATGGTAATTTTATGTATTTGACATTAAGTATATTTAAAAAATTGTGTATTGAAAACGAATTATTTCGTGAAATATATATCCATATTGCGAATCTTTTATAAAATGCATGCAAGCATATAAATGAATAAGGTTATGATAATGGAGAAAAGAAAAAAACAGTAGGTAATTAAAAAATAATAATAAATAATTATATTTTATTTACTCAGAGTCTAAATAGGGTATTTGACAACATTGAAAATATACTATTGATTGTGGTCATCTTATCAGATAATAGCCTAAAAAAGACATATTTCACTCAATCACACTAAACTATGTAATTTTACGCGATATTTTGCACGAAATAAAACATAATAATTTTTGAAATTTTATCAGGAACGTGAACGCTCTGGGATTGTTTGTGATGTCACTTGATAGCACGTAACTTGGTTGATATAATTGAAGTTTATCAAGTCAACCGAAACTAAACTTTATACTAGAAAGAATAAGATTGATATTAAAATGAGTAGGTATAACAATTTAGAACATTACGATACAGCAGTCGCCTTGCGTAGCGTCTCTGTCGCACGCACCGAGTTCCGAAAACGAGCGAGCGAGAGAAGTGACTTGCATAGCGATTTGTGACGTCACGCGTATCATGTGATCAGAAATGTCGTTTTTGGCGTGATTTTCAAAACTTAAACTTTATCATTGATTTAATTCTTAATACTGTAGATATTGCGAAAAATATCAATGTAGTGTGTTTTAATAAGTAATAAAGAATAATTTAAAACAATTTCCAAAAATTAGTCAAATACCCTATGCTCAATATACGGACTGGCTAGGCTTCGGATTCGGAATTATCACCAACTTCAATTAAGAATCTTCTGTTGCTTGCTCTATTAAGGAACCCGTCAGCCTGCCGGATAGTACATTTCATTTTCTATTTTAATCACAGGTAATACTTATGCAGTTAGGTACTCCATCTCTGCTGGGTCACCAGTCGAAGCCCTTCTTCAAAAAGATTTCGGATTTCGTTAATTTTTAATGTTTCATTATTTTTAGTGACGTGCGTTTACTTGAGCTCCAGATCATCTCAATCGGGTTAAGCTCATATCCTCGGAGATACAACTTCTTCACCGCATCTATGCGATGAAGTAAATGGTTGATTATCAGCCATCGCAAGTAATAATAACCAAAAAAACGTAAAAAAAACAAAAACTCAACAAATAATAATAACAGCAAAATAATACTTAAAAATGCACGTGAGAGTAAGATATATAGGTACATAATAATGTGACCTAATTGTTGTGAACTAATTTTTTCCATAAGTGAAGGCAAAGTGATTGAGAATATAACGTAATTACGTGAATATTTTTTTATATTTTTCGTAACTGATTATTAATTAAGCAACTAGTACATACGACTTATAATCTCGTATATAATTACCCATATTGGATAAATGGATTTTCATCGGAAGAGGAATCAACACTAGTTTTCTTAAGCTGGTATCATTATTTTTAAGTTTGTCATTTTTAATGTTTTTAGCGGTCATTTAGTTAGATTATTATATTAATTGAGTATATTATATACTGTAATTTTAGATATTGTTCAAATTACTTAATTTATAATAATATTTCTTCCTGGATTTTTATTTGGGTCATGAGTCATGAGTCATGAGTCATGACTCATGACCAACGCGACGACGCGGCGCGAGTGTGGCGCTACCATAATCGACCACTGACAATAGACATAGCCTGACGCTGCAGTCTGCAGCAGAGAGTATTTATGTTCTGTGGTCTGCAGTCTGCACGCAAGTGCAACTGAATTTTGGCGCCATACGCTGTATTATTTAACTTTTTAATTAATTGTTTTTGTTATTCAAAACTTTACAATTGGTTTTTATTGTGCGGAAAAATGTCTAGCAGCACGAATCTAGCAGTGATACTGAAGAGAATTTAACTCCACCTGAGATTCTGGAAGTAGCAACGACCAACAATCTTTTGCCAACAAAATCAAGGAAAACTTACGACAAAATATATTACCAAGATTTTATGGTTTAGATTTAAAAATATGAGTTTAGATATAGTAGTGTATGAAACTCTGTATACCTAATTAGGTATTAAAACCTCTATTATGCAACCGTTTCATAAACTACTATTTTTCTCTTTAGCGTTCAATTCGGAGCTACGGAAGATGAAGAGTTTAGTGAACAAATGCGATGCCTTTTGATTTTTTGAAAAAATAACACAAGCGATTTATTTATTAAGACTATTTATTCATTCCTATAAAATAACATACCAAATGTCTCTTTTGTACAACATCATATCAAAAATGTACACCATTATATAAATTTCGTCTCGGGTAAATGTTACCCATTACTAGCGACTCTTTCCTATTTCCTTGCTATTACATTTCATAATATATAGTTTCATATTATTATCGTCCTCTTACTGCCTAATCTCTGATAGGTAAAAAACTCAATATTTCTTTCCGAAGGCCTTGTCGCGTTATTAAGAAATATTTTTACTTTACATTTTGATATTTTACAGACAAAATTGCGCTAAAGTTTATAGTACCTACCCTGAAAAACTGAAAGCTTAAAAAGCGTTAAGCACTTGCCAACGACATTTTATATGCCTATTTCACATCACGTTTTCCAATGGATTTATATCTATATGTTTTCAGAGGAAAAAGATAAAACTCACAAACTGAGCTGTAAAATATATTCATAGAGATTGATTTCTATAAAAGAAGCCGATCGTGTTAGGCCCAATTTATACCGCCGCGGAATGGAATGGAAGCGACTTTTTGCAACGAAATTGTACATAGCATAATGAACTTTATGTCAATTGTATAACATACAAATTAAATAGGAGCCAAAAAAAAGGTCGCGCGTCTTCCGCGGAATCCTCGCGCATTCTCGAGAATTCCCGTAGCGTAGCTACTAGTTTGTATGTTATATAACTGACATAAAGTTCACAATGCTTTGTACAAAAAATTCGCTTCCATTCCATTCAGTGGCGGTAAAAATTGAGCCTTTATAGATAGTCTGTTGAAAACTCAAGAGTCGGCGCGGGATTTGAGGGCGCTGCTGTGCTTTTGTTTAGCGGGCAATACTATTACAATACTATAGCGCGTTAGTTCACTGTTTGGCCACGCCGATTCTCTTTTTGAACAGACTCTAGGAAGACTAATCGTTCCGCACATTGCAACTGTACTTGTTTTGAACAGAACACGTTATCTTTTTCCTCTAGTCCAGAGGTTCCCAAACTTTTTTTTCTCATAGACCACTTTCAAAATTTAGCTAGTTCCGGTGGACCCCCTACAGCTACATTTCCACCACCCTTACGACTTGTGAACCCCCATTTTCTTGTCACACCAACGTAGACCCCCGTCGAGTCTCCCGTGGACCCCTGGGGGACCCCCAGGGCCTGGACCACTTTGGGAACTATTG
Source organism: Melanargia galathea (assembly GCA_920104075.1). Taxonomy (NCBI): domain Eukaryota; kingdom Metazoa; phylum Arthropoda; class Insecta; order Lepidoptera; family Nymphalidae; genus Melanargia; species Melanargia galathea. The sequence goes on along the minus strand of OV049862.1, from coordinate 5,268,308 downwards.
CTCTAGTCCATTGCCCAAACATTCAATCAAGACTCCAGCATGTTTTAACTATGTTTGTTATGTGTACTATGTATGTTTTACAAATCAGTTTATCACCTACTTATTTCTTTAAAATAACACGACAACTTCTCCGAAAATGCTGTACAATATATCTACAATGCCGACACCTATTTATTGTTATAATTCAATAACAAGCGATCAAATATTATAATTATTACAGAATTAAGACACGGGACATGTTCATAACAATATTTTCACACACTTTAGGTAATCGACTTCGGCTAAAAATGCGCTTCTTATACCTACGGTATACCCACAAGAGTTGGGGAAACATTGCCGAGTTGTTGCACGAGTCTGCCGCATCGGGCGCGCCTAAGAAATTAGTATTTTTAGTAAGAAAATACGGCGGCCTTTGCGCCTCTTGTTGGTCCTCCGAACGCGATCACCTATATTGTACATTTCTTGTACGAGTACCGTCTTTTTAATTTTCTTACGAAAATTTGAAAATATTGTCTTCTGTCGAGCACGTCGGTTATTTTAAAAACATTTAAGTATTTTGAATAAATTCATTGTTGAATGAAATTATTCGTATGACAATATTAAAAGTTTGCAATACAATGTTTGAAAAATCGAAGTAGAAAATATAGCGAAAAATATCAGAAATCTAGTCATTGTGATACAAAGTATATAAGTCAATCATGAGTAATGAATGTTTAATGGAGCAGATAACGTCCAAATATTGGTCACAGACGGTGAGATATCCGTCAGTTAATCAGTGAAATAGGAGGCCAAGCAAAGCGTCCAAACGAACAATCAAAATTACGGGATAGACAAAATCAATACACGCCGTTTAAATTCAATAAAATTACATTTATTTCATAAATTCGTGTCGATATTATAACTTACATCCTCTATGTAACAATGACTTTACAACTGATATTACAACAGTGCCTCAAGAATAATTTATTGGTTTGAACTTGTCAATACATATAGCCCCCAGCATCAAATCAACGTCAGTAGGTTTTAATCCATTGTAGAGCTATTTTAAAAGCTTCTTTTGAAAGAACATAAAATGTAGAAAACCTAGAAGTACGCCTAGCATACGTATAGCGTTATCCTTGTCATTTGTATGAAGTGTCGATGGTGTGTGTTTTTCGGTGGTGTGTTTAAGTCAAAAATAGTCTTTTAAAATGGCTCTACTGTAATCAACGCGGAATCCTTATTTTCTAAACTCATACAAGAATATAATATACCTAATAATGCGACGATGCTAATCAAATAACCTTTGACGCTAGAGGTTGTAATAATTGTGCCGTAGAGATAAGAAATTGGCAGATTAACGGAATATCAATGAAAAGACAATTCAAAACCTTACTCAAGGCACGCTATATCCACAGCTATCGGAGCTAATCTAGCTAAGCTAAACGGCTTTGGTTAGCTTAGCTTGCATCGCCACTGTTCGATTTTATCATTTAGATCAACCGCTGAGCTGAATATATTATTATATCGGCTGAGGTCGGATTGAGCGAAGCTTCTGTTACCAATTTTGTGATAAAAACAAAAACTACGCTTGCGGTGGAAGCGATATTATGTAACGAGTTGCAAAACGTGCTAAGCTAAACCAAGTAGTAGTAGCTTAGCTAGTTTAGCTCTAGATGAAATACAGGGGTCGACAAAACAAGGCAGTGATGTAGGTGGGTAGCTAGATATTGTGGCTAATTCTGTTGTACACAATTCTCTAAACTAAACTAAAATGACAGGTCTAAATCTATTCCTATCTCTTTCACAATACTCCTTGCGGAAAAGGATAGCACTATTTTTAAACTTGTCAATTTAGTTTAGGTTTAGAGATGGTGTACAACAGAATTGGCCACATTGTTAGTTTTATGTGTAAAATATCAAACTCGCAAATATTCTTTTGGAGACCAGCCATTTAGTTGGGCAGTATAACTCATACAAATAATGATCAAACTTTCAACATATCTACGACTAAAACTAAACTGTAACGGTTTAAAGGCTCAAAAGGGCAGAACCCAGAGCCGTGAAGCCAGGTTATTAAAAAAAAATATCGGTTTAACTCAAGTGTGTAGAGAAAATCAAACAACAATTTTCAGTTCTAAGTCTAAATTGCGTATTTGCGAAAAACTAATCTTGGATGGTTAAGTTTTTTCTATGGAGGGGAAAATGAAAAATGTTGCCAATTTGATCTCCATAAAAAAAATTACCCACATACTGAAATCATGCAAAACATTGGTGCTTAATTTGTTGTGCATAATCTCTAAACTGAAATAAACTGACAGGTCTAAAATTTAGTTTTTAGTTTAGAGATTGCCACCGAATAAGCACCACTTTTCACATACCACATTGTTCTATACATATTTATATCAGTTATGTATATTGCAATGAATTTGAAAGATATGTGCACGGCATATATGAGAAATCTTACACAACAATAAACAAATATAATATTAAAAAGTATTTTTGTTCATTAACCATTGCCATACTATTTACTGATTTGTACTTTGTTTATAAGCGAGCTATAAAAAACTTGGGAAGTTGGTATAAACACAGAACTCGACCATTTTTAGCACATAGAGCGGAAGTGTCTTAATAAAATAATTGTATTGTAAAAAATGTATGACATAAAAAAATGCAAACATTCTAAGGCCAAACTGAGCGTCTATCGTAGTTGCAAAGTATTTGTAATTAAATCTGAAGAGGGCTTTACAACCCAATGTAGGCTACTGCAACATATGTCTGGGCAATCTTTATGCCCACTCTGAACATAGCGGCAATTCGATTCGCAAAACGCAAAAATGTATCAGCGCCAGCGGGATAAAGCCTACACATAATAGAAGTATCTCGTGAGATATTATTTGTCGTCTTTATTGAAATTGCAATAGATCGAGGTTCCATAGATGGTGATGATTTATAAGGTACATACACAGTATGAACGCAAAACATTATTGTATTATTCTTCGTTTAATATCGTAATTCTGCCTTGTAATGTGTAATTTGTAAGGAAAGATGGAAGTTATTTTATTTTATTTAATATAAATTCGTAGCCAAAAAAAGGGATAAAAGACAATTTCTAAAATGAAGACTTTTTAAATGAACTCTTACTAAAAACAATCTGTTTTTGTTCCCGTCTCTATAACGGTGCTGCCACACCGCAGTTAAAAAAATGTTATAAAATTTTATCTACTCTCATATCTTAAAATCCCGAATATGAAATCAAAATGTGTCATATATTGGACTACTTTATTCACATACATCTATAATATTTAAAAAAAAAATTAAAAAAATTCATTATAACACTACTTTGTTAGGAAATTATTGCAAAGTAATGTTATAAAATAATTTTTTCTACATTATAGTACAGGCGAACTGGGTTCTGGTATTTTTGAGCCATGGCGGGAAATTCGTGCGACCTCCTTACAGTAGATGTGTGTAACTGTACAAACGCGTTAAACATTGTGAATTGTGTTAAATTGCAGAAGAGTAACTACTAAAAATTAAGTTTACTTAAAATTAAGTAACTACTAAAAATAACTACTAAAAATTAATAACTATTAAAAATTAAATTTTTGATAAGCTTGAGCTATTTTCCGATCCACTAATTTCTATAGGACATTAGGACTCCTCTACTACTATTAATTTCTCTATGGTAACCCAGGCTGTATGGTCAACGATCTTGGCCTGTCCCGAAAGGGACAAACCGAAAAAGAAGAAGAATCTCTATGGTAACAACTGAATTTTGGCGCCATACGCTAGTTATAATATTTAAATTTTTTATTTGTTACTCAAAACTTTACAAGACATGGTTTTTATTGTGCGGAAAAATGTCTAGCAGTGATACTGAAGAGAATTTAACTCCACCTGACCACCGACCAACAATCTTTTGCCAGCAAAATCAAAGAAAACTCACGACAAATATTACCAAGATTTTATGGTTTGGATTTTAAGATATGAGTTTAGATAAAGTAGTGTATGAAACTCTACATAATTAGTTATTAAAACACTCGTGTAATACTATTAAAAAACTCGCCTGCGGCTCGTTTTTTAAACTAACACTCGTGTTTTAATAACCTCTATTATGCAACCGTTTCATAAACTACTATTAGTAAACATATGTTAGTTAACATTTTGTCACAAATGTTTTCATGTTTCTGCAACAAAGTATAACAAATTATAGCAAGGAATGTAGGTCCAAACTGATATAAAATGTTACGCAACAATGTTACAACGTGTTTCATAAGTGTGGGAGCATTGAAAACATCTAAGAAATCATCACAAAATCTAACAAATGTTTGTAAATGTTATAATGTTAGCTTAATGTTTTTAAACATTTCATAACACTAGTGTAGCAACACCATAAGATGAAATGATTTTATAAAAATACCTTTACGCATACCGATAGACGCACAGCCCAAACATTGGCGCTAATTCGGTTGTACACCATCTCTAAACTAAACTAAATTGACAGGTCAAAAAATAGTGCTATCTTTTACAAAATGTTCCCGCAGGAAATGGATTGTTTTAGAGTCAATAGAGACCTATCAATACAGTATTAGCTTACAGATTTTGTACAGCCTGATACAACCTTTGTACAACAATGCAAGATTATGGATTAAAATTTAATTAGTAACTATACCCTTGTATCTAATGATGAGTTTAATGGCTTTTCTCTCACACTAAAATATGGCTACCATTCGGTTACAAAATATAAGCACCGGGACAAAATCGAGTTCCGTACCGCTTTGAAACGTTTACCCATTGTCCGTACCGATTGAGGCATCAAAATGTATGAAATATTTAGCAGTTATCATTACCGGTACCGCTATCGTTCCCGACGCCGTTATCGTTTCCGATACCGTTATCATTCCCGAATTACCGTTATCATTCCGGATACCGTTATCGGTCCCGATACCGTTATCGTTACCTAATCCGTATTGTTAGTAAATAATTCATTCATTTGACGGCCACAATATTGGATAAGATTACATGGGAAACATAAAGGAGTTAGCTAAATATACCAAACACAAATATAATAATTATTGCGTTAAAAATAACTATTCCACAATATACCTTACCGCTAATATTAAATTACAAATATAAAAAAAAAAACATTCGCAAATCAATTATATAACAATGAATTCTCGAATAATGTTAATAACGTAATTTAATTTACACATAAGATACAAAGAGAAGATTAGGAAAAAATATCAATTCAATTTTATTGCATACATTAACTTTTTTTTTACTACATCAAAATTAACAATTAAATTCCTAACAAGAATGGACGATTTTCGGTGCTGATTTCATAATGGCATGCAGAATAGGCAGTTAATTTTTTAAAAAGCCTTTAGTGTATGTTTTCAGAGCCTATACGTTTTGAAGTGTAACACTTAAAAAATATAGGCTTATTAGGTTTGACTGGCTATTCTAAATGCACGCATTACGTGTAATGTTGCAATTCACAGGAAATACAATCATTTAAATATTGTGTACTAGTTATCCGTAAGTTACAATATTATACATTTTTTTTTAATGAACAACAGAAAACTTAAAAACTAGAGAAATCAACGTATATATTACTATAACATCCTACTGCTATGTGTTAATGCTTACAAAATAAATGCTCTACCGTGGTCTATGGGTATAATGGATAGTCCACACGAAACCACACAAAACGAACAAACTACATTTACACTTTTGCGCTTTCTGTTCATTCTACTGCAACATTTTTTAATTAATTAATTTATGCAAGCTCATCGAAAGACCTCCTTATATTGTCTTTGCATTTCAATATTTTAGTGGATATGTTTAAATTTTAATTTAAGCAAGGCCGTAGCCTAACCTTGGAAGGTTTATTACCTTAGGTAGGTAGGACGAAAACCGTTCGTAAGTATAAAACATCAATTAGTATTTCATTTTTTTTTTATTGTTTTACACACTAAAACCTTCCAATATTTTTTATTATTAGTATTATAAAAATATACCCGACTTTCTCAATTACATTTACCGAGAGATTGGTATCGGGTAGTTTGTATTATCAACATGGTTTATCCAATGTTTATTATACAATGAGAAAAAAAGTTCTAAGAAGATTATACAGTTAAAATAATTATATTATTTACATACGATTTAAAGCTGAAATAATGTTAATTTACACGCACAAGTATAAATGCAATTGTTTAATGAACTTTAGAAAGTAAAATAACGCGTAAGTGATTTAATACGATTGTACGATATGAATGGGACGGCTGGTTCGTCAGTGCAATAACGACGATTATTATTGGCCAATCATGAATATCACGCGATCGCGGACCAATGGGAGACGAGCACCTGCAGGACGACGACCGCTTGACATTCAATATGGCATGACCAAGAACGTTAAAACTTTATTCTATAGACACTGGAGATAGCGCCTAAAACATTGTAGTGAAGACAAGGTCATTCACCTTGGTGATATTTATCTATACCTCACCCACTTTATTTAAGTAGGGTGAGAACGAGTCAAACAGAGACCTGTTCAAGATCAAATTTCTTTGCTTCGACGTTTTGTTTGCATTTCATTCTCCAGTGTTTATTTTTTAACCTTCTTGGACATGACTTATGATCGCAGATAAATTATGTCAGAGCATCATTAACGTAAGGACAAGGTTACAATACTAGCGATAGTGTATAATACCTAACAATAAAATTATGTATAAGGTTATATACATACACCGATAGTCACTAAATAACAAACGTGTAAAATACGAAAGCGCGGCGTCCAAATTATAACCAAAGTCAAGTTTCACACTCTCGAGGTTTTAAGTTAATAAAAATCTTATTTACACACACGCATTACCAAAACAATAATATAAAACAGGTGATGAAAAAGAAAAACAATAAACGAAATCTTTGCTAAGCAATCAAGAACAAAAAATAAATAGGATGTTCCTGGGTTGACAAAAAAATTATCTTTTTGATTATATAAAGTTTTGACTACAATACTATACATACATACAGAAAATATACAAAGTAAAATACAATGGCATCGGTGCTAAACAAGGCTGTACACAAATCAGTCTAAACCAAATTGACAGGTCCAAATAAGTAATGACTAAAATATGTTTAATAAAAAATTTGTAAAATTTTATATTTCCAGCTTTTATCAGTTAGTCATTACAGTATGTTCGGTATATCTCTATCATATACGTATTTTTCAAATTTTTAAGAGCAAGCTACACCGCGTACTAAACTAACTTACCTCAGCGCACGTAGCTTGAGCGTCTTTACATACAGAGCTAAGCTAAGGTAAGCTAAGCGAGCTAGCTAGATGGTGAGTTAGATCTACCCAACCATTCCAGCTAAGCCAAGTGAACTTTGTCGCCCCTCTGCCTCCTTTCCCCGCGGTGCGCGTCGGCCTGTAGCCACTACATAGCTAGCTAAGATATGTGAGCTAAGCTGACTTAGTTTAGCTCGCGGTGCGGCTTGCAATTTACGCTAAGTATCATATTTGAGAACAAGTACTTCGCCCAAAAATTATCTGCCTCTGTACTTCAGTGAAAGTTACCAACCAAAAATGTGCGTTTACTTAGTAAGTATAAAAGTTCAGTAAAATTTCGAGTTGCTTATCCAACTAATACTGAAAGCATAAAGCACCATTTTTTGTTTCACCTAATATTATTGAAAATTTATTCGTAGAATTTTGAATTTCGCTTTTCCTCCAACTACTTTTCAATGTAGCCTAACTTAATGCACTTCTCGGGGAAAACAATAAGTACCTATTCTACTATTTAATGTAGAATGACAGTGTCACATTCACGAGTTTTGAGAAGACCAACTATTAGTTCAATAGAATAAGCGTTATTAGACAATTTCTATTTTATAGGATTTTCACATTGAGCAAAAACGCTAATAGTGAGTGAGTTATAGTGTTGCCAAACCGCAGTTAAAAAATGTTAGAAAATGTTATTCAACATTTGTTAGTTAACATTTTGTCACAAATGTCAGCAAAAGTTTTCAAATGTTTACATGTTATGCAACATTAAACATTATTAAACAAATTGCAACAAAGTATAACAAATTATACCAAGGAATGTAGGTCCAAACTGATACAAAATGTTAGGCAACAATGTTACAAAGTTTTTATCAGTGTGGGAGCGTTGAAAACATCTAACAAATCATAACAAAAACTAACAAACGTTACGAAATGTTCGATAATATATTATTTAAAACATTTTTAACACCAGTGTAGCAGCACCATTAAAATAATTACATTTTTAAGTTTGAATTGTTATGGAAATTTGTTTTATTTGATTTTTTCGTATTCAATTGTTGGATTAGGACAATTTATTTATTGCAATAAGTTATTTTTATTCTTGAAAGGATGATTCAAAATAATTTTTAAATCGAATTTTACTTATTTTGTGTGTAGCAATCACAGAAATCGCAATCGGTATAGAAGTGAAAAAGCAGCGCGTGTTTGTTTGTTCTTGCGCATATGAAAAACAGCGAGGCATTGGTGCGCGTTTTATAAATACAGACGTATTTGCATGGCGTTACAGTTTAATTTACGTTGCTAGAGATATTTTTAAGCGTAATCATTTCTGTATACGTGAGTACTGTAAATTTCTATTACCTCACATAGAATTGTGATGGCAATAATAATAATATAATATATCAATTCTCGTCACGGCAATGCAAAAATATGCAAAGCTTCATATTTAGTGGATACTCTATTAAATATTTATGTAAAATGGCATCAATCTCTACAAAACTAGGTAATACTGAGACGATTCAAATGGTATTTAAAATATCTTGTGCTGCGAAATACTGACTTTCATAAAAAATGTGAATGGAAAAACTTGAATTAAATATATGTACAAATATATAAAAATATCATCATTTAATCATTAAAAGCTTGGTTGATCAAATCCGTCATTTTAATTATTTTCTTAAATATACGTGTACTTAAAATCATACTACATTTATATAACCAATATTAATAAAACCGGGCACAGACATAAGCAACACAATTCGAATAAAGCATTTCATATTATTTAGTCATTTAGAAAAAAAATATATATGACACAGACCCGATTGACCCTTTATTGTCTCTAAAGCGTTTAAAAATTAAGTTTATTTACGACAATTTAATATTATAGTTTCTCGCAAACGAAAGGTGTGTACACACTGTACAGTATGCATACATTATGATAATGTAAAACTGATCACATCAACGCTTATGTGCACAGACCTCAATCTAAAGCTAATGTTACACTGTAGGCATTCAATTCCACAACAAATAAAAATATGGCATTTCACTGAAAAATGATATAATATATTGATAAGTCATTTTGATTTACTAGTCATCATAGTATGTCACGTGTAAATATTCTGTGCTTTGTTACATAATATAATATGCTCAACATTATGTCAAACCAATGATAAAATATATATTAATTCCCTTTCGCATTACTATATTCTTAAAGTCTCTCTTTTTATTTATGATAATGTTAATTATTAATGCGCAACTCAAACACTGTTCATACAAATGAAAAAACCGCATCGTTTATTTCCCTATATTGCCTACTGTATACTTTAACTTGTGAAATATCTAAGATAAAAGTCCTATTTAATCTGTATACTTAATTAATATCTCTCAATTAATATATCATTTACTTTGTCATAAATAAATTAAAATTTATAAATCAAATATAAAAATCGTAAGTAACGATCATATCAAATAAAAATTAAAATACCTTGTGAAATATCTAAAATTTAAAAGTACTATTTAATTTGTATAATTTAAATTTCTCATAAACCGTTTACTTTGTCGTGAATAAATTATTCATTTATAAACTAAACATAAAACTCGTATGTAATCATATCAAATAAAATACTAAAATCTACATTCTACATATTTTACACATGTTTAGCTGTCAGTTTAGTATTTGTCCCATAGCTTTTGAACCTTACATATATATTTTTACAAGTATGTAATTAATACATACTTGTAACAATGTATATTTATAGATATAATTATAGATTACTATGTAACACTGGCTTTAGATCGTTGCGGATCCTATACAGTCTAAAGTGCTAAAATTCAGCCGCCATGACCCCTAACGCTTATTTAATACAATACTTTATGTACATCATAAGTTGACCGAATATTCACCATGGGATGAACTAAGTCTCTTCCCAAACAGGTGACAATTCCGACCGAAATATCGACCTAATAATTTGACCAGAATTCGCTACAAATTCCGATCGATCTTACTGCAGTGGAACACTTGTTGCACCAAATGATATTCTTAGTGCTTTAGAATACTTTTCGTCCCTGACACTGCACGGTTTTTTTTTTCTGTATAAAATTTTAGGCTGAGTAATCTCCTAATGTGACATGGCGAAAATTTCTACAGAAATTTTGCACCTGTGTGGGAGTGGCATAAGAGCTTACCGTAATATTATGTATTACGTACCTGCTTACGAATACGTGATAAAAATACTATAATATAATATTATATATGTACACTATTATATATGTACGGCTGCGTAAAACTTACGTGTAAATAACAGCCGAATCGCAAAAATTCGTGATTACATCGAGTCTATAGAGTTTTTAGTTTTTTTTTTTTTAGAATAAAGCAAACCGAGTCGAATGATTCCCATGTAAGCAGCCGAGGTACTTTTCAAGTATTATGGCCTTGTTGGGAGCAGATTTAAGGGGCCTTAGTTTTGACGAAATTGGGGGGGAATACTGTCCTTGGTGCCTACTATGGTTCATATTCGTTCGGTCGTTTGTATAAGCCGAATAAGTTGCAAAGTATGCTTACTTGTATTGGACATTTAACAAAATACGACCATCTGAAACAAGTCGGATAAAAAAACACGACTTTTTTGGAATGTCACTATTTGTTAAGTGTGCAATACAAACAAGCGTACTTTTAATCTAATTCGGTCCATACGAACTAACGGACGAACGTGAATAGTAAGCACCCTTATTTCGAGCTGAAAATATATTTTTAATGGGAGAAAAGAAATAGAATTATGCTTACGTAAAACGCGAGTTGCCCCTCCTAATCTGAAACCGGCGATCACTGCGATACCCTAACTTACTTATATTTGTTCCCAAGCACGATATAAAAAATGTTGAAATCAATTTCGCTTATCGTTATCGTTTAAGAGACATCGAATCGTTAATGTTTTTACTATAATAGGGTTAATTGAGAAAATAGTCGGACAGTTAAACGCACATCGAAAAGCATAAAATATTATGTAAGTTACTGGGAACGGGAGGTTTGGGATACAGTACGGGAGCTATGGCTTTGACTCAAAAAAAAAAAATATTATAGTCAAAATTCTAGTAAGTGATAGGATGAATTATTCTCAATTAAAAAATATAATATTTCACCATTTCTTAAGTCAACCTGTTCAAAAGTTATAACCGCACTTAAGAGTACTGTTGCATCCTATAAATTCTGCCCAAAAGCCATAGTGTCACGCCTATGACGGGAAGTCGGATTAAAAAAAAAAAAAGAAGATCGCATACATCTACACAGACCACTTACGCACTAGAAAATACCTAAAATGTAAAATAGGTACAAATAACGTCCTTACTATCCAGAAGGCAAAATTGGCACTTAAGACGAAGTTCGCCCCTTTTTTGATGAGCGTCTCGAGGAGCGTCAGCGGGCGCGGCGCGGCGGGCGCCACCTCGAGCCCCACGCGGCTCTCGCGCAGCGCGTACTCGCGGATCACGTGCTCGCGGACCACGTGCTCGCGGATCACGTGCTCGCGTACCACGTGCTCGCTGACGGGCACGCTCGCGTAGCGCGCGCGGCGCACGTACCGCACTCGCTCGAAGTGCGCGCGGGCCCGGCTCGGGGGCCGCGGCTATGTGGGCGGGGAGCTGTTGTTGTGTTGCGTGGGGTTGTAGGGGTGGTTGGAGTTGCGCAACACTGTGTACACACTGTCCACCTTGCTCAGTTTCTCGAAAAACGGTATCAAGTCCAACAGTTCTGAATCTGTCATGTCGTCGAACCATGACGCGACAGGTACCTGGAATGTTACGTCAATCGTTTGAATACGATGTGCGAAAATATGAGCAAACAAAAAAAATATATTTTGATACTAACGAATTTTGCCAATGAAATGTCTGGAAATTAAAGGAAGCGAAGGAAGGATCATCTGAGAATAAAATTTAGAAGAAGGGAATGAATGAACTGTCTGAGAATACTGGCTTGAAAACGAAAGGATGATCTAGGAAAGAAATTGTCTGAGAATGAAATTAGTTGCGAAGCGAATATTCACTCGCTGGGAATAAATTGGTTCGCGGAGGCTGTTGAAGTCCGTCACGTAGTTGCCGCGGTGCAACAAGCACTGTGGCGAACTGGCACAAGTGTAACATAGGGCAGTGGCAACTCACAGCATTATCCGGGTGGAATATGTAGGAGGCGGGCGAGTTGTCGACGATGACGACGCGGCGCAGGTTGCGGCCGAGGCTGTTGAGGTCCTTCACGTAGTTGCCGCGGTGCAACACGCACTGTCGCGAACTGGCACAAGTGTAACATAGGACAGTGGCAACTCACAGCATTATCCGGATGGAATATGTAGGAGGCGGGCGAGTTGTCGACTATGACGACGCGGCGCAGGTCGCGGCCGAGGCTGTTGAGGTCCTTCACGTAGTTACCACGGTGCAATACGCACTGTCGCGAACTGGCACAAATGTAACATAGGGCAGTGGCAACTCACAGCATTATCCGGATGGAATATGTAGGAGGCGGGCGAGTTGTCGACTATGACGACGCGGCGCAGGTCGCGGCCGAGGCTGTTGAGGTCCTTCACGTAGTTACCACGGTGCAATACGCACTGTCGCGAACTGGCACAAATGTAACATAGGGCAGTGGCAACTCACAGCATTATCCGGATGGAATATGTAGGAGGCGGGCGAGTTGTCGACGATGACAACGCGGCGCAGGTCGCGGCCGAGGCTGTTGAGGTCCTTCACGTAGTTACCACGGTGCAACACGCACTGTCGCGAACTGGTACAAATGTAACATAGGGCAGTGGCAACTCACAGCATTATCCGGATGGAATATGTAGGAGGCGGGCGAGTTGTCGACTATGACGACGCGGCGCAGGTCGCGGCCGAGGCTGTTGAGGTCCTTCACGTAGTTACCACGGTGCAATACGCACTGTCGCGAACTGGCACAAATGTAACATAGGGCAGTGGCAACTCACAGCATTATCCGGATGGAATATGTAGGAGGCGGGCGAGTTGTCGACGATGACAACGCGGCGCAGGTCGCGGCCGAGGCTGTTGAGGTCCTTCACGTAGTTACCACGGTGCAACACGCACTGTCGCGAACTGGTACAAATGTAACATAGGGCAGTGGCAACTCACAGCATTATCCGGATGGAATATGTAGGAGGCGGGCGAGTTGTCGACTATGACGACGCGGCGCAGGTCGCGGCCGAGGCTGTTGAGGTCCTTCACGTAGTTACCACGGTGCAATACGCACTGTCGCGAACTGGCACAAATGTAACATAGGGCAGTGGCAACTCACAGCATTATCCGGATGGAATATGTAGGAGGCGGGCGAGTTGTCGACTATGACGACGCGGCGCAGGTCGCGGCCGAGGCTGTTGAGGTCCTTCACGTAGTTACCACGGTGCAATACGCACTGTCGCGAACTGGCACAAATGTAACATAGGGCAGTGGCAACTCACAGCATTATCCGGATGGAATATGTAGGAGGCGGGCGAGTTGTCGACTATGACGACGCGGCGCAGGTCGCGGCCGAGGCTGTTGAGGTCCTTCACGTAGTTACCACGGTGCAATACGCACTGTCGCGAACTGGCACAAATGTAACATAGGGCAGTGGCAACTCACAGCATTATCCGGATGGAATATGTAGGAGGCGGGCGAGTTGTCGACTATGACGACGCGGCGCAGGTCGCGGACGAGGCTGTTGAGGTCCTTCACGTAGTTGCCGCGGTGAAATACGCACTGTCGCGAACTGGCACAAATGTAACATAGGGCAGTGGCAACTCACAGCATTATCCGGATGGAATATGTAGGAGGCGGGCGAGTTGTCGACTATGACGACGCGGCGCAGGTCGCGGCCGAGGCTGTTGAGGTCCTTCACGTAGTTACCACGGTGCAATACGCACTGTCGCGAACTGGCACAAATGTAACATAGGGCAGTGGCAACTCACAGCATTATCCGGATGGAATATGTAGGAGGCGGGCGAGTTGTCGACTATGACGACGCGGCGCAGGTCGCGGCCGAGGCTGTTGAGGTCCTTCACGTAGTTGCCGCGGTGAAATACGCAGCTGTCGCGGAATAACCGCGCACGGAATACGCCCCATCTGGAAAGTTAAGATAAGATTTCTTTACACTTTACGCGGCAACATCGTGTCACACTCCAAAGTGACACGGCATAGAATTTAATTCTATACCGTCACTTTTAAGTGTAACAATTCACAATAGTTGATATGCCCACTTATGTGTGAACAAATTATTTCATCATGAAAGGACTTTTATGGACACATAAAAATTAATGAAAATGAATAATCGCGCAAGGTATACGCCTCGTCTAATAAGTTATAGACTTTCTGCATTCTTACGCTAATTGACTCTAATTAATCGTACCTATTCTCCACGGCATGCATTTAGCACAGTTTCAATTCAAACTGGAGATTACTTTGCTGACAGTATATGAGAGATTTCAGTTATGAGAGAATGATGAGTGAATGATCTCAGTGTATGAGAGAATTCAATTATTTTATAAAAATATACTATATCCTATTATTTAAAACAAGTATAAATAATAATTTAAAAAACCCCCGACATTCGCCATTTTGCGGTGGCGGCTACCTTGGATTTGCATAATGCTATTCTACTAGTCAAGCCCTTTCATTTGATACCCATATCAAGGGAGTTGCGAAAAAATATGTCATCCGCCTACCATCTTGGACCGATTTTCATCAAACATAGCTAACAACACTCTCGACTAATTCATCTTTCAAACAAAAAAAACCGCACTCAAATCGGTCCACACGTTTGAGCGCCACAGGGGAACAGACACACACACACACACGCGCACACACAGACACGTCAAACTTATAACACCCCGTCGTTTTTGCGTCGGGGGTTAAAAAAGTTTTCTACGAGCTGAGAATAGTGATTCGTAAGATTTCGCGAACAGTCAGCACAGAACAACACGAATACATTTCTTAAAATTCTTTTAGAGCTTGAATTAAAAAAATCAGCCAAGTGCGAGTTGGGCCTCGCTCTTTCAGGGTTCCGTACATAATTATGAACAATATAATATTTTGGGTCTAAGAAATATTTAATTTCCGAGCTAGACATCGCAACAAACCGTGAAAGAAAAACCCAAAAAAATGTTCGTTTATTTTGGTCACAGCTTATAAACTATTTAATAAATCGTTGTTTTCAGTATTTGTTGTTTAAATAGAGCATATAGTACATAATATACTGAAATATCATATTCCCAACTAGTTTAGTTTTTGAGATAGCCCCCGTCACAAAAATGGTCTAAAACTGACAACTTTGATGGCCTCCCATTCCCTTATTTTTTGAGATAAAAATTAAAAAAATATATATTTGTACTCTACTTAATGAGCTCTAAACAATGATACCCCACAAGCTAGGGTAAAGAAAAAAATTTTTTTTTCCGGCTCCTTTTTCATGTATGGGAGCCCCCCTGAAAAATAATTTAATTCAATTTCTAATTCAATATTTGATTTTGGGTTAACGTTTTACACTAAATACCAAAATTTCAGGTTTGTAACTCATTTCGTCTGCGAGCTAGAGACCTGTGACCGGCGGACAGACGGACAGACAGACAGACAGACAGACAGACAGACAGACAGACAGACAGCCGAGTGACATTAATAGGGCTCCGTTTTTTACCCTTCGGGTACGGAACCCTAAAAATGATATCCAAACGCGCTGTACCATATTATATTATAGCGACTATAAGCAATCTTCAATTATCGGCAGCCAAAACCATTCCATTATCACGCGCGGTCCCCCAATTCAAACAATTAGGCGTTCAACGCACCACATCCATACTGAGCATCTGCGGCTTTTAAATCGCCTCTTTGCTTCCAATACGTATTATATTTATTGGTCCATTCGTTCCCACAACCCTTCAACAAGAGGCCCGCACACTTGGCGACAAGTGCGTAGAACAAAACCCACTTGACGCCTTTGCATCGCCCTTTTAGTCTCAAGATTTATTTGTTGTTCATTTACTGCATGTTAATTTTAAACTCAATTTAACTTTTGCGTTTTGAATATTTGAAATGACGAGTGGATTTAACAGATTCCTAATCACTACGAATGACGTCTAGACGCCTAGGTGACGTCTTACGCTAGAATCCTAACGAAGGATCCCTTAGCGTAAGACGTCACCTATATCTATCTTCGGGTATCTTTTAGATGAAAACTTTAGAAGATGAAATAATAAAAAAAAAAACTGGTGGAAACGGTCATCAGTTACCTAAACATCTAGGACGCGCATTCAAAAGGACGCACGTATAGTTCTTTCAACTCATCTTGGTTCGCGGCGCTATGTGTCCGTGCTCTTGTAAATATGCAGTTTAGAGTTGTGTGGCAGCGACGCGGAGGTCGTCGTCTGTGAGCTTTAGGCCTCTTGTTAACACGCCGTGGAAACTCACATTTTGTATGGCTAACGTGAGTCCATACAAAACGTGACTTTCCACGGCGTGTTAACAAGAGGCCTTACGCACACATAGGGCCGCGCGCCAAGATGAGGTTATTTTTTATTTTTTTACAAACAAAATATACTTAAACTATTTACAACTTTTTCTTGGCACCCATAAGACTTGACGACTTATCGGAGTGCTGCACATTCCTCTATATCTTGAACAAGTTACAAAAAGGTTAGTAAGGTAATGACACAAAATTAAATGGATCCAAAACATAAAAGTGGTTGTTGTTATTGTTAAACTGAGGGTACTTTTCAAAACTTATAATAATATAGTCCAGTTGAAGTATCTCTATAACCTGTCCAGTAGATCGGCGACGGGGTCCGCGTACTTGGCGAGCGAGGCGGTGAACAGCACGCACTCGTACAGCTCGCCGCAGCGCCGCAGGAACTCGTCCACGTGCGGCCGCTTCAGCACGTACACCTGGTGCACCGCGCCGTCGATCTCCACCGGCACCACGAAGTCTGCGTACCTTAACATCTACGTCGCAAGGACGCACGTACCTGTCCAGTAGATCGGCGACGGGGTCCGCGTACTTGGCGAGCGAGGCGGTGAACAGCACGCACTCGTACAGCTCGCCGCAGCGCCGCAGGAACTCGTCCACGTGCGGCCGCTTCAGCACGTACACCTGGTGCACCGCGCCGTCGATCTCCACCGGCACCACGAAGTCTGCGTACCTTAACATCTACGTCGCAAGGACGCACGTACCTGTCCAGTAGATCGGCGACGGGGTCCGCGTACTTGGCGAGCGAGGCGGTGAACAGCACGCACTCGTACAGCTCGCCGCAGCGCCGCAGGAACTCGTCCACGTGCGGCCGCTTCAGCACGTACACCTGGTGCACCGCGCCGTCGATCTCCACCGGCACCACGAAGTCTGCGTACCTTAACATCTACGTCGCAAGGACGCACGTACCTGTCCAGTAGATCGGCGACGGGGTCCGCGTACTTGGCGAGCGAGGCGGTGAACAGCACGCACTCGTACAGCTCGCCGCAGCGCCGCAGGAACTCGTCCACGTGCGGCCGCTTCAGCACGTACACCTGGTGCACCGCGCCGTCGATCTCCACCGGCACCACGAAGTCTGCGTACCTTAACATCTACGTCGCAAGGACGCACGTACCTGTCCAGTAGATCGGCGACGGGGTCCGCGTACTTGGCGAGCGAGGCGGTGAACAGCACGCACTCGTACAGCTCGCCGCAGCGCCGCAGGAACTCGTCCACGTGCGGCCGCTTCAGCACGTACACCTGGTGCACCGCGCCGTCGATCTCCACCGGCACCACGAAGTCTGCGTACCTTAACATCTACGTCGCAAGGACGCACGTACCTGTCCAGTAGATCGGCGACGGGGTCCGCGTACTTGGCGAGCGAGGCGGTGAACAGCACGCACTCGTACAGCTCGCCGCAGCGCCGCAGGAACTCGTCCACGTGCGGCCGCTTCAGCACGTACACCTGGTGCACCGCGCCGTCGATCTCCACCGGCACCACGAAGTCTGCGTACCTTAACATCTACGTCGCAAGGACGCACGTACCTGTCCAGTAGATCGGCGACGGGGTCCGCGTACTTGGCGAGCGAGGCGGTGAACAGCACGCACTCGTACAGCTCGCCGCAGCGCCGCAGGAACTCGTCCACGTGCGGCCGCTTCAGCACGTACACCTGGTGCACCGCGCCGTCGATCTCCACCGGCACCACGAAGTCTGCGTACCTTAACATCTACGTCGCAAGGACGCACGTACCTGTCCAGTAGATCGGCGACGGGGTCCGCGTACTTGGCGAGCGAGGCGGTGAACAGCACGCACTCGTACAGCTCGCCGCAGCGCCGCAGGAACTCGTCCACGTGCGGCCGCTTCAGCACGTACACCTGGTGCACCGCGCCGTCGATCTCCACCGGCACCACGAAGTCTGCGTACCTTAACATCTACGTCGCAAGGACGCACGTACCTGTCCAGTAGATCGGCGACGGGGTCCGCGTACTTGGCGAGCGAGGCGGTGAACAGCACGCACTCGTACAGCTCGCCGCAGCGCCGCAGGAACTCGTCCACGTGCGGCCGCTTCAGCACGTACACCTGGTGCACCGCGCCGTCGATCTCCACCGGCACCACGAAGTCTGCGTACCTTAACATCTACGTCGCAAGGACGCAACCTGTCCAGTAGATCGGCGACGGGGTCCGCGTACTTGGCGAGCGAGGCGGTGAACAGCACGCACTCGTACAGCTCGCCGCAGCGCCGCAGGAACTCGTCCACGTGCGGCCGCTTCAGCACGTACACCTGGTGCACCGCGCCGTCGATCTCCACCGGCACCACGAAGTCTGCGTACCTTAACATCTACGTCGCAAGGACGCACGTACCTGTCCAGTAGATCGGCGACGGGGTCCGCGTACTTGGCGAGCGAGGCGGTGAACAGCACGCACTCGTACAGCTCGCCGCAGCGCCGCAGGAACTCGTCCACGTGCGGCCGCTTCAGCACGTACACCTGGTGCACCGCGCCGTCGATCTCCACCGGCACCACGAAGTCTGCGTACCTTAACATCTACGTCGCAAGGACGCACGTACCTGTCCAGTAGATCGGCGACGGGGTCCGCGTACTTGGCGAGCGAGGCGGTGAACAGCACGCACTCGTACAGCTCGCCGCAGCGCCGCAGGAACTCGTCCACGTGCGGCCGCTTCAGCACGTACACCTGGTGCACCGCGCCGTCGATCTCCACCGGCACCACGAAGTCTGCGTACCTTAACATCTACGTCGCAAGGACGCACGTACCTGTCCAGTAGATCGGCGACGGGGTCCGCGTACTTGGCGAGCGAGGCGGTGAACAGCACGCACTCGTACAGCTCGCCGCAGCGCCGCAGGAACTCGTCCACGTGCGGCCGCTTCAGCACGTACACCTGGTGCACCGCGCCGTCGATCTCCACCGGCACCACGAAGTCTGCGTACCTTAACATCTACGTCGCAAGGACGCACGTACCTGTCCAGTAGATCGGCGACGGGGTCCGCGTACTTGGCGAGCGAGGCGGTGAACAGCACGCACTCGTACAGCTCGCCGCAGCGCCGCAGGAACTCGTCCACGTGCGGCCGCTTCAGCACGTACACCTGGTGCACCGCGCCGTCGATCTCCACCGGCACCACGAAGTCTGCGTACCTTAACATCTACGTCGCAAGGACGCACGTACCTGTCCAGTAGATCGGCGACGGGGTCCGCGTACTTGGCGAGCGAGGCGGTGAACAGCACGCACTCGTACAGCTCGCCGCAGCGCCGCAGGAACTCGTCCACGTGCGGCCGCTTCAGCACGTACACCTGGTGCACCGCGCCGTCGATCTCCACCGGCACCACGAAGTCTGCGTACCTTAACATCTACGTCGCAAGGACGCAACCTGTCCAGTAGATCGGCGACGGGGTCCGCGTACTTGGCGAGCGAGGCGGTGAACAGCACGCACTCGTACAGCTCGCCGCAGCGCCGCAGGAACTCGTCCACGTGCGGCCGCTTCAGCACGTACACCTGGTGCACCGCGCCGTCGATCTCCACCGGCACCACGAAGTCTGCGTACCTTAACATCTACGTCGCAAGGACGCACGTACCTGTCCAGTAGATCGGCGACGGGGTCCGCGTACTTGGCGAGCGAGGCGGTGAACAGCACGCACTCGTACAGCTCACCGCAGCGCCGCAGGAACTCGTCCACGTGCGGCCGCTTCAGCACGTACACCTGGTGCACCGCGCCGTCGATCTCCACCGGCACCACGAAGTCTGCGTACCTTAACATCTACGTCGCAAGGACGCACGTACCTGTCCAGTAGATCGGCGACGGGGTCCGCGTACTTGGCGAGCGAGGCGGTGAACAGCACGCACTCGTACAGCTCGCCGCAGCGCCGCAGGAACTCGTCCACGTGCGGCCGCTTCAGCACGTACACCTGGTGCACCGCGCCGTCGATCTCCACCGGCACCACGAAGTCTGCGTACCTTAACATCTACGTCGCAAGGACGCAACCTGTCCAGTAGATCGGCGACGGGGTCCGCGTACTTGGCGAGCGAGGCGGTGAACAGCACGCACTCGTACAGCTCGCCGCAGCGCCGCAGGAACTCGTCCACGTGCGGCCGCTTCAGCACGTACACCTGGTGCACCGCGCCGTCGATCTCCACCGGCACCACGAAGTCTGCGTACCTTAACATCTACGTCGCAAGGACGCACGTACCTGTCCAGTAGATCGGCGACGGGGTCCGCGTACTTGGCGAGCGAGGCGGTGAACAGCACGCACTCGTACAGCTCGCCGCAGCGCCGCAGGAACTCGTCCACGTGCGGCCGCTTCAGCACGTACACCTGGTGCACCGCGCCGTCGATCTCCACCGGCACCACGAAGTCTGCGTTGTTTATGGGCTGTGGAACAAGTTTTTTTTTATACTACACCTGCTCAGAAAGTACCTTCTGGTTTTTCTCCTATCGACGGTCAAAAGTACGTCATTACTGTCAAACAAATATGCGGGGCGAAAAGAACTATGAGATTTCATTGTTAACGCGCTACAGCGGAAATTCCATTTATGAAATTCCATTACTAACGTGCTTTTTTCTTTTTAATTTTTGATAAAATCCGATCAGTACATGAAAAAAACCCATTTCGACAAAAGACGACATAAAAAGCACCTATAATAAAATAAATAAGTAACCGCCACGGTAGATGGCGCTGATGTCGGTATGTCACCGAGCACGACCGGGGTCCGCTATTTTAAATAAATTCAATTTTAATTAATACAATTAAATATAAAGTAAAAGTAAAAAATAGAAAATATAAATTTTTCGCGCTATTTTCTTTGTATTTTGTGAATCGCTTTGTTTTGTTTTACCTATCCAAATTTTCAATTTATAAAATTACAAATAACTTTAGGGAACTCGAAGTGTCTAAGTAGTGAGCCGCCCAACGCCGCCGGAATTAAAAATATGTGGCCAAGCAGTTATTGTTATATTGAAAATCTCTTAACCAAGATATCTAGAAATAGATAAAAATAGATACAACAAAGCATAATATGAAGATTTTTTACAATGGAAACCCAACGTCTTTTTCTGATTGATTTCCGGTAATAATTTTAATATTTTTGATTATTTTATTATTTTCCTCGTAGGTGTAGTATAAAGCACTATGTATCCCTACGGGAGAAAGTGCGATTCCTCTCGGGTGTATTGCGGCCCTTCGGCCTACGGCCTCGGGCCTCAAACTACACCCTCGTAGTAATCGGTCACTTTCTCCCGTCGTGGAACAATGTACTATTAATTCATTTACAAGTTAGCCCTTGACTCGTTAGTGATGATGCAGTCTAAGGTAGAAACGGGCTAACTTGGAAGAGGTGGCAGTTTATGTTAAACGCATACCCAGGGGTATGGATTTAACATCGGTTTCCACGCGACATCGTACCGGAACGCTAAATCGCTTGGCGGCACGGCTTTGCCGACAGGGTGGTAACTAGCCAATTACCAGACAATTTAGAAATTATAAAATCCCACTGCTGGGAAACGAACCCGGGACTTCCCACTTATAAGAACATAGCGCCCACCACTGCGTAAGGGAGTTCGTCAAAATCGTCATTGAAAATATTATTGTTAAGTCCTCATACGCAACTTGAAACTATTCTAGTGCCGATCGGAATGCTGACATCAGCAAAAAGTAATTCGGCACTCACTTTTTGCGACACAAATAATTTTAGATAACTACATGTACTTATATGTCCTATTTGGCCACGTTTTGAATCGGATGCGCGATAAACTTATGTGTGCATATTATGTACATAAACGCAACTCGTTTGTTATCTGCGTTTACCCCGCGGAATGGTAGCGACGACACTGACAATGAAATCTGCCCGATTCATGGGAACGGCACACACGAATTATAATGGAATGAGCGACCAACGAACAAAATAAAAAAATTGTCAATCTAAATGATGCAATGAATTGGTGCGCGCAAACTCAGCGACTTGTGCAATCACCGCTTTTATGTCAATTCATTCATGGTTTCTATACTACAGTACAGAGGTTTCTATACTGCAGATCGCGACCGAATAGTCTATCACAAAAGTAACAGAATTAACGGACTGGATTGATCCTATAATAAAGTATATACAAACGCTGTCTTATTACTGCTCAAAGACTTCAAGTCAATTTAACGTTCTCACCTTCGTGTGATATTACCAATGTTCCCTACACACTAATGAGGTATCTTCCGCAATCCATTAAAAACAAATTAGTAAAGCATTAGTTTAAATACATTTTAAGTTCGTTCTTTTCTACCCTAGGGCGAGAGAATTTCTGTTTTGAAGTGTCCAATAAATTCAAATCCGAAAATAAAAAACGATAATTTTATACATAAAGTTTAAACCAATACAATTTTCTATTTTATGAAGGGGCATTAAAACTTCAACTTTTTCGAAAAATAATACTAAATTAACACAATTCAACGCATTAACACAATTTGGTCAACAAAATAAGCTAATAATTCTTAAAACAAAAGTTTGACCTAATTTTTCCTTACGTATTCAAACGTGCAGATTAATTAGCACGTAATACGTATTCAACTATTTACAAATGGCGGGGTTTTTTAAGGTTCCGAATAAGTCCCAAGTCTCAAATAAATATTTACCAAGATATCCTTATTTGAATGACAATAAAATAATACGCTAAAAGAGCTCATAGTTACGTTTAATAAATCAAAGGTATGCGCATAGTAATGAGTAAATGAGTCAGTACGGCACGGAAAACCCGCGATTTAGCAATAAACGACCCGTGGCAAGTAATTAAAAGTGAGCAGATCCTATGGTTTGGACTTTGAATAAATAAAAGCAAAGACAGTAACTACTGATAATTTTCAACAACTAAGATATCTAGAACTCATTTCCAACTTCATGCGAAGAAGACCTTACATAGATTTTATAAAACTATTCTTACAAGGATTAAATCCTTGGTAAGAATAGTTTTATAAAATCTAAATACTTAGTTTTAGACAATAGATCGTCCAACATCATGCAAATATGTGGTATAAAGGGGCCAATAAATAAGGGGAAAAGGTATAAAAAATTATAGAGAAGCTTTTTTCAAACTGACGGATTTCGTAGACAATTACGATGACTCACAAAAAATTAAAATATTGTTACTGGCTAATGACGCAGTTCATGACCTAATTTCAACCAAGAATATGAAGATGGAGCAGCTTACTGGGACATTTTCTTTTACCATTTTCCCCGATTATTTGTGGTGGTACTACAGGTGAATGTTCCGAATAACTTAAGTTCATTATGCGAAATTCATAGAACCCACTTGGCCCAAAAGATTATATTTTACTAGCCTAACAATAGTGTGGTCGATGATTAATATTGTATTGATAGTTCATAGTTATACGGCTCAGTATACCTATAGAATTTCTCGGCACGTCTTGCGCCTTTGTTCAAAAAGGAAAACAATGCTAGTTTGTGACAGAAATACATATCCTTTTTATGAAGCTAGCAGCCTACGATTGATTCGTTAACCTGTAGCCTAGCATTCGCTAACGGATTTATATAGTTATGTTAGTAAAAATAAAAAGCCCGCCAAACCGCATTGGAGCAGCGTGGTGGTTGTAAGCTCCCTCTCTTCTATGACAGAGAAGGCCTGTGCCCAGCAGTGGGACGTTAAAAGGCTGTAGTGGGGGGTGGTGGTTAGTAAAATATCGAATAAAGTTCGAAGGAAAGAACTAATAATTGACATCACTCGCAAGAAAGAACAACCGGGCATTAGTCCCATTGTTCAAAACAAAAATAGGTAAAAAAACATGATATTTCAAAAAAGGTTAAGGCTTAAAGCCAACACATTCACAGTTCAAAATACGAATAGTGATTTAAGGCAAAAAAATATTGACTGTTATTATTTCTGATAAGTACTCTCAAATCAATATTATTTTCTTTATCAATTGAATTGATACAACATCTAATACAAAGATAAATGTCATAATATCTGACTTAGAGCGGGGCCGCACTGCGAAAATTATACGCGCGAATTTTATTCGCGCGGTTTATATTCCGCATTTTAAGAGGGGGTACAAACAGAAAACGCCAGTTCTAAAATGTGTTTTTAGAGTAGTAGATCAAGTTTCAGTAACGCGAATAAAAACATATGAATATTAGACCATATTTTCAAGTAATTAGATTAGGTAAAACATAAAAGAATTAAATTTTATCGATAAAAAAAAATCAGGAAGTTACGTCTTATTTTCAACTAAAATCAATTTATTTCTAATGTGTTTACATATTGCAGAGCTAAAATTTCAGTATATCATACGAAATAGTATTATCGAGCAACTGATTTAGCGATTTTATGAAAAAAACTATATTTTATGAGTAATAAAATAAAATGTATTTGGCGCTTACGATACTTTTAATCCGCGCAATACGCTATCATCTGTCGCACCTCACACGGTGCTTGAGGCATGTTTCTTTTCATCAACCAGTCGCCATCGCTCCATTGAGACGAGTAGACTGCCTTTCTGTGCTCAAGCGCCAATAAAATATTTCGTTGTGTATTTTAGTTATAGTTTGTTGCATTGTGTACTTAGTTTAATTTTTTTATTATAGTAAAGCTGTTGTGTGTATTTAAAATAGAGATTGTGTATTTGTATATTATTTGACTGTGTAAAAAGCTAGAAAATATGGCAAACAAAAAAAATAAAGAAAAGCCTAATAAAAGAGAACGTAAGAAGTTAAAAATTCAAGTCATGACTAACTGTCGGAGGTGAGTATTTTTTTTTTAATTTCTTTACTTAAATATATCTACTTTTTATAAAAATAATGAAAATAAATATTGTTTCTTTGAAGAGTACTTTTGTTTACAAATATCGACCATAACACTTTAATTTTAGAGCACACAATGCTATGTACTATGAGCGCTGTGAAGCAACGAAGTTGATTACGCGCGTAGGTAGTATGTGCAAAGAAAAACGATAATAATTTTAATAAAATATTTGTGATTAATATCTAATAACTTTTTATTTCAGAGTTGTTGCAGTGCGTAATAATATAACACAAGCTACTACTGAATGCGACTGACCAAATCCGTAAAAGAGAGTGTTTCTTCAACTTTGTAAGTTCATCGTAATTTTTCAAGTTAGGAAATAGTGTGATTTTTAAAGAACGATAAAATTTACTCAACTGTAAGGTTAAGTTTGTATTAAAATTCATTGCAGTTTGCTTTACAAACTTAACTTTGCAGTTACGCATTTTTGTAACAGATTATTAATTGCCGCGATTTGAGGGGATGCCCAGATTAAAAGTTACTTGTATACCTAAACTTTAAGAGGTAGAATATTCCTATGAAATATACTTGTTGTAGGACGTTATATTATGTTTATCCTATTTTTATTATTTTCAGACAAGAATCCAATTTAGAGAATATTCCAATAACGACTAACAACGATGATAATTTTACATCAAATGAGTAAGTATCAATTTTTCGCCCAAACACATTAATATATACAGGGTGACTGGAAACAGGATACATTCCTTGCAGGGGCTTAAAGTAGAGCTCATTTGCAGCAATTTTTTTCATATAATGTCCTATCCGAAACTTAGTCGTTTCCGAGTTATTGAAGATTTAAGGTTTTTAGCAAAAAATTCCAGTTTTAAAGTTAAAATTAGTTGCTGAAGAAAATCATACCCGGTTTTGTTGGTTTTTTTGTAGTTTTCTGATAGAAAAACGTTCAGAAACTCAATCAAAATCAAAATAAGCTAGAAAATACCGTTAACTTTTCAGTTAAAGCCTAAAAACCACGTATTATTTTTAAGAAAAAAATCGAATTTGATGAAAAGCAATAGTATTTCTAAAAAAAAATGTATGGAACGTTACGTACACATTACTGAAATAACTTCCTTGATTCATTAGCTATCCAAAAAGGTACAGATGTCTACGACTTTTTTAAAAATCTTGATTTTATTAACAAAATTCTAAGGACTGACGAGTCTCAATTTGACCGGGATGGAATCACAAAGTATCATAATTTACATTATTGGGCGGCAAAAGGAGAAAACCTAAAGAAGAAAAAGAAAGGGCACATCAACGGAGGTATTATGTAAAAGTATGGATAGGATTAATCAATTAGACATCTAATTGGCCCGCATTTTTCTCTCAGAATTTAAAAAATACGAATTAGGTGAAAAGAATATTATTTCTAAAAAAAAAATGTATGGAACGTTACGTAAAAATTACTGAATTACCTTCTTTGATTCATTATCTATCCAAAGAGGTAAAGATGTCTACAAAAAACTGCAATAACGATAGGTGAACCTATTCCTTGTCCAGATTTAACGCCTTGAAACTTTTATCTTTGGGGCCACATGAATGATTTGATGTACGCTTACCCCATGATCACAGATGAGCTTCGCGAGGACTCTTCGTGCAGCTCATGAAATGCGTAAGAATTAGCCAACAAGAGTAACTTAAACGGAAATACGAAAAAGGCTTTGGGCTTGTATCAAACAAAGAGGTTCACATTTAGAGCAAGTTTAAAATTAGATTTAGATTAAGATTAAGACTAACACTAAGCTTTAGAATAAAATAAAGATTAAAATTTAGATTAAAATCATAACTAGTTTTTCTTTTGCGAACCTAAAATATGTAATTACTAATAATTATTAGTTAGTTTATTGTTATTCCTAAAATTAATCAATTAGTCATTAAACTACTACAAGTTTCAAAGTGAATTAAAAATCGTTCTTGCAGTTTTTTGTAAACATCTTTACCTCGTTGGATAGCTAATGAATCAAAGAAGTTAATTCAGTAATTTTTACGTAACATTCCATAAATTTTTTTTTTAGAAATAATATTCTTTTCACCTAATTCGTATTTTTTAAATTCCGAGGGAAAAATGCGGGCCAATTAGATGTCTAATTGATTAATCTTATCCATACTTTTACAGAATACCTCCGTTGATGTGCCCTTTCTTTTTCTTTTTTAGGTTTTCTCCTTTTGCCGCCCAATAATGTAAATTATGATACTTTGTGATTCCATCCCAGTCAAATTGAAACTCGTCAGTCCTCAGAATTTTGTTAATAAAATCGAGGTTTTGAAAAAAGTCGTAGACATCTGTACCTTTTTGAATAGCTAATGAATCAAGGAAGTTATTTCAGTAATGTGTACGTAACGTTCCATACATTTTTTTTTAGAAATACTATTGCTTTTCATCAAATTCGATTTTTTTCTTAAAAATAATACGTGGTTTTTAGGCTTTAACTGAAAAGTTAACGGTATTTTCTAGCTTATTTTGATTTTCTTTGAGTTTCTGAACGTTTTTCTATCAGAAAACAACAAAAAAACCAACAAAACCGGGTATGATTTTCTTCAGCAACTAATTTTAACTTTAAAACTGGAATTTTTTGCTAAAAACCTTAAATCTTCAATAACTCGGAAACGACTAAGTTTCGGATAGGACATTATATGAAAAAAATTGCTGCAAATGAGCTCTACTTTAAGCCCCTTCAAGGAATGTATCCTGTTACCAGTCACCCTGTATAATATAGCTGCTCGTGCTGATTCACCACTCACTGATTGATCACCCCTCCTGTAAAATTTTGTATCAACAATTTTTTTTTCACGCATGGTTTCGTATAGAAGACAAAAATTCATTCAGAACAAAAATATGGAGAGAGCTGATGATTGAGGATTTCGGAGACGGGTGAGGGGCACGCTTAAGGTATTGAAGATAGGTGGGGGTGCTCGAGCAAATGTCACTCGAAATGTCATGCAATTGGCAGTGAGTTGAAAAAAAATTCAAAATGGCGAAAAAAAGATGGCCGCCATACAAATTTCGTCGGTCTCCATCTCGGAGGGTATAAAAGATGGAAGAGTGATTTCTTCGCAAAAGATGATCAGGATCCAAAGGTCTACTTGATGAATACAAAAAAATTCAAAATGGCGGACTTTATTTTTCCATAGAAAATGTATGGCGAATATTGAAGAGACTACAAGTTGTGAACTATGCAAGGCTTTGATGCGGTTCTTTGGCAAAGAAAAATATACAATGAATATAAAATTATTTTGCTATAATCCGCTAACAGTGACAAATTTGTAGGCACAACACCACACAATCTTGTAGGCACAACACTACACAATCTTGTAGGCACAACACCACACAAATTCACCACAAAACAAACTCGACGATCGTTTCGCTCCGACACCGGAGCATCTTCAGGAGATGTCGACTTCACAACGGACGATTGCAAAGTGAGTTCGTGTCGAATGAGCGGTCTTATATATACTATCCCCGCTTAGTCATCTACCCTCCTTTCTCTTTCTCTCTGGCCACGCCCCCTAAATATGTTGAGCAACGGTGAAGATGACACATTTATTTGCTCATTCAGCAATTCGACACTTCTACCGCTGTGCCCAACTATTTCTATATATATTATGTCTATCTATTTCTATATATTTCTATATCTATTTCTATAATCTATTTCTATATAAACTATATATATTATGGTGAATTTGTGTGGTGTTGTGCCTACAAGATTGTGTAGTGTTGTGCCTACAAGATTGTGTGGTGTTGTGCCTACAAATTTGTCACTGTTAGCGGATTATAGCAAAATAATTTTATATTCATTGTATATCATGGAATTCCGCAAAGTAACGCCTGCTTCCATTCAACAAAGAAAAATATTCAAAGACATGATGATTGAGGGTTTGGAAGATGGTTGAGGAGCCCGGGCAGGGTATAATGTAGATAAGTGGGAGGTGCTCAAACAAAAATTACTCGAAACCTCATCCAATTGGCACTGAGCTGAAAAAAACCTCAAAATGGTGGATTTAAGATGGCGACTATACAAATTTCGTCGGTGTTTATCTCACCAAGTATACAAGATGGAGGAGTGGTTTCTTGGATAAAGATAATCAATACCTAAAGATCTACTTGATGAGCAGAATGATTAGAAGAAAAAATATGGAGAGTGATAATGATCGAGGATTAGGAATATGGCAGAGATAAGTGGAGGCTGCTCAAACCAAAATACCCGAAAGCAAAACCTCGCGGTCCGCTTGCGGGCCGCGCACCCACGCGCCCTACTAGTATTTTATATAGCTACTGCATCGTTTTGTCTATTCACGTATTCACGCCAGCGTGAATTTTGGTTTTTCACAAATCCAGAAGGAATCGTGGATTTCCGGTTTCCGTTCCCGCTTCCTGTTCCAACTTTTTCTTTTCAAGGAAGTTTTCTACTTTTTACTTTTTTTTCTACTTTCATGGAAGTATTCTATAGTAATCTACCAATAACTGTAGCTATAGATTTCGGTTTTTTTTTTAATTCTGTGGGTACTGTGGATTTTTCCAAGATAAAAAGTATATGTATTGAGACAGGACATACTCTACCTCCATTCAAAATTTCATCCAAATCGGTTCAGTAGTTGCGGCGTTATGGAGTAACAAACATACACACACACACGCACGCACGCAAACACACACACACACAAACTTTCGCCTTATAATATTAGTGTGTGTGTGTAACACAGTAGGACGATAAATTATGTTTATCCTTTTTTTATTATTTTCAGACAAGAATCCAATTTAGACAATATTCCAATAACGACTAACAACGATGAGAATTTTACATCAAATGAGTAAGTATATCAATTTTTTGCCCAAACACATATTTTATATAGCTACTGCATCGTTTTGTCTATAACTTTGTATTTATTTTTATATTTATTAAAATTTACTACTTCTTTATTAATACACTAGCTTCTGCCCGCAGGTCCGCCAGCGTGAATTTTGGTTTTTCACAAATCCTGTTCCAACTTTTTCTTTTCAAGGAAGTTTTCTACTTTCTACTTTTTTTTCTACTTTCAAGGAAGTATTCTATAGTATCTACCTATAACTGTAGCTATAGATTTCGGTTTTTTCAAAATCCTGTGGGAACTGTTTTCCAAGATAAAAAGTGCTATGCATATATGTTAAGTGAGGGCATAATCTACTTCCATTCAAAATTTCAGCCAAATCGGTTCCGTAGTTGCGGCGTTATAGAGTAACAAACATACACACACACACACAAACACACACACACAAACTTTCGCCTTTATAATATTAGTGTGATAAAGTAGCCATTGTCTTAAATTCAATTTATTTTAGCAATATTATAATATCTTTCAGACCTATGATTACACTGTTAGAAAATGTTGAGGTTTTGAAAGAACTTGATCCAAATAGTAACGAATGTTTCTCTCCAGAACGGTATGTATTAAAATAAAGTATTTTTTTACAAATTTTAATACTTCGTATGGTAACTATTGTTATGGTAAATATTGGTATTGCTCTCTCTCTACAATGCAGCTTTTAGATGAAGTTCATCGCGATATCTGAAAAATAAAACACAACATTAATTAAAATTAGTACAATGCGTTTTAAAACTTACATTAAATTAAAAGCGGCGTTTAGTTTAGTTTTTATCATGCGATGATACACAAAAAGCTTGCGCGCACCTTAAGTGTGCAACGTACTTGATGTTTTAACATGATTTGTTTGATTTCAGTAATATCGAACCTCGAGTCTACAAAGTCTACAAAGTCTACAAATGAAGTTTTAAAAAAAAGAAGACTAAGGAAGCAAAAAAAAATATTTATATTATTATTGATATTTATTGATTTTTATGAAACATTATTAAACCTGTATTAAAAGGACATTATGAGTTCCGAGCAATATAAGTCGTAAACTACGCATTTTTGTTTAATATTTTCTATACATTTTTAAAGTATACTAAAATTGCTACAATTTGACACCAGAACCAGTTCTGTAACTTCAATACTTGCCGAGATACAGCTCTCCTAAAATAGATCTTTTTCAAAAAAAAGTGAAAATTTAAGATTTGGTCAATTTTCGGATGTACATGGTTTTTTCTTTCAAATTACATTCAAAACAAACTAAAGAGAAAATTGCAATTTTCCCATTTTTTTAACATTTAGGATTTGTAAGTAAACTATATGGGCTACAGACGTCGTTTAGTATTTAAATTAAAGCTAATTATATTTACTACGACATCTTTTCAATTAACTTTACCCGTAAAATGAGTATTTTCCCCGATATCGGGGTTTAAATTGACCAAATCTTAAAATTTCACTTTTTTGGAATTAATTGTCAATTTTTGGAGAGCTGTATCTCAGTAAATATTGAATTTAAAGAGCTGGTTCTATAGAAAAATATTTTTTTAGAAACGCATAGTTTAGGACTTATATTGAAAAAACCAAAAAAAGTGCAAAAATTTCGCGGTTTTTCTAGTGCTACAAAATTAGCACAGGTCTTTCGAAGCTGCAAAATTGAATTTAGACTACTGCTAGTGGTCCTAAGTCCTAACAACATATTAAAAAATCAGAACTAGCCGTTCGATTGCGATTTTAATGTCAAATTTGACTGGCGTAATAGTGTACCAATTTTAAATAAAGTTTTTTTGAATTTAATTTTGAATTTGAATTTATATTATATTTATATATTCAGTTATTAATTCTCTGCATATAATTGCGATTGCAGAGAATTATTGCACAAATAAAAATTATACATGAACTAATGATTTAATACGGTATACAAGTTGATTATGTCAATTTCCAGAACGCAAGCTACCTCTGTACCAAACGTATAAACCGGCTAAACGGATGGATAATCCCGTAGGAACTCTTTTAATTTTCCGGGATAAAAGTCCGTCCCCGGGATGTAAGCTGCACAAAATTTCATCAAAATTGGTTAAACTGTTGCTAGGCCCGACTCACACTTGACTGGTTTTTTTAACTCTGTTAGAAAATCGTCATTTTTATCGTAGTATATACCCATTACCTACATTATACACGTTATGTCGTTAAACTATCCACTGAATAAGCCGTAGGTACGTACTGATATAATAATGAAAGATATTACTTACCTTTGCGTATTTACCAGCAGCGATGAACATTTGTAGGGTTCCGAAGTCATCCGACACGCACTTGGCCGGTTTTTATCTGATTTTCTTACATATACAGTGCCACAAAACGAGCGCGCGATAGCGGCCGGCGTTCGGCTGGTTTCGGGTGATTTCGGGTGCTTGCTACATTTTAGGGGAACATAAGTGAGGCGCGCGGGTGAAATCTGATTTTTTTCTTGCTTTATACCCGCTCTTAATATATTTTTCTCGCGAATTTTAAATCGCATGTGGGTGCAGCTTCATACATTCCCATATGTCACAGAATTTTGCGAAAAAATTCGCGCGAATAAATTTCGCAGTGCGGCCTAGGCCTAATATGTTAGCTAACGATTTTATTAGAATTGATTCTCAATTGAGTATCCAAACATTAGACACAGAGATCGTTGTATCCAAACAAGACCAAGGCTGGGACCTTGACACGTTAGGTGTTAACTGTTAACCAAATCTGCGTCAAGTGACATACTGACTAAGGGTCCGTTCAGATTCACCGGCACCGAGAGCATCGGAGAGCGTTTTTCTTTTCACACAGACTGACGTCGTCACAGATTTGAAATGTCAAAATAAACTTTATTTTAATGTAGTAAAACTCTTATTTCTAATTAGATTAAAAGTTTCTCTGCTCTCCGCGCCGCCCGGTCGATGTGAACAGACACTTAGAAGCGTGAGACTCGGTATAAGTACACAGGTGCTAATTCTGTTACATACAATTTTCAGACTAATTTGTATACAATTGATAGCTCTAAATGTAATGGCGGGTCTAAGCTCTAAATCCCTTTCTCTTATGAGAGAGGAGGCCTGAGACCCGCCACGCTGCTCCAATGCGGGTTGGCGGGCATTAACGAATATTGACACATGAGAGTGATAATAACCGGGCCCGACTGCGTAACGTGCTCTCTGAGGCACAGGGGTGAAACACCGCCAACTACCAACTCTGGGCTGGCACTGAGAATTTCTTGACAGAAAAACCCAATACCTAACAATTATTTGCCCTACCCGAGAACCAAACCCGGGACCTCGTGACCTGCAGTCGAATATGCTAATCACTAGACCAACGAGGCAATGTGCTCTGTATTAATTCACGTCTCGCTTTCAGTGAGATATTCTCATTCCAGCATCTTGTGACCCCAACCTCTACCGGTTTTCGAATTATTTGCCCTGTCCATTATTACTTCAGCTTCGTGACTCGTTGAGCTATTTCGGTTACTGCGGTTCTTCTACGGATTGAGGAACTGAGGAGCAGTTGTGATTTGATCATGCAGAAAACATGTCGAAGTTTGCCAAACGCTACCCAGCCGAGTTGGATTCGAGGTAACCTCGTTCTGTAATTGGAGCTACTTAAGTACCTAGCTGTGTAAGAGTGATTACCTTTAATTATAATCGCATGTAGTAATTACAGTTATTAATATCAATACAATTGTCCTGCACGCGTGTAACACGCCTTTGCGTGAGACATAGAGACTATCATACATACACATATGTATATCTCACATAGACTTGTGAGACTAACATAATCTGATTGTTAAATAAAACTGGTAAAACTGCAAATCGATAGGTAACTTAACAACTGCAATACATCAGGCAAAAGATGTAACAAACAATTGACTGAGGCTAAATCCTTACACTAGCCTGGTATAATTATAGTCTACTGTAACCAAGACTATTTTTAACCTATCTTTTCTCATGTCTATATCAGCAAAATAGTATTGATCTTATAAGATATTTTTAACATCAGTGTCACCTACACTCAAGTAGAAAGTGGAGGCAAGTGGGTAGAAATTACAAGATAAGGGTGCAAAATTATTGGATAAATCTCAATATTATAAAATATCTTCATTTATTTCGAAGTTGTTGTATTGGGAACTAGGCTGTTGCGACAAACCAGTACAGTACAACTTTAAAGCAACAATTTGAAACTCGGATATATGTTAAATGTTTGGTAATGTAGTAATGCCAATCAAATCAACACTGCAATCAAATCTACTAGCTTTTGAAAGTTTTCAAAAGCTAGTAGATTTGATTGCAGTGAGAAATAAAACTGAACTTTTCCTGGCAACTAGTTTATGTTTCATCATAACTATAATTATAAATGGGGTATTCCCCCAGTAGGGGCATCTAAAAATCTTTACGATTTTGGAAAAAAATGAAAAAGCTAGAGTAATCCCATAGTTACAATTTACAATGCAGTGAGTATGTGACAAATTAGCATGCAAGCATTATTAATTCAGTTTAATTCCCTCAACCTACTTCTCTATTGAATTTTCTTGATCTTAGTCATCCTTGACTCACATATGACATAATATGGAATTGTAACCCTGAGTTTTTTTATATTTGGCAAAATGGTACTAGGCTTTGGAGGCCACAGAAATTTGTTGAATCCACAAATTACGTCTAGGTTTGTGACTGATTATGAATAGTCATGTATAGATATCAGTTTTTTCTAGGCATAATACCCAATCTATGTCCAATAAATGCCCACACATAGGGCAGTTATTTTAATTGTAAAATATCAGAGTACTACTTTAAAATTACATATAAATATTTTTTCTGAAGAAAGTCTATTAAATAGCCTGTTTAAAAACATCTACCTATTTTTTATTAATTCTTTCGCCTGCCTTGAGTAGTTAGGCTAAGTGTATGCTGAAACGCAGGCGACGCAGGTCCACACAGCGCAGAGCAGAGCAGATTTTGTAAAGCATGGAACGTCATTGAACTGCGTACGCTGCGGCGCAGGCACGTGCGACGCAGACATGTGTCTGTGCTGCTCTGCGTCTCGTTGTACTGCCGGCACAGAATTCTGCGCGACGCGTGCACGTCGAGACGTGTTTATTAACAATATTTTATAATTTTTTTGCAATGACAGAACATTTAATTGAATTAGTTCGTTGTGAACCTTGTTTGTATGATACAAATCATCCAGACTATTCAAAAAAGACATTGAAAGAGTTATTATGGGTGAGAACTAGCTAGGATGCGAATGTCAGCTGCGTCACAGCATACGGAGGGGGCATATGTCTGCGTCAACTGCCCTGCCCTGCACTGTGCTGTACTGTGCTGTGCTGCGTCGCCTGCTTTTCAGCATACGCCTAGCCTTACTCTGTGGTCATATGCAGAAACCCATCTTGCTAAATTTGTCTATGCACAATTGGCTTGCCTCAATCTGGGCACTAACACCACAACTCATCACACTTGTTTTACACAACACTTGCATTGATATTATTATATGTAAGGGGACATGAAACAAAGACAGGTAATAGTAGTGATGATTACCGATATCACTAAATAAAATGTGAATAAAATTAAAATATTTCCTGTATTTTTTAAAAGTTCGCAATGTGTAATTGCAATCAGTGGACGCTATTTGTCAACAAACGTTGGGTAAATGCCTAAAGTCATACAGTATAACAACATGAGAGACAAATGCTTACTGGTATTGGATTGTGTTTAATATTATAATAATAGCACTAAGTTTTCGATGTATGACACTGTATGTCCAGCAATGGTTGTCCAACAGTTGAGACAACCACAATGACATTGTTACTCTGTTTTAATAACTATTTGAACTCAGTAAGACTTAAACCATCTTACGGGGTGTCCCACGTCAGCGACAAACGCGACAACGCGACATGATGCGACGCGACGCGAAAATATCAGACAGTAGCTGAACCTGCATGTGGCTTAGGTTGTCGCGTGGATAAGTTTGTAATTTTCTATAGTCGAATCGTGTCGCGTCGCGTAGTATTCGTCGCTCACACAGGACACCGCATTATATAAGGGGATATTTTATGTTTTGAAAGCTTTTCAAAAATAATAATATGTGTAAATAGTGAAAGCGATCTTGATGAATGTGAACTTTTTTTTAAACATATTGCAAAAAGTGCATGTGTAGAATAATAACTAATGCAAATAATTAAGTATCCATATCATATTTACAAAATGCACACATAACTTATTAAAATATCATATTAGCAACTGTATGTATATTTGTATATGACATTGACTGATACATCTTGATAAATGATAAATTGAAACCATACTGATAAGAAACTGTCACTGATAAAAATATAAACATATCGCATTGTAAATGTAACATAAATGAATGATTTAAAATTAATATTCATTTCATGTTTTGTTAGTTTGTATTCTTACTATAGATCTACACAATAATACACAAATGCAGTGCAATTATTGTTGAATAATTTATAATATTTTATAAACAAATTTTTTTACGCTTTCCTGATTTCAATTGTCATGATTCAGAATTCCTATAACAATTTAGGGCTTGTACTGTACTAGGCACATACCTTGAAGGAGCTGTGTACTAATGTTTCATCCAGGTCAATTACCATACACTTCTTGTGCATGTCCTGGTGTCTCACTGGCGGTAACAATGGTCGCGGGGAGTGGTCCGACATGACCAGCAACGGGGGCGAAGCCCTGCCGTCGATGCTGTTTGTGCCATTCCCGCTGGGCGGGCCCTTGCCGCGCCCACCTCGCCAGCAACATAGCAGCGAGCGCAAGAAGCCGCCGCTCCCGCTCGACTTCTTACTGCCGAGGGGCGTGGACCCTGCCACGGGAGTCCCATCACCGTCACTGTGCTGCCCGCCAGGGGTTGCCCCTAGAACAAACATTTTACATCATCACTGGGCACTATTCCACACGTGTAAGCTGCGTTCGGTAATCCGTACAGGATTGGCGGTGAGACAGGGCTCTCAAGGTTGCTTGAGAATGTTATCGCACCAACACGTTCCAATTGTTTACCTCCTCTTCGTTCTCACGGTAGAAGACTACACAAATCAAGGATAAGCCACTTCACGATTCACTTAATAAGATTTGGTCATTAACAACAAACACACACGTTTTATGACGAGGTAACATTATACGCTCCAATTTGATGGCACTAGGTAACAGGTGTAACTGGGTTTAGTTTTACCTCGGTCAGATCCATAGTTGTTTAATTGTTCGTCATCCCGTGACACTTGAGTTATAATGGACGATGCGTCCATTTAAACATTTGTTATGGGCCCTTAGAAAAATGGCAACGGCGTTTACGTAAAATTTTAACACCATAAAACTATTTTTTATCTCCCTTCTATTTTACAAAATGGCAGGCTGGCTCTGGGACAAAATCATATCTCTATGGACAAAATACCAAGTTGAGTGCCGCCAACTTAATATTTGAATGTTTCTTTATCTCTTTTTTACATCAGAATAATCGGTAAACAGGAAAAGAATGACAATACGAGTGCATGTCTTTAAGTTTCTACTACTGTGAGCATATAATCTGTGGTTGTTGTTTGTTTTTTGCGGTTTTTTGATTTATCCCTTTCGGTAAAAAATAGAAAAAACTGAAACTTTAAAATGGGTGATTGCAACTGATAGTATGAGTGTACTTTTGGCTTTATCCAATTACAAGGTGAATGTTAAAACTAATTATATAATTTATAATCTGTGTAATAGTGTTTTAAGTATACAATTAATCTGTGGAATAGTGTTGTATACAATTCGGTTGTACCTACCTATCAAAAACCGGCCGAGTGCGAGTTGGGCCTATAGATGTAAATCAACCGATTTAAAA
Organism: Melanargia galathea; assembly: GCA_920104075.1. Taxonomy (NCBI): domain Eukaryota; kingdom Metazoa; phylum Arthropoda; class Insecta; order Lepidoptera; family Nymphalidae; genus Melanargia; species Melanargia galathea. The sequence continues at coordinate 5,230,047 of OV049862.1, read as the reverse complement.
TGTTTTAAATAAAATTTTACCGTTTTAAACCTTAAATAAACCGTTTAAAACGATTAAAAACTCGCCTACAAAAATAAATGAACTGTGTTCTACACTTCATTATGGGCAATTTATAAACAATAAAATATAAGTATACAATGTGGCCAATTCTGTTGTACACATTCTCTAAATCTAAACTAAAATGACAGGGCTAAATATATTCCTATCTCTTTCACAATGCTCCCTGCAGAAAAGGATAGCACTATTTTTAAACTTGTCAATTTAGTTTAGGTTTAGAGATTGTGTATAACAGAATTGGCCACAATAAATACCTAAACGTTACTTAGTTGTTCTCAATATACCTAATTATGGACACAGTACCTAAATACCTGTGACGGCTGTATGGCGAGCGCGCGCGGCAGTTTATGTATATGCATGTATGGGTAGGATAGGCGAGCTGTAAACAAACGGCAAACGATATAAATTAATTTGATTTAGTTTATAACCAAATTCACACACTCGCACTCTCGTTGACGTCGTCACTATTGACTCAACGCAACGTTGCCAGCTCGCCTATCCTACACACACATGCAAATACAACAACATTGAGAAATGAATAATATGGATGCGCAATACCTACTTTAAAAACGTGTCAAAAATACACTCATACACGCTTAGATTAGGTATCATACACACACAATCCGAAAACACAAAAAGGCGCGCGTTCATTGTGATGTCTCAAGTTGTGCGTGTGTAAGTGTTTATGTATACATTTTAGGGAGGCCATCTTTTGCCTTGAGTCTGCCGCAAACTGTTTTATTTTTATGTTAAAAATGTAGTATTGTCTCTTACACACTTATAAAAATGATAAGCTTGAGCTATTTTCCGATCCACTATTTAAGGACATTAGGGTGCCTCTATATTATTAATTTCTCAATGATAAACAATTACTGCGCGCGCTCGCCGCACAGCCGTCACAGGTACCTACCTATTTAGATACTGTGTCCATAATTACGTATGCTATAATATATAATACAATACAATATTATAATAGGAACAACTAAAGGTGTGATTAAATGTTAAAAAAGATTAGTAGTTAAAACGTTAATGTTAAAAATAATTAACATGTTAAATTAAAAGTTAAAATTATAACTCATAGGTAGAGGTTGACAGATATTTAAAATTCACAACAAAAGTTTATTAGTTCACACTACTATTAATTTACATTCAGGTATTTGAAATCGATAAAACAATCTTATTTAACTAAACTTTTTAACTTAACTTCCATTAAAGTATTAGATATAACTTTTACAATATTCACTCAAAACTGAAGAATGATAATAATTGTTTGATTAAAATAAAATTGATGTTATTTTTTTACCTACATTGTATAATAAATGCTTAATCTATTTAAAATAGGGCTCACATTTCCTTGTATTATATCGTAAATTGTTAAACCGTTAAAATTATTTTTTCCTACCTACATTCTATAATAAATGATAAAACTACTAAAACAAGGTTCACATTTCCTCGTATTGTATCGTAACTTGTTATACTGTTAAAATTAACTTTTTCCTACCTACATTCTATAATAAATACTAAATCTATTAAAATAAGGCTCACAATTCCTTGTCATCATCATCATCATGATCAACCCATTACCGGCTCACTGCAGAGCACGGGTCTCCTCTCAGAGTGAGAAGGGTTTTGGCCATAGTCTACCACGCTGGCCAAGCGGATTGGCAGACTTCACACACCTTTGAGAACGTTATGGAGAACTCTCAGGCATGCAGGTTTCCTCACGATGTTTTCCTTCACCGTTAAAGCAAGTGATATTTAAATACTTAAAACGCACATAACTCCGAAAAGTTAGAGGTGCGTGCCCGGGATCGAACCCACGACCTCCGATTAGAAGTCGGTCGTCCTAACCACTAGGCTATCACAGCTTTCCTTGTATTATATCGTAAACAGTTTTTAATTTTTCTATACCTACATTCTATAATCAATGCTAATCCTATTAAAATTGAGCTCATAATTTCTTGTATTGTATCATTGAACTCATACACGATAACAATTACTAATGACAAGAGGCTATTTGAGAGCATTAAAATAAACATTTGGCTTTAGTACCTAGTTAGTGAGTGACTGTTGATGTTGTTATAATTTTAACGATCATCTCAATATTTACTAACAACGTTAAAAATTAAAAAAAAATAACGCGTTAAATTGAAAGTTATAACGTTTAATCCTCACCTCTGGGAACAACTAAGTAATGTTTAGGTATTTAGTGTATATTTATTGTTTATAAATTGCCCATAATGAAGTGTAGAACACAGTTCTTTTCTTTTTGTAGGCAAGTTTTCAACCGTTTAAAACGGTTTATTTGGGGTTTTAAACGGCAAAATTTTATTTAAAAAGTTTTAAATCGGTTGATTTAAACGTACATCAAAAATTATGAGAGGATATTGTTATGTAGTAATATTCACGTTTAATATTTATATCGTTCCTTAATTAGTACCTATCAAATCGAAAATTAACATTGATTAACGTTATTTATTTTGTTACATGTTAACGTTAACAAGCAATGGTCTACAATCAAAAGGTGATAAAATGTGTTAAACACGGACGTTACTAATAAGGGCATAATAAGGGCCAGTTGCATCAGCAAATTTTGACGGACACGTAACCTTTAAATATGGCGCTAACGAACGTTAAACAAAAAAAGCGTTGTTTCACCATCTGTTAGCCATATCGTTCGTTAAAAAGTTACGTTTACGTTAACCGGTGCTGGGACCATTTGTTATCGTCAAATCTGTTCGTAACTTTGTACTTTCTATACAAGAAGCATATTTTTAAATAACTTACCAACTTAACTTACTTAGTAACTTATTAAGTCATACATTTAATGGTAGTTTTCTAAGATAAAAAGAAGTTGTGAGAAAGAAAAAAGTGTTTAAAATGCGAATTTATCGAAAGTAGATACGATTTATTTCAAAAAGATGAATTTATTATTAAATTCCAGATGTCAAAGGAAGTATGAACTAGGTATTAATCACATTCCATGCTCTTTTTTTGCAAATGTTTGTATTGTCTGTCGGTTTTCTTAGGTAAATAATACTTATGCTTTTGTATTTATCGATTAAATTCTTTTACCTTGCCTTCTTTTCTTTTCCAAAATACAGTGAAAGTAGCGTTAGCGTTCTCTGAAAGTACCTAATCGAGTCACGCAAATACTATCTTTCAATATTCATACCTACTTTGTACATAGGTATACAATAATTGATGCAATATAATAATTAATTAACTGAACCTAGAAACTGATTGCAGCTCCGCCTACCGGCTCCAATTATTGTGAATCTAAATCCTCCAGGAACCAACTTCAATACACATTAGAAATTTCATCAAAATCCGTAATAAATTAAATCCTACAACCCAACTGCAGAGTCACCTACCAGGTCCAATCATAAATCTAAACCTGCCTGGACCCAAATATACATTGGACTCAAATATACACAAAAAAATTCATCAGAATCGGTCAAGCCGTTTCTGAGTTTTAGCGATACTAACGAACATCAATTCAATTTTATATTTATATAGTTTAACACAAAAATTAAAAACACCTCGACTAATAACCCTTCGTACAAAACATAAAACACCGTTGTCAATGTTGTAAGAAGAATAGGCTTCGAATAATCGAATGACATTGTTTTCATCAATATTGCTACTAGTAAAAAAATTCCCCATAAAATATTAGGCCAAAATAGCCGTCCGCTTGCAGGTAACCCGAATAACAATGACGAACTGTTTTTTTAACAATGAAGCAACCCTCGTAAAGTAACAGATGTTAAACTTCGAATGTATCTGTTACATTTTAACGAACGTAACTTACGATAACCAATGGTCTGATACAACCCACCCTAAGTCTGTACCTACCTTTGTGTTGTAATCTGTTAGCAGGTGATATAATTTTCACAGACTACAAACACCAAGTCATTTGACAAGTTTAAACATAGAGATAATAATAATAAGTAGAGCTGGCATACCTACCTTAAAAACGTGCCAAAAATACACTCACACACGCACAATCCTGTAACATAAAATGGCGCGTGTTCATTGCATAGAGATAATAATAATAATAAGTAGAGTAGGCATACCTACCTTAAAAACGTGCCAAAAATACACTCACACACGCACAATCCTGTAACATAAAATGGCGCGTGTTCATTGTGATGTCTCAAGTTGTGCGTGTGTGAGTGTTCATGTCATGAACCTATAGAAGTGGACTTGGCATAATGTCCTATAGAAAATAGTGGATCGGAAAATAACTCAAGCTTATCAAAATTTTCATAAGTGTGTAAGAGACAACACTACATTTTTAAACATAACAATAAAACAGATCGTGGCAGAAATTTTATTGCACTGCCCTTAAGATGGCCTCCCTAAAATGTATACATGAACCATAGAGATAATAATAATAAGTAGAGTAGGCATACCTACCTATTTATCATTTTGACCAACGTTCACCTGCTATTATGAATAATGTCTGGTTTGACATGATATTATGAATAATATCTGGACAATTTAGATATTATTTATAATTGCCAGCCATTATCAATAAAAGCTAATTAATTACTTTGGCTGTAACATATACATTTTAGGGAGGCCATCTTAAGTCACGAGTCTGCCGCAAACTGTTTTATTATTATGTCAAAAATGTAATGTTGTCTCTTTCACATAAGCTTGAGCTATTTTCCGATCTAGGTACTATTTTCTATAGGACATTATGCCAACTCTATTTATTATTATTATCTCTATGAGTTTAAATTGTCATTTTCAACTTGTCAATTGTCATTCAACGTTGTTGGTTGTTGCTATTGGTGTTATTTATTAATTTTCTTGTAATTTTCCTTGAACTATTATTGTATAATTAAGATGCTGTTGTATTGAGAACTAATCAATTTTTAATTCTATAAATAATTATATTAATGAATTAAGTGCTAAATCGCAACAGCTTGCGACTATGTCGGAGAGAAATTGCAGTATTCCAAGTCGATGGTTAAAGTGTCCACGGAAAGCCACGGGTCTGTTTGCAGACCAGTTTTTAGCGTTTAAAACTCCTCTAGACTCACGCTACAATGACAAGGTCCAGGATATATACCGTTTTACGCCTACCATGCTATTTGACAGTGTAAAAAGCTTTAAGGTAAGTGAACTTTTAGACGCAATTTACAGGACACCTTTTCGCGATGTTGACGTGTGTAAATTTGGTTTCAGAGAAAGCTCGGCCTGTGGATCGATCTGACAAACACGAATCGCTTCTACGACAAATCGGAGATAGAGAGGAGGGACTGTAAATATTTTAAACTGCAATGTCGTGGCCACGGCGAAACACCGTCGGGTCAACAAACACAGTACGTAAAATTCATTTTTCAAATACAGTTTCTTAATTTACAAGGAACCTCTATAAAAAAAACTCAACTTAAACATGAAACTCATCTTGATTTTGGTTTATTTACCTCAAAAGCATTGCTACACTATAGTGCTTTCGTTTTGTATAATCAAATTAGCAGTCTTGTGTCTCTCTCTCGCTTACTTTTCTCATGTGCTTGTGCTTCTCATGTCTTTGTTTCTATGGAAGTAAGGCATTTTCCAGTACTACAAAAGGACCTGGCTTTGTGAAAAACCTTTGTGATTCAATTTCATCAAGATTAGTTCAGCAATTTAGCTATGGAATGGTAACAAACAAGCAGACACACAGGGTACACAGACACATTTTTGCATTTATAGTATAAGTATGGAGGTGAGTTAAAAAATTAATAATTGGTAATAATTTTCAGCCAATTCATAGAAATAGTAAGTAACTTTATGAGTCAGAAGCCGAACGAAATAATCGGTGTGCACTGTACACACGGCTTCAACAGAACCGGTTTCCTCATCGTGTCTTACATGGTTGAGCGGTTGGACTTCAGCTTAGAGGCAGCTCTCTTGGAGTTTGCTAAGAAAAGGTAACTTTTACTCTTGCAGGCACAACAACAATAGTGAATATACAAGGTATAAAGAGACTGCTTCCGTAAACTTAGCACTATTATTATACTACCTAAACACAATCTTATAGGGTAGGTATCAGCTTTGGTGCGCGGGGAGTTTGTAGGTACCTAACGATACATACATAAATAGGTCACACAATGTTCATTGACCGTTTTTATTTGAATTACGTAGCAAACTTTAAAAAATACAGAAAATAATTTTTTTGCTATTACAGTTCTGTTTAACCCTCAAAATGGTTATTGCAAAAAAAGTGGTTTACCTTTTTTTTTGTAAAAATATTTTTTTCACGTTTTTTTATTGTATTTGATTATGATTACTGATAAGTAATCATCAGTACTATTACCTGTCTTTGTTGCCGAGAGTGTTCTCCATATATCCATTACAAACAAGTTAACCTCAAGCTGATAGCTGTGACCTCTTTTCCGGGATAAAAGTATCCCATTTCCATCTCTGGGATGCAAGCCATGTCTGCTAAATTTCATCTCAAAAAAATTAATGATTTAAATGTCATGTCTGCTAGATTTAATCCTACTATCCTTAGCCCGGTCAAATTAGATTAAAAAATAGGGGTGAGGTTACAATAATTCCCACCTGGCTGAAAATTGGTAGGATTGTTCAAAACACTATTATAAATGAAATATGAAAAGTCCTCATCGATCCGACACCTGGAAAAAAAATTTCTCCTGGACACGCACAGTTGACTCACACTTGCCTGAAAATTGGTAGGATTGTTCGAAACACTATTATAAATGAAATGTGAAAAGTCCTCATCAATCCGATACCTGGAAAAAAAATTACTCGGGGTCAAAGGTCACAAAAACGGGGTTTTCATGATTTTCAGCAAAACGGTCAGTTTTATCATAAAATTAGCTTAAACAAAATTGTAGAATAGATAATTATCTATAAAAAATGTCTGAATACTTTTTTCTTAAGAGCCACCGTTATTGAGATATAACGATTCAAAAAGTTAAGTGTCGAAATAAAAATGAGGGACTGGATTTCTTTTTACCTGAAATTCTGATATTTCCAATATTTTATGTGTGTAAGTATGTAACTTATATGTGTAAGTTATGTGTAAGTTACACACCTACACATATAAAATATTATAAACTAGCGGTGCGCCCCGGCTTCGCCCGTGGTACATAATATATAGCCTATAGCACTCAGGGATCACGTACATATCCAACGGTGAAAGAATTTTTGAAATCGGTTCAGTAGTTCCTGAGATTAGCGCGTTCAAACAAACAAACTCTTCCGCTTTATTATATTACTAGCTTTTCCCCGCGGCTTCGCCCGCGTGAATTTCGGTTTTTCACAAATCCTGAGGGAATCGTGGATTTCTGGTTCCCGTTCCCGCTCCCTTTTCCAACCTTTATACTTACTTTCAAGGTAGTTTGCTATAGTGATCTACCTATAGCTGTAGATTTAAGTTTTTTCAAAATCCCGTGCGAACTGTGGATTTTTCCAGGGTAAAAAGTATGTTTAGTTATGTTTTAAGTCAAGGCATTATCTATCTCCATTCAAAATTTCAGCCAAATCTGTTAAGAAGTTGCGACGTTATAGAGTAACAAACATCCAAACATCTCAGCCGCTGCAATCGCTTCAAGTTTCCGACTTAGGCAGCTAGAGGGCGCTGCGATCGTTTTTTTTGAATTTTGAATGATGGCTGCGAGGGCGATGCGATCGTTACTTAGTTTCCAGTTTTGGCCGCCAGAGGGCGCTATTATCACTTCAAGTTAGGCCGCCAGAGGGCGCTGCGATCGTTTTTAGTTTCCAGTTTTGGCCGCTAGATAGCGCTGCAATCGGGTTTTTAGTTGCCAGTTTTGGCCGCAAGAGGGCGCTGCAATTGTTATTTAGTTTCCAGTTTTGGCTGCTAGAGGGCGCTGCTATTGCTTCAAGTTTGGCCGCCAGAGGGCGCTGCGACCGTTTTAATTTCCAGTTTTAGCCGCTAGATGGCGTTGCAATAGGGTTTTTAGTTTCCAGTTTTGGCCGCAAGAGGGCGCTGCAATCGTTTTTAGTTTCCAGTTTTGGCTGCTAGAGGGTGCTGCTATTGCTTCAAGTTTCCGGCTTAGGCCGCCAGAGGGCGCTGTGATCGCTTCAAGTTAGGCCGCCAGAGGGCGCTGCGATCGTTTTAATTTCCAGTTTTGGCCGCAAGAGGGCGCTGTGATCGTTTTTAGTTTCCAGTTTAAGCCGCAAGAGGGCGCTGCAATCGTTTTTTAGTTTCTAGTTTTGACCGCCAGAGGACGCTGTAATTGTTTTTTTAGTTTCCAGTATTGGCTGCCTGAGGGCGCTGCGATCGTTTTTAGTTTCCAGTTTTGGGTGCTAGAGGGCGCTGCTATTGCTTCAAGTTTCCGGCTTAGACTGCCAGAGGGCGCTGTGATCGTTTTTAGTTCCCATTAAAACTTTCATCCCCTATTTTACCACCCTTAAAAGAGGATTTTTCAAAATAAAATATACAGAAATTTATTATTTAAAACTCATAATCTAAATGCCGATTTTCAGGTCTGTAGCTTTAAAAACATAGGACTTTCATAAAAACTTTCATCCCCTATTTTACCACCCTTAAGGGGAGATTTTTCAGAATAACTTATACAGGTTTTTATCATTTAAAAATTTTAATCTAAATGCCTATTTTCATATCTGTAACTTCAAAAACATAACATTCCTACCCCCATTTTACCCCCTTAGGGGAGGATTTTCGTGAAATATTTTCTAGGCTGATATCTAAGCCCTAGAATTAACCTACCTTCCAAATTTCAAGTTGATAAGAGCAAAATTATAATTAAAACTTCCCATTAAAACTTTCATCCCCTATTTTACCACCCTTAAGGTAAGATTTTTCAAAATAAAATATACAGAGTTTTATTATTTAAAACTAATAATCTAAATGCCGATTTTAAGGTCTGTAACTTTAAAAACATAGGACTTTCATACAAAGTTCCTACCCCCATTTAACCCCCTTAGGGGAGGATTTTAGGGATATTAAATAGCCTATAACCTGCCCCGAAAGTTGGACTACCAAATGCAAAAAGAATTTTTCAAATCCGATAGGTACTTCCAGAGATTAGCGCGTTCAAACAAACAAACAAACAAACAAACTCTTCCGCTTTATTATATTAGTATAGACTAGATATCAGAATTTCGGGAAAAAAGAAACCCAGTCCCTCATTTTTATTTCGAAACTTATCTTTTTGAATCATTATATCTCAAAAACGGTGGCTCTTAGGAAAAAAGTATTTAAACATTTTTTATAAATAATTACCTGATCTACAATTTTTTATAAAATGATTTTATGATAAGACTTACCGTTTTGCTGAAAACTTCCCGTGAAAACTTTGACCCTGAGTAATTTTTTTTACAGGTGTCGGATTGATGAGGACTTTGTACATTTCATTTATAATAGTGTCCCGAACAATCCTACTTTTCAGCCAAGTATGAATAAACTATGCGTGTCCAGAAATAAATTTTTTTCCAGGTGTCGGATCGATGAGGACTTTTCACATTTCATTTATAATAGTGTTTTGAACAATCCTACCAATTTTCAGCCAGGTGGGAATTATTGTAGCCTTGAAAGTCTAAATTGACTGGGCTACCTACTTAATAATATTATAAATGTGAAAGTGTGGATGTTTGGATGTTTGTTACTCAATCACGCCGCAACTACTGAACTGATTTGGCTGAAATTTTGAATGGAGATAGATTATACTCTGACTTAAAACATAGGCTACTTTTTATCCCGGAAAAATCCACAGTTTCCACTGGATTTTGAAAAAACCGAAATCTATAGCTACAGCTATAGGTAGATTACTATAGCAAACTTTCTTGAAAGTAGTTATAAAGGTTGGAAAAGGGAGCGGCAACGGGAACCGGAAATCCACGATTCCCTCGGGATTTGTGAAAAACCGAAACTCACGCGGGCGAAGCCGCGGGCATTCTCTAGTAATGCATAAATGATGTTGTTCCTGGGGATTTTTTTTTGCGATGAAAGCATTTTCTATACTTTTTGGACAAAAGGTGGCATATGCCATTCGTAATGTAAAATTGGTTTTGCAAAGTATGAGTGAAAAGGTGACTGATGGGGTTTCTTTGACATTATTATAATATATATAGCTCAATTACCACTGACTCACTCACTGATTGACACAATTGTTCTCCTAGAAAGAGACAGAAAACGATATAATCATGTGGGTTATTCTGTAACTTAGTTAGCAACTGAAAATAGTTGCCAACGAATTTGTTTGATATACATTGCTGCTTTACTGTGTAAAATTATGAAACACTTTATATTTCCCACAGTAAAGCAGCAATGTATATCAAACTAATTCGTTGGCAACTATTTTCAGTTGCTAACTAAGTTACAGAATAAGGCCGCATGTATGGGAGATGTGTTCGGATGGGGGATTCGAGTAGGGAAAAATTATGACATTTCAGAAAAACAAGATGGCGGCCGATGTGATTTTTGTAACTTTTTGTTTTTCAACCGATTTCTTTCAACCTCGCAACAATTGAAGAAATTAGTAAACAATTAAAAGAAATAGTAGAAAAAATTGAAAAAACAAGATGGCGGTCGAGATTTAGATTTTTAAAATTTTTGATTTTTCGACCCCAAACCGCGGCACCACAGCTCCGAAACGGGGTACTTGAGGATAATATTTTTTTCTTGTCTCCGCTTACAATTATCCTGTATTTTGACAGAATGGAAGCGGTTTTTAAAAATTCAAGATGGCGGCTGTTGTGGCGGCCATTCGGTTTGAGGTACGAAAAAACGCAATTTTAAAATTCAAATTTCTCACAGTTGGCAACATCGGAGCGTTTCGACTTCTATGAAGCGATTGTTTGCATAGACTCGAGGTACAAATTGGTGATAAAAAAAATACCCCACTTTTGGGGAAATTTCAAGAGTTACCCCAAAAATTGAAAAATTGAAATACGGACTTTCTGCAAAATTCAAGTATGAGCGACCATGTATTTTACTTGTACAAATGACATTTGGGTATTTTTGTCGTCGGGACCTGGCAACACTGGAATTTATCAAAGAAAAAGTGATTTTCGCGACATGGTCTATTGTCAGGGGCAATCATTTCGCCTGGGTGCGAACGAGATAAAAAATTAAAACGTCATCAGGAGCTGTATATCTTTTAATTAACAGAAAAATTATAAAACTATGTGAAATATTTCTATAAGACGAGTTGGCGGCCATTTTGTATTGTTGTTGGGTGTCTTTGAAAATTTTGATCATGTTTTTGAGGCAGTTGGCAACATTTTAGAAAGTTGACATGTATGAATCGATTGTGCAACTTAACCGGCAATATCGAGATATGTAATTAGTGTTGCCACATTTGGGGTAGTTTTCGAGATTTTCCCCAAAATTTCCTCCTGTAATATTTTGTATGAAAATTGTTTTTTTCACAAATGGTGTCACATAGAAGACAAAAAATTATTTTAAAAAAAATATGGAGAGAGCTGATGATTGAGGAATCCGGAGACGGGTGAAGGGCACGCTTAAGGTATTGAAGATAGGTAGGGGGTGCTCGAGCAAATGTCATTTGAAACATCGTCCAATTAGCAGTGAGCTAAAAAAATATTCAAAATTGCGAAAAAAAGATGGCCGCCATACAAATTTCGTTGGTGTGCATCACGAAGCGCATAAACGATGGAAGAGTGGTTTCTTAGCAAAAGATGATGAGGATCCGAAGGTCTACTCGATGATTAAAAAAAAAAATTCAAAATGGCGGAATTTATTTTTCCTTAGAAAATGTATGGCGAATATTGACTATGCAATGCAAGGCTTTGATGTGGTTTTTTGGAGAATTTTCAAGTAAAATATGGGAAGACAATAATTATGATGATTGAGGGTTTGGAATCAAAGTCAAATGTCAAACCGTCAAAATGTCAAACTGTCAAAAATTTCAAAATGTCAAGGCACTAATGCTGCCCGCGGGCTGCTTTAGCAGCTCGCGCACAGAGCGAAAAACTAGTTAATATATATATAGCTGCTCGTGCTGATAGGGTGACTCACTCACTCATTGATCACCTCTCCTGAACAATTTTGTATGAAAATATTTTTTTTCACTAATGGGTTCGTATAGAGGATAAAAATTCATTCGGAGGAAAAATATGGAGAGAGCTGATGATTGAGGATTTCAGAGACGGGTGAGGGGCACGCTTAAGGTATTGAAGATAGGTGGGGGGTGCTCGAGCAAATGTCACTCGAAATGTCATCCAATTGGCAGTGAGTTGAAAAAAAATTCAAAATGGCGAAAAAAAGATGGCCGCCATACAAATTTCGTCGGCGTCCAACTCGGAGGGTATAAAAGATGGAAGAGTGATTTCTTCGCAAAGGATGATCAAGATCCAAAGGTCTACTCGATGAATACAAAAAAAATTCAAAATGGCGGACTTTATTTTTCCATAGAAAATGTATGGCGAATATTGAAGAGACTACAAGTTGTGAACTATGCAAGGCTTTGATGCGGTTCTTTGGGGATGTCTCAAAGAAAAATATTCAAAGACATGATGATTGGAGGGTTTGGAAGATGGTTGAGGAGCCCGGGCAGGGTATTGTAGATAAGTGGTGGTGGTGGAGGTGCTCAAACAAAAATTACTCGAAACCTCATCCAATTGGCACTGAGGTGAAAAAAACCTCAAAATGGTGGATTTAAGATGGCGACTATACAAATTTCGTCGGTGTTTATGTCACCAAGTATACAAGATGGAGGAGTGGTTTCTTGGATAAAGATGATCAATACCTAAAGATCTACTTGATGAGCAGAATGATTCGAAGAAAAAATATGGAGAGTGGAGGCTGCTCAAACCAAAATACCCGAAAGCGAAACCTCGCGGTCCGCTTGCGGGCCGCGCACCCACGCGCCCTACTAGTTAATATATACAGGGTGACTGGTAACAGGATACATTCCTTGCAGGGGCTTAAAGTAGAGCTCATTTGCAGCAAATTTTTTCATATAATGTCCTATCCGAAACTTAGTCGTTTCCGAGTTATTGAAGATTTAAGGTTTTTAGCAAAAAATTCCAGTTTTAAAGTTAAAATTAGTTGCTGAAGAAAATCATACCAGGTTTTGTTGGTTTTTTTGTTGTTTTCTTATAGAAAAACGTTCAGAAATTCAATCAAAATCAAAATAAGCTAGAAAATACCGTTAACTTTTCAGTTAAGGCCTAAAAACGACGTATTATTTTTAGGAAAAAAATCGAATTTGGTGAAAAGCAATAGTATTTCTAAAAAAAAATGTATGGAACGTTACGTACAAATTACTGAAATAACTTCCTTGATTCATTAGCTATCCAAAAAGGTACAGATGTCTACAACTTTTTCCAAAACCTCGATTTTATGAACAAAATACTGAGGACTGACGAGTCTCAATTTGACCGGGATGGAATCAACAAGTATCATAATTTACATTATTGGGCGGCAAAAGGAGAACACCTAAAGAAGAAAAATAAAGGGCACATCAACGGAGGTATTCTGTAAAAGTATGGATGGGATTAATCAATTAGACATCTAATTGTCCCGCATTTTTCCCTCAGAATTAAAAAAAAAAAGAATTAGGTGAAAAGAATATTATTTCTAAAAAAAAATGTATGGAATGTTACGTAAAAATTACTGAATTAACTTCTTTGATTCATTATCTATCCAAAGAGGTAAAGATGTCTACAAAAAACTGCAATAACGATAGGTGAACCTATTCCTTGACCAGATTTAATGCCTTGAAACTTTTATCTTTGGGGCCACATGAATGATTTGATGTACGCTTACTCCATTATCACAGATGAGCTTCGCAAGTACTCTTCGTGCAGCTCATGAAATGCGTGAGAATCTGCCAACAAGAGTCACTTAAACGGAAATACGAAAAAGGCTTTGAGCTTGTATCAAACAAAGAGGTTCAGATTGAGAGCAAGTTTAAAATTAGATTTAGATTAAGATCAAGATTAAGACTAAGATTTAGAATAAAATAAAGATTTAAATTTAGATTAAAATCATAACTGGTTTTTCTTTTGCGAACCTAAAATATGTAATTACTAATAATTATTAGTTAGTTTATTGTTATTCCTAAAATTAATCAATTAGTCATTAAACTACTACAAGTTTCAAATTGAATTAAAAATCATTCTTGCAGTTTTTTGAAAACATCTTTACCTTGTTGGATAGCTAATGAATCAAAGAAGTTAATTCAGTAATTTTTACGTAACATTCCATACAGTTTTTTTTTTAGAAATAATATCCTTTTCACCTAATTCGTATTTTTTAAATTCTGAGGGAAAAATGCGGGCCAATTAGATGTCTAATTGATTAATCCCATCCATACTTTTACAGAATACCTCCGTTGATGTGCCCTTTATTTTTCTTCTTTAGGTGTTGTCCTTTTGCCGCCCAATAATGTAAATTATGATACTTGTTGATTTCATCCTGGCCAAATTGAGACTCGTCAGTCCTCAGTATTTTGTTAATAAAATCGAGGTTTTGGAAAAAGTTGTAGACATCTGTACCTTTTTGGATAGCTAATGAATCAAGGAAGTTATTTCAGTAATTTGTACGTAACGTTCCATACATTTTTTTTTAGAAATACTAGTGCTTTTCACCAAATTCGATTTTTTTCCTAAAAATAATACGTCGTTTTTAGGCCTTAACTGAAAAGTTAACAGCATTTTCTAGCTTATTTAGATTTTGATTAAATTTCTGAACGTTTTTCTATCAGAAAACAACAAAAAAACCAACAAAACCTGGTATGATTTTCTTCAGCAACTAATTTTAACTTTAAAACTGGAATTTTTTGCTAAAAACCTTAAATCTTCAATAACTCTGAAACGACTAAGTTTCGGATAGGACATTATATGAAAAAAATTGCTGCAAATGAGCTCTACTTTAAGCCCCTGCAAGGAATGTATCCTGTTACCAGTCACCCTGTATATAGCTGCTCGTGCTGATTCACTCACTCACTCATTGATCACCTCTCCTGAACAATTTTGTATGAAAATTTTTTTTTTCAATAATGGTGTCGTATAGAGGACAAAAATTCATTAAGAGGAAAAATATGGAGAGAGCTGATGATTGAGGATTTCAGAGACGAGCGACGGGCACGCTTAAGGTATTGAAGATAGGTGGGGGGTGCTCGAGCAAATGTCACTCGAAACGTCATCCAATTGGCAGTTAGCTGAAAAAAAATTCAAAATGGCGAAAAAAAGATGGCCGCCATACAAACATCGGTGTCCATCTCAGAGGGTATAAAAGATGGAAGAGTGGTTTCTTCGCAAAAGATGATCAGGATTAAAAGGTCTACTGGATAAATAGAAAAAAAATCAAAATGGCGGAATTTATTTTTCCATAGAAATTGTATGACGAATGTTGAAGAGACTACAAAGTACAAGTTGTGGACTATGCAAGGCTTTGATGCGGTTCTTTAGGGATGTCTCAAAGAAAAATATGGAAAGACATGATGATTGAGGGTTTGGAAGATGGTTGAGGAGTCCGGGCAGGGTATTGTAGATGGATTGGGGCTGCTCAAACAAAAAATACTCAGAACCTCATCCAATTGGCACTGAGCTGAAGAAAACATCAAAATGGCGGATTCAAGATGGCGGCTATACAAATTTCGTCGGTGTAGATCTCACCAAGTCTAAAAGATCGAAGAGTGGTTTTTTGACAAAATATGATCAAGACCTTTAGATCTACTTGATGAACAGAAAAAAACAAGATATTGTCAGAATTTATTTTTTCACACAAAAAAAATTTTTTTCATTGATGGTTTCGTATAGAAGACAAAAATTGATACGGAGGAACAAGTATAAATTAAAAATTTAAAAAACCTCCGACATTCGCCATTTTGTGGCGGCGGCCATCTTGAATTTGCAATAGTGCTATTCTACTAATCAAGCCCTTTCATTTGATACCCATATTAAGGGAGTTGTGAAAAAATATGTAATCCGCCATTTTGTAGCGGCGGCCATCTTTTACCGATTTTCATCAAACATAGCTAACAACACTCTCGACTAATTCTCCTTTCAAACCAAAAAAACCGCATTCAAATCGGTCCACCCGTTTGAGCGCCACAGGGGAACAGACAGACACACACACACACACACACACACACACACACACACACACACACACACAGACACGTCAAACTTATAACACCCCGTCGTTTTTGCGTCGGGGGTTAAAAATATGGAAAAAGCTGATGATTGAAGATTTTGAAGATAGGTGAGGAACACGGCCAGGGTATTAAAGATATGTGAAGGCTGCTCAAACAAAAACAATACTCGAAACCCCGCGGTCCGCTTTAGCGGGCCGCGCAGCCACGCGACCTACTAGTTGAGGATAATATTTTTTTCTTGTTTCCGCTTACAACTATCCTGTATTTTGACGAAACGGGAGTGGTTTTTTAAAATTCAAGATGGCGGCTGTTGTGACGGCCATTTGGTTTGAGGTACGAAAAAACGTAATTTTAAAATTAAATTTTCTCACAGTTGGCAACATCGGAGCGTTTCGACTTCTATGAAGCGATTGTTTTCCTAGACTTGAGGTATAAATTGGTGACAAAAAAAATACCCCACTTTTGGGGAAATTTCAAGATCTACCCCAAAAATGAAAAAATCGAAATACGGACTTTTTGCAAAATCCGAGTATGAGGCACCACGTATTTTACTTGTACAAATGACATTTGGGTATTTTTGTCGTCGGGCACTGGCAACACTGGAATTTATCAAAGAAAAAGTGATTTTCGCGACATGGTCTTTTGTCAGGGGCAATCATTTCGCCTGGGTGCGAGCGAGATAAAACATTTAAACGTCATCAGGAGCGGTGTATCTTGTAATTAATGGTTAAATTATAAAACTTTCTATAATGTATCTGTCAAACGAGTTGGCGGCCATTTTGTATTGTTGTTGGGTGTTTTTGAAAATTTTAATCATGTTTTTGAGGCAGTTGGCAACATTTTAGAAAGTTGACATGTATGAATCGATTGTGTAACTCAACCGGCAGTATCGAAGTATGTACACAGTGTTGCCACATTTAGGGTAGTTTTTGAGATTTCCCCAAAAATTTCCTACTGTAAAATTTTGTATGAAAATTTTTTTTTTCACTAATGGTTTCACAAAGAAGACAAAAAATTATTCCGAAAAAAATATGGAGAGAGCTGATGATTGAGGGTTTCGGAGACGGGTGAAGGGCACGCTGAAAGTATTGAAGATAGATGGGGGGTGCTCGAGCAAATGTCATTCGAAACGTCGTCCAATTGGGAGTGAACTGAAAAAAAATTCAAAATGGCGAAAAAAAGATGGCCGCCATACAAATTTCATCGGTATCCATCTCGGAGGGTATAAAAGATGGAAGAGTGGTTTCTTAGCAAAAGATGATCAAAATCCGAAGGTCTACTTGATGAATGGAAAAAAAATTCAAAATGGCGGAATTCATTTTTTCATAGAAAATGTATGGTGAATATTGAATTGCCTTTGATGCGGTTCTTCAGAGAATTCTCACAAAAAAATATGGGAAGACATGATGATTGAGGGTTAGTAAGATGGTTGGGGAGCCCGGGAAGGGTATTGTAGATAGAAAAGGGCTGCTCAAACAAAAACAAGATGGCGGCCGACGTGATTTTTGTAACATTTTTATTTTCCTACCGATTTCGTTAAAACTCGCAATTCTAGAAGAAATTAGGAAACGATTAATAGAAAAAGTAGAAAAAACTTAAAAAACAAGATGGCGGCTTTGCTGTAGTCTTTAAAATTTTCGATTTTTCGACCCCGAACCGCGGCGCCACAGCACCGAAACGGGTTAGTTGAGGATAATATTTTTTTCCTGTTTCCGTCTACAATTATCCTGTATTTTGACAGATCGGGAGTGGTTTTTAAATATTCAAGATGGCGGCTGTCGTGGCGGCCATTCAGTTTGAGGTACGAAAAAACGCAATTTTAAAATTCAAATTACTCACAGTTGACAACATCGGAGCGTTTCTACTTCTATGAAGCTATTGTATGTACAGACTTGAAGTACAGATTGGTGAAAAAAATACCCCATTTTTGGGGAAATTTCAAGATCTACCCCAAAAATTAAAAAATCGAAATACGAAGTTTTTGCAAAATCCGAGTATGAGCAACTACGTATTTTACTTGTACAAACGAAATTTGGATATTTTTATCGCCAGGGACAGGCAACACTGAAATTTATGAAAGAAAAAGTGGTTTTCGCGATACGGTCTTTTTTCAGGGGTGATCATTTCGCCTGTGTGCGAGCGAGATGAAAACTTGAAACGTCATCAGGAGCGGTATCTCCTGTACTTAATGGAAAAATTATTCAACTTTCTAAAATAAATCTGTACAATGAGTTGACGGCCATTTTGTATTTTATTTGTTTTGGAATTGATTTTGAACATGTTTTTGAGGCAGTTGGCAACATTTTGGAAAGTTGAAATGTATGAATCGACTGTGTAACTTAACCGGCAGTATCGATAAATGTAAACAGTGTTGCCACCTTCGGGGTAGTTTACGAGATTTTCCCCAAAAATTTCCTCCTGTAAAATTTTGTATGAAAATTTTTTTTTTTCACAAATGGTTTCACAAAAAAGACAAAAATTTGGAGACCGACTAGGGACCGACTATGGGCCGACTAAGGACCGACTAGGAACCGACTAGGGACCGACTAGGGACCGACTAGAGACCGACTAGGGACCAACTACGGACCGACTAGGGACCGACTAGGGACTGACTACGGATCGACTAGAGACCGACTAGGGACTGACTACGGACTGACTACGGACCGACTACGGACCGACTAGAGACCGACAACGGACCGACTAGGGACCGACTACGGACCGACTAGAGACTGACTAGGGACCGACTATGGACCGACTAGGGACCGACTAAGGACCGACAACGGACCGACTAGGGACCGACTACGGACCGACTAGAGACCGACTAGGGACCGACTATGGACCGACTAGGGACCGACTAAGGACCGACAAGGGACCGACTAGGGACTGACTACGGACCGACTAGGGACCGCCTACGGACCGACTACGGACCGACTACGGACCGACTACGGACCGACTAGGGACCGACTAGGGACCGACTACGGACCGACTAGAGACCGAGTATGGACCAACTACGGACCGATTAGGGACCGAATAGGGACCGAATACGGACCGACTAGGGACCGACTAGGGATCGACTACGAACCGACTACACTAGCGGCACGCTATGATGGCCGGTTTGACACATTACAATAGTGATGTGGAATGTCAATTTATTCTCGAACAAAAAACAATTAAGTTTTGTTTTTGTACCTGATTAAATAGGTTTAATAAAACAAAAATGTATATGTTTATTTAATTTATTTGAACGAACTGAATATTTGAACGAAAATGAATATACATACTTTATATGCACACAAGAAACATATGAATACAAAAGATACCAAAAAAGGTGCCACAAAAGGCCATAATTAATCAGATTCGTCCATACTACTATTTTCACTGTCGTCACTGCTATCATCACATACATTAATAATTATATGTTCGTTTTCTATAATATTATCTATTTTCACATCTCTTTCATAATCTTCCCTTATTAATTTAACAGTTCTATTCACAACCTTTTCCCAGTCTCCTTTAGTCACATGTTCACAAGCTTCTTCTAATAATTTTAGCATTTTTTTTGTGGTAAATGGGGGTTCTGTATTGTGTCTTGCAGCATATCCCTTAATTTGAGCCCACACCAACTCAATCGCATTATACTCACAATGGTAAGGCGGTAACCGTATAACTCTGTGCCCATGTTCTAATGCTATTTCGTCAATGACGTATCGGATCTTGGTTGGTTTGTTTTCTTTTAAAAGACGTACTAATTCCGCTTTTAACATATTCATGTTTGCATCTACGCCATTTTTACGAAGCCATGCGACGATATCAGCTTTCTTTTGGGATTGGGCAGGTGGCTTGTCAATTTGCATCGAGTGGTATGGGGCGTTGTCCATAATTATAATAGATGGTTCAGGGAGGCTACACAACATTGAGGTAAACCATTCAGTAAACTTTTCTCCATTCATGTCTTCATGATAGTCTCCAGTGGTTTTTGACGCAAAAGCCATGAGAGAACCTTCGACAAACCCGTTGATGGTTCCGGCGTGACAAATTATAAGTCGCGATCCTTTTCCTACAGGAACTTTGGAAGTAGATGCTGCTGTGTCATCGTTCCAAGAACGGCCTACAGTATGGTTAGCATTAAGCCATGTTTCATCCAAGAACACAGCATTTTGCCAATTTTTGATTTCTTTCACTTGCCGTAAAAAAGTATACCTTGCCATCGCTATATCAAATCTTTCCATCAATATTTTGCGTTTGTTACATTTTTTGTATCGAAATCCAATGGTCTTCAAAATCTTCGTTAAAGAACTTTCCCCACCGAAGAATAATCCAGCTTCCTTCAGTGAATGCACCAACTTTTTTCTTGTTGGATACTCCTTCTGTAAATAGTAGCCGTAAACATGTCTTCGGATAGCATCGGCATCAAAGCTATCGATGCCTACGACTGGTTTTGCTCGTTTTCTCTTTTTTGGTGTGTGAAGTTTATTTTCTTCTGTGCCAGTCTCGCCATATTTTTTTTTAGTTATCCGTCTAACAGTTCGTTGTCCAATATTAAGCGCATCAGCTACGCGTTCAACCACTGACGTTATAGGTAAAATTGGCCCTCCATTTTGAGCTTCACGATCGAAATAGTTACGAAGGCGTATTACGAACTCACGTGTCTGACTATTTAGAACAGTTCTCTGCGTACGTTCGGTCATATCGACGAAATCCACAACAAAGGGCTTGAACAGAGTCCAAATTAACGAGCAAGGGTCAACAGTAATGCAGTATCAATATTTGAAATCCAAAGCCAGGTCAAAACTATATCACAATCGCATTGCACTGACAGTTTATACTTTTCGAAGCAACGTCAATTCGAAACTGCTTTGTTTTGCATTGAGCATTGACGCGAGTTTGCCGGAGGTAGTAGTTGTGCTAGCCAGCGATCCTATGTGACGATCGTATTAGATTCCATTTTTAAAAATTTATTGATATTTTTTTGCGATTTCAGAGGTTTGTCCATATAGTGAAAATTGTTCATATTCACAAGTACATTCACCCCTTAAATGGTGCAAACTGATTTTTCTACACTTGTATACATTTAAGAAATCAATTTAATAAATAAATTTTGAGTCCTAAACCTAAAACTACATTCGATAAAATTTATGAATCTCTGCACATCACTATCGTCAATAAAGTAATACAATTATTTCCTTCAAAGTCGTTATCAATTAATACGGAACTTCATGAGCGGACAAACGTCAAACCGGCCATCATAGCGTGCCGCTAGAGTAGAGACCGACTAGGGACTGACTACGGACCGACTGGAGACCGACTAGGGACTGACTACGGACCGACTAAGGACCGACCGGGAACTTTTCGAGATTTCCCCAAAAATTTCCTCCTGTAAAATTTTATATGAAATTTTTTTTTCACAAATGGTTTCACAGAGAAGACAAAAATTCATTTGGAGAAAAAATATGGCGAGAGCTGATGATTGAGGATTTTGGAGACAAGTGAAGGATACAGAAGGGTAGAGTGCAGCCCCATGTTGTTGGTACTCAAACTTCTTATCTTCGTCTTTATGCTCACGTGGTCAGATTTTTAAAAGCTTATATCCGAAACTATATGGTGAAGCCCCATGTAGTTGGTACTCAAACTTCTTATTTTCGCGATGTCTGTGTGCTTACGTGGTCAGATTTTTAAAAGCTTATATCTCCGAAACTATAGGGTGCAGCTCCATGTTATTGGTACTCAAACTTCTTATTTTCGCGATGTCTGTATGCTTACGTGGTCAGATTTTTAAAAGCTTATATCTCCAAAGCTACAGGGTGCAGTCCTATGTTGTTGGTACGCAAAATTCTTATTTTTACGATGTCTGTGTGTTTACGTGGTCAGATTTTTAAAAGCTTATTATATCCACGGAACTATAGGGTCGAGCCCCATGTTATTGTTACTCAAACTTCTTATTTTTGCGATGTCTATGTGCTCACGTGATCAATTTTTAAATGTTTATATCTTTGAAATTATAGGGTGCAGCCCCATGTTATATAATGTCGAACGTCCCCGCGAGCTGCTTTAGCAGCTCGCGCACCGAGCAACTAGTTATATATATAAAGCTACTTGAAGTTACGTACTGATCACCTCTCCTGAACAATTTTGTATGGGACTTTTTCACCATACTTTTTGTGTGTGTAAAATTCAAAAATATAAGGTCTACAAAATTATAGAGAGACCTGGACGTGGAAAACTGACTAGGGTGCTCTAAGGGATCTCGAAAACTATCAGTCGGAGAGGTACCGTCCCCAAACAAAAAATGTTCAAAACCTTGGGCCATTGGGTGAACCGGTAAAAAAATATGGCCACCATACAAAAAAAATTTCATCTCCATACAAAAAATTTCCTAATTTTCAAGAGGTTCTCCAGAACAATTTTGTATGGAACTTTTTTCCTTTCACTACT
This sequence comes from Melanargia galathea, assembly GCA_920104075.1. Lineage (NCBI taxonomy): Eukaryota > Metazoa > Arthropoda > Insecta > Lepidoptera > Nymphalidae > Melanargia > Melanargia galathea. The sequence goes on along the minus strand of OV049862.1, from coordinate 5,207,482 downwards.
TATGTGCGTAGATCTTATAGGTCTTCCTTCAGAAAATTATGAAATGTCATGAATGTGGAAAATTTACCAGAATACCTCATGGGTCCTCCAAAACTACCAGTCATACAGACATGGTCCCAAACAAATGTTATTAAAGACCTTGGGCCATTGGGTGAACCGGTGAAAAAAAGATGGCCACCGAACAAAAAAAATTCTCTCCATACAAATTTTTTGGGTTGGTTTCAAGAGGCTCTCCAGAACAATTTTGTATGGAACTTTATTCCCTTCACTGTTTATGTGCGTAGAACTTATGGGTCTTCCTTCAGAAAATTATGAAATGTCATGAATGTGGAAAATTTACCAGAGTACCTCATGGGTCCTCCAAAACTACCAGTCATACAGACATGGTCCCAAACAAATGTTATTAAAGACTTTGGGCCATTAGGTGAACCGGTAAAAAAAGATGGCCGCCGAACAAAAAAAAATTCTCTCCATACAAATTTTTTGGGTTCTTTTCAAGAGGCTCTCCAGAACAATTTTGTATGGAAACTTTCCCTTAACTATTTATATACGTCGAACTTATGGGTCTACCTTCAGAAAAATTCTGAAACATCATGATTGTGGAAAAACCAGAGTACCTCATGGGTCCTCCAAAACTACCAGTCATACAGGCATGGTCAGAAACAAATGTTGTTAAAGTCCTTGGGCCATTGGGTGAACTGGTAAAAAAAAAGATGGCCGCCGAACAAAAAAATTTCTCTCCATACAAATTTTTTGGGTTCTTTTTAAGAGGCTCTCTTAGACATTTTTGTATGAAACTTTTTCCCCCCACTACACGTATAAATAGAACTTAAAGATTTTTTTTTTCACAAAAAAATACAAAACGTAGTGAATGTGGAAAAATTACCAGAGTACCCTAAGAGCCCTCAAAAACTATCAATCATAGAGGCATGGTCCTGAAACTAAAAATGTTCAAGACCTTAGGCCCTTTGGTGAGCCAGTAAAAAAAAGATAGCTACGGAACAAAAAAAAATCGTGTCCATACAAAACTTCTTTTTAATTTTCAAATGGCTCTCCAGAACGTTTTTGTATAGATCTTTTTTTTTCCACTAAACGCATGCATAGAACTCATTAGTGTCCTTTCAGAAAAGATACGAAATGTGATTTGAATATTTCTCTCATCTTTCAAGGGACTCTCCAGAATATTTTGGTATTTGGTATGGCCTCCCATTTCTTTATTTTATGAATATTGAAGAGACTACAAGGCCCGCGAGCTGCTTGCAGCTCGCGCACCGAGCGCAACACTAGTTTATAATATAACTAGCGGTCCGCCCCGGCTTCGCCCGTCGTACATAATATATATCCTATAGCACTCAAGCATCACATACATATCCAACGGTGAAAGAATTTTTGAAATCGGTCCAGAAGTTTCCGAGATTAGCATGTTCAAACAAACAAACTCTTCCGCTTTATTATATTAGTGTAGATATTAGTGTTTATAATAAAAAATTGTATGCTATGTATCCAACATAACAAAAATTTTATGTAAATGAGACAACTTAGAGCAAAAGCTATGATAGTCCAAGAAGTTAGATTGAAACCTAAAACCTTTTGGATTCTATTCTCCTTTTAGAGTTGAAACTAGTGCTAGAAAGTTTAATCTAAGTTATCTAGTTAGTAAGTCAATCTAAGTTTCATTTAAGATCTACTTTCAGAGCTCCAGGGATTTATAAGCAGGACTACATAGAGGAATTGTATCGACGATATGACGATGTTAAAGACATGACACCTGCTCCCGAAAGGCCAGAATGGTGTAATGGTAAGATTGAAAGTAAAACTGACCTCACCACTCACTTAACAGTCCATATTTTATTTAAAAAATTACAATTTATCTCAAAAATTACTGAACCGATTTTGATGAAACTTGCACTGTTCCCTAAGTTGAAGTAAATGTAAGTCAAAAAAGGAATGGTCACAATCCAATCAATAGTTTCGAAGAAATCCGCAGACAAACATACATATACAATATACATACTATACTATGCATACTATGTGTATGTTTATTTAAAAGCCCTTATATGTAGATTATATTTCACAGATTATTTTGCAGTTCCAATAATATTATGTACATACATAATATAAATAAAGCTCCTTATTTTTAACCGACTTTCAAAAAGGAGAAGGTTCTCAATTCGGCGCGTTTTTTTTTCTATGTATGTTCACCGATTACTCCGAGATTTCTGAACCGGTTTGCGTATTTTTTTTTATATATTCTGTACTAGGAATGTTTTGAAACTTAGTAATCATATCCGAAAATATCAGATAATGAATCTGATACATACATTTACATACATTTGCTCTATAGGTAATTTGAAAAATTAGTGTATGTCTAGTTTCAGATGCAAATTATTATTGAATGCCATTTTAAGAAATTAAAGTTGTAAAAAGCATAATAAACTGTAAATATTTTTCATTTTTATTTTCAGAAGAAGAAGAGGTAGACTACGATGATGATGATGCACCAAGTTATTCGCAGAGTGCGCCTCAGAGTGTTCAAAATTCCAAGTAAGTGGCATAATATTATACAGTAAGAACTTTCTTATTTACAGGGCAAAATGTATGATACAATATGCTAAATAGCAATCATCGTCATTATACATGTAAGTCTGTCGCAACTAAAGGTACTAAAATATGATACACCAAAATGACAACAATGATAAAATGAATGAAAATATATTGAGGAAACAGACATGGAGTCTGAGAGGTCTCCATAATGTTCTCGAAGGCGTGTAAAGTCTACCAATTCACACTTAGCCATTGTGGTGGACTACGGCCTAAACCCTTCTCACTCTGAGAGGAGACTCATGCCTTGTAGTGGGCTGGTAATCACACTAATATTATAAAGGCGAAAGTTTGTGTGTGTGTGTGTATGTTTGTTTCTTTTCTCCGCCGCAACTACTGAACCAATATGGCGGAAATTTTGAATGGAGATAGATTATGCCCTAACTTAACACATAGGCTATCCTGGAAAAGTATTCCTGTGGGACTAAAATAGATATAGACTTCCAAAAACGCAATAGATGGCAGATGCTAGTGGGTTGATAATAAGAACCGGCCAAGTGAGAGTCGGGTCTCGCTCTTTTAGAGTTCCGTACATAATATTACGTTATGAACAACATAATATTTTGGGTGTAAGAAAAAATTAATTTCCGAGCTAGACAGATAACAGTAACATTTATAGGACTCCGTTTTTAGCCTTTGGGTATGAAACCCTAATAAGAATGATAATGATGATAAAATTAACTATTCACTACCACAGCGGCCACAGCAAAAAGAAACGTCGTATAAAGAACAAGGAGTTCATGGCTGGTGTTGGTGGTGTGTCACTCTTCGAAGTGGAACCGAAAGCTACAGAGATCCAGAAGAAAGTGAAAGGGTTCTGCAAATGGGCCGGGAAAGAGTTCCCGGGCGCCCAGCCCGTCTCCATGGACATGCAGAACATATCGCACTTGCACGAGAAGCCTTACAGAGTGTCTTGGAAAGCGGATGGGGTCAGGTATGTAAAACAAGTATAAATTAAAATATTTAAAAACCCCCGCCATTCGCCATTTTGTGGTGGCGGTCTTGGAATTGCATAGTGCTATTGTACTAGTCAAGCCCTTCCATTTGATCCCCATATTCAGGGAGTTGAGAAAAAATATGTAATCCGCCATTTTGTGGCGGCGGCCATCTTGGGCCGATTTTCATCAAACATGGCTAAGAACACTGCTGACTAATTCACTTTTCAAACAAAAAACCGCATTCAAATCGGTTCAATATGGGTATCAAATGAAAGGGCAAATTCAAGATGGCCGCCACCACGTAATGGCGAATGACGGGGGTTTTTTATTTTTTATTTACACATGTCATACACGTGATGCTGATGATTTACAGATATATGATGTTGATCGACGGCAAGGACGAAGTGTACATGATAGACAGGGACAACTGCGTGTTCAAGGTGCATAACCTGCAGTTCCCGCACAACAAGGAGGACAGGCATCTGAAGGACACTTTGCTCGACGGTGTAAGTATCACTTTACTTGATATTGATCGACAACTAGGATGAGGTGTAAATTATAGACCGGGGGAAAGTGAACATGACACACAGGGGCGAAGTGTATATGATAGACAGGGACAACTGCGTGTTCAAAGTGCACAACTTGCAGTTCCCGCACAAAAAGAGGACAGGCATCTTCATCATCATCTTGATACTGATCGATAACTAGGATGAGGTGTTAATTATTATAGACGGATGTGAAGTGAACATGATCAGGGGCGAAGCAACAAGACACACAGGGGCAAAGTGAACATGACGCATGGGGACAAAGTGAACATGACATACAGGTTCCGTCCTCTGTGATACAGGGGCAAAGTGAACATTTACTTGATTTCAATTGAGTCCAGACTCCAGAGCGTGCTCAGCGTGCCTAAAAAGTTTTCCCTTCAAAAAAAGTTTATGTGCGCAATCCACACACGGCAGTGCTGCAATAGGGTATTTGACAAAATTGAAAATATACTATTGATTGTGGTCATCTTATCAGATAATAGCCTAAAAAAGACATATTTCACTCAATCAAACTAAATTATGTAATTTTACGCGATATTTTGCACGAAATAAAACATAATAATTTTTGAAATTTTATCGGTAACCAGAACGCTCTGGGATTAATTGTGACGTCACTTGATTTGCACTTGACTTGGTTGTTATAATTGAAGTTTATCAAGTCAACGGAAACTAAACTTTAAAATTGAAAGAATATGATTGATATTAAAATGAGTAGGTATAACAATTTAGAACATTACGATATAGCATTCACCTTGCGTAGCGTCTCTGTCGCACGCACCGAGTTCCGATAAGGAGCGAGCGAGAGAAGTGACTTTCATACCGATTCGTAACGTCACGCGTATCATGTGATCAGAAATGTCGTTTTTGGCGTGGTTTTCAAAACTTAAACTTTATCATTGATATAATTCTTAATACTTTAGATATTCCGAAAAATATCAATGTAGTGTGTTTTAATAAGTAATAAAGAATAATTTAAAACAATTTCCAAAAATTAGTCAAATACCCTATTGCTGCTTTGAATGCTTCAAAATATTATGTACTCAAATATTACTTAAATTCAACATTAAAACCTTGCTTGTTTTTGAAATAAAATTTGTGTTCAAAATCGAAACGTAGGTGGCGAGCGGAAGCGGAGCGTCTTGGAAACTGACTTGTATTCTATCTCATTCTCTCGCAGGCTATATCCTATTTTAATTTGTATGTTTGTTCCTCTCTGTCATTGGTACAATGCCTGGGAACTCAAACGACCTCCTGTCACCTTATGGACTCCTGGTACGCAAGACAGGATTTTGGTGTCGCTTTTTCATTTCATCGATTTTCAAATGCACAACGATACTAAAGAAGTTAACACTTAAAAAAAATTTAAAATTGATTTACGGACGATAATTTTACGTGATAACTCATAAGAAACCAATGAGAGATAGATGCTTCACGAGCCGAACGCTTAGTTCTACGTGCTACGTTTCGCGGTACGTGACAATGAGTAATCCTTTTTGTACATGTAGCCGGCGTTCGTCGATTTAAAAAAAGGGTATCACTTCAAAAACATTTTGTTTCCAGGAACTAGTGATAGACAAGGTGGACGGCGTGGAGAAACCGCGATACCTGTGCTACGACATCATCCGCTTCGATAACATGAACGTGGGCAGGGAGCCCTTCCACCCCGTGCGCCTCGACTGTATAGAGAAAGAGATCATTAAGCCTAGGTGAGGCCATTGTTACCGTTATTAACGGGTATAACGTTATAACGCGGTATAACGTTAACATTATAACGGGAACGTGGGCAAGGAACCCTTCCACCCCGTGCGCCTCAACTGCATAGACAACGAGATCATTAAGCCTAGGTGAGCGCCACTATTACCGCTATAACGTTTTAACGGGTATAACGTTATAACGCGGTATAACGTTAACATTATAACCGGAACGTGGGCAAGGAACCCTTTCAACCCGCACGCCTCGACTGCATAGACAACGTGATCATTAAGACTAGGTGAGCGCCATTGTTACCGTTTTAACGGGTATAACGTTATAACGCGGTATAACGTTAACATTATAACAGGAACGTGGGCAAGGAACCCTTCCACCCCGTGCGCCTCGACTAACAGTAACGTGAAACAGGCCCTAAAACAAGAGGGTCTAGGTTCATTTCACTTTTGACATTATAATTTTTCGATATTTCGAAATCTAGCAACATTATCGAAATGTGCAAACTCGTCCTAAGGGGTTCACTCGCTCGCATAGGGACTTTGCACATCGACGACAACGCCATCCGGTGTCATAAATAGGAAGTGGTGCCCTCTACAGTTTGGGCTGCGTCTATGTAGCTTTAAAATCCACCGACGCAGTATAACTATAACCCCCGTCACGTAAGTCGAGCGGTGACCTTCAAGTGCGCGCAGCGTCGTGCGAGTGAACGGGACACAATATGATTGGAGAACCAATCAGCGCTTACGAGGGATGCGCGAGAGCTAATCAGTGCTTACGAACGATCCCCAAGTCTTCCCCGCGACCCCCTCACACCCCGAGATACCTCATTTTCGACTTCTGCGCATTGAAGGTCACCGGTCGACTTATTTTACGGCACTTAGGCTTAATTTACACCGCGGCGGAATGGAATGGAAGCGTCAATTTCGCCTCATGACGCGGTAGGCGCGCGAATTCGCTGGAATGCTCGAGAATTCTCGTGCATTCCAGCTAAACGCTTGGCACAGCACTGCTGTGACCGACCCAACGGACTCTCCGTTCGCGCCACTTCCCGCGGATTCCACTGACGGCGCCGACAGTAGCTACGGGAATTCTCGAGGATGCGCGAGAATTCCGCGGAAGACGCGCGACCTTTTTTTGGCTCCTATTTAATTTGTATGTTATGCAATTGACATAAAGTTCATTTAGCTATGTACAATTTCGTTGCAAAAAGTCGCTTCTTTTCCATTCCGCCGCGGTCTAAATTCAGCCTTATAGCTGTTGATTTTCCTATGATAAATAAATAAATAAATAAACACTGCAGGAATAGAGCGATAACCGAGGGGCGGATAGGTCGGGAGCGCGAGCCGTTCGGCGTGATCCTGAAGGGGTTCTGGGACGTGAGCATGGCGGCGCAGCTGCTGGACGACAAGTTCGCGCGCACGCTGCACCACGAGCCCGACGGACTCATCTTCCAGCCCTCCAAGGAGGTTCTGAACTTTTTTTTTTGATATTCTGAACAGCAAAGGTAAACGGGCAAAATCCGACCCGCTTTGCGGAGATTTGCGGACATGAACCAAAATAGTTTTAAATGAAGGACAATATTATTACCTTTCGATATCGATATATAAATGTTTGATTCGATATCGATTAAGATAATCTGAAAGAATCATTAAAGTATCTCAAAAACTGAAAAGTTATGGAACTTTAAATTTGCGCTTCCGCGAATAATTTCGTTTCACGCGGCGCTGCAGCGTGTGATGTCATCGCGTTCAGTACGAGATATTTTTTCTATGTAAATTTACTTGTTTTAACAATTTCCGAGATTACTGAGCCGATTTCCGTGTTTTTTTAAATCGACAGCTGAGGATGTTTACAAAATGTTCCCATAGATTTTTCTAAAAAAAATTTAAATCTTTTTTAGATGACCTCACACTAACTCGAGTGAGAGGCGGCAATAATTTTGCGTTACACAATTTTACACAAGTTATATAAACTTAAATAATTAATTTCTCCGTCATTTATAATATAATATATTAAAAAAATATTGTTTTATAAGTTTTGATCTATATTTTAATTCCATTATGTCAAATATGATATTTTCAACATCAGGAAACTTCCTCATTGGTGTTGGTTACTTTTTCGTTTAATCGAATTTTCAAATCACACCGGTGCTAAAGAAATTTCACTTAAAAAAAAAAATCCGTCTTCACCTTTCAGCCGTACGTGGCGGGGCCGTGCGCCGACGTGCTCAAGTGGAAGCCGAGCCACATGAACAGCGTCGATTTCAAGCTCAAGATCACCGTCGACGACCGAGTGGGGTAACGTACATCTTCGCGTGATCACACTCATCGCTTTTAGGGTTCCGTACCCAAAAGGGTAAAAACGGAGCCCTATTAATGTCACTCTGCTGTCTGTCTGTCTGTCCGTCCGTCGGTCACAGATCTCTAGCTCGTAGACGAAATGAGTTACAAACCTGAAAGTTATTTGGTGTAAAACGTTGACCCAACACCAAATATTGAATTGGAAATTGAATTAAATTTTTTTTCAGGGGGCTCCCGTACACGAAAAAGGAGCCGGAAAAAATTTTTTTTTCTTAGCTTGTGTTGTTCTCTCATTGAATATAGTACGAATATATTTTTTTAAATTTTTATAAATGTGATATAAAATGATGAAACATGACTAATATTCCCTTTTCCCCTCCAATTAAGTGAATACTTGTGCTGGGACTGGGATTGTACAAAACAAACGAACATTTTTTGGGTTTTCTTTCACGGTTTGTTGCGAGATATGATGTTGTTGTTTGTTGTTGAGAAAGTTGGAAAATCATTTGTTGGTAATTCTGTACTTTTTTATATGTTGCCAGAGAACATTTTGGATATGTCTCTCAATAAGTTCAAAGGTTTTATTAAACGCAAATTAATTGAAAAGTCTTACTATAGCTTAAAAGATTTTTTTAATGACAAAAATCCATGGACATAGATTGCTCTAAAAGCCAACAGTTCAAATCATTTTTATGGCTATTATACCATATTGTAAGATGGTGATAATAAAAAAAAAATAAACCCGGCTGAGTTTGTTGTGGGCTCGTTTGGAACCCTCGTAGTTTTAGTTTTAAGTTTCCGTAAGTAATTATCACCATTGCCTGTTCCTAAATTGACGTTCAAAAAGTGTACAGTGTACCAATTTTGAATAAAGTTTATTTGATTTGATTTGTTCATAATTATGTACGGAACCCTGAAAGAGCGAGGCCCGACTCACACTTGGCCGGGTTTTTTTATACAGGGTATAAGGAGACCACTTCGGAAAACTCAGCGCTTTTACAAATATTATACTAAGACTAACTTGAAAGGGCAATAGTAGTCAATGTTCATCACGGCTGAGGCCGTTCATTGACAAAGAGCTTCCCTGTGACAGGATGCTGCCGAAGAAGATCGGATGCCTGTACGTGGGCGGCAAAGACGATCCGTTCGCCAGGATGCGCTTGAGCCGCGCGATGCGCGACCTTAACAACAAGATCATAGAGTGCAAGTTCGAGAACAACCAGTGGGTGTTCATGCGCGAGCGCACCGACAAGAGCTTCCCCAACAGCTACGTAACCGCCAAGTGTGAGTACCCGACCTCGGTTAATCCCGAGGGAATGGATTTCCGGTTCCCGTTCCCGCTCCCTTTTCCAACCTTTATACCTACCTTCAAGGAACTTTGCTATAGTAATCTACCTATAGCTGTAGCTATAGAGTTTGGTTGTTTCAAAATCCCGTGGGAACTGTGATTGGAATTAGTGATTAGTGAACTACACGCAAACAAGAAATAGGCTCGCGGTACCTCAACTACGCCTCGAGAACGTCCTATAGTAGTTTGTGGGAATGTTCAAAGAATTATAATAAAAATCTGCAGTAAATTTTAGACCTTGCCTCTATGCATGAAAGGGAGTGTCTCCTCTATGTGGAGCAATGACAATGATCGGTGGATGTCACACACACATACACAGCAACGTAGCATATCACATCTCTGGTGGAAAAGCAACCTAAATAAGGCAAGGGGACGAAACGTTTTAAGTTTTCGTAATTCGTAAGTTATCATCACCCTTGCCTCAAGATTCTTAAATTGTGCAGTGTATCAATTTCGGATAAAGTTTATTTGACTTTGACTTTGACTTTAAATGTTTGTTGTAGCGGTGTGCGAGAGTATAAAGAACCCGGTGACGCAGGAGTACCTGCTGGACTACATCGAGCACTGGCGGTACATGGACGACGCCGACCGCATGCCGCCGCCCGCCAAGCGGGCTCGCAGGTAGAACTAACTATAATAATAACTAACGGCACGGGTCTAGACGTGACGTTGAATTGCATTGAGAACAAAGCCACGTATTCACTTGAGAAACAATTCAAAAGGGCTAGAACCCGAGCCGTTTGTAACCAGTTAAAAAAATTGGCTCACAAACACGTAGATTTTCGTTTATGGAACAGTGTTTATAAACAATTGTTTCTAAGTGAATACATGGCTTTAAAAAGTCATTAGTTGACCGGTTGCGGAGGGAAGCGACCATGATTGGTTCGCTGTCGTATCACGTCATCGCCTCCCGCATTGGTTACCGCCGTCTTCGTACAGTCCGCCGCACACGATAATCCGTCGTAAGGCGAGTGTACGCGTGTGCAACCATACCCGTTGTACTTTTCGCTCACGCCTAGTGATTCGTGCCAAATACTGTAGCTATTTCTGAATTATTCACAAAACAAATGATCCATTTTGTTGACATTAAATAGCCGATCACGATTAGTAGAGAGTGCCTTTTCGTTTGCCTTGTGAAATTTAAAAAAATGTTTTTTTTTTAAATTATTATTCTTAAGCACAGGTCTCATTGGGAGCGACGCGAAGTTCTCATTGTCTAGCGACATGAGCGTTGCGATACCGCTTCGCTCCCAATGGAACCTGCGCCTTCTGGTGTATAAATATTACACAAAGCTCAGTAGAATTTTTATGTAATAATAAATTAGTTTTGTTGTTATATAAGTAATTTTGACTCTATTTCGTTCCCTTATGTTGGTCTACGGAACGCTAGGAAATGTATTATTTACTTACAATTAGTTTAATTTGAAATCAATTCGAAGTATTTCGAAGAGTTGTAAACGTTAATTTTACCAGATCAGACTTCGTTACGCGTTCTTTATGAGTAACGAAGTTTGATAAACTTTATCAGACTTCATTACGCGTTCTTTATGAGTAACGAAGTTTGATAAACTTTATTAGACTTCGTTACGCGTTCTTTATGAGTAACGAAGTTTGATTAACTTGATCAGACTTCGTTACGCGTTCTTTATGAGTAACCAAGTTTGATTAACTTTATCAGACTTCGTTACCCGTTCTTAATGAGTAACCAAGTTTGATTAACTTTATCAGACTTCGTTACCCGTTCTTTATGAGTAACCAAGTTTGATTAACTTTATCAGCCTTCGTTACGCGTTCTTAATGAGTAACCAAGTTTGATTAACTTTATCAGACTTCGTTACCCGTTCTTTATGAGTAACCAAGTTTGATTAACTTTATCAGCCTTCGTTACGCGTTCTTAATGAGTAACCAAGTTTGATTAACTTTATCAGACTTCGTTACCCGTTCTTTATGAGTAACCAAGTTTGATTAACTTTATCAGCCTTCGTTACGCGTTCTTTATGAGTAACGAAGTTTGATAAAGTTTACGCAGATAATTTAAGTCGCGATTGTAGGTATGTTTGGCGCATCCACAGATATATTATATAGAGAAGATCGGCGATCATCACTGTTTACTAAGAATTCACGCGTGCCAAAATAAACACTTACATGTGATAGGAAATATCTACCTCATTGTTTGCTATTTATTTCTGAACTTCTGTGTTATTTTCGTCGAAATCAAGGTGCGTAGGTACTTACTGAGAATGATTTTGGTTTCTGTACAACTGTGCATCAATTTGGCACGTGTTTTCCTCCCACTTCGCCGTTCTATCCTTGATAGTATATTTCTATGTGTGCGCCCTACGGACCGCACTTTTAGTATTTAGAAGTTTTGTGGTTCAAAGTCGCCTTTAGTTAGCAGATCTTTGAGAATTAGTCAAAAGTCAACTAGGCAGAACCTAGCGAGTATTAAACTCATCCGTGCCTAAATTTGTAGTAACTTTTTTTTTGTATTTGTTTATTGTTGTCAGTAAAGTTCTATAATAGTAGCGGCGGAGTTCAGTATGGTTAGTCTCAGTTTGCACACCTCGAAAGCTTTGCTAAATACTACTGATTGTTATATGTATAAGGTACAGTAGGACTGTCATGTACTTAATGTATAAAATAAAGACTAAAAATACTACATATCGAAATACAATTACTTCAGAGTGAAATGGACCTAAACTGGCTTATTTTAAGGTTTGAGTTCGCTAATACATTCGTCTACAGCCAGCGCTCCAAGCAGAAATGTTGTAAAATAAATATTCGAAGTATTGAATTACGACTTTAAAATAAGAGTCTTTGGGTTCATTTTGCATTACATATTACAGTTTTTCGATATTTAGTATTTGGTAACATTTTGGAGGTGCGCAAACTCAGAATAACTATACATGTTACATAAGACCCCGTTCACATGACAAGCGTCTAACGCGCGTTGGGAAAACACGAACTTGTCATGGGAATGGGGCCTAAGTCTTATTTGAGACTTTAAACTTTATAAGGCACTGTTTCAACTCGTGACGGATACGGTACATACAGCAACTTTTAACTATAGATAGATAGGTAATAATAATTAATTTAAGTAACACAATACAATTTTGTATAATATTATAAAACAATTGAATGAATAATTGAATTTATTATTATTTGTTATTTCTCAATGTAAAATAAATGTTTTGTGTTTATGGAATTGCTTTCGTTTTATTTCCACTAGTAGAAATCAACATTTGAGTCGCATTAGGGTGAAATCACATTCACATTTAGGTGGATGGGTTAAATCGAAAAGTCTAAATAAAAGTGTATAAATAACATAAGAATTTATTTACAGAAAATATAACTTTCTATAACAATATTATTTCATATTAAGTTTAACAAACCATAACCCATACCATTGCCTATAATCGTAATTTATTTATAAACTATCTAAAATCAAGGTTATTTATAGGTAGGTACATAGCGATAGGAGCGCATATTTTAAAAATGATTCTACATCTAACTAATAACAAAACCTTCAGTGAATAAGAACTGTGAGCAAAAACCTAAAACCCGTTTACGATTATATACATTTTCATAAGCGAGGCGGTAATTATAGCCTTCCCACATGCGGATATCATAAAAAAGTTCACACGAGGCAAGTTTTTTATAATCTTTCGACAATGGAATCTTCGCGACGAGAGACTCTCCATTTAAACAAACCTTAAAACATTAATACTATTTTTAACCGACTTCAAAAAAGGAGGAGGTTTCTCAATTCGACCGTATAAATATTATGCTTTTTTTATGAGTGTTCGCGGATAACTTACTCGTTTATGAACCGATTTTGATGATTCTTTTTTTGTTGGAAGGAAGATATTTCAAAGGTGGTCCCGTGATAAGGAAATCAGGGTTTGATGATGGCAGACCGGAGAAATCGGGGGGACGTTCCGAAAATCGTAGGGGCGACTAGTGCGGTTGTAAGTTTTATTAGCTTACATTTACTCCAACATAGAGAACAGTGAAAGTTTCATCAAAATCGGTTTACTAGTTTTCGAGATATGGACTTTTAAGTGTGTGGTTTAACTTTCAATCTTTTAGATTATCACTTAAAAGTTAAAACATTAATACTATTTTAATTATACTACAGTCAATATAATATTCTCGTACAGTACATGTTTTCAACGCTGACACAATTAATTGCATTGTACGCGTACGTAACTTGCCTACACACATTTCTGATTGAGCCGCCGTTGAAAACTGATTGACGACAAGTTGCTCGAAGTGAGTCCCGACATTGAAATCAATATGACAAAGCGATCGATTGCATCGGAGTAAAACAAGCTATATTTTAGGAAAAATTAAACCATAAATATTACATATATACCATAAAAGAATTCCCATCTCCAGGATCCCATCATCAGACCCTGACCTGATAACCATGGGACCACCTGAGAATCCCTATCCTACCCTAGGTATACCTACCTTTTCAAACAAAAGAAGAATTTTCCAAATCAGCCCAGGCGTTTTTATGTAATCGGAAAACAAGCATAAAAACAAGATTCCGTCTTAAGAATTGAGAACCTCATCTTTTTGAAGGCAGTGAGTTAAAACTGTTTTTATTGTCGGTCAAATAGACGGTACTCATACAGAGTAAAATTCACTAGATTTTGTATGATTTTTGGGTTTACTTTTTTATTTAAGTTTTTAAGTGATCTAAACAGTTTTTTCTTCCTAGACTAGCCGATGGTTTCCATTATAAGTTACTCCTGGTGCCAACAAACTGCCACCTGCTCTCGCCGTCAACGGACACACATTTAATTCTGTTCTCTTTGGTCAGCTTCGTGAGGTGATGATTGACATTGTATGCAGCGGCCGGCCACAGGTGTTCAGGAGTTTCTGTGTATATCATCTTAACTAGATCCATCTCGTTGAGTTGTTTGTCTGAGTTCCTTTCCAGTGCCTCGAGTATCTGCTTCTCACGACTGTTTCTGTGCTCTATGTAATATTCTATCTTTTCTATTGGGTCCTGTGAAAAAAGAAATCGTAAGAATGTGGTTTATAAAATCGTCTCAGGAATTTTGGGTGAGATGGTCGGAACATTTTCACCTACCATCGTATCAGCGATAGGTTATGTGTCAGTCAGTTTTCTCAATCATAACCGATGGAACAGAAAATGTTCTAGATATTGATCAGGCAAACATCAATCATGACAAATATGATGATGATAAAATATCTTTCTTTTGCACATTCGCAAAAAAGTGAGATTATAAAAGATAACTAAAATGAATGTTGCCCTCTATGCGTTCCTAAACTATAAATCCGATTGTGATGAAAATTTTGTGGGTTCTTCTGTGTTCGCCCGCGAGGGCTGCTGGCCCAAAAATGAATGTTTATATTTTTGTCCTCTATTCCTAAACCATGGAAATTCGTAAATCATATAGCATGCCAGGTAGGCACATCAAGTAAAAAATAAATTTGAAATAATTATTTTCGACAAGTTCCTTACCTCAACAACATTCCCGTGGCCCGGGTAAATAGCAGAAGGCTTCAAGTCCAGTATCCTCTGCAGACTCTTCATGTAAGTGTAGAGGTCTTCGAACACCGCCGTCCCCTCGCCCAGTATGCAGTCTCCGCTGAACAGTATGTTCTCTTCTAGCAGCGTCAGCACCACATGGTCTGTGGTGTGACCTGAGCGATGAACAAATTTGCACTTTAGTAGGAATTTAAACCGAACCTAAAGGTTTGTAAAAATCCTCCATTCAATACTACCGATTTTTATTGCCTCATTGGTCTAGTGGTAGGATAATATTCACCCGCAGATCACGAGGTCCCGGGTTCGATTCCCGGGTCGGGCAAATAATTGTTAGGTATTGGGTTTTCCGGTCAAGAAATTCTCAATGCCAGTCCGGACTCCGGAGTTGGAAGTTGGCGATGTTTCACCCCCGTGACTCGGAGAACACGTTAAGCAGTCGGTCCCGGTTATTATCACTATCATGTGACAATAGTCGTTAAAGCCTGCCAACACGCATTGGAGCAGCGTGGCGGGTCTAAGCTCTAAATCCCTCTCGTATGAGAGGAGGCCTGTGCCCAGCAGTGGGATGTTAAAAGGCTGCAGTGGTGGTAGTGCTGGATTTTTATTTTACTTTCTGCTTGGGGCACTGGATGTAGATTTATGGACGATCTTGAGCATTCAAACAGGGCAAATAAGAACCCCTTGACTTTGTCATACTAATATAAATGCGAAAGTGTTTGTTTGTTACCGCTCAACCAATCTTAACGATAGGCACAATCCTTAACGAAAGCTTGCATCCTGGAGATGAAGATATAGAAATGAGTAGATTCATCAAGAAACCAGAACCGTAGGTGGACTGACGACACCAGACAAGTCTCAAAGAGCCGCTGGATAGAAAAGGCGCAAGATCGCGGAGTGTCGAAATTACTATAATAGACCGAGAACCGATATATGAACCGATAGACATAGGTCTATCGGTTCACAATGACCAAATCAATAGTAATAAAGTTGCGGACATCGAGTACTACATAAAAAAAAGTTCTTAGCAAAAAGGTAAAAAATGAATACTATGAAGTACTATGAACAATGATAATATCTAACCTGGTGTGTGGTGTACTTTTACTGTGGCACCCTCAACTTTGATCTCTTGTCCATCAGAGAGCCAGTTGAGAGGGATATTGTTGGGTAGCTGACTGTCGGGCACGTCAGTTGGATCCCTTCTATGCTTCCAGACCTTCGGACTTTCTACAAATATCAACAAATTTTAACTTCTTTTTTTTTTTTGTTTATGTATGATGATTCAGTCTATGGTTTATAACTTTAAAACTAATTATGTGTGCTATTGTATGTTATTCGTATTATGTGTGTTATTCATTTATTCAGAAACTGTTTTAGTTTTATGTATCTCTTCATTCTATACTTTTATTTGTATCCCAAAAATAAATAATAAAAAAAACAACTTCATTAAAATGGTATACATATTTTTATTTTTATTAATATTTATTTTAAAAAAATGAATCTACCTGGTCAGGTCCAGGCCAGATAGATTCACTTGATGATTTGAAAACATTTTATACTTTTAAGTTTATTTGATCAAAACTTTTCTATTTCTAATTATTCCTAAATAATATTTTAGCAAGTAGAGTATGCATACCTATTATAAAGTACAAATCTCAAAATATATTATTCAATGGAAATATGAATTAAATGTCAGCAATTTTACTAACTTGCAATGGCTCCGTACACATTCTCCACACCTCCGATATGATCATGATGCCAGTGTGTAACCACAATGTGCTCAATGTTGACCTTCTCAGATGTGATCACGTTGGACAGGTGTTCCTGGTAATCTCTAACATCTTTGTCGCCTGCATCAAGCAAGATACGACTGGAAATATATGATATTTTTTTAAATATAAAATTATCTATTTAGTTATTTTATTAAAATAAACATTTCATATGGTTGAAATGAAAGTCATGATCTATTGAGATTTCCTATTTTGTTTGAAGATGCTATATGCATCAATTCTCATTTTCAGCATCAATTCAGTTTTCACATTTTTATATTTAAAATATGTACAAGTATGGCTCCTGATTTTACATGTTAAAAAATCATCTTAAGAAAGAGTATACTTAAGCATGTGAATGCTTACAATGTGCATAAGTGAGTCAAAAATTACCCAGCTAAATAAATGCTGATGTGATTTTAGCTTAATAGGATGTTAACCATGGAAACACTTTTAAACAAAGTTGTGCTAGATGTGAAACAACTTGTTTTGCAGATAATGTTGATTCAGATTCTGATTCATTTATTTTGTATTCATGTAGGTACATCTAAATAAGCATTATTGCAATTTATTTGATGATAGATTCAAAATCTTAATTTTAATGCTTATTATGCCATTTTTAAGCACCTAATAAATATGCAGTTTATCTTACCATAAGCTTGCATAAAGATAGCAAATTTTACGCACTTTTTCCCAGTTCCTATTAAATAAGTGTTAGTACCCTGGAGAGTCATAGGCCCAGGATTGCATCCAAGAATTCTTATTATCCTGTTGGATAGCCTCGTAACTGAAGGGATCACAGCTGCCATTTTATTTTTGTTACTAAAATAATAGATAACGTTACAATTAACGAGCCGTTACACAAGCATGTTATCATTCATGAAATAGATACAATTTTTAGTTACTCTGAAAACAATTACATACCACTTGGCACTTACTTAGTTGTAGAAACACTATCAGAGAAGCGAAAAATATATTCTGCAATACTAAATAATAAAATTACAGGCAGGCTCGGACCAATCCAATGCACATAGTACATACCTAATTATTTACATTTTAATTTGTATATTATGCATTTTATCAGGTAACGAAAACTGTTAAACAAAAAAATAGGTAGGTATCTACTTACAACGTACTTTACCTATTTGTTTATCTTGCTGTGAACTGTGACCACAGATTAGGTATTAGTTACTACGTAACAGATGCGACATACAGTGACTTTTCTTCAGGGCCATTTCCATTTACGCCATTTTCTGCGTTTTGGCGCCACTGTAGATTTGCGGCTAGGGCTTGCCAGTCGATGATTTGTTATCGATACTAGTGATGTACTCGTTTTATAGATAACCAAATAACAGGGTTTTCTTACTAAGGCCTCTTGTTAACACGCCGTGAAAACTCACGTTTTGTATGGATATCCGTACAAAACGTGAGTTTTCACGGCGTGTTAACAAGAGACCTCATAATTAAATTCAAACAAGATAAATTTATTTCAAACTTATTTATTCAAATCTTTCTTTCTTAATCTAAATTACTTATTTTTCAAATACACATTTATTAATATTAAAAACAATTTTTTCAAAAACTCTGGGTAGGAAAACACCCCAAGAAAACCTACAGTGTTTAAATTGCTACCAATATTTTTTTTATAACCATTTTCACTATGGTAATTGTGCATAAAAGTGCTTGCATCCCTGTATACAATAGTATGTATGTAATTAGAAAATTTTCATTAGGATAATATACTAAATTATTATTTTTTAACATTTCATATTCTCTATATATTTTTTTTAATGAATAAGTATTGGCATCCATAGAGCTGTTTGTCTTTATACAACTCTTACATTGGTTTTTTTGTTAGACATATGAATCCAACAGTTCATGCCGCGAATTTGCATTGATGATGTAAATATGTGTACATGCCGAGCATTGCACTTTAATTTTTTGAAATAAAACCTGATCTCTAAATATAGACAACTTGAGACATTCTCATTCCTATGAAGTATTGTGTGGATTGTGATTGAAAACAAGTCCCGACTTGTGCATGTTCCACCCCTTCGTCTTCCTGCTTGCTGTAGCCTCCATACTGTTTATGTTTCCAGTGTGAAAATTATCTGAAAATTATTAAATATAGACAGGTGAGTAAAGTACGTAGGTTTATGGTACATGTATTTTTTATGATAGGGATTATCTAGTCCAAAAACATTGCAAGTATTTAACAGTATAAAAATGCAAAATAACTGTAAATTCAAAATTTTAATATTCCCCAACCTGTGGGAAATCAAGACATCCCAACTCTCTTAAAAACACCTTCTAAAGCTCTAAACATCACCTTCCTTCCTTTCAACCTATAACCTTCGATCAAAAAATAAGGCCTTTAACACTATGAAGTGTCTACCAAGTACCTACTCATTGAGACAAATCTAACTATAAAAAACCTGCATTCAAATCGGTTCACTCGTTTAAGAGCTACAGAGTGACAGGCATATCCACACACAAAGCTGCAGTTCGATGGGGAGAGAGTTGGTAGGTACTACGTAGGACATCCACCTTACACTGTCGTTCTTGGGCAAACTTAAAAGTCTTAGGTGTTGAGTAGCAAGTACCGACACAACACTTAAATAGTCCCATGACGATCGATTCAAATATCGTATTCGTATCGTATCGTATTCGTCTCGTAATCTCTAAAGTAGCACAGTTTGTCTTCTATCAAACAACAGCAGAGAATTTGGATTTCAAATCAGCAAAATACTTATACAAAATTCAACACTTTTTTTCTGCTGCTAATATAGCAAATCGTAGTCCTTATAACGTAGCCGGAGTCAAATGTAAAACAGAGTTCTCGGAGTCCAAAACAAAGTACAAGTCAATATGATCACCAAAATCCATTTAACAAAGCCAAGTCGTCACGAAATATCACAAAAAACACCATAATAATTGAGAACCTGTGATGAGAACAACGAAAAGTAAAGAAAAGTGGTGGAAATGAAAAATGTAAATTTCGCGAAATTTCGAAAATTTCATAATAATGACAGACCTCAGACTTATCACTGAAACCTAAATCACAGACCTAAACACAGAAAATAACTAAATACTTATCATTAATCTGTGGAAAACCTTTCATTAATCTATGGACCTGTTATTTTCTGTGATTACGTCTGTGGTGTGCGAACGATTGTAGCGCCAAAACGCAGAAAAAGGAACTACAGCTGTCATACCCCTGACTGTGACAACTGGAACTGACACGTGACATGCACGTGACATATCACACAGATAACAAAAAATCAGATATGTCATGTAATCATAGACTGCGAAGGCAGACAAAAAAAATTGCTCCTTGCGTCGTTCTTTAATCTGTGGGCCTCGCACAGATTCAGGGGCTTGGTAATCGTTACCAATAACAAAATAAATAAAATTAATTCCAAGACTATAAATAACGTTATAAAATTATATTATATAATTTTAACGTGAGTTCTAGGGACGATTATTCATATCCTACTTACAGAGGGATTTTCTAAACAAAGACATTTGTTTGGTATTTAAATTAATCACTATTATTTTGTCATTAATGGTAAAAAATAAAAAATAATGTAAACAATATCGTATTAACGTTATTGTACTGCTAATATTATTTTTTACCGCTATATCGTTAAAATATACTGTTAATTTTACCAATCAACATTAATATTTTTACCTTAATAATACTAACGGTAAAAATATAACGTTGGTCGTTGATTAACAGAGTTTACACTCTGTATGGAAAATTGTCTATAGTTTCAATCCCGCCTGTGGTTTCAATGTTTTGACATTTATGTCTGACGTTTTTCAAATTCCATTAGTGATTAGAATTTGAAAAAATTGAAAAATGGCTGGTGCTCTTGCAAGGGTAGTTCAGGCTACAAAAAATCATCTCGGTAAGTAAAACCTGCATAACTTCTAATTCAATTTAATAGTAAAACTATTAAGCTATTGGAATTTTAAATCTTGTATTTAGTCTCCCCATTATCGCGTATTACGACGACTTATATAATTTTGACATATTTCTGTATTTCAGGTGTTGTAGGGCCCTTGGTTATTATCAACAACAATGGTTCGGTACGTTTCCAACAAACCCAGAGCACTAAAACCAAGTTTGGCCCATTGAGTGACAGTGATAGGATCTTCACTAATCTGTATGGCAGACACGATTGGCGACTGAAGGGAGCGCTGAGCCGCGGGGACTGGTATATGACCAAAGAGATATTGCTGAAGGGCACCGATTGGATTGTCAGTAAGTAATATTATTGAACTTGTACCATTTGGTGAATTTAAGAATTTCACCATATGGTGCCATGGTCTGCCAGGGCACTTTCCAAAATTCCATACTTAATGTTATTAATCCAATAAAGTGTGTCTGTTCATTTGTTGGATTTTTACTACTTTACCAGAATTACTTTCTCAACAGATTCATAAACAACATTTGCCACATATCTCTTACATTCCGCATATAAGCTTTTAATAAAAGCATTTTATTCTTAGTACATGAATAGAAAACTTGAACCCTAATAGCCACATTCAATGATCTCTCACAAGACATGGGATCTCTGTTCGCACATTTGTCTTCTTGCATGACAGCAAGAAAAAGATAAACTTATCTGTTGACATTATCTGTGAGTGGTGAGAATAAATGCAAGGTAAGAGTTTAAACTTTCATTTAAGCTATATCCATTAATTTCAGACGAACTCAAAACATCTGGTCTCCGCGGTCGTGGTGGTGCCGGGTTCCCCACGGGCATGAAGTGGTCATTCATGAACAAGCCCTCGGGAGGCCGACCCAAATACCTGGTAGTGAATGCTGATGAAGGGGAACCCGGTACGTGCAAGGACAGAGAGATCATGCGTCATGACCCTCACAAGCTTGTGGAGGGTTGTCTAGTGGCTGGGAGGGCTATAGGGGCCCAGGCTGCTTATATTTATATTCGAGGAGAGTTCTACAATGAAGCCAGCAACTTACAAGTGGCTATTGCTGAGGTATGCCTATTAATATCTTAAAACCTGTTTTAAAAGATTTATCATCAATAGACTTTAACAGATTGTTTACTGTGTGTGAGATGATGAGAAATCATGATGAGCAACTCATAATTCTGCTTTTTCACTGATTGAAACTTATAACTAGTAAATATCAAATCTTATGAACCTAGATTTTATGAGATTAATTATTCTAGTGTTTAACAGTAAAAAGATTGAGACATTACAAATGTACGAACTGAACCATAAAATATAATGTTTGTTGGACTTCTCGCTCGCACTTACAGGCCTTATGGAACTGGAACCTGTTTCTCTGGTGATGTGTGTAACAATAATAAAGGATTTGTTGATAGTTGATAACTGATTACAAAAAGCGAGGGAGAGCCCTCGCAACACTATGATTTGTCAGCTTTATAACTCAGTTTGCACGTTTGTAATTTCCCAACTGTAGTAAATAAAGAACTTAGATTTTACAAGGTCATATTCACAATCCAGTGTTTAGCAGTAAAAAGATTAAGGGCCTGTTTCACCAACTTCTGCTATGTTCCGGATAGCTTATTCACAACAACTTGACATAAAGTAAGAAAGTGGCATAACTTACGTAGACTATCCGACACTTATCAGAAGGTGGTGAAACAGGCCCTTAATCTTTTTACTGCTAAACATTGGATTGCATATAACTTTGTAAAATCTAAGTTCTTTTCTGATCGACCAATATGTTTATACTACAGGCTTATCAAGCCGGCCTCATCGGCAAGAACTCGTGCGGTTCGGGCTACGACTTCGACGTGTTCGTGCACCGCGGCGCGGGCGCGTACATCTGCGGCGAGGAGACCGCCCTCATCGAGTCCATCGAGGGCAAGCAGGGCAAGCCGCGCCTCAAGCCGCCCTTCCCCGCCGATGTGGGCGTGTTCGGCTGCCCCACCACTGTCAACAACGTAGAGACCATCGCTGTGGCGCCGGTATGTTCAGTAGTATAATTTTTTGACATGATAACGCTTTATAAATCGATGAACGCTGGCATTGGCACTAAAAAGCATAACTCATTGTCAAGTGTAAGTGAGAGCATAGACCAAGCGATAGAGATGGCACGATCGGCCTAAGCATTTGGCTTGTGACACACCTATCTCTCTTTGTTTTCTTATGAAGTTATCACGTAAAATTATCGTCCATAAACTGACGTAATGTGCTGTCCGAGGCGTGGAGGTGATACACCGCCAGCTTCCAATTCTGGGCTGGAACTGAGGATTTCTTGATAGTAAACCCCAACACCTAACAGTTAATTGCCCAACCCGGGAATCGAACCCGGGACCTTGTGATCTGAAGTCGAATATGCTAACCACTAGAGTCTAGTCTAGTGACTACTAGTGACCACTAGGTCTAGTGACTAGACCAATGAGGCAGTCAGTCTTGTTCATCAACGGCACAGTGATATAGACATAGTATTGATATTGCTGTGATAGCCTAGTGGTTAGGACGACCGACTTCTAATCGGAGGTCGTGGGTTCGATCCCGGGGCACGCACCTCTAACTTTTCGGAGTTATGTGCATTTTAAGTATTTAAATATCACTTGCTTTAACGGTGAAGGAAAACATCGTGAGGAAACCTGCACGCCTGAGAGTTCTCCATAACGTTCTCAAAGGTGTGTGAAGTCTGCCAATCCGCTTGGCCAGCGTGGTAGACTATGGCCAAAACCCTTCTCACTCTGAGAGGAGACCCGTGCTCTGTAGTGAGCCGGTAATGGGTTGATCATGATTGATATTGCAGACAATCTGCCGGCGCGGAGGGTCGTGGTTCGCGTCGTTCGGGCGGGCGCGCAACAGCGGCACCAAGCTGTTCAACATCTCGGGGCACGTGAACACGCCGTGCACCGTGGAGGAGGAGATGAGCGTGCCGCTCAGGGAGCTGATCGAGCGGCACGCGGGCGGCGTTGCCGGCGGCTGGGACAACCTGCTGGCCGTCATCCCCGGCGGCTCCTCCACGCCGCTCATACCCAAGGAGTGAGACTATTTTTTGTTTTTTAACTTCAAAAAAAAGTAGGTCTGTTGACTACAGACCTACTTTTTTTCAAAAAGTTATTTCACTCGTTATTTCAAAAAGTAATGAACTAATTTTGATGATTTTTTCACTATCGTATCTCTAAATATTTTCTCTAGCCTTTAGTATATAACACACGTATACATATTATCCTTATGTACGAAATTATACGCATAATTTGGTACATACGAGTCAGTTTAAGTTTTAAGTTTTTCTAGCTTAGCTTAGCTTGTAATATTTACTATTTTTATACTATACTAAGGAATTATTTTCTGTTATAAAAGTATCCTATATCCTTCTCCAGGATGCAAGTTACAATTTCATCGAAAATGCTGTTTAATCCCTTACCATCACAGACTCTACTGTGTAGACCTATCCCACCATACATTGTTTTGTTATATATATATACATTGCAGCGTGTGCTCGACGGTGCTGATGGACTTCGACGGGCTGGTGGCGGCGCAGACGTCGCTGGGCACGGCGGCCATCATCGTGATGGACAAGTCGACGGACATCGTGAAGGCGATCGCGCGCCTCATCATGTTCTACAAGCACGAGTCGTGCGGCCAGTGCACGCCGTGCCGCGAGGGCGTCTCCTGGATGAACAAGATCATGTACCGGTACGTTATACATATAATTCCCGGCACGTAAGTCTAGCGCTGACCTTCAAGTGCGCGCAGGGTCGTACGAGTGAGCGGGACACAGTACGATTGGAGAGCCAATCACCGCTTACGAGGGATCCGCGAGAGCTAATCAGTGCTTACGAACGATCCCCACGCCTTCCCCGCGACCCCCTCACACCCCGAGATACCTCATTTTCAACTTCTGCGCATTGAAGGTCAACGCTAGACTTATTTGCCATGACTTGTACTATCTTATCTTCCTTTGGTGGGGCCCGCACTTCGACCCTTATGGATCTTTTGTAATCGCCTACGTTATATTATGCTGTCATCCTCACCACCTGCATCATTCATTCGCACAGTTCTTTTACTGCAAAAAGTTGTGAGATGTAAAACCAAGTTGTTTAATTTACTCAGTAATTATCTATGGGACCATCTATTCAACAACTTGGTCATAATTTGTTACCTAATTAGTTAAATAACAAAATTTTGTAATAACAGTATGAGTATTAGTATTAAAGTAATAAAGAGGTCTAATATTGATACGGTCAGTTAAAGTTCTTCTTAGTTAGCTAATTAGGTAACAATTTATGACCAAGTTATTGAATAAATGCTTCCATAGTTAAATATTGAATAAAATAAACGACTTGGTTTTACATTAAATCTCACAACTATTTGCGGTAGAACTGCGTTGCGAGACTTGCATTTTTGTACATGTTATGTTTTTCATTGGATTCTGTTTTTACTGTTGATATATTATTTATTTATTATTTATTTATAGAACAAAAATAAAACAAAAAAAAAGAAACTACAATACCAGTGTCAAAATTATTTACTTGTTTATATAGTTTTAACAATGTATAATAATTCAGTAAATAAAAGCTTATATTATTATATTATATTAATATATTATTATTATTATTTATTTTGACTGTTATAATATATTTTCTCGAGCAGATAAAAAAATAGTCAAAATACTCTATTTCTAATGATATTTTTTTTTGCTTTTTTCAGATTTGTCGACGGCAATGCATCGCCTAAAGAAATTGACATGCTATGGGAGCTTTCCAAACAAATTGAAGGTTTGTATTATTACTTGTGTAAAATGTTTGAATTTGCTTTAAAATTGTTTTGTATGTAAATGCATCAGTGAAGTCACAGTATCGCCACCATGATTATTATTGTTTCATACATTCTCTATAAAAGCACTGAGAATTTCTTGAAAGAAAAACCGAATAACCTCATCATTTTTGGCCCGACCCGGGAATCAAACTCAGGACCTCGGAATCTGTAGTTGACCACCCCAACCACTAAAACCACCGCAACAGTTGCCAAAATCTAATCAGTAGGTTTGAGTTCGCCAATACATTCAGCATATTTTGTCTACAGCCAGCGCCCCAAGCAGAAATGTTTTAAAATAAATATTCGAAGTATTGAATTACGACTTTAAAATAAGAGTCTTTGGGTTAATTTTTAACCCCCGACGCAAAAACGACGGGGTGTTATAAGTTTGACGTGTCTGTATGTGTGTGTGTGTCTGTCTATTCCCCTGTAGCGGTGAAAGGTGAATTAGTCGAGAATCGATCCAAGATTGTCGCCGCTACAAAATGGCGGATTACATATTTTATCACAACTCCCTCAATATGGGTATCAAATGAAAGAGCTTGACTAGTAGAATAGCATTATGCAAATCCAAGATGGCCGCCGCCACAAAATGGCGAATGTCGGGGTTTTTTAAATTTTTAATTTATACTTGTGCATTTACAGTTTTCCGATATTTAGTATTTGGTAAAGTTTTGGAGGTGCGCAAACTCGGAGTTATACTTAACGTTTTTGTGTTGTGTTCAGGACACACGATCTGCGCGCTGGGCGACGGCGCCGCGTGGCCGGTGCAGGGCCTCATCAGACACTTCCGGCCCGAGCTGGAGCGCCGCATGCGGGAGTACGCCGCCGCACACGGGCCCAGCAAGGCCGAGCGACTCTACTAAGACACTCACTCGCTTACTTGTACTATAAAGTGACATTAATAAACCACTGTAGTGAAGTGACGTTTCATCATCATATCAACCCAACAGCTGTTCCCGGCATGCGTTGCAATACAAGCAAGCATACATTCATTTTTATATAGATTTTTTGGGCCTTCGCGGACGTATGCAGAGCAATTTAGCGAAATTTAAAATCATAATTGGACGAATAGTTAAGCAGTGCATAGAGGATGTACAGACAAATTTATATAGATATAAAGAGTATCCACTGGAGTGAACTGACGTTTCATCATCATCAACCCACTACAGGACACTGGTCTCCTCAGAATGGGAGAGGTTTAAACGTCGAAAAAAAAAATAGTGTTGTGACAAATGGATTCAAATCAATCACTCACTCATTCGTTTTGTCTACCTTTTCATTTTTAGTCTATGAAAATGTTCTCAGTAGTAGGACACGACTTGAGCTCAGCGACATTTATTATTATTACTATGCATATTACTTAAAGTACAAGTGAGCTGAATAGTTCCTCTCAGCTCACTCCAGTGGATTATTAATAATGGAAATTTGTAAAATACACATACATGTACGTAATGTACGTACACTGTCAGTTTGTATTATTTGATGAGAAACTTAATGAAAAGACCAGTGAAGGACATCATTGCAATTATCAAATATATGTATAATATGAGCTGGTTGAATATTATGGTAGTTTATATTAACAACTTAAATAAAATAGAATCACCTTGTATTTGGAACTGTACCATATAATATCATAAATTGGTTGACACTAATGTATATTATTTATGTCCAATTAAGTTAATCGTATGTAGTGTAAATATTTTAATAAATAAAACACTCGAAATTCCATTGTATTATTCAATTGGCACAATTCCCGTGTCACATACTAACCTTCTTCCTACACCTGTTTTCTACTAATGCTTACTATAGGGACTAGGGATTATGATTTTTTTTGGACATGGAAGCTTGCATTTTAGAGACTGATATAGATCTGTCTCTAGGAATGCAAACAAGACTGATTCATTCAGCGGTTTAATTGGTAAAAAGTAAAGATGTAGACATCCTAATTAGGAAGGTAAGTGAAGATTAAATTAAAAAAGGCTATGTTTAGGTATTTGAAAACTGAGACGTTGTCGAATAATAAACACAAGTATAAATTAAAAAACCCCCGACATTCGCCATTTTGTGACGGCGGCCATCTTGGATTTGCAATAATGCTATTCTACTAGTCAAGCCCTTTCATTTGATACCCATATTATGGGAGTTGTGAAAAAATATGTAATCCGTCATTTTGTAGCGGCGGCTATCTTGGACCGATTTTCATCAAACAGCTAACAACACTCGACTAATTCATCATTCAAAGAAAAAAAACCGCATTCAAATCGGTCCACCCGTTTGAGCGCCACAGGGGAACAGACAGACACGTCAAACTTATAACACCGTCGTATATTTTTGCGTCGGGGGTTAAAAATACTTAATTATGATTTTTTTTCTTTGGTGACGTCAACTGTAGATTCCATTTTATTGGTGTACGAATTTGGTGCTTTCCATTGAACCTTCCTATTATTTTGCTATGACAGCTGACTCATAATCAAATATTATGCCTATCTAAAATACTGAATGTTATGTAGACTCATATCTTAATAGGTATCTTCTTGAGTTGTTTTTGTAGCATTTTCCTCATTTCATTTTCGGTACATGACAAATACTTTGATCTTAGGTATCAGTTGGTAGGTATCATTATACTTGTTATTTTTCCTCCTTTTGTTGCTATTTTTTCTTTTATGATTTCAGTATTTTTATGAATGGTTCGTTGGTGCTAATTAGTAATGATAAAAAACCGGCCAAGTGCGTGGCGGGCCACGCGCAGTGTAGGGTTCCGTAGTCACAATCTTCGAAAAACAGATATAACTCCTTAACCTGTGAACCCTACTTAGCCGTGATAGTTTTCCTTTAAAATTGATTATATACCCTACTGCTGTGAATTTTTTCAAGTTTCTATATTTGCCATTTGGCTGATAGACGGGGGGACACTTGACTCTAATAAAAATTAGCACTTTAAAACATCATATTTTACAAACGGATCTAGAAATCGAAAAATGATGTTTCCACACCCACAGTATTTTTAAAAGACCTATTCAACGATACCCCACACTATGGGGTAGACGAGAAAAAAAATATTCATCCCCACTTTACATGTAGGGGAGCTACCCTAAAAAAAAATATTTATCAAAATTTTATTTCACCACTTTGTCGGCGTGATTAATATTTATACTCATGCCAAATTACGGATTTTTAGCACTAATAGTCTCTGAGATTAACCGAGGACGGACGGACAGACGGACAGACGGACGGACATGGCGAAACTATAAGGGTTCCTTGTTTACTACGGAACCCTAAAAACGGTGCATTATGTAGGTAGTAGGTTTATTAATGAAAGCAAGATTTAATTTTCTAAATTATTTATTCCCTCTATCATTCTTCCTTTTTTTGATAATCTTATCAGTATCTTAAGCTCTATTTACAGTTTGTATAAATTAAAGTATTAATAGTATATTTTACAATAAACTACTATTGTACAGTACGCTTTCAATGAAAGACTTGACTTCGATACACTTTCAATACATGAAAGAACTAACAGGAATCCAAAAAAGACAATGTAACAAGGCTGAAAATAAAAAAAATAACAATTTTGATAATCATGGTAACATCGTCGATTTTTTGGAACAATTCGATTTACTAACTGAAAAAAAAATAAAGAGACGATTTTTCTCTCAAGTTGATTCAAAATCAACACCAAGTACCAAATGGTAATAATATTATAATTAATTAATAGGAAGAAGTGTTGCCATCACACCGTCAATTAAAACAACGAATAAATTAATTAGTTTAAATTAAATAAATGGCACAAACCAAACTACGATCTTATTCGGTACGTGGTGGTGATGAAAATAATATAAAAATTTTGATTGATATAATGAAGTTTATAACAAAATAATCGAATATGTACGCATACATAATCCAATCCAAAAAAAAATCAAACAAAATATAATAACTCTATGATGGAAGCAACTGATCGCTGTGAAACAAAAGAGCCAATGCTTCTGCATAACAACGTAATGGCAATACACTGAGAGGTGGTGGACGATTTATTTGTAGGATTAATTTTGGTCTAAATGATTTGTTTATTTAAATAATATATACGTACAAACTAAATACAGACAACCAACATGTTAAATATTATAATTTATAATAAAAATATAAGTGTGGTTTTAGGACAGTTCTGCCAAATTATCTGTATTTAGTTCGCAAGTAATTATACTTACTTAGTTAAAAAAATAGATCAATATAAATCATGAAGAAATCGTTCACCACCTCTCAGATCAATTCAATATTTTATCGCTAAATAACATCGGTGGAGATCACAAATTACACGACATAATATTTCTTTTAAATATAAATACAAAATATACACTTATGTAGTATTTTTTCACCTAACACTATATAGCAACAACTTCAATGCAATATACCCATCTATATTGATGTGAAATTGATATGATTCAATTAACAGGAATTAACGCAGTAGTTAACAGGATGCTTCGTACTATTATACCTTTTAGATAGGTTGTTAAATTGTATAAGAAATGGACTGTTTTTAGAGATAAAAGTTTAGTACTTCATAAGATTTTTGGTCGGGACTGTGAGGTGCAAACAGGCTACTATGAGGTACAAAAATTGTACTATTTTTTTTTGTAAGTTGTAAAGTATATGGCGTCCAGAGATTTTTTATTATAATATGATAGGCTTACGCTTCACCACAATCTTGCATGATGGAAAGCAATGATGAGGTCTAAATTGGAACGCGCTTGCTTAGAAAATTTCTATCACTCTTGCCTTGAAGGTACCCAAAGTCATACGAGCCAAGAAACACGGACACGCCGGAAGGGCGTATCAGAAACGTTATGCGTGAATTAGCATTAGCACCAATATGTAGGGTGTAAGAGAAGTCATAAGTACTCTTTGAAGCTGTAACTCGTTATAACTATAACAGTACGAAGCTGAACACCCGCGGGCCGATCGGGCAACAATTGGTACGGTGGCTGAGAGCCCGGAGGCGTTCGGTTCACAAACAAGATGTATCGCTTAACACTCATAGTTAGATCACAAGAACGCGTTATCAGTCTCACTTATTCTGTCATTACGAACGTTACAACTATACCGCAGCGCGTAAAAGCCGACACGTAGCGCCAATAAAAGCCGCATAAAACTGAAAACTCCGTTCAATAAATAGCGCGTTCGTTTCGCGCCTGCCGGATTATGCGATCCGATATATCGTGGTAGCGTTCGCTTCTACTTCATAAATTAAGCGGCGGGAGCGCGCGGGCCAGCCGCCCGCTCCCGGCCTATAATCACTAAATTAAAATCTCCACAGAGACCTTTATTTGGCTTGGGATCCTACTTTCTGAAATTTAAACGTTGACGGAGCGTGGTTATTCGAGCCGACATTTCAGTGAGCAACCGCAAGCTTGCCCGAAATTAGGCCGGAATATTGTACTTCGACCGAAGAGGCCTTCGGTGGTTTCACCGGGCCGGGGGTTACCGTTCGACTCGGTTCGCGTTATTCGCTCTTTTATTTACACTACTTACAAATTCATAACTAGTTGTCTCCGAAGACGAACCCTGATCCCCAGTGAAGCTTCCACTATTCGGAATACGCTCGCTTTACAAATTCATAACTAGTTGTCTCCGAAGACAAACCCTGATCCCCAGTGAAGCTTGCTCTGTTCCGACACGCTCGCTTTACAAATTCATAACACTAGGCGTCTCCGAAGACGAACCCTGATCCTGATCGGACGCGCGACGCTCAAACGGCAACCCTCGGCGACACTATTGCGCGACGATGCGATATTGGAACGGCGGCCGATGCCAGCACCGGCTGCGAGCGCGGCGCGGGCGTCGCTAGACGTAGGGGTCGTCCTGGGGCACGTCGGGCACGAGGCGGTCGTGCGAGGCGGCGGCGCGCGGCGGCAGCTCGTTGCGCGGGTCGCGCGCCAGCCACGGGTGCCGCAGCACGTCGCGCGCGCCGAGCCGCTCGCACGCCTCGCGCCGCAGCAGCGAGCGGATGAGGCACTTGCCGCGCGACGACAGGCACTCGGGCACCACGAAGTAGCCGCGCGAGATCTTCGCGAACAGCGACGCGTGCTCCGAGTCGTTGAACGGGTACCTGCAACAACGGGGAACGCTACGTTAGCGAGACACAATCTAAAAAAAAAATTGAGAGCCTCCTCCTTTTTGGAAGTCGGTTAAAAATTGAGAACCTCGTCTATTATAAAGGCTTGCCGTGACAAATTGATTTCAATTCAATTTATTGCGAACTTGGGTTAGTCAACATTGG
The DNA here is from genome assembly GCA_920104075.1 of Melanargia galathea. Classification (NCBI taxonomy): domain Eukaryota; kingdom Metazoa; phylum Arthropoda; class Insecta; order Lepidoptera; family Nymphalidae; genus Melanargia; species Melanargia galathea. Next base: position 5,175,689 of record OV049862.1, on the reverse strand, counting down.
ATCATATAAATATTGTTAGTGTTTCACCAAATTCTACCTACCTACCTACCTACCTACAATTCTACCTGCATGCAATAATGCAATCCAGATTTTAATCTCATTAAATATTGTTATTGTTACTAATAGACTGAAACGGATTGATTGATCTATCAACATAATAGTCTAAACCACTGAAGCTAGAAACATGAAATTTTCACAGTAGCTTCTTTTTTTTATGTAGTAAGCGCACACTAAGGAAGGAATTATCATTAGAAATCCCACTCCCAAGTGAGTTAAATAGGGAATGAAAGTCTGTCATTTTTCAAGTTATATCTATGAATTTTCATAGATATAACTTGAAAAATGACATCATCTCAAATCAAATCATCAGTGGCGTAACTACACCGATGGGGGCCCGTGGCAAATTAATCAGATGGGGCCCCTTCGGCTCAATATAAAGAAGCTCAACTAACGATAAATTATTCATTTTATTTTAAAATAAATCATGTAAGTACGTAAAGAAGGTACATAAAACACTATTAAAATTAGTTGTTTTTCTAGTAACTTTCAATTTAAAGAGCATGGACGAACATTTTGCTTAGTTTATGAACATTTTGTTCTGAAACAAAAAATGTGATGCAATTTTCGTCTTATGGTGCTGCCACACCGCCCACACCGCCGCGCAGTTACAAAATATGTTAGTAAACATTATTGTTAGTTAACATTTTGTCACAAATGTTAGCAAAGTTCTAAATGTTTTTATGTTTATGAAACATTTTTAACAAATTTTTATTAAATACTAGCTTTTGCCCGCGGGTTCGCCCGCGTGAATTTCTGCTTTCCGTTTTCGCTCCCTTTTCCAACCTTTATGCCTACTTTCAAGGAAGTTTGCTATAGAATACCTATAGCTATAGATATGGATTTCGGGTTTTTTAAAAACCCGCGGGAACTGTGGATTTTTCCCAAATAAAATGCAGTCTATGTTTTAAGTCAGAGCATAATCTATCTCCATTCAAAATTTCAGCCAACTCGGTTCAGTATTTGCGACCTTATAGAGTAACAAACAAAGTGTACAGTGTACCAATTTTGAATAAAGTTTATTTGATTTGATTTGAAACATCCAAACATCCACACTTTCACATTTATAATATTAGTAGGATTTACACTATTATAAATACTAGTATAACAATTTATAACATTTGTTAAACAACATTAACCTGGGTGACTGCGGGACGTGTGGAATGCGGGAGAGGGAAGACGCCCGCGCAACATGCAACAATGTTAAACGTGTTTTATGTTGCGGCTACATTATGGTTAATGTTAATGCTCAAAAATGCTTTAAACTACGCGATAATTATCACCGGTAAAAAACACAAAGAACTGAGTGGCCACACTGTGTGGCCACTCAGTTCTACAAATTTTTTAACCGCCAATAAATGGCGGTATATGCCGTATATGCCCGTATATTTATTTGTCAAAAACCTAAATCGTTTTAGGTTTTTGAAAATGCCATGGAAACTCTTTATTTTCGGAGACAGACAAACACAAATTGCAATGCACCCCAGATGATAATCCAGATGCCCAAAGGTTCCTGTGCGATCCGGGTTCCAAGTTATATGGAATACTGAGAGTTATGATGACTGTAATTTCTGAACTACAAAACCTATAACCTTGAAATATTTACGAAATAATTTCTTAAGTATTTCTTTTCTAACGAAATAAAAACGAGTGAAATCGGACTACCCTTGAATGAATTACAGCTAAGTACAAATTTTAACTTTCATCCCCTTTCCCAAGGGAACCGTGCAGAATTTCGAGATGAAAATTATTCTATATGCTACTTCGTAGTATGAACTGAAATCGCGTTAAGTGTCATTTCAATCCATTCAGTAGTTTTTGCGTGATGCACGCACAAACATACAGACAAACAGATTTTTTTCACAACAGAAATTGCTTTTTTACGTTCTATTACTTATCCTTAACGTCTTCCAGTTATTTTTTTTTTGCAAATATTTTTAATGTACACACACGGCAACTCTACGATTTTATTATAATTATGTACTTATAGAATACATTTATATTATAGACCCATCTCGCTGCTGAGCCATGTCTATAAGTTGTTCTCGAGAGTCATTACGAATCGTCTCGCACGTAGGTTCGACGACTTCCAGCCTCCCGAACAAGCCGGGTTCCGAAAAGGCTTCAGTACCATAGACCACATCCATACGCTGCGGCAGGTTATACAGAAGATCGAAGAGTATAACCGGCCACTTTGCTTAGCGTTTGTGGACTATGAGAAAGCCTTTGATTCAGTGGAAACTTGGGCTGTATTGAAATCACTGCAGAGATGCCGGATCGACTATCGGTACATCCAAGCGCTGAAGTGTTTGTACGAAAACGCCACTATGTCAGTCCGTATACAGGACCAGAATACGAGGCCAATCCAATTACAGCGAGGAGTGCGTCAGGGAGATGTTATCTCCCCGAAGCTATTTACCGCTGCGTTGGAAGACGTCTTTAAGCTTCTGGACTGGAACGGACTTGGCATCAACATAAACGGCGAGTACATCACTCACCTACGGTTTGCCGATGATATAGTCGTGATGGCAGAGACTCTGGGAGACCTCAATACAATGCTCAACGATCTCAGCAGAGTTTCTCAACAGGTGGGCCTAAAAATGAACATGAGTAAGACGAAGGTCATGTCTAATGCTCATGTTCCGCTCCACCCGGTAATCGTTGAGAACTCTGCACTCGAAATCGTAGACGAGTACATATACCTGGGACACAAGGTCCAGCTAGGTAGGTCCAATTTTGAGAAAGAGATCAACCGCCGAATCAAACTCGGCTGGGCAGCGTTTGGGAAACTTCGAGATGTCTTTTCGTCCAATATCCCTCAGTGTCTGAAGACGAAAGTCTTCGAACAGTGCGTGTTGCCAGTGATGACTTACGGATCTGAGACATGGTCGCTGACAATGGGCCTCATAAGAAGGCTCAGGGTCACTCAGCGGGCGATGGAGAGAGCTATGCTCGGAGTATCCCTGCAGGATCAAATCAGAAATGAGGAGATCCGCAGGAGAACCAGAGTTACCGACATAGCTCATCGAGTCGCGAAGCTGAAGTAGCAATGGGCGGGCACATTGCTCGAAGAACCGATGGACGTTGGGGTCCCAAGGTGCTTGAATGGCGACCTCACACCAGTAAACAAGCGCAGGTGGACCCCCCACTCGTTGGACAGACGATCTCAAGCGAGTCGCTGGCAGCCGCTGGAGTCAGGTGGCATAAGATCGTGTGCTGTGGCGATCCTTGCAAGAGACCTATGTCCAGCAGTGGACGTCTATTGGTTGAAACGAACGAACGAACGATAGAATATATTAATTTATCATTATCGAAAGAAGAAAAAAAGGTTACAAAGAAAGAGAAGATTTGACGGTATCTCTCCCGTATCAACGTGCGTTCCCGTCGAGCTCGCGGCGCACACTGGCGAACGTAGATGTGGCCACTTTAACGCTATTATTCTCCCGTTAAATCTCTTTGATGTGCCAAAATTTACCGCCACCTGACTTAACGCCAAATGCTACGGTGGTATACGGCTATTGACAATACCATTTCCAGTTAATCGTGGCTACACCTACGGTTTACGGCGGTACATGCCGTATATGCCCGTATATGTGGCCGCTATATTACCAGTGTGGGATCATTGAAAACATCTAACAAATATCACAAATGTTGTAAATGTTATATAATTAATGTTAGCAATGTTAAATAATGTTTATGCAACATTTCTAACACCAGTGTAGCAGCACCATTAGAACAAAATGTTAACTGCTATTAAAAACTTCTGACTTGTACAATTTTTGAAATAAGTTTTTATCAATTTCAATTTTGAAAATGATCGCTTGGCACTAGCCGTAGTCACATGTAAAAATGATTAAAAAATAGCAGAAAAGCAGTGCACTACATAAAATTACTTTTTATCTATCTACATAGTTTTATAATATTATGACAAAACTGTAATAGGTCCAATTCGGTCCATTGAAGATTATATTAATATATTTTTTAAGGGCTCTATATAATTGATACTGAAGCCAAAACTGTAAATTTTCACGTTGGCAACTTAAATTAATTAAAGATCATTGATGATAAATTGATGTAATTAATATATTAAATGTTAGGATACTCCGGTGCTCACGGTCCTCTTGGGTCGGGGGCCCCTTTCGGCTCGGGGCCCGTGGCATTTTGCCGAAATGCCACCCTGTAGTTACGCCACTGCAAATCATCATCATCAATCATCATATGAAATATCTACCGTGTTATAGATTATTTAGAAGTTCTCCCCTATAAGGGAATCAAATAGAGGATAAAAGTTTATATGATTCCAATCGGGCGAAGTCGCGAGCATCAGCTAGTATTCTCCACAAGATCCCCCGAAGCTATTAGTCGAAGTGCCATTCGGGATACCGGATTGATTTAGAGCTGCCCGCCATTATCGCCTTTCAAAGATAACGTGAGCTCATTATTACCGACGTTAGGACGGAGCCTCCACGAGTCGGTCGGGTTTTTAAAGCAAAGTTAAAATTAATGACCGCCATCCGATTGTCGTTCGTTTGGAGGCAGATGCGCGAAACAAAAACTCAGGTAAACTGGATGGAACCCTTCCGGCGACAGGTGATGCCGGCGATTGCGGCCAAATCCCGAGTTTCCAATTCAAATTACGGGCGCGCGGGTTCGAAAAAACGCACAAAACAAAGGATCGCGAACGGCAGGTGTATGCGAGGGAGGCATGGCGGGTACGAGCGTCTTCGCCACATGACCGCGGCAGGCGGCAGGTGCCGACGACTTGCCTCCACTAATTCATACATATACTAGCGACTCGCCCGGCTTCGCATGGGTAGAATTATCCGCTACTATGAACTATCCCACCATACATTGTTTTGTTATACCTGAACGGGATTACGCAGCGTTTTCGATGAAAGCGGCTTGAATTTTTCCGACATTTTCAACAATCATCGTCACTCGAATCACTCGGTTTATTGGTGAAACCGACGTGAAAATGCGTTCAGTACTTTTGAGTTTTGAGACAGACAGACGCGGCGGGGGACTTTGTTTTATATGTAGAGATATGTGGGTGATTATAAACAAGCCGTTGGCGCGTAACGGCCGACAGGTGGATCATCCCTGTGTCGCCAACGGTCGCGGCGACCCCTGAGCGCGATCTCGAAAAACGGTAAGTCCCACGCCTAGCAGGTGAAGACGCCCACCCTACTGCCACACTACTGCCCCGACAGTTTATTTAAAATAAAATAAATAACTAATAATTTATTTAAAACTACAATTACTAAATTAAAACTACTAAGTATGTTTTTAAAATATAATAATCAAACATAAAATTTATAAATATTTAAGAACCCTTTTCAGGTCAACTCCTCCAGACTAAGCCATTTCGTTTTGTATTTGGCATTTAGCCCCCAATTAAGTCCAGCCGCTTTTATGATATCATCTTCCCAACGGCAAAATGGTCTACCTTTCGACATGGCCTAATCTACGGCCGACAGGTGATCATCCCTGTGTCGCCAACGGTCGCGGCGACCCCTGAGCGCGATCTCGAAAAACGGTAAGTCCCACGCCTAGCAGGTGAACACGTGAAGACGCCCACCCTACTGCCTCGACGGTTTATTTATGCGCATTTAATTGCGACTAACCTAAATGTTTTAATGAGCAAGATAATCGAGCGATTGGAATTCGGAGGCGTTTACCCTAATGAGCGTACTGAGTACTTTTTGACGACCTCCCTAGCGCAATGGATCGATTCCCGGTAGGGGCAATTTGGGATTATCACCATCAGGTCACCATCAGATGATATTGCAGTCAAGGGCAAGGGTTTGGACCTGGTAAGTGGCGCTGATGTCGGCATGTCACCGGGCAGGACGACGTCTGCCAAGTCCGCTAATTAAAAAAAGAGTGGAGACACGTACCTTCCGACGAGCATCGTGTAGAGTATGACGCCCAGCGACCACATGTCCGCGGCTCGGCCGGAGTACGTCCGGTGCGCGCGCAGGATCTCGGGCGACACGTACGCCGGACACCCTCTCTTGTCTTGGAGCAGGTCCTCCTCGGGGTCGTCTAACACTACGGCGTCTTCCAGCGACTCCAGCTTCAACGTCGTCCTGCAACAACAGAGAGATGACATTATCAATACTGCAATATACAGGGTATCAGGGTATAAAGGGGGCGGCTATCGAAACTTAGCGCTATTATACTACCTAAACACAATACAATACCAATAACCATTATATTATTATGTCTCATACTTGTAACATTTAGTATTTTTCAAACCGGCAATGTAGCGTGTATACTCGGGGTCAATGCCCCACTTATGGAGTAGGTACTGTAGCGAGCGGCCGGCCGGCGACAACTTTAGGTATTTAGGCGTCAGCTGATTTCATTACATTGCGAACTTTTAAAAATTACAGAAAATTTTCGAATTTTTTTCGCGTTTTTTTATGGTATCTTGTCAATATCATGACTTAGCAGTCTTCATTTTCAATTGCTGTCCCCTTATTATTTAAAAGGGGGATGTTATGATCTATATGCGCATCACAATCGGAGGTTCGTTTGACCCGTTACATTGCCAGGTCAACTGCATCCGACGTGCATTGACCGGCGACCCAAATAAATCGCGAATGTGATATGCGGGCCTATAGTGATATAATATCTATACGGCGCGATGGGCGCTCGCCCGTAATGGATCCCTTTGTGCGCGAAGCTTTGACCGGCCGCCATTAACGATTCGCGCGTACGGCTAATTAGTAAAGCGGTAGATAGGTATAGATCCTACTATTAGCTAGGTCTTCGTGCTGCGAAATAGTTTTCCCGCGCAAATTCGTATATGCAACTGTAATGTCGTGTAAATAATTACATGGTGAACCATAAAGCTGCTCGATGACGCAATAGGTTTCGTTTCATCACAGCACGGGCTTTAGGCGCACCGCGGCCTCGTATTTCACAGCCGCGTCGTTTCCAAATGCATCAAACACACTCGAAAACAGTACACCGTTTTGTGTAATCATGAACCTACCACTCAAATAAATAAGGAATAGGCGCCCGATGGAAACTAAGCGAGAGTTCTTTCCCAAGGGAGTGTTATTGAACCACTAATATTTATTCAGTTGCACGAATAATGCCTTCCATTTATAGCATATAGCTTACTGAGTCAACAACTCTGATACTTTCGTAATGGAACAGTGGTTTGACTTTAATACAGTCTAACTTGAGCCCGTTCTAAATATGTAAATACTAGGTATGGGAAGGCAGGTGCGCATGGCACGGCAGCAGATTTGATGCACGCGATGTTTCGAACGACCTAATAATAGCCTGCGGGGAAACGGTGAGGCGGACGAGTTTTGAGAAGGGTTCCCGTCTAATACCTGGCAAAAAAGTAAGATTCTCATTAGCCGAACGAAACCCGTTCAGAATTGAACGCGGATTCCGAAATTTGCAAGCGAATATCAGGCACGCCGTAGAGCAGTCACAAAACCAGCAGCAAAAAAGTTGCAGTTTCAACTGCTTGACAAATAGTTTGCGAGTCAGAAAGTCTGTCTGGCGCTGACTTCGCCGCTCGTACGAACACCTTCTTATCCGACTAACGCAAAGCCAAAAGGAAATGGTTATGATTTTAGCAGTCTATGTATGTATGTTTGTGTCCTATTTTTGTATGAGATTCCTCCGTAGCGCCTAAACTACTGGACCGATTTTGATGAATGAGGTGTCAATTAATTCTTTGTTACGGTCCGAGTGACATATGCTACATTTTATATACGAAAAAAATCGAGAAACGACGTCCGAGCGACTAAACTATTAGTTTCGGATAGACATAATAGATGGCGCCACTAGCTTCTTGCCCAGCGCTTTTTGCAAACTAAATTATTATATTATATTAAATTAAATTACTAAGTGGAGTCGGGTTTTAGTTTACGAACTTTACCTCCCCTGTTACTTGTAAAATTGATTACGAAGGCCTGATTAGGTTGCAGTGCGACGATCATATTATGAGAAGTGAGATAAGGAGATAGTGATATATTAACATACATATTTATGAATCGATCGTGACAATATTGAGCGCTCTAAGCAAAGGTTACCCTCGTTAACGGTGTCGCAATCTGTTTATCACGCGAAAGATACGCGCGCCAATGAAAATTGCTCATACACGAGCTATATATGTATCTATATCTATATTATATGAATGAGCGCAATCCCTATTTCATAGTTTTATGTTTCGTGCGCAGATTGCGTGGTGCTCTTAACTCTTAAGCAATGAGTAATAAGATTCAAAATTCTTCTATTGTGCAATGATGCGTATCGGTGCACTGCGCGTGCTCACCGTTCGTCTTACACAAAGGGTTCTGTGGATTTGGTGAAGCTGGTTTCTGACGCCTGGCTGACTGCCTCGTTGGTCTAGTGGTTAGCATATTCGACTGCAGATCACGAGGTTCCGGGTTCGATTCCCGGGTCGGACAAATAACTGTTAGGTGTGGGGGTTTTCTGTCAAGAAATTCTCTATGCCAGCCCGTACTTGGTAGTTGGCGGTGTTTCACCCCCGTGCCTCGGCGAGCACGTTTAGCAGTTGGTCTCGGTTATTATCACTATTGTGTGACAATAGACGTTAAAGCCCGCCCAACCCGCATTAGAGCAGTGTGGCGGGTCTAAGCTCTAAATCCCTCTCTACTATGAGAGAGGAGGCCTGTGCCCAGCAGTGGGACGTAGTGGTGGTGACGGTGGTGTTGCTGACGTCACTGCGCCCTTTTTCTAGCGAGCGGAGCGGCAGTCCTCGTGTCCGTTCGCGGCGAGTGCGCAATGATCCTAATTAAATCCCTTATGGCAAGGCTAAAGTGCGAAGTCGGCGGTTGCAATCGATTCGTATTTCGCAACGTGTAAATAAGTTACGGTGTCGTAAGGCGGTCGGAAGGTTGGCCGGATTTCCGAGCGTGTTCCGAGCGGAGCGGCGCGGCGCGGCGCGGGCGCGGCGCGGCGAGGTGGCCTCGAAGGATTCTCGGTTGCGGACGCGGGCCGCGAAAGGACAGTGGGGTTACGACGTTGCACACTGCGACAACGTTGCTCCATTTCGAGCATCGATAGTCGAAACAACAGAACCTAAACTGGCTTGTTTCAAGGTTTGAGGTCCTCCATAGGTATACTTACCTATCTACAGCCAGCGCCCCAAGCGGAAATGCAAAATTGAAGCCGGAAATATAATGTACGAGTTTAAAATAAGAGGCTTTAAGTCCATTTTACTCTGATATCATAATTTTAGTAACTTTGTTAAAATGTGCAATCTAGGCGTAAGACTACAGACTCTGTAGTAGGTATCATGCCAGCGCCGCGCGCTCCTACAGACCGGCCTAGCAAGCGAGCTAAACCTGCCGCCGCTCGGCCGAGGTCAATATATAGATCGAATTTGACACCTACCGTCTATACTAACTACTAACCAGTAACTTTATACTATTTGGCACAATTAAAAATGATTCCATTCCAAGTACCTAACTTATAGATAACATATAGTAATTTAATTAAACAGTGTAGCAATTGCTTTTGAATATGAAGTTAAGTTTACTCTTCTAGGTCATTGAGTCACGTCTTTGTTGTAATAATATTAACTAATAAACGTTTGTTGCATTTAACGTAGCAGGTACAAGATTAGAGTACTATGCAGATAGACTATACGTGCGCTGAATAACGTTTTGTTTTGGTGAAGCTGACCGTTCACCTAGCTGGGTACTATAACAAATATTTGCTAACAACTTACGAGGTAGGTAGGTATTTGTAAGTAGGAACGCTAAAAGTGTTGTATAAGCGTGTTATTGATATGTTAATTCGCAATAGATACGTAGTGTGGGAGATCGCCCACAATTAGCGGGATGCGCCGCGCGGTTTCGCAACAGCCGTTGCTCAACGCAACCCTGACAGTTTCGTAACAATGGCAGCCGACACAGATGCAGCACACATGCATGCACTTCCTGCTCGACTTTATATCGGTAGGAGCGTTGCGCAACGGCCGGCGGCTGCGCTCTGTGCGACGATACACTAACGTTAAACCGTCCCGATGCGTCGTCGAACGGCCCTCTTGCGAAACGCTAATCGCTCCGTCAGCGATTCATAATTCGTCCGGTACAGATTGTTCCGTGCCCTGCGCTGGCGGTTAGTCATAGGTTGTCGTAACCCGCTCGTAGGAGCGCGTGTCGCAAGCGTTGCCACACGCGGAGACGCGTCGGGATCAGTTGGGAAACCATCCCGCGCGCTCAGCGCTGCCTGTTAGCGTTGCGCATTGGGCAACCGCGCGCGCCACTGCGATATGATAACAGGCTTCATCGATTGTAAACACGAGAACATTATATTATCTAAACCCACTTTATTCCAAAGTACCGGTGACCAGGCTGAATGTCAAGCTATGTCAAAATCTTATGAAATGTTGCAATCTCCATACGCAGGCGAGCGAGGTTTCCCGATAACTGCATTTGCCGCGCACTATATCAACGTCAGAATTTAGGTCTCAAAACCGCACGAGCTGCGGCACGGCTCGCTTTATCGGAGTCGCGATAACGCAAGGCGTAAGTTTTGAAACCGAGCGCTGGGCCGCTTGCGAAAACGCTAATGTGAACATCGGTTGCAAAATTGTTTTAGTTTTAAAATCGAATGCGGCGGCAATGAGGCGCTCCGGTGACATTTGCCGCAAGAGGAGCGAGTGCCGCGAGTGCCGCATTCGGCGGGCCCGCGTCGCTCGCGGGACGGACGCGTGTCACAACTCACAATGGATCATGAGCGTTGCGATATGGCATGTTGCAAGCCCGGGCGGGCGTCCAACGCGCCGCCGAAATAGTCCCGTGTTGCAACGGGAGTGCGGAAAGGGCGCCGCTCCGGAGCCGTTGCGCAAATGCCGGCAACGAACGCGCAATTGGTCAATTGCTCGATGTCATCTCGCTTTACGCACGCGGCGTGGTTTACGAAACCGTTCGACGACCCCGACGCCCGGAGCACTGTTACGCGAAAATTGCGCAACTAAAGAAAGCCGCGCGGAATGTGACGTCCGCGAAAAGAGTTTCTGAGCTCTTATCGATCTGCTCCCCCGTCTCGAATTGTTGCAATTACACCGTTACGTGGTCGCGGGTGTTGATTCCGGTGAGCGGTCGACTTTCTAGCGCGGGGTCGGTGTACCGCGCGCCGTGTCGCAACAATTTCTCCGGCGTCGCGGACGAAGAAAGCGCGACCTCTGCGTTTTGCAATCGCGCCTCGGCGGCGCTGTGCGGTGCGCCGTGCGACCGAGCGAGCGCCGTAGAAAGCGCACGTGAACCTACGAGCGCGAGTACCTACACCGCAACTCACAGAGGAAACCAATTAGAAAGCTGACTCATTCCCACGGGCACGGTAAACCGTCGGGGCCTCCATGTAAAACGAATCGGAATTGAGTAATAGGTACGCACTTACGCAAGCCGCGATGTATTAAGCCTCATGTCACCGCGCGTGTATTGCTTCCGTTCATTGACTTCTTCCCGACATTTCTACGGTCCGCTGCTTATCCGTTTCGAAATACTTTCTCTGCCCCACAAAACGCCGCTCGAGTTCGAGAAAAACTTTTGGGTCACGCAAAAAATGTCAAATCGTCCGTATCAGGTCCCCGCGGCACATGGGTATACCGACTCCAAACATAATTTCATTATTTTGGGCAGCAGAAATGACGTTGATCATATATTAACTAACCCGTAATTATATCTAATGTAGAGATTGAGGTAGAACACGGTTTAATTAAATAAAAAAAAAGTAAGTAGAGTAAGTAGAGCTTAAAGAAAATAGTAATAATAGTAAAAAAAATTTTCATAGCTATAGCACTGCTATGGAAGAGGTGTTGATGAGTTGTTCTTAAACGCAGTCGGCATTTTAATTTGCAATTCCAGAATTTAAAAGGAAATCTTTAGGTACCTATCGATATATCGTGAATTAACCTATATCACGTTAGTAATCTATAACAAAGTTACTTACTCTTGACTGGCTGGCTGCTTTCAGGATCATTATTTATTAAGGAAAGGTGTTGCGCTGCTGGCGCAAACTTGAAGAGCAGGGAGAGGTGAATAATGTACACACCGACTCGTATTGTAATAGCATGTATTTACAGAATTATTTACATCTTATATACTAAATGTACAAGGAAATGAATTTACGGAAGATCGTGGTAATCACGTATTTGCTATCTCCGCAAGGTGACAAATATAAAACATTTGATTTGACATAATTAAAAATTAAATAACAAAAATGTATATTTTATGGTCACGTACTGTGTGCCATAGAATTCCCCCCTTGAAAAAGATTTGTACATCGAAAATTGAAAATAAGGATCATAAATTGAATGTTACATTAATCGTCTATTGCAAAACGAACGGTGGGACGAGATATGCGTCCTGAACGTGTTATCTTTTGCTTCTTCAAATTACTGTGATCTGTTGCTATGTTGCTGTTTCTATTTGTGCTTTCGTCGCGTTCTTCGTTCATCAGAAATGCTGGTTTTAACCGATCTATTGATACGTTGTACTCCTTGTTGTCTCGTTCAATTGTGAATACTTTGCTATTTCGCCTGATGACACGGTTAGGTCCTTCATATGGAGGAGTTAAAGATGGACGTAGTCTGTCGCATCTCAAAAATACGTGCGTACAATCTGATAGGCGTGGATGTACGAAAACGTTACGATCCGAATTTTCTCTTTGCGGAATGCTCGTGACTCGGCTTATGTTTTCTTTAATTTTTTGAATGAAGTCGGGGTATGTAGTTTCCGACTCGTCACAGAAAAAGCTTGCTGGTAGCTTGATTGTTGTGCCATAAACGAGTTCTGCGGCACTGCATCCAGTATCTTGTCGATAACTAGAGCGTATACCGAATAAAACTGATGGCAATTCTTTTGTCCAGTTTGTTGTGTTTGCACGAGCCATTAGTGCTGCTTTAAGTGTTCTGTGTAATCTCTCTACTTTTGCGTTTGATTGTGGGTGATATGGCGTTGTTCGGAATTTTTCGAATCCCATTAATTTCGCGAGATTCCTGAATATTTCCCCGTCCATTTGGCGGCCCAAATCTGTAGTTATGTAGTCCGGCGTCCCAAAGCGACAAATCCATCCTTCGTAGACCAGTCTGGCCACAGTCTCAGCTGTGATATCCGAAACAGGAAAAGCTTCTGGCCATGATGTACATCGATCGATCATCGTTACTATATACCTTTTATTTTGTGAGGTAGGTAATGGTCCAACGATATCAATATGGATATGTGAAAAACGCGGGACTGGCATAAATTTGCCGAGTGGCGAAATTGTATGTCTATGCACTTTCGATCTCTGACATTGTAGACATGTTTCGCACCATTTATTTATTTCCGTATTCATATTAGGCCAAATGTAATTTGTTCCGATTAGTTTTCTCGTTGTATTTTTTCCTGGATGGCTTAGATTGTGATAACTGTCGAATATTGTTTTCCTAAGTTGCTATGGTATATATGGTCGAGTGATTCCTGTAGAAATATCGCAGTATATTTTCTTGTTTGTATTTGGTACTTGAATGCGCGTAATTTGTAATGATTTATTTTGTTTAAGTTGCTGTAGTTCTATGTCCCCCTCTTGATTTTTCTCTAGTTCAGAGAAATCGATGGCGGTGGGTAATGTGATAGTCTCGACGACTCGAGATAAAGCATCCGCGACTATGTTGTCTTTTCCACTTACGTGCTGTATATCGGTGCTTAATTGCGATATGTAATCTAAATATCTTATTCTTCTTGGTATGTCATCAATTGACGGCTTCTTGTCGAAGGCGTGAACCAATGCTTTATGGTCGGTATATATTGTAAAATTGCGACCTTCTATCAATCGACGAAAGTGTTTAACTGCCATATATATTCCCAAGAGTTCACGATCATACGTGGAATACTTGACTTGCGCTTCTGAAAGGGTTTTTGAGAAAAATGCAATAGGTTTCCATTCGTTTTCAATCTTCTGTTGTAATACGGCGCCTACGCATTTCGAGCTAGCGTCGCACATTAATGCGATCGTTGCATTTGCACCGGGAAATGCCATGGTCGTGACTTTGCGTAAATCTTGCTTACACTGTTGAAATGCACGTTCGGCTTCTACATTCCACAATATAGGTGTGTTATCGTTTTTCTTTGAATTCCTTAAAAATATGTTGAGTGGAGCTTGGTGCTTGGCGGCCTGTTTGATTGAATTTCTGTAAAAATTGATCATTCCCAGGAAACGACGCAGTTCCTTGACCGTTTTAGGTTTGGGATAATCGATGATTGCTTGAATTTTTTCTTGCGTTGGTTTCATTCCTTGGCTCGTTATATGATAACCAAGAAAATCTAATTCTTTCTTCGCGAATTCACACTTGCTTGTATTTATTGTAATCCCGTTTTCTTGCAATCTCTTGAATATAGTTTCCAAATGTTTGTAATGTTGTTCTTCGGACTCGCTTGCGACTAGTATGTCGTCGACAAAAATAAAAATGTAGTCCAAGTCTCGAAATAGGGAATCCATGAATCTCTGGAACGTTTGTCCTGCGTTGCGTAATCCAAAAGGCATCCTTGGAAACTCGAATAGTCCGAACGGAGTAATAATTGCAGTTTTTTCGGGCTCTGCTACTGTTATTGAATGGTAAGCTTTTCGCACGTCGATTTTGCTGAATATGTTTTTTTCGCTCGCGATGTATGTGAAATCCAGTAACCTTGGCAATGGGTATCTGTCGGGAACGGTAATCTTGTTTAATGCGCGGTAGTCACCGCAAGGTCTCCATTCACCATTTTTCTTTTTTACCATGTGCAATGGACTAGCCCATGGGCTACTGGACGGTCTGCATATTCCCATCTCCATCATCTCCTGAAATTCCTTTTTGGCGGCTTTATATTTGTCAGGAGGAATTGGGCGAGCTCGGGCGCATACCGGAAATCCTTCCGTGATGATATGATGCTGTACATTGTGCTTTGTAGGTACTTTCATTGATGTCGGCTTTGTGATAGTTTCGTATTTTTCCAGTAATTGCTTGAGGATTTTTGGTAAACTGGAATCGATGGAACGAATTGACGGCATGTTGATTTTCATTGAAGTTACGGGTATCGATATATCTGTGGTTTTGTCGATCAAAGTTTTGCCATGTACGTCTACCAATAATCGGTAGTGTTCTAGGAAATCAGCTCCTAATATAGGCATCTTGACATCGGCGATGATGAAAGTCCAAGTGAAGGCTCGGCGTAAACCCAAATTGAGCGTTAAGGTTTTTTCACCATATGTATTGATCGTGCTTCCATTAGCGGCGAATAATTTGAATTCGCTTGCGCTTCCCGTATGCCGTTGTGTTTTGCATATAACTGAGATGTTCGCTCCCGTGTCCACCAGAAATGTATAACCACTGTTTGAGTCGGTTATAGTTAGGCGGTTTGAAGGATGTATAGCGCAGAGTCCCGCCGTGTTCTGTGCTGATTTTAGTTTTCCGATGTCTGTTTTTGTCTTCCCCAAGAGCAAGGTTGTTCACATTTGTGCGCCTTTTCTTTGAAAACTCGATGGTAATAGCACATATTATTTCGTATTATTTGCTGATGTTGACGCGATCTTGACCTCGATCGGTAATACGGTCGTCGATTAAAATTGCTGCGACGATAGTTGGATCGCGCGCGGTCATTGCGTATTGCGGCGATTTCTATTTGCATGCTTGCAATTTGCGATGTCAGCTGAGTGATGAGGTTCACATCGGCGGCGGGCGTATTGTTTTTTCCTCGAGTATTTTCATAAATACGGTCGGCCATTTCGCTTAATTTTTCTAACGCCAAATTGTCGGTAATAGCCAATACGGTGGTTACCGTGGAAGGAAGTTGCCTCATCCATAGCAATCGGAGTGTGTCGTCGTTGATTTTGCCGCAGCCAGCTTCCTTCATTTTCCGTAATAGTTGTGAAGGTTTTTGATCCCCCAAGTGCATTTCGGAGAGTAGTTTATGGAAACGCCGCTGTTCACTCTCTTCATAGCAGTCGATCAGCCTTTCTCGGATGCAATGGTACTTATTTTCTGTAGGTGGGCTGGTAAGCATGTCGCTGACTTGGTGGATGGCCTCCTTTGGTAGTTTTGATACCACATGGTTGAATTTGTACTCGTCTCCCTGTTTTTGCGAGGCGACAATAGCTTCAAATTGTGAAAACCATAGACGCGGTGAGTCGGTCCAGAATTGTGGTATTCTTTCGGCTATTGTCAGTGATGCTACTAGGTCGGTGCTGGAGTCGGATGGGTCCGGAGTGTTGGCCGTGACGGAGCTTCTTGAAGGTGTGTGCATTGGAAGAGCCATGTTGTTTCACGTCGAGTTCTTGACCACGATATCTTGTCGAGCACGTTGGTCTTGACGACGATGTCTTCACGTTGGCGACGACGATAGCTTGTTGGTGATCAGATCGGCTTACCGCGATATCTTGACGATTAGGTCGGGCTTACCACGATCTTGGCGATCACGTTGTCTTGGAGACGATAGCTTTCACGTAGAATTACGACGGGCAGAATCACGTCGGGGTCACCACTGTTGCGCTGCTGGCGCAAACTTGAAGAGCAGGGAGAGGTGAATAATGTACACACCGACTCGTATTGTAATAGCATGTATTTACAGAATTATTTACATCTTATATACTAAATGTACAAGGAAATGAATTTACGGAAGATCGTGGTAATCACGTATTTGCTATCTCCGCAAGGTGACAAATATAAAACATTTGATTTGACATAATTAAAAATTAAATAACAAAAATGTATATTTTATGGTCACGTACTGTGTGCCATATACTGCCATATACCTACGCCAAAAGAAACGTAACTAAGTGGGTAATCGCGCAACTGTATACGGACTGTCGTGCCGTGCGGGATGTTATGCGAAGAAATTGCGCACTTTGCTACTACACTAGTTCATTCTCTTTCATAAGCAGTTGTTACGTTATAATCAACTTTTCTAAATGTTGTGAAACGCGCGTAAAAAGCTGACTGTGCTCCCACACGGATGGGTAAGCGCACGCGTAACATAACACACTCGCATTGCCTGGCGCGCGTAAAAAGTGTGTTACACGTGTGATCCGATGGCTCTCAGATAACTTTCACATCGATACAGACACGTAATTAGAAGATACTCCCATAATTACACTGGCGCGGGTGATTCGATATCCGTGGGGTTTGGCTCCCATTCGATTACAAATAGAAAAAGATTAAATTAATTTTGAACTAAGAGTAATTAATGTAACGAACAGCTAACCGTTTTCTTAAGTCTGAGTACAGATAATATGATTCTTAAATTCGCTGTAGTACCTATACGCGTCTAGCTAGACACGAATTTCTCATAAGTCATATAACAGCCTACGCATAGGCGTCGTGGCCATATAAATATGGGCCACCTGTTCGCTGTAGTACCTAGATACAGATAATAAATAAATAAAATAAATAAATAAATAAATAGCCATTTAATCCCAAATAAAATCCACATTACAAAGAACATAAGCAGCAAAAAAATATATGTTAATTTACAATTATTATATATGTATGTCTATTAATTATTTGTAACTATGTCAATTAAATTAATGTCATAATGCATCTACTTTAAATTAATAATATTCTAATTTTTAATTTAATTTTATTCTAATTTTTGGGGTACCCATTTTTGGGTAAAGGCCTCCTCCATCGTGCTCCATAGCTTCCTATCCATGGCGAGCCTCGTCCATGTGAGCCCTGCGACATCTTCTATATCGTCCCTCCAGCGAGCTCGCGGTCTGCCTCGTGGCCGGGCGTGGTCGCGCGGCGCCCAGTGTATCACTCGCTCGCTCCACCGGCCGTCTTTAGTCCTTGCCACGTGGCCTGCCCATCGCCATTTAAGCTTGCAAGCGAGTTCTGCAGCATCTATCACTTTTGTTTTATTCCGGATGTCTTGGTTTTTTTGACGGTCACTTAATTTTATTCCTAACATGCTCCTTTCGGTCGCTCGTTGGAACACTTGTATTTTTTGTATTATTTTGTTTTTTAGTGCCCAAGTTTGACATCCGTACAATAAAGTTGGTAGGATCGTAGAGTCCATTGCCTTCTTTTTCAGCGATATTGGTATTTTGGACTTAAAAATGTGTTTTAGTGACCAATATTTTCCCCAAGCAATCTTGATTCTCCGCTCCACTTCCTTCATTGTATGGTCGACAAACGATATGTTCTGACCGAGGTATGTGTATTCTTCCACATATTTTATTTTTTGACCATGGATTGTTGTGGGTAACTCTATGCTGTTTGTCATTACGCATGTCTTATTGGCGTTCATCTCTAATCCACACTTTTTACTTTCTCGGTCTAGGTTTATTAACATATGGCAGAGATCCTCGTGGCTTTCACTTAAGATTACTATGTCATCTGCGAATCTTAAATGATTGAGATACTCACCATTTATTTTTATTCCGAGATTATCCCAATCCAATTTTGAAAAAATATGCTCTAATAGAGCCGTAAACAAATTAGGTGAGATAGGGTCCCCTTGTCTAACACCTCTCTTTATAGGGAATGTAGAGCCTAACCGATCCAATTTTACAGTGGCTCTACTATTTTTATATATAGCCTGTAGAAGATCTATATATTTTGCCTCTATTCCTTGCTGTTTTAGAGCTCTCCATAGCGCTTTGTGCGAAATTGAATCAAAGGCTTTCGAATAATCGATGAACGCTATGTAGAGTGGCAGTTTATATTCATTGTATCGCTCTATTATTTGAGACAGCGTGAATATATGATCTATTGTGCTATATTTCGGCCTAAATCCAGCTTGTTCCCTAGGTTGATGAAAATTTAAAGTAGGTCTTAGTCTTCTTAAGAGGATATTTGTAAATAGCTTATAGATGCTTTGCAGTAGACTTACTGGCCTGTAATTACCAATTTCTGAGGGGTTGCCTCAGATAATATATACAGATAATATGATTCTTTAATTCGCTGTAGTACCTAGATGCGTCTAAGACATGAATGTCTCAAGTCATAACCGCCTATGCATAGGCGTCGTGGCCATATAAATATGGGCCACCTGGCGACAGGTGCGAGTTGCGCTCTTGTATGCCGAGGACCGAGCTCACGAGAATACCATAAAAGGCAGCTGGTGGAGTGTGTTTGTCGTTCGACAGATGCGGTCTAGATCGGGCGATAAATAAAAGAGTAAATCCACATCCGCAAGCGCCTGCGCAGTTTCCGCCGCGGCCATACGCAGCCGGAATGGACGATTGTTCGACCGTGCAATCGCTTCCGTCTCATTATTTTCGAATCGGAAACGCTAAGATGTATGCCGGCCTTCCTTGTTTGTTGTTTTAGGACTAGCCAGCTCAGCGAAAATACATACATACATAGGTACATATTTCCATGCGAATATTATATTTTACTTATTCGGATGCTCTCCGACAAGCGAAGATTGGCATTAGTTAGTTAATCGCTCGCGGGACTAATTTAAGAGGCAAAGGCGATTCTTGACCACTCCCTTGCGTTGGACAACCAAGACTTTCTCTTGCTGTCAATACGTCTCGTCTCAGCTATTTTTTCCATTATTTCGCTAGTTATGTAAAACATGGAGATCATTTGATGCAATTTGGATGCTCGCGCTTTCTGTGGACGTTTTGTCGTACGTTTATGGCTCATCTGTGGAAATAATTTCACCAGTTGACATTTCACATTGCGAGCTTACCAAAATACGAAACCAGAGACGTTGTGCAAAGCGTATTGCGAGCAACAGAACAAGATATACCTACCCACTTAATCATTAATAAAGCTACTCTTGCGAATTCCGAGTTCCGACGCAAGAGCTTGCGTATAGTTACGATGTAACAAGCGTGGTTGCGGTTTCAACAATTCCTTGGATTCCTTTCAACCAGTGGCGTGCAATGAATTTTTTGGCAAAGGATACAAAATATCTACTCCCTCACTCTGAATTAATTAATGGAACCAAAAAGACAAATTATGAATTTATTTATCTAACAAATAATGAATTTATCTAATTGTGCATTCCAAAACCCCAATGGTTATTATTTGCGAAACTTTGACCGCAAATCAATCAATTAGTTTGTAATTACAAATTTTCAACCAGCCCATACGTTTCGAAAGCTATATTGCGAATGCATTAAGCATTTTACCCTACAGTGAACATAACATTGATGGCAAATGCGGGGCCATGCCTGAAAATTGATTGATCTAAAAGCCAATCCTTTCCCGCAGAGAATATACCACATTGCGTAAGGGATGGCCAAACTTTCAGTTTTAGACTTCATTTAAATAAGTATTGTGAAGTCTAAATTGGCGTCACCGTCGAAGAAAAAAAAGGTAGGTATGGTAAAATAATATGTGATACAATAAGCGTTCGGTTGCAGATGATTAATATGCGGGGGACAGGCCAAGGTACTCCGTGTCACGTCTTTGAGTAATCCTTGTATATTTTGTAACCTCTGTAGATTTACAAAACGGCCCGCGTGTGCTCCGAGCCGCATTAAACGTTGCTCCTCGTTTCATAACGTTTGCTTTGCACAAGACGAAACAATCGAGTGCTCGTTCGTCCTACAGGCTATAGGTATGCGACTGGTTATGCCTTACGACTGTGCAACCAACCCTGGTGTCACTACATTTAATTACTTGCGAATTATTGCAACGTGTTAATTGGAACACTGTATTATTTTATGCGTCTAATGTTCTAAGACACTCATCGAGTGGTTTAAGTTCATTAACTGGCTAAAGTCAAGTTTATGAGCTTGTCAGGCCTTGGGGATGATTTACGTCTTTTGATAATTCTCGTACGTTGCAGAGTCGGTACCCTAGGGGCCTAGAGTTTATCGGTCTAAACCATATAAATTCATACACCGTGTTTCTTACTTGGATAGATCACGAATTTTAGTTACTTTCTGGTCATTATCAAAGTTCTCATGATTTGTCAATGTTTTGTTTGGAATGCACGCACAAACGCACAAAGAACATAATCTTGTTACTCGTAGAGTTAATTTAGAGTCAATGCATCTCAATACACTAGTGTCTAGTATCGAAAGACAATGTCAGTATACTCAGATGTAAATACAGCAAGCTTTGGGATGGATGACGCAGGCGTTTCGAAAACGCAAAATAAGCGATGTTGCGATTTCGCCTTACGAAATACATTTCGCCTCGTGGTTGCAGAAACGCGTGGGACGACAAATAGGTTTAATGCCTGTCGGTTTGTAACACCGTTACATGTTTAATAGATCGTTCATATTGGATCATTTCAAGTGGTTTGCTCACACATGAAAGAACTGAACTTTTTGCTCCGTGACGACATGAGTGTCATGGACAAGATTAGGATTAATTACGTAACCAAAACTTATTACAAAAAGTTTTGAAAGCAGTACCTAAACTGCCTATTCGTTTGCCTAGATTTTTGAGGGCCTACAAATCTAATCCAAATATCTTAATAAATCAATTTAATAGTCAACCTTCACCGTCTAATTCATGTTTGTAATGTTGTTATACCAGTGTTATGTTTACCAAGTTAGCTCCAATAAGAAAAACCTAAGTCTTTGGTTTGCTCGTATCATCCTATCCATCTGCACTTACTTTTTCTACTGGTGTAGGTACAGCTAGCTCTATGTATATATATATATGTACAAATATTACATATTCTTTACAACAAAGAAATATGTTTCTTCAGTCCTTACTGGATGTGTAGGTAAAGTCTTACCGAAAATAACTGTTACCAACCCACTTATCGCTATCACCATTTCACTGGTATCTTATCACCAGTAAATTTCACCAGTTGTTTATTTGTTTGGTGCCTACAAAATGCGATACGATAACCAAATATTTTGTAATGATGGAGGAGGGCGATGTTTGCCAAAGTTACAACAACCTAGTTTATTCCTGACTATTTGGTGACAACTGACAACGCGAAAATGTACATGCAACATGACATCGTTTGCATTGAAATTCAAACAACTCAGTACAATACATTTATCTAGACAAAACTCCGCAGAAATGAAACATTAGAACCCTTAGGTATTATTTAAATAAAATTATTTAGTTTTCGTAGTAAAATCATTCATTACTATTATACCTACTGCCTATACTGATAGAGTAGGTAAACAAGGGACAGTCCATAGATATTTTGGCTATTAAAAATGTATGTAAAAACAGCTGATTAGTGATGACATGATCATCGTTGCATTACTTTTAACAAAAATGGTTATGAAATCACACCACGCCAAGGTCGAGAGGGCCTGTTTTTAACCGACTTCAAAAAAAGGAGGAGATTCTCAATTTTCTTTTCTTTTTTTTTCTCAGTTTTCGGAATCTTTTTACGTATGTTCCCCGATTCCTCAAAGACGCCTGGACCGGTCTGAAAAATGTCGGTTCTTCTTTTGTTTAAAAGAGTATAGTATATTTCCCAGGTGGTCCCGTGGTCAGGTCAGGATCTGATAATGGGATCCTGGAGAAATCGAGGGAACTCTTCAAAATTCAAATATATTATTTTTATTATTATTGTATTACAATATTATTGTGTATATATCGGGACTACAAAAGGCACGAGGTACTTAATATAAATAATAGTTAATAATAACAACAACAAAAGTTAATTAAAAAAAAAACAGAGCCAAAAACAAAAACTTATTTGATGTTTACTATCTAGACGCGCGGCAGCGCGACCGGCAAGTTCCGCGGCCGTGACGTATGCCAGTTTGATTTACCTTATGTGGCTCCGACCCACCTACTTGGAGGAGTATATGAAAAGTAAATAGTTCAATCATCTGCCATAGTATATTGGAGTCGGTTTAATTTTTCCTAAAATATAGCTTGTTGATTTGCATTTAGAGCTTGTTGTTGTTTGTTGCAGTGAGAGTCGCAGTCAGGGCGTCGCTGCACTAAGATTTCCACCACGGCCAGTATTGATATGGTAATATTAATTGGCGATGCAGCGCCGGTGCGTGAGCGCATAAATTAAATTAACTATAGTCTTCAGACTGGAACTGGAACATCGCTATGGACGCCAGGTATTCGGGATTAACGGGATGTTCCCGAAATTTTCTTATCTATATAATTATATAAAACAAAGTCGTGTTAGTTCAAACACTTAGAACTCGAGAACGGCTGGAGCGATTTTCATGGTTATTGATTTGTCTCCGTCCCGAATAGCATAATATGTACTTACCTATTAAAAACATTGGAATTTTAAAGACGATTAAATAAAATAAAAGTAAAAACATTTTCCCATACTCAATTAACTGATACGGTAAATTCTCATCCGTACCTCTCATACAGTACGTAATATATCTTCTGTGCGTGTGTTTGTCACTGGGCAGGACGAAGTCTGCCGGATCCACTAGTTAGCAAAATACGTGAACAAAATTTTAAAACCCCCGCATAAAAAATAACGATATCGAGTAAAGCAATTAATATAGAAATAACTTTTAATCGCTATTCTATAAAAAGTAAACAAACTTTTTATCGAACGATGTTGTAGGGTTATCTTCAGTTCAAATCCCACTTAAAGAAGATCCTAAAAGTCTGTGATTTAACACGTAACGTGTGAGTAGATGGACCGGAAAAAATCTTGTAAAATTCGACTAGCCTTAGGAATCGTTAAATCTCTGGCGGCCATTCATTTTCAATGATAATGAATTTGTAAATAGTTTATGTATTGCGTCACAGTGACACAAGTTTCTTGAAAGTATACATATAAACTGCGTATATATATTACGAGCGCGGCGGGGGACTGCAAAATTTGGCAGAAAATATTTTCGCGCATCCATACGTCTAGCCCCGAATGGCGACTCCATTTATTGTGTACATGCTCTTGACTTGAATAGCTGTAGGAGTATTCAAGTAGTTAGAAATGTCCTGGAAAACAGCTTTTGTATCTGGCAAGCCTAGCCAAGACGAGTTTCGATATAGTTTGCGATAGTGCTCTAATCTCATGTTTTTACAAAACAACCAGCTGCAATAGCGAACGCAAGAGAGTATGCAATTATCATCATCTTTATTACCTAACGTAAAAAAAAATACTTATAATACAGGACTTGGATTTCTAAGTTAAGCTGAACGTTATGGTGTATGTACCTACTACTGTACGTACACATTCCACACACAGAGTTTGCCCGAGCCAAGACTTTTTTTAAGAAATCTCTTTTAATTAATATAAAATTATATAGTTAAGTACATGAGAAGAGAATCATAATAAGTCCTAAAATAGGTGTATGTGTAATATTAGCTTACTCTATGATATAGTGTGTCCCCGCCTTTAGACAGATAGTACCAGGAAAGTAGAGGATTAAAGATGTGCGTAAATACGAGTCTACCAACGTAATATAGATAATGCAAAATAGCAAGTTGTTTGATAATATTATAAAGTTTATCATGCGGCTATATGAGAAGGTATCACAAGTACATCTTGATAAGTGAAATGTATTATAATAAAAATGTACCGGTACCTACAAGTACCTATAATAAAGAAAAATCTAGATTAAATTAAAAATCCAGATAGTCTTAATTAAATCTAGATAGTCTCACTAATACCACATTTTTATTTAACAATATTTAATGCCAAATGATTTCAGAATTTGTAGAGTTTGACATAATTCATTAAAGTTCCCCGAAATAGGTAGGTACCTACCTATTCATTTTTTTTTTGTTCGACCTGTTCAAGCATCAATATTATGATTTAAACCCTGATTTTGTCAAAGTAGGGTATTCTTACCGGTTATCGTCCATTTAGTGGAGTTACTGAGTTTGAGAGGGTGAAAATATATGTTCTATAAAAAAAATTAAACAAAAACTTGTTGGTATATACTTCTAATATAGTCTATTTTCATTGCACGTTAGTATTTTTTTAGTCAGATAACTAGTTTTTTTTTAATCCTAATAAAAAGCTGAAAATGCCGATTTCACCGGTTATCGTCCACTAAATCTAGTTATCGTCCATCCTTGTACCTGTTATCCGTCCACTGATTTCTATGAGAAATTTACTACGAAAAAATATGCATGTAATGTGTATAGTCTGTTCATTTACTTACGGTCACCTTTGATCGCGCCGCCTCGGCACGCGCGGCGTCTTGCCAAAGGGACCGCCTGCGACTTCAAAAGATGCCGCGCGGGGTGTACAGGTACAAGGGGTTTTGGCGTTTTATACGTACTCATAATTTTTATATTAAAATTCTCTTTCCTTTTTATATTTTTTTATATTCGTATTTTATTACAATATAACCATAAACATAAAATATAATATTCTCACGAACACGGGTATTCTCTCAAAATGAGAAGGATTTTAACCATAGTCTACCACGCTGGCCAAATGTGGATTGGCAGACTATTCGGAGATTCTGTTAGAATAGAAAAAAAAATTACAAACAGAAAAAAAGTAATAAAAATAAAAGCAGAATACTAAGAGCACCTGCGCCTGTACCAACACTAAGTTACCGAACGAACTATAAGTAATTGAATATGTAATATTAACACCACTTTAATATGTATTTAATATCTATACCAATTAAAATTAACTTCCTGTCCATGTTTTCGAAATATATGGGTTTTTATTAGTGAACTTATGTTTACTTATACATTATTAAAAAGCCACCGTTTATAAAAAAATGTTTTTCTGTTTTTCGTCTATTCATAATACTTACTTTTCAAAACAGCTGAACCTATTTTGACAGAACTTTCACAGGGTGATAGAGTACTTTATACAAAGTGATGTGGTCTTTCTACGCATACGCAATAGCAGTCAACTGCTTGTTTTAAAATAAAACAGAAAAAAAACTATAGCCTTGTTAACGCGGTTTATAGGGTCTACAATATGATATAATATCTTTACCAGCTTTGCGCCTATCTATCTTGCATCGTCTTTTACCACATCGCACTTACATTATATAAAAGTAGGTACATATAATTTGGCAGCCTCCCTGGCGCAGGGGTGTCTTATTAGTGGAAGGTCCTCTACTTGATTCTCGGCAGAGCGATTTGGTAAATTCAATTTAATAATTTCAAAATTGTCTCTAGTCTAGTATGTCTTACTTCCAAGTCATTTAGCGTTTAAGGGTACGGATTCTGCCGTACCTCTTTCAGGTTATCCCGCATCCATCTGACTGCATCGTCACTTAACATAAGATGAGATCGCAGTCAAGGACTAACTTGTAGATTAATAAAAAATAAATTATAGATATTTGAGTAATAATCAAAATTCGCCTAAATAATGACATAATATTAAAAAATATATGTTTTTCATACAGTTTAAAATATAGGTGGACGGATAACGGGTGCACTTCAGATTCTCTATTTTAAATTTCGTCCACAAATTATAATGATTGACAATACTATCTTAACTTATAAATATATCGAAGTTCCAAAGAGAAACACATAAAATATAAGGTAATTCTTTTGTTAAACAAGTTTAATTATTTATAGTTCTACTAAATCTATTTATTTTCAAATAATAGCTTGGCGGTCGAAACTTAGAATATTTATTCAGTGCAAATTTAGATATCATCCACGCGTGATTTTGAAGACCCATAGTTTTATATACAATGAGAAAAAAGTGGACGAAGACTAGTCACTAACTAGTGTATGTGTATAGGATTCGAATTAATAAACTTAATTCCAATTTTGTGCACACCTCGATTGATAATAGGACTATCTAAAATTAAGACGCTAAACCTGTGTTTGACCGCCCGGACGATAACAGGTTTTCTTAAGAAAATAGTGAACTAGTTGTCGTCCACCCCTTTTTTTTGTGTTCCAATATAATCAAAAGTAAAAAAACACGTTCACAGTATTTTATGAAACATAAGTAAGTGCTACAAAGAAGAATCAAACTAAATCTTATAGTAAAATGTTTAATAACTTTCCGTGATAGTTGAAGCATGCCACTAATTTTTTTGCTCCACACGGCTCGTTTTCATTCCTTAATTGCATACTCAAAACGCGATCGCTTTGTTTTCGAAGAAACTTAAGTGAAATAGACTTTTTTCTTTCTCTGTGTCTTGATAAGACATTCAAGTTGGCATAGAGATGCATTATTTTTATGTGAGTCTTATAATGTTTCTATTTTTAAGCATTCCGTAAGAGTGATCCGCTCGGTGGACGATAACAGGTGCGTGTCCGGAAACCGGTGTTCCAACCCTACCTATTATGTATTCAATATACGGGAACTAAGTACTTGTTTGTGCCTACGAACTACGACCCCATGAGTCCCATGACGCAGAGCTATTTAACTCTGAGCGACAAGACAGGCAAAATCTTGTAGAGACTGCATTATATGTATAGTATTGAGCCAGCAATGCACTATAATTTACAGGGTTACGTAAACTACGAGACAATAATTGTCTCGTATATATTTCTAATAGAATCCATTAACTATTCAGGTTTCCTAAACATTTAGTATTTAGTCGTACCCCTATAATTCATCAAAAATTTAAAATTATTGACTGTCCATTTTATTAATCTTGTAAAAAAAGTCACACAATCACGAAATAAAACATTGAAATAGATTGTTATATAAACGAACGAACGGAACAGCGCTAAACACACTACGTACAGCGATGTAAATAATACAAGGAAATTGTAAAAACCCCTGGTATAAACCTGAAAGCGACTGAGTCAAGGAACAATACCCGTGCGACGCGGTTTGTAAATACTCGTAAATGTGTTATCGCGAATCAAAACACTGTTGAAATACCGCGAATCGAGAGCCAGTTTGTACCGTTACCGTTACCGTGTACCGCTGAAACGCGGAAACGCGAGGCCTCGGCGGACAGAACGGGTTCCTTTATTGGTTTTCCGTAAAATACTACGTTTACGCCGACTTATCAATCATCTGGTGTCAATTGATTATTTTTTCATCCGATAAATTTCCCGGAGCGATCGGGTCTGTCGTCGCGTTGAATTTCATTCAATTGTTATCATTATAATACACTTGGGATTTTTGAGAAGTCATGTGTGGTAAAAACTAAGAACATGTACCGCGAATTTTGCTCGGGATTATAGCGTGACGTAAAAATAACGACGCAAAAGTGCGATGCGATAGTGTGTGTCTGTTTGTCAGCTTTTCACGGCCCAACAGTTTAAACCGATTTTGATGAAAGGTACAGAGGTAGCTGGCGTCTCGGAAATAGACATCTAAAGCAACTTTTATCCCGGAAAAGCAAATAGTTCCCATAGGATTTTAAAAAACCTAAATCCACGCGGACGAAGACGCGGGCATCATGAATATTTTATCAATTTAATTTCAATATCAATCACACTTTATCAAGCCGTCGTTGCCGGACAACGCACAAAAAATCTACGCAAGTCAATAACACATCAGCAACATTATATACATAAGTAGTAGAACGCTAGAAGTTCGTAGTGGGAATGTTTGCTTCAAAACACGAAAGTTCATAGGCCTTACGGCGAAGAATTTCAAGCACCGTACGATTGATTGTGTGAATCGCGAACGTGGATCGAATACGACTTGATAAATAAATAGTGTGATTCTGAACAATGCCCTTTGCAACACAGATTGCGATAGGGGAATTTATTTTTGATAAGACCTCAAGCCGAGGAATGCTGCCAGCGTTGTATGTGGAACACCAAACAGCGGTACTTTCTCGTGTACCGTTCAACCGAGCAAATTAATTTCTACGCCGATGAGAGTTCTGATAGCTCTCTAATCTATAGCCCGATGGTAACACTTTGATCACCGCGCAATTTCTAATATTGAACGCTCACTACGGTCAAGTAGCAAGATGAGATCATACAGGATCAATGCGCTACGCGGATGCCGAAGCGATGATCGCTATACGATTTAAGGAGCGGTCTTCGAACTCGGTCGTCAACCTCGCGATTACTCTTTTTCTATACGCAATGACGTAACTTTAAAAGTGCGGAAATGGTACCCCACTATAGAATTTTATCAGAGCCTCGGGCATCTCTCGCGAACGCTCGACGTAAAAAAGGTCAGTGAACTTGCAAAACTTCACCTGTCATAGTCGAGGGGAGCGAACAAAGGGCCCGATATAACGAAGAAAGCGCTGTAATATCTGATAATAACAACGGGCGATTACGAAAGCGGTCGATTATTATGAGGTGAAGAATTCGATTTTGAAATTAGGACTTCGGACGCACTCCGAATGCCACGGCGATGCCGGCCGATGGCTTGCACAAGCTCGCGGCGGAAGAGAGTGCGGGCAAAACGGCACATTGCGGTGATGCAATAAAGAAAGTGCGGAACTGAAGTAGGTTTTCTAACGCGGTGAATGTACTCGGCCATTAGCCGTGTATCATTCGAGCCGGCAAAGGCTCCAGCGGCGCGGCGGGCGACGACCTCGCGCGCTCTCAGAGGCAGGCCCGTACGTTTTGCACTCGGCCGCGACTCTCGTGTGATATAATACAATCAGGCGCGGAAAATTGCGAAGCACAATCAGCGATCAGCATCTACACGGAGGGAGTTATCATTGCTTGCATTACATCGTGAATCGCAACCGGTGCTTAGGTAACGTGTGTTGTCACACTCGTTTGTTGCAATTATCGGGTGACGTAACTCGCGAAATATGGAAAAGCGAATCGCGGCGACGATTCACAAAATTATTGGTGACCTTAGAAATGGGCGAAAAACGTGTTTAAGAGCGGATATGTCAAGTTCAGCGAGTGCGGGAGCGGCGCGAGGCGCGCGGGCGGCGCCGGCGCAGTGACAATGAATGGCAAGCAGCGTTGTACTTGACCCAGTATCGCAGCCGACAGCCGTCACGCGGCCCGCTGCCGCCGCCGTCGATGATGATACACGCCACACCGACAGACCCGCTATTTGTACTGTGCCGATTTACATATTTGTAACTATTGCCGAGCCCGCTAACGAATTGTACCGTATAACAAAATCAGAACAAAACGCGAAACAAAAAAAACGAGGACACGATTGTCGTTCGTATTTTTCACATCGGATCTCATTAAACATTCGGCTGCAACACAAAGGCTGTTTATGACAGCTTTGACATTGGCATATTGGCTCACTAGGCCACGGTACAACATCTTTGGCACGAAAGTGCTGAACGTTTACGTCGATCGAGAAATTATTCGATAGATCGGGAGATGCGTCATCGCCATCTTTCATAATGCGATACCTCGTGAATCATTGTTTTTGATTCAGTCCCTTATGTTGTTGAATCCTCACAGTAGGCAAGTTATTAAATACGTGTCGAAACACATGTAAAGCATCATATAAGTGGTTGTCATATCCACATACCTGTTTGTAATGTGATGTTACGCAAGGTCATAGATGCACCTGTGCTCGCACTGGCCAATGTAATAACCGTTGCAGTTCCTACACGTACCCAATCGACACAGACGCCCGCTCGCCCGTTAATACAATTTAAATAATTATAAAGGCCAAAGAGGAATTCTCGCGGGCATTTTTGCACCTGTCGAATAACATTTTGTAATTGTCGCAACTGAATTTTAAGTTAACGATGACGCCGATACTACTCGTATATATGTGACAAAACGAAAAATGAAACGCTTGCAGCGCTCACGGCGTCCGGTGGCGGCGTGTAATAATCCAAGTGGGTTAAGGTTTCATCAAGGATTTGTTGCGGCAGAACTCCGCTCCAAAACCGAGCGTCGGTTACTGTAAGCTAACTGCACACCTTGGTTCCGCTGCATTTGTTCATTGCCTTTTGCAATACGAACCTTTTTGGACTGTTCTTCAGATTAATGGCGACGAGAGGTCTACTCATGGCTAGATTTTTTTTTTACTTTTTTTTTATTCTCCGGTAATGTGCAATCAGTGAAAACTTTAAGCAGATAAGATTACACAAGTGAAGTGTGATCTCCCTTGAGAACATCTACTCTTTACTGTTCCGAAATTATACAATATTTTTCCTTTTTAGTCTATTTTCATAGCCTCGAGTTAGTAGTTCGGAAGAAAGCTCATTTGGGTGATTCTGCAATCTCCCTTTGTATTTTTGGATTATGCCATTAATGGCTCATGGCTAAATGGTGAAATGTCGCATTTCGTCCACCTGCCGATGAGATACGAAACTGTCAGTTAGTCTGTGGCACTCATGTGTCTGTATCCTATATTTTATTTAGTCTGTGATGCGGTAGGAGTAATATGTGGTCTGTGATGCGTATCTGTGGTTTTTTGGTTTGTCAAATGTCATTATTCATTATGAATTTTCGCCGTGTAAAAATATTCTAGAAAAAAGGGAACAATAAACCAAGTGCATTAAATAAAGAAATCTATCTCTTTTATTGAGCTATCGGAGTTAAACATGGTCCATCGAACGGGATCTTTGTGAAAAGTGTGAAATAAAGTTGCGTGTATCGTAAGTTCCTGTCAAACTGTAAGTACTCTAAAAGTTTGAACTTTACAATGGATCTTGTCGTAGTCCAAACGGATTTGAAGTCTCAGATAGACAAACTCAGAATTAACTACAAGAAGTGCTCAAAAGAGAAGTTAACACGTCAATATCTTGAGACTAGATTGCAAGCTTTAGAGTCTAAATATAGAGATTTTACAAAAAATCACGTGGAGTTGATTAAGAATAGGGGTTCTGTAACAAATGACTATTTCAATGAGGACGCATTCGGAAATGTAGAGGAGTTTTATTTAGATTTTAAAACAGAATTAAAGGAAAAGCTTGAAAGGTACACGGTTAAACAACAGAAGGATAATTCTTTAAATATTAGTGCCTCGGGAGACTGTCATAGCACTGTAAAATTACCAAAAATCACTTTGCCTGTCTTTTCTGGTAAATATATAGAATGGCCCACATTCCATGACTTATTTATGTCCTTAATTCATCAAAATTCAGCTTTGACAGAAGTAGAGAAATTACATTACTTAAAAACACACCTTTCAAGTGAAGCGGAGCAATTGCTGAGGCATATACCAATTACTGCGGGGAACTACGAACAGTCTTGGGAGCTTCTAAAGAATAGATACAGCAACAAGAGATATATTGCTAATTGCATATTAACAAGATTAGTGGGACAAAGGTCATGCACTACGGAATCTTCTCATGGAGTAAAACAAATACTAGATACAACAAGCGACTGCCTTAATGCGCTCACAAATATTGGAGTGGATGTTTCTTCTTGGGATATACTTATTATACATCTCACTGCGCTAAAGTTGGATAGTGAATCCAGAAAACAATGGGAACAGAAAGTTAGTGAACATTCAGATGTTTTACCTACATTAAAGGAATTCAAATCATTTCTGGAATCTAGATTTAGAGCTCTTGAGTTTTTGGAGCCAGTGAGAAGGGAGAACACCAAAGAGAAGGTTGAGAGAACAAAGGCATTTACCGTCACAATTCATCAATGTCCCTTTTGCTCAGAGAATCACTTGTTATATCAATGTAAGGAATTTAGTAAACAAGGTTACACGGCACGGCGAGAATTTGTGGAAAAGAAAAGGCTATGCTTTAACTGTTTTGGGGATAATCATCCAGTTTTTCGGTGCAAGAAAAGCACTTCCTGTGTGAGATGCAGACGCCGGCATCACTCACTTTTGCACCCTGAAGGAAATATAGGCACTCCTGCTACGAGGATTGCAAGTACAAGCAGTGAAATTGAGCCATTGGCACAAAGTGGTATCCCTAAGGAACAGAACAATGTTACTAATATTGCTACACATTTTGCTAATAGTACTAATAATTTTTCAACTGGTCATGTAATGCTAGCTACGGCTTTAGTTAAGGTTGATTGTTATACAAATAGTTATACCCTTAGGGCGCTACTGGATCAGGGTTCTCAGGCCTCATTCATTTCGGAGTATGCTGTTCAATTATTAGGACTTCGAAAACGCCCCGTACAGGGCATAGTTTCTGGCCTGGGGGGAGATCAACTTAGTTTGGAAATTAAATCTATGGTTAATTTTGAAATACAGTCTATTCATTCTCCATATCATTGTAAAATTGAAGCTTATGTTTTAACAAATTTGTCATCTACATTACCTGCCCGCCAGATTGAAATTACTGATTGGCCTGAAATTTTACAATTACCACTAGCCGATCCTGGTTACGGTAAACCTCAAGGTATAGACGTCTTGTTGGGGGCAGAGGTCTATGGTCAGATTCTGATTGACGGATTGTTAAGGAATTCATCGGGTACTTTAACAGCTCAAAATACAACGTTTGGCTGGATTCTATCAGGTCGGGTACTGAATCCAGATAGTTATTGTTTCAAAAATATTATAAGTATGCACATTAAAGATGAGTCTGTGAACTCACTACTTCGCAAATTTTGGGAACTGGAGACAGAAGTACAAAGAGAGCTGATGTCCAAGGAAGAGGAAAAGTGTGAGGCATTTTATTACTCAACTACCAAAAGGGATGACAACGGTCGTTATATCGTTAAATTACCTTTTAAGGAAGCTGATCCGAAGAGTCAATATGGAGAATTCAAGAGCATTGCAGAACAAAGATTAAAGTCTTTAGAGAAGAAATTTGAGAGAAATCACTTCTTGAAGGAAGAATACACTAAAGCAATGAAGGATTATATAAACACAAATCATGTGGAGCGTATTACTGAAGCAGAAGAGATAGAAAAGCGTAACTGCGTTTATTTGCCGCATCATGCAGTGATTCGGGATGACAAAACAACTACTAAGGTCAGGGTGGTTTTCGATGCATCCTGCAAAGGTATCCATGGGAAATCATTGAATGATGACTTGTTAGTGGGTCCTAGATTACAAGAGGAGCTACGCCACCTCCTTATGAGGTGGAGGACTCACCCTATCTGTTTCACTGCTGATATTATTAAGATGTACCGCCAAATTCTGGTTGATAAGGCAGACACAGATTTCCAGCGATTGTTATGGCGAGAGAAACCTGACAGTGACATTGAAGTCTACCGTATGTTGAGAGTTACATTTGGTGTTACATCTGCACCATACCTAGCAGTTAAGACTCTGCAGCAAATCGCAAAGGATGAAGGTCACGCTTTTCCATTAGCAGCTAAAATTGTAACAAGGGATTTTTATATGGACGATTGTCTATCTGGTTGCATGAATGATGACGAAGCTATAGAAATCTATCATCAGATGACTGCTCTTTTGAAAAAAGGAGGATTTGAGCTCCAGAAGTGGATGAGTAATAGCTCTAAATTAATGGAACTTATTCATGGGAATGCAAAGGCAGTCAAAAGTTTCAACACAAAAGATGAGGAAGTGGTAAAAATCTTAGGCCTTTCTTGGAATGCTAATAAGGATGTCTTTCAATACACGGTAAATTTACCGAAGCAAGCCAAGTCAATAACTAAACGAGTTATTTTGTCCGATATATCTCGCCTATTTGATCCTTTAGGATGGATCGCCCCGGTTGTTATTCAAGCGAAGATATATATGCAGAAGTTATGGTTGAAGGGTCTTTCATGGGATGAAGAAGTACCACAGAGTCTTTTGGAAGAATGGAGTAAATATAGAAATAATTTACCTTTACTCAACAGTTTTCAAATTTCAAGATGGGTCGGCTCAACTACAGGTGCTGAACTACATGGATTTTGTGACGCATCGAATAGTGCTTATGCAGCAGTAGCTTACCTGAGAGTGATCAATGAAAGGGGTGTCCATGTAGCCTTGATTGCTGCGCGAACCAAGGTAGCACCGGTGAAGCAAGTATCAACACCCCGCTTAGAGCTTTGTGGTGCAGTGCTACTCTCCAAGTTGCTCTCAGAAGTGTCTGCAGTACTCAGTATACCTCAAGCAAAACTGTATGCATGGACTGATTCCACAATTGTGTTGTGTTGGTTGAAAGGAGAACCGACCCGCTGGAAGACATTTGTAGCAAACCGAGTCACTGAGATTTTGAATGTTCTCAACAATGATCAGTGGAACCATGTGCAGTCTGGAGATAACCCTGCAGACATGGCTTCTCGCGGTCTCACTCCAGAAGAGTTGATGACCCAACAACAATTTTGGATGAAGGGACCTCAGTGGCTGCAAGAAGACAATATTCCAGTGTTTGGTGGTGTTACTATAAATACTAACTTGGAAGAAAAGAAAATCAAATCACATATAGTGACTGCTGATGCCAATCAATCTTTAACTGTATGGGATAAATACTCCTCACTGAAGAAATTAACCAGAGTTATAGCATATTGCAAAAGATTTATTTCAAAATTGAAGGATAAAAATAAACAGTTTTTAAAACATCTAACCGTTAAGGAGTTAGAAGAGGCAACAACAGTGTGCATAAAGCATTGTCAAGCAAGTGCGTTCCAGGACGAAATAACTCAATTGCTGAAAGACAAATCTGTGAAGAAGACTAGTAGCACCTATTCATTGTGTCCTTTTTTGGATAAGGATGGTGTAATGAGAGTAAAAGGTCGTATTCAACAAAGCGTGGAAGATTATGAAACAAAACATCCAATCATACTACCTTATGGAGATAATATATCTAAACTTATAGTAGCCAATGCACATGCTGAGACATTACATGGAGGTCCACAGTTGACCTTGAACTATATTCGCTCCAGGTATTGGATCATAAATGCTAAGAGTTTAGTACGGCAACATATTAAGAAGTGTCTTAAATGTACTCGATATGGTTCTTCTCTCCAGAAGCCTTTCATGGGAGAACTGCCCAGTTCAAGGGTAACTATAAGTAGGCCTTTTAGTCGTAGCGGTGTGGACTATGCTGGTCCTGTGAACATTAGGATGTCAAAGGGTAGAGGCTGTAAAAGTTATAAAGGATACATTTGCCTTTTTATCTGTATGGCGACAAAGGCAATTCATCTGGAAGCTGTTACAGATTTAACAAGTGAGGCCTTCCTTGCCGCATTTAAAAGATACGTGTCTCGTCGGGGACATTGCCAGGAACTCTGGAGTGATAACGGGACTAATTTTGTTGGGGCTGCCAAGGAGCTGCGGACTTTGTTTGGGGCTGAAGATGCCAGTGTGATGAGTGAAGTTGCTGCATCTTTAGCGAATAAAGGCACTGAGTGGCATTTCATTCCACCGCGTGCTCCGAATTTTGGAGGATTGTGGGAAGCCGGAGTGCGTTCCACTAAGTATCATCTGAAACGGGTTCTAGATGGGAGCACTTTGACTTATGAAGAACTGTCGACTGTTCTGGCGCAAATCGAAGCATGTCTGAACTCTCGCCCCATGTATAGACTGCCGTCAAATCAAGAGGATTCCTCGCCCCTAACTCCAGGTCATTTCTTGATTGGTGAGCCGCTACTGACCGTACCAGACCATAATTATGAAAATTGTCAAATCAGTAATTTAAGAAGGTGGCAAATGACACAGAAAATGGTTCAGCAGTTTTGGCGAAGGTGGTCTCAGGAGTATCTTAGTACCCTGCATAACAGGTATAAATGGACTAAGATTACCCCAGAGCCTAACGTTGGTGATATTGTGTTAGTAAAGGAAGATGATCTCCCTCCGTCCAAATGGTTACTTGGTAGAATAGAGACTAAGCACCCTGGTCCAGATCAAATAACTAGAGTAGTAACTTTGAAATGCAAAGGATCTAAATTTAAAAGACCTGTTTCTAAATTAATTGTTTTGCCAGTAACAGATTAGTTTATGAATTTTCATTTCTGGATTGTCAGCAGTTTGTTTTATTTTGGCTAACTGAGCATACAATAATTGTAGAAAATATTGCTTATTATTTTTATCAGTCATTTATTTGTTATGTTGTAAAAATTATGAGTTGAACATTAGATTAGTTCCATTTCTATTTATATGTTGTATTTAAGTATTATGCTCAATGTTTTGGTTTATATTCCATATTGTCACTTATTGATATATAGGGATATTCTGTAGGGTTTAAGGACACCTCAGCTGTCCTTGGTGGGCGGTATGTCAGTTAGTCTGTGGCACTCATGTGTCTGTATCCTATATTTTATTTAGTCTGTGATGCGGTAGGAGTAATATGTGGTCTGTGATGCGTATCTGTGGTTTTTTGGTTTGTCAAATGTCATTATTCATTATGAATTTTCGCCGTGTAAAAATATTCTAGAAAAAAGGGAACAATAAACCAAGTGCATTAAATAAAGAAATCTATCTCTTTTATTGAGCTATCGGAGTTAAACAGAAACCTTAATTGAAAGGACGCGAGGAGTCTTTTGTTTAATTAGCGTCGCAAACAAAAGTAACTCGATCGTCGCGGCTCTCCTTTGTGCGGGCACAGAGGGACACAATTGTGCAGTCCTTTGAGTGAGGCCGTTTGAAACACGGTAAGTACCGAAAATTGAGCGCAAAACAAACAGGTTAAATAAGTTTCAAAACGATCCAGATGTATTACAAAAGCGGTAGCACACAACACAACCGTTTGGCAACTGCACGGCCGATTGTTTCGCAACTCGCATCGCAGCGTCCGGACCACTCGATTAATTGTTTCTATCGTAAAACATCGACCTTTCGATTCTTTTGTTTTACATACAAAGCTCATTGTCACCGCAGAGGGCGCTCCACAATATTCACTAGGCACCTATTATTATATGTTGGATTGTTTTATTGCCCAAGATTCTTGATATTTAATAACGATTCTTTTATGAGCGCTATTAAAATATATTGTAATGGCTGAACAAGTTTGTGTTTTAGCAATGCAATCTGACCTCGAACGAATTATTATGTAAGTAATAGACATCAAATTTGTGTTTAATGATCGTTCTCATTAGGTAGATACGAGCACCTTGATATGTATAGTCATAAATTAATTTACGTTATAGTGCTAATAAAATTAATTGACGAACTCCTTATTTATTTATACTCTTCATTTTATACACCTCATTAATAGGCAGATATTTATGTGCCTCCGTCAGTAGGTATCTAAGTGCGTATTCTGTGACAAGATATAGAATATTAATAATAATAACATATAATTAACGATAAATTAAAATTATTGCAACAATAATAACGTTACTTATCTCTGTATCGTTTTCGGTGTTAAAGTGCTCAGGGCTGATGCAACTAAAACCTTGTGAAATAAATAAATAATAAACGTAGGACCTTCGACTGAGCGACCTCAGATGATTTGAAATTGAATTTCGTATTTTATTTGTCGCCCCGGGTGTTGGTATGTCTGCATAGGCTCATAGGTACTAACCGAGAGCTGATAACCGAAATCTTTTTTTTTAATTCAATTACAAGTTAGTCCTTGACTGCAATCTCACCTGATGGTAAGCGATGATGCAGTCTAAAATGTAAGCGGGCTAACTTCGAAGAGGTATGTACAGTGGCGTGCACATTATAAAAGCAGAAAAGCACTGCATACCCTGAGAAAAGCAATGCTTAGCTAAAACAATACGAAAAGGAGCAGTAGAAATTTTAATTCTACCGATTGCATACCCTGGCTTCAAACCCTGTGCAGGCCACTGGATATGTACACACACCCCTGATCGGTTTCTACACGGCATCGTACCGGAACGCTAAATTGGCGGCACGGCTTTGCCGGTAGGGTGGTAACCAGGCCACGGCTTAAGCCTCCCACCAGTCCAGACCAGATACAATTTAGAAATTATAAAATCCCAAATTGCCCCTGCCTGGAATCGAACCCGGGACCTCCCGCTTATAAAACCACAGCGCTCACCACTGCGCCAGGGAGATCGATCATCCGATGACCGCTCGCATTAGCAGCGGGACGCATTCAGCATCGCGCAGAGATGCGCAGGCGGCGGCAGATGCTCGCGAACAATTGTAAAGGGAACAAAAGCAGGTAGACGCATAGGACGTTAACTCAACGCGCCATGTGCTACGTGTCATTTTTTCAGACGATAACATGTTTTAGACAAGAAACCCCAGAAAAAATATTCTAATCTGACCCGACAGATGGCCGAGCACATGTCCGCACAAAAAATATATCAACGCTAGATTAATATAAGCAGCGCGTTCGGGATCGATTGAAAATTCAATTGTCACGGTATAAGCGCAGCTTTGTTTTACTGTGCGACTACAGTGAATTAAATATACGATCGCTTCCCTTTGTTACAAAAGAGAGAAACGAATTGAATCCCAGTTATCAAAATTAATAACAGCAAAAGCAATTTACTTTGACCGCCGTAATATCCTGCCGGCGCATTTATTGAGCTGAATTCTCAATTGTTTTCCGTGCGAATGCGGGATATTATAACTGTCCGATCCGTTTTTAATCGTTGGGTTCGTAGAGACCAAAGTGCTTATGATTTCCGCTTTCTGGGAGATATTTGTGACATAAGATTTCACGAAATGAATGAGTTTCGAGCAGCCGGCGCTGCAAGAGAAAGAACGATCGGAACACGACAAATATTGACCTCGCAGCATATGTCGAAAGTCAAACTTAAAGACTGGTTACAACGTGCATTTGAATAAACATTCGCTGGCGATAGTATCGAAACTTTATTGACCTTACGTCGCGTCGTATCGAATGACGCTGTATGCACCCAGAGTCCCAAATAGAGATGTCATCAGATGTCCAAACATTTGTGTGTTTAGAACTTTGTATTGTCTGTTGAATGTAACTTGAAATATTGGTCAAGAAATAAAGGAGATTGAGTTTTGAGATAGGTACGTTTTATATTAGACATTTACAGGAGACAGACTTACGATAATTATTACTTAAATAAAGTAGGTACTTGTACAATAAGAAGACTTTATCACTAAATGTGATTTCTAACTTTCTTTTTACTGAGATATAAAAATGAGAAAACAAATTGGCTTTTTTGATAACTATAAATTTTATGACATTACATAGTGCCAACAGACATTTCACTATAATCATCAAAATATGTTGCCTCCATATAGCTTCTACGCAAGAACTATCTATAAAAACACTATTGTAACTCTGTACCTATTTACGATCGACTTTAAACTTGTTTCTTTTACGGCGAAGCAAAAGACACCTTGTGCTATAAAATGTCTGGTTTGATTCGTGATGGCATAGAGTAACAATAGACCACGCATTTGCTTCGCGCTCGGAACATTCGGAATGCGAATTTGGAACACGTGCGTTGCGCAGGTATAGCTCGCATGTGCAGCTCATTGTCTCCTCGAGAATAGGTGTTATTCTTGGTCATGAATAGGAATCCTTTGCACAATGGACGATTCTTTCTTGCAGCGTCGCATCATCGATTTGATAAAGAATCCGAAAAATACATCAGGAGATTTCAATGGTGAAGATTTCATTTGTTTACTGGAACATCTGTAGTAGACAGAATTTGAGCGATGGATCACGATTGGCGAGCTCGTTACAATAGAGCTTTGTCGAGGTTCGGGTAATTCAAAGAGATTAACCCGATACGAACAATGCAAGAACGAACACCTTGACAATTTTCATTTTTAGGCCGAATGGATGGCAACGGCAAATTGAAAATTTTAATTGATACTAGATAAAAATTCTTACGTGTTTTAATAATCGTCGTCGTTATCAACCGATAGACGTCCACTGCTGGACGTAAGTCTCTTGACTTCCACACGCCACGGTCATGTGCCGCTTGTATCCAGCGGCTCCCTGCGACTCTTTTGATGTCGTATAATAATGCATTCTACAAAATATATTAGTTCTTAACAGTTTCCTATGCTTTTGGACCATGGCATTCGGCATTGTTTCTATCTAGTGATTTAAAATGTTTTAAAGCAACTACGCCAAGTCACACTAATCATTACTTTCATCAGATGTGGTTACAGTCCTACGTTGGAATTCAACGTAGGACTGTAAATTTTCTGCTATTAAAAATCAACAAAGTATCTATTAAGTAAGTATTAGTACTGTGTGCGTAAGAAATACTCGTATGTTGCGGCATAACACGACCTTAAGTCGTTATCTCTTGGCGATAAGAAAGATTATGTGACCTTTAAGTGTTGACTAGGTGTCTCCGACAATGTGATAACTTGATAAGCCTCAAGACCAATGACCGTGGTCAGATACTTACTGGCTACCAATACTGTATTAATAGGGTTCATGATTATTTCTTAACGTTTTTTTTTTGATCTTTGCCTGATCCTAAGTACCTTCTTCGCTAGACGTTACTAAGTGATAACGATAAGGCCTCTTTCTATATTCTACTTCTGTTTCTCTATAATAAATGGTTCTGTTTTTCTCAGCGATTTCCTTTACGTATAACGGGTTTTCTTAATTTTCAAGTCTGTTTTTCCAATATTTAGTCCTTTGTGACCGTTTGTATGTAGGTGTCTTTCAGATTTTTCATTTCTGTTCGATAAGTCGTCAACAAAATAAATGTAAAATTCCATTTCTTCCACATTCACAAAAATCTCTTTAGCTCCGAAAAAGATTTGCGATAAAAAATATAGCGCGTAGTTAAGTACTAACTATTAAAGTAAAATCGAACAAAAAGTAATCAGAGTACTTTTGAGATTCCATTATTTCAAAAACCATAAGTTCGCTGTTAAGTACTTTCGCGATCCAGATACAACGGGGTCCGGAAGTAAAGTTGAATGAAATAATATAGCACATTCATTTGTCAATCAAAGGTAATGCAAACATAAATAAATATCGACTAGGTACTTAATTGACTTACTAGTTACTATGCATGATTAAATAAAATATATATAGTAAAACTAGAATTATGAGACTATTATATTATTATGAAAAGTAAATGTGAAGTAGTTATATCAAATTATTATTTAATTCTTTTTATTCTCAAGGGATAAATAAGTCCAACAGGAAAATAATAATTAAAGCATCTAATACAAGTTTTTCTTTTTGACAACATACTAAGCGCCACTTTAATACATGCAAGTAAAATCAGGCTCATCTTGGTGTGGCAGTTTCTATCTCTGACAGAATTGTGCTAGTCACTCTACAACTTCATATTAACGTCGTCGAAAATCGAAATTCAATCACGTATGATTTTATGCGGCTTAAGTAAAATATCACGTCAAACCATCCATCTATACTCGAGAGAATCAATATAAATCGTTAAAAGATCATGACGGTTCCACGTTCAAATGTTTATGATTGCAAAGTCCAAGACAGTTACGTCAGACTAATCTCGGACATTGGTTCAATTCCGTCATCGTTTACGACTATGCAGACGTGACCGAGTGATTTCATATAATAAAAATAAAACAATTGTATCAACATGATAATACAATAAAAGTATAGATGATAGATAACATTAATTGTTTTATTTATTCAGTAATTTTTATAAATGCTATTTATCTGAATTTAGTGTGATTATGTGCAGGGTAGAAAATCCTCTTTGAATTACTTAAAACTGTAAAGCTTAAAGGTAATAAAATCACACGGTTATTTTAAAAATCTCTAATCACAGCAGATTTCTTATGATATTTGGTTTCTGATTTGTGTTAATAATAACTTTTTGTTTGTCGTATAGTTGTCAATAATATTCTGTTTGAATATACACAGTAATAAATTCAAGGTAGATAATCAATGTTTATGTGAATTATATTTTCTGTTTATTTGTCCGTTGTCGCACAATACAGAATATTTAATTGAAGGTAGATAATCAAGGTTTATGTGAAGTAATTTAGAGGCAATAAACGTTGAGTTCGAAATGAAATGTCTGGTGGTTCCATGTCGAGCGAGCGATGAAAACGCGGAAGAGCGTCGTTTGCGCAACTGACATTGAACCAGCACTCAGCAGTCGCTACGCGGAGGTCGGCGCCGGATTCTTGTAGGTTTAAATATACGCAAACGACTCGAAATGTTATCGAACGAAAAAAACACTGTTTAATTTTCCTATTCAATAACAGGAAAACAGCTGTCATTCCATTCAAAACAAAACACTCTTGATCACAGGACGTGATTAAACTACGCAGTTGCAGAGTTACCAACAAAACGAATCCTATAGGCAGAAACACAAAGTCAAATGTCAAATGATTAGAAATCAAAATAAGGAAAAAAATATTGATCGACTTTCCATTACGTTAACAGGAAAACAGCGAATTTAAAGCAATTAATGCATTACGAATACCTAACTGGACGTATCAAAAGAAAACACGTCAATATTTCCTTATCGAATATTATATTGTTTATATTTGGTAAATAATCATGTACAATTGGAATTTAATGATTAAAGATCAAAATAAGGAAAACATATTAATTGGCTTTCCACTCGGTTAACAGGAAAACAGCGAATTCAAAACAAAACAAATATTTCTAAGTAACAGGATGCTATAAAGTGCGCATTAGAAATAGAGAACATTACGAATACCTAACTGCTATCAAAAGAAAAACACGTTAATGTTTTCCTTATCGAATACATTGTTGATCTTTGGTGCTACGTTTACAAATAACTGTGGCGTTTCCTGTTTTAACAATAATAGATTCTGTTGGCCAAGCTTTATTAAAATCGGGACTTCTTGGATAACTTTTTTTTAAAATCACTTAATTGTACCGTTATGAAGGTGTTAGTAACGCCTCGTTTATAATAGTAATTATAAAATAAAACAAGTAAATAAGCCAATAAATCACTAACATGCCGGCAAGTGTAGGACGATTCATTAGATGCCTCGGAAATTGCTCGATTTATTTCTAGCCGGTTACGTCCACAACTTACATAAATACGATTGCAAAGAAAGTTTTGCAGTCGCGTTTCGTTAAGTTGATCGTTATATTTGCAACCTGCTGAATTATTACCAAACTTCGTTGTCTAAACCAGAAATTCTACAATTAAATGTTTGTATTAACACACAATAGTCGTTAATTATATATACAATTATAGATTTCTTTGGTTGTAAGATTTTGGTTATTATATGTTCGCAATACGGGCTTTTTTTGATTGTGTTGAATTTAAACTTTACATACTAGTTTTATTAAATGTTACATCAGCCAGTATTTTTGTAACACTAGAAACTAGTTACATCATTTGCGGTAGAAGTGTCACCTTCATGTTGATAATTACCATGAAATGAGTAAATAATTCTTACATCATCTTATAGGGGATTTGCAAATTCATAAATTCTTTTCAAACCAATAATAATTATACATATATGTATGTGTGGCATAGTATTATAACTGATCATAACTGATATATAATTGTCTACCAAATTGAGGAGCAATATCAAAAGGAGTTCAATTTCCTCAGTTTCATTTTGATCGAAACAACATTATCGATAAAGTCGGAAGTCAAAGTATGGTACACATGCAGCATGTGCTATGCCCTATCAGCCCTTCTGCTGTTAATGCAGAAAAAATAAGCAACCGAGCGAACCCCAAGCACCACCAACAACACACAAATCCACCACCAAATCAAATTCGACGATCCTTTCACTCCGACACCGGAGCATCCTCAGATGTTGACTCTACAATGCACAATTGCAAAGTGACTTTGCATCACTATTTGTTTCCATACTCCGATGATACTCTGTAGCGTCGGTATCAGGCGTGGTATCGATAATTCGTCGATACCGCATCGGCGTCCGGCGTGTCGCAACTGCAAGCGTCCTTGGCCGCGGCCCGCGCCGCGACGCGACCGAGCGTAGCCGCTTCCGCGTCCCCACTTGCGTCACGACTCACGACCACGTGCTCTTTAAATTGTTTACGTTCATTTCTCGGAACACTGAACGGGGTACGGGTTTACGCTGATACGGCGGCAGTTTTTCCCGTACACTGTGAATGAGATTCTATAGGACTAGTTTCTGCCCGCAGCTTCCCGCGCGAATTTCTGTTTTTCACAAATCCCGAGGGAATCGTGGATTTCCAGTTCGCGCTCCCTTTTCCAAAATCCAACCATTATACTTACTTTCAAGGATGTTTGCTATAGTAATCTACCTATAGCTGTAGCTATAGATTTCGGTTTTTTCACAATACCGTGGGAACTTTGGATTTTTCCAGAATAAAAAAGTATATGTATGTGTTAAGTCAGGGCATTTAAATCATCTATCTACATTTAAA
This sequence comes from Melanargia galathea, assembly GCA_920104075.1. NCBI lineage: Eukaryota > Metazoa > Arthropoda > Insecta > Lepidoptera > Nymphalidae > Melanargia > Melanargia galathea. The sequence goes on along the minus strand of OV049862.1, from coordinate 5,130,881 downwards.
ATTTCAGCCATATCGGTTCAGTAGTTGCGGCGTTAAAGAGTAATAAACATACACACACACACGCCTAACTAACTAACTTTCGCATTTATAATAGTGTGATACATATTTATAAGGGATAAACGTTGTGCCTTTTTTTACTGTTATTTCTATTATTTTCTTTGAATTTAATTGCCATGATTCTATCAATAGCTTACGCCACGTGTTTAATTGCTAAACGGATGTGTTATGTGGTAATAGTATATATTTTATAGTAATTACTACTAGTAGGTATCTCAATGTTATCAATTGAAGCATTACTGTAGTCTATAATATATTGTATATATGTATATGTAAAGAGTTTAAGAAAGAACGCAAAATAACGGTACACAATAATCTCAATAAATTGGGATTTTAGTATCTACCCTACCATACTAAGTATTTAGGTCTGTAAATACCTGATAAGTTTCAAGATGAAGTGAATAACAACTTCAAAGTATAAAACTAGCTTTATTTATTCCATCGTGAGTTTATTATTCCGAAACCTTTTCAAAAACTTGACTAATTCTCAGACTTTAATTATCTTTGGACGTTAAACTCTTTTCCGATGATTACATAACCTCCGAAAACGTTATCGCCTTGTTCGTTATATAAACGTACCCAGTTCACGTTTTTGTAAGGGCACGGGGGATCAATACAGCCAAAGAAATTAGCAAGTGCGTCACTACCCGTGGGGAAATTCTCCCTGTGACGTCAGTCAACTCAGTGCTCGGCTCAACGGGGCTTTTACCGTGTAGGTGGTATAAGAGTACACCCCCGGCAAAGAAGTGTACACACTGTGGCAGTCATAGAGTTCTAAGCCAGGGGCCAAGGCACACAGTTCATTTTCTATTCCTTTTTCTATTCATATAATACAGTTTAACTTCTGTTCTCTCATAGACTGACGTGTCATTTTTGTACGCACCTACATGACATTATTAAAAGTTCCTAGCCAATGTCGTGGCACCTACATGTAGATTTATTCATTGGTGTTACTAAGTAGTAGATATTTTTACTAGTATTTATATGTAAGAATAATAATAATAATAATAATCATTTATTTACCAACAAAAAAAAAGTTACAAAAGGATTTGATCTATAAAACTTAGCCTATGCTACAATAATAGATCGTACAGTATGGCTGTCCTTACTAGATTTTATCTGTGTTAAGAGGCCGGTACCCGGATTCGTAATTTTTTACGAACTTTTGAACACCATAGTGCTTTAGATATAATGATTACTTTAAAAAAAATTATCAAATATTAAAGATCAATCCTTTTTTAATGGAATGTTGGGAATAAAATATTAATTTTATTAAAAAATATTATTCAAATCTTAATTCTTGCGGAAGACGTTTACTGATTTTACGCTTTTGAGTGAAACTTTCGTCACACATATAAGTACTAAAAATTGTAGAAAGCGACTGAAAAAAAATACTAATATTATGAACACACCCTCAAAATTGGAATGTTGGAATTAGTTTTTCTATGTTTTATACAAAATTAGTAAATAAAAAATAAAAACCGCACGTACGATTTATGAAAATTTAAGCATTAGATTAACCCCAATTTCTTTGATTTATCGCAATTTCACTAATAAAAAAAATATATAGCACGAAAGTTTAGGATTCATTTAGCTATAATTGTAAAAAAAAAAAATCCAGAAACTATTTATATGACCACAAAAAATTGTCAAAGTATCCTAAAATTTACAAATAAAATGGCACAGCAGACAGTACGAATGCCATACCGAGCTTAGCGCTCTTCGAGGGAGGACGTGTTGTTGCCCGACGCAGCTCACGCACACATGCAAAGCTGTGTAATGACTTGTCGTAAAAGTTACGTAAAAGTTATAGCGCAACCGACTCAGTTTGATGATTTGTGCATAGGTTTTATTTCATTAGTGGTCCGATCTGATCAATGCTGAGCTAATACATAGCTAATGCTATGTTTTGGTATAAGTATGTGTTGATATATTATGTATATATTGAAATGAAATATTTTTTGTATGACATAATGTTAAAATCTCATACTCGAAGTTCTTTTGGGACGAAAGAGGGGTTAATAGGGATGAGAATGAGGTGAATAGGAACGACTTATGGGTGAATAGGAACAGATTTTTTAGAACAAACTGTTACCAAAACTTAAAAAAGTCGACGCCATTTTGAAATTCTTTGTTAATTGACCGATTTCATTCAAAATCGATATTTAGAGCTCCCTGGGATCACAAAACAGGAAACTGTTACCAAAACTTAAAATAGTCAACGCCATTTTGAAATTCTTTGTTAATTGACCGATTTCATTCAAAATCGATATTTAGAGCTCCCTGGGATCACAAAACAGGAAACTGTTACCAAAATTTAAAAAAGTCGACGCCATTTTGAAATTCTTTGTTAATTGACCGATTTCATTCAAAATCGATATTTAGAGCTCCCTGGGATCACAAAACAGGAAACTGTTACCAAAATTTAAAAAAGTCGGCGCCATTTTGAAATTATTTGTTAATAGACCGATTTCGTTCAAAATCAATATCTGAGGATCCCTAGGATCACAAAACAGGAAACTGTTACCAAAACTTAAAAAGTCGACGCCATTTTGAAATTCTTTGTTAATTGACCAATTTCATTCAAAATCGATATTTAGAGCTCCCTGGGATCACAAAACAGGAAACTGTTACCAAAACTTAAATAAGTCGACGCCATTTTGAAATTCTTTGTTAATTGACCGATTTCATTCAAAATCGATATTTAGAGCTCCCTGGGATCACAAAACAGGAAACTGTTACCAAAATTTAAAAAAGTCGGCGCCATTTTGAAATTCTTTGTTAATTGACCGATTTCGTTCAAAATCAATATCTGAGGATCCCTAGGATCACAAAACAGGAAACTGTTACCAAAACTTAAAAAAGTCAACGCCATTTTGAAATTCTTTGTTAATTTACCGATTTCATTCAAAATCGATATTTAGAGCTCCCTGGGATCACAAAACAGGAAACTGTTACCAAAACTTTAAAAAGTCGACGCCATTTTGAAATTCTTTGTTAATTGACCGATTTAATTCAAAATCGATATTTAGAGCTCCCTGGGATCACAAAACAGGAAACTGTTACCAAAACTTAAAAAAGTCGACGCCATTTTGAAATTCTTTGTTAATTGACCAATTTCATTCAAAATCGATATTTAGAGCTCCCTGTTTAAAATACCTTAATGTTTAAATAAATATTTCTTTTACATCTTGTATTTTCTCGCTATTGAAGTGAAAAGTTGTATGTATCATGCGATAGCAAAGTCAATCACAACAAAAACAAAATTTGCCATTTTGTTGAACAAATAACTATTGTTTATTAAATTGTATCCTCCTGTGCCAACCCTACCAGAATAGGTATAAATTTTGCTCGCTTCTTAGAAGCTTTGACTCTGTTCCGTTTCTCCTCTGTGACACAATAACGTCAGAATAAAATGGACCTAAAATTCAGTACCACTGATTTTAATTGTTTAGAGTGTTGGCTGTTGATGAACTTGAGCTTTAAAACAAGGCAGTTAAGGTTCATTTTACTTTAACGATAAAGTTTGTGTCAGTCCGATTCTATCAGAGATGCAAAATCTCATCATAAGTACCATATTGAACACATTTCTCTTTCAAAAACCCGAAAACTATATCTATAGCTATAGGTAGATTACTATAGCAAAGTTTCTTGAAAGTAGGTATTAAGGTTGGAAAAGGGAGCGGGGAACGGGAACCGGGAATCCACGATTCGCTCAGGATTTGTGAAAAATCGAAATTCACGCGGGCGAAGCCGCGGGCAAAAGCTAGTATATTATATAATATTGAATATTTTTTTTAATCTTGAATGTCTATTTTAATCGGACTAAATAGAGGGAGATAAGTTATCTCACAACTAAATTTAATTAAGTGAAAACAGTTAGGGCCTGTTTCACCACCTTCGGATAAGTGTCAGATAGCTTATTCACAAGTTTTGTCTTAGTCACTTGACATAAAGTAAGAAAGTGACAAAAGTTACGTTTAGTCTATTCGACACTTATCAGAAGGTGATGAAACAGGCCCTTACATACCTAAATTTTAGATAGTAATGTCTCTAATAATAAACACATAAAATAGTGTTCTATGAAAAATAAATTATTTTCCAGGATAAAAAATAGCCTTTGTCCACCTTCGGGATGTAAGCCATATGTGTACTAAATTGCATCAAAATTGGCTAAACGAAAATGTGTAAATCCTGGGCGAGTCAACTAGTACAAGAAAAAAGAATATAATAAAAACATCACGGTTTGAACACGAACAAATATTAGTTTAGCACCTACTCATCAAGTCTTTGGTAATAAAATATTATGGGTACTCGGGCCATTCTTGACAATAAATAAAAATTCGGTTACAAGAAGCAAATACGAATACAACAAGTGTTCCTGCAAGAATTGAGCACGTGCAAATTTTATTTATGACCTAAGATTAGCAACTGCATAGTAGATAATTGCACACCTGAGAGAACTTCTTTATCAAAACAACCTGTATACCTGAAATAACCAGATTAATCTATTGACCAATATAATAAGCATTGATCGTATAGTCTTTTGTTTCGTTGCAGCGTGATTGAAGGAGAAACCAGCAAACCAATAAACTAATAAACAAACACACTTTCGCATTATAATATGTGTAGTGATATAGCTGTATTTAATTCTTACAGATGTTATGTGTAAGTATAAACGATTACACAACATCTTGATAATAATTATATACTTACCTAAATCGAACATTAAAAAAAAGCAAATATAAAATATACTAAGATCTAAAATTTTATTTTATTAGCGCGTTGAATTTGGAACGCAAAGTATCAATATAGGTTAGTCCGACCGCTTTTAAGTATACCATGTCTTTGTGTGAGTGCAGCTTACGGTGCCATTGTGAGGTACACGCACACATTTAAAACTCGGGCCGAAACTCGTTAGCTCGGCTCGGAATACGGCCTCTTAAGGTCAGCCATCCCTCGAAAACACAACCAGGCTAGGCGCATATTACAGATGCTAGTATTTAGTACTTAATAAGAAAAGAAAAAAAAAAAAACTAGAATGGGGCTAGTTCTGTTACCTGAGCCACAGCTCTAGTTATAATAGATATCTAAGGCTGTGTGGAAGCTACTTAAGTCTCGTCTTGCTTTTTGTTAGCGACATACTAGGTATATCGCTTTTTTGATATTACGTAGTCACCCTCCGTAAGTCTCGCTTAGAGCTCCAGACAAAGCCATTGAAATTTATAGAGCTTCATTTCAATATGGCAACGTTATTGTCCTTCAACGTGTCAAAATATTAATTGAATTTGCGTACGCCTGCACCGGGGCCATTCCTACACGATTACATCAGCGAGCGGTGCGAATTAATTTGTATTTGAACTAATGGCGACAACTGCGCAATTCATTGGAAAACTGTTCAAACACCGATGGAAAAACAAGAGTGGAATGCACGCTAAATTGTTATGCTGCGGTGCTGTTTGTATAAGATTTTAAATACATACATCAAAAGTTCTAGAACCGACCGATCGACCGGCGACCGTATGACTAGCTATCAGACTATTGATGCGAGACGGATGTTAAATTATTTTAATCTTGGTTTAACTTTTAGCCTATTTAAAAAGAGATATAACAAAGCCAGACGGACTCAGGGGATTCTAGGGATCATCCAATGTAATTTATAACTTTAATTTAAGGTTTAGCACTAATTTCCGATACAAAATTGACAAGGCACCTATCGAATAAGTTACCTATAAAAACGATTTACATAACACTTACGAATTACTAAATTGCTGTGTTTTAAAACTGTTGCTATTCGTCGATAAGGGACATAAAAGTACCGACGATATTCAGGTTCCAGGTTTTAAAGGTATAATTTTATATTGACTCTATAGTTGAAAATCAAGCTCGTCGAGTCATAGGACTTTTGTTTTGAGTTTTTGCTATGAATTTTACTAACGCGTAACGGTTACTCACGTCAGCATTAAATATTTGTACCTACATATGTTACATTTGTACCTACGTGGGGAACTACAATTTGTCATTTGAATAAATGAGAATCACACACAGACTAGCGAATAAGCGTTTCAGTTTTCACTCGTTTGCTTTTAAGTAGGGGCCTACAGTAACAGATTAAGTAATAGTTACTTGGTAAGTGCTAGCAAGAAAATTAACTGACTAACAAAGGTCAAAGAATTAACAATTCATTATATTTGGTTTAAAAGCGTGTCAATCAAGCGAATTACTGTGTCAATTTGGTAATAATAACACAAGTGCATGCCGGAGAGATATTGTTGTGGGCTGTCGCGGCCGGGCGGCGGTTACGCAAGGAGTGACCGCGAACTGAGGTCGTATACGTTCTCATATTTATAATACGTATTCTTCAATCTCAAACGCGAGGTCAGAACCACGAAAAGAGTAAGGTTTCGCAACGGAGCACAATTCAATGTCATTGTGAACACTAGCACTACCGATGGCCGTTCGCGTTATTTTTTAAAGTTCGAATATACAATGAATATAAAATTATTTTGCTATAATCCGCTAACAGTGACAAATTTGTAGGCACAACACCACACAATCTTGTAGGCACAACACCACACAATCTTGTAGGCACAACACCACACAAATTCACCACAAAACAAACTCGACGATCGTTTCGCTCCGACACCGGAGCATCTTCAGGAGATGTCGACTTCACAACGGACGATTGCAAAGTGAGTTCGTGTCGAATGAGCGGTCTTATATATACTATCCCCGCTTAGTCATCTACCCTCCTTTCTCTTTCTCTCTGGCCACGCCCCCTAAATCCCCGCTTAGTCATCTACCCTCCTTTCTCTTTCTCTCTGGCCACGCCCCCTAAACGCCGCCAGAGAGAAAGAGAAAGGAGGGTAGATGACTAAGCGGGGATAGTATATATAAGACCGCTCATTCGACACGAACTCACTTTGCAATCGTCCGTTGTGAAGTCGACATCTCCTGAAGATGCTCCGGTGTCGGAGCGAAACGATCGTCGAGTTTGTTTTGTGGTGAATTTGTGTGGTGTTGTGCCTACAAGATTGTGTGGTGTTGTGCCTACAAGATTGTGTGGTGTTGTGCCTACAAATTTGTCACTGTTAGCGGATTATAGCAAAATAATTTTATATTCATTGTATATCATGGAATTCCGCAAAGTAACGCCTGCTTCCATTCAACATTTAAAGTTCGAATACTCGTACCGTAACATTGTGGCTAATTCTGTTGTACACAATCTCTAAACCTAAACTAAATTGACAGGTTTAAAAATAGTGCTATCCCCTTCAGCGAGGAGGACTGTGAAAGAGACAGGAATATATTTAGACCTGTCATTTTAGTTTAGATTTAGATATTGTGTACAACAGAATCGGCCACATTGTAATGCTAAACTTTTATAATGTCATTGTGAACAATATCATTACCGATGGCCGTTCGCGTTATTTTTTTTAAAATTCGGATACTCGTACTGTAACATTTTAAAGGTACTTTTATAATAATATTCTTAATTTATGTTTAAGTACAATTTTTTTTTAATTTTTACTTCAGTCATTAATTTTAACTAATAATTTATTTCCGTCTAATGAGTATGTACAGGAAATATTTATTCATATTATGGTTTACGAGGGTACACGCACTCAGTAAGTGCCCACTGAGTAATTTACTAAGAAAACGTAGTAAGCTAGTAGGTACACTAGTTAACAGCGATATTCACAAAGCTGTGCACGATTTCTAACCTCCATGCAACAAATGTAGGGATACGAGGCGTCCCGATTTTCTAGGACACGTCCATACTTTTTTGATATATTTAAGTCAAGTCTTTTAAATACAATTTCTATTTAGAGTTTAATCAAAGTTAAAATGGAGCTGCTCGGTTTTTGCGTTTATTATAGAGCTTTTAGAAGCGAGAAATTATTAGTTTTGTCGCCTATTTACATGCCCATAATATGATTATGTCGTTCGCAGCATTGAAGCGAAACACAAAATCAAATAGCGAACACAAAGACGATAAGACGCAGTTCACCACCAGAAAAACTTGTCTTGATTTTCAAAATTCAGATATGGCGATCCTAATCAAAAGTGGTTAGTGCTCCGAGCTTGTATTTTACAGGAAACAGAATAAGAAGTGTTCGCTATAAAGTTGTTTATAACATTGGCATAGTTTCAAAGGAGTCTGAATCTTATGGCTTCGACTAATGATAGAATTTGCCTTGTCGAGCGTTGTGTAGGTTTGACAGTTGAAAATATTGCAGGCCATGAAACTGCTAGACTTGATTCAGAACCGGTCTAGGACATAGGTAGCTGGCCGCAATTAAAGAAGCGAGCTTTCTGGCTTTATACAAAATACATTTTATAATTATGTTTCAAACCGCTTTGCTGTATAAATAGCCTCTCGTTATTTAATTTTTAATTAGTAGGTATCGTAATTACTTTTCTAAGTCATGCGTCTTTGTTCAGTATAAAGTATAATGTAAGAGATAATTTGTTTCATTAAAATGTGGCGTTAGGACTAAACTTTTATTCCTTCTACCCCTCCAACTCAACGTGATGCTTGGGTTACCTAAAAGTCTGTACGAAAATATAGCAATAGATGAGATCAGCCCTTTACGGCTTAGAAATATTCTATGCCGTAAACTCCTCAATTTTTTTTTATAATACCACTAACACAATGTTGCAACAAAAATTCCTTATAACTAATTCCCATTTTGTGTATACTATAAATAAATAATTAATTGAGTACAATATTTGTGAGAAATAAAAGTTAAGTAGAATACATTTTCCGCGTAGGTACTATGTAAACAATTATTACGAACATTACTTATTGGGGGAAAAACAACCAAAACCAAGCCCATTCACGTGAATTTTGTTTAGGCAAGTATATTTCGTAACGCTGGCGGCCGTGCGTCATTTCCGTCTGCTGACCGTGAACTGAGTTACGTCAGAGATTAGGATGCGCCTACGCTATCGATGTAGAGGACACTCGCCTTTAGTCCCCTCCTCTTCTACTAATTGAATAATATCGTGTAAGTACTCTCCATTAAAATGAACAACTAGTGTATTTAATCCTGCCCCATAGCTGGATAAATAAATATATCGAATGTGTAGCTCAAGAATGATCAACGGACTATATTTACGGAGGATAGTGAGAATAAGCTGGACGAAGAAGGCTGAAGACCCTTTGTGGTGGAGCTAATTAATAAAGGCTTATGGCCAGCAGTGGACATCGACAGGCTTACAAGAATACGTTTTAATCCATACTTGCTTCTGCCCGCGGCTTCGCCCGCGTGATTTTCGGTTTTTTAATTTTTTTCAAATCCCGAGGGAATCGTGGATTTCCGGTTCCCGTTCCCGCTCCCTTTTCCAACTTCTATACCTACTTTCAAGGAAGTTTGCTATAGTAATCTACCTATAGCTGTAGCTAGAGATTTCAAAATCCCGTGGGAACTGTGGATTTTTCCGGGATAAAAAGTAGCCTATGTTTTAAGTTAGGGCATAATCTATCTCCATTCAAAATTTCAGCCAAATCAGTTCAGTAGTTGCGACTTTAAAGAGTAACAAACATCCAAACATCCACACTTTCACATTTATAATATTAGTAGGATATAGGATTTTACATCATACACTATTGTAACTACTGGGTTTGAAAATCAAGCTATTCATAGCTATTATAACGCTTATATGTTTTACAATATACGTATAAACATACACATGTATATAATTTTATGATTATGCTGATCTGAACTCTGCTATAGATAGGTAATCTAATCAGTAATACATAGAGCAAATACTATTCCACCAGAGACAACTAAACAATGACGTCAAATGCGCTATAAAGTACATTTTCTGTAAAGTTGCATCCGTAATTTAATGAGTAATAAAATTAACAGTAAACATAAATCAGATCCATAAAACAGATTAAATGATGCACCGAGGATTTTCTCAGCTAAAACAAAAACATGAATGACATCACTAGTTACTAATTAGAGTTTCGTTTATCGAAGGTAATTTCCACTAACACGGATACCGCTAAATCGGTTTTTTGTTTGTGACAAATTGATTTCGCTAACGCTAAAACCTACAAAGGAATAATAAAATCTTGAATACGAGATGATAGCAGATAAAAGTATTATTTTTTCGAGATAACTGTAGGTATTTTAAATGTATAATATGTATAATTTTAATGTTTCCGCAATAAAAGATAGATGCAATGCACTGACGTCAATCGAAGTACATATTGCTCTCATTTCAAACCAAACAATATTACTGTACATTGTTATTTCAAGGTATAGATGATGTAAGGAATGAACTAACCAATGATGAAATGGTAAAAATAACTTAGCTATATACGACCGCTGTATTATTCCAACGACTAGAAGGAAGTTTGTATTTAAACAAAGTCCCATTAGACTTAATCAATTCCCTCATGATAATGAAATGAAGCCCTGGCAATCGCATTTCAATATCGAGGTTAGTACTAAAAAGTCGATTGTGCACCTAAACAGGAAGCTCTTTATAGGGCAGACACCCGTGACTCGATTAGTAATAACTGATCAAATATGGGCTATTGTTGAGACGCAAACGTGAGCCATTACACGTAATGTTCAACTCATTACAAAGACCTGTGTCTGTCTTCAAACAAAAACTTATTAGATAAGATAAGAGTTCGAAACTCAATTGACGAACACGAAAGAAGATAACACATTCAAGAAAATTAATTTTATTAATCCTTTCACTTTGCACTTGTCAAAAATAAATTGTGCAAGCTATTGTCACAAAAAAGTTAGCAAAAGTAAGAAAAGAAAAGCCGATGAAAAGAAATGATAAGATAAAATAACGATATCCTAAATCGATAATACCAGTGCAAATTATATTATTTTAATAGACCATTTTTGGGATTGATAACAGTAAACAATGGTTTTTACCATTCTATTTTAACAAAAGTATCACAAGATTAAATAATTGAGGGGCAGCACTCGACTTACATTGACAAAAAATTGGACTTCCCAAAAGCTATTGAGAGCAGTAGCGTCGCAAATAAGAGAGTATATGAAATGTAATACGCAAAAAGTTAAGTTCATGAGGCAGACGCAGACGTCAAGTATTTTTAGTGGCGACGCATCGGGTTTGAAGGGTTAATCGCAATTCTGGCCACTCGCAGACCGGTTTTGCTTTTTTTCTCTCAACTCGAGACTCGAGGTAAACGTTCGACATACAGGGAAATTGGCTGCCTTCTATTTCATTTGGTCCTGTCGTTTGTTGGGGAGTTTGGTGTTCGGTCTTATTTTGATTTTTTTGTTTGAACTCGATACTCAATTTAAGCAACGACAATTGTCATTACTAAAATATAAAAAAGAACTAATGATTAAGTTTTGTTTACATAAACTTCATGTTTTGTCAAACAAACTAGGCTAGTTGCGGGATCGCGTGGGTGATGATTAATAATTACTTAATTCCGCAAAAAAAAAAAGTACACATATAGAAGCAGTTTTTAAAATATTATACATATGCATAATGATATTGTATATAATAATATGTATACTATTTAACGTCGCCTTCGCTGAAAATAATTTCTGAGTCAAACATATCTCGTAGGTGGAAAACGCACATAATCGCACAAATGAAAATAAGAACGTTCCAAATTGCTTACGCCCCCGTGTTGGATGATCTCAAAAGAATGCTTGTTATTTTGCGTCAACACATTTACAAGTATACCTACCATACCTAACGTAGGTTTACTACGAATGTGAGTAGATTATCGCCTACACTGTTTCATTGATGACCTACACAATTCCATTTTCCTCTAAAAATTAACCACCTACTACAAAATGGAGTCAGCCTATGCACAAAGTATAAAAATATAAAATAAAACGTACAACATACTAACATGGAAGATTCGAAGAAGATCAGAAGTTGTTGAACCCTGTCAAAAATGTATTGGGACGTAAAAAAGCCTTGGGATTTATGACAACGAATCGGTAGCTGGGTCGCCGCCCCTTATCGTAAAACTACAGGAAAGTGGCTCCGTATACATCATCGTAAAGAACAGGCAAAAAGCATCGTTATCCTTTTGAAAGAATTTATTTTTGAAATTAAGTTATTTTAGAGACATTCAATATGTATGTATGTACCTTCGATCACCGTGATCGAAGGTATGTACACGTACACACACATTCCAATTACTTAATGTAATGTTCATGTTTATTATAGGACTAAGGATATTTTTAGGACTCTTCTCCCGTAACTAGTATGACATGTCAACCCTAGCGTAAATGTAGAAATTCCTAGTGCGATACTAACTGACCTAGGGCAGTAGTTTTAAATCCTTCTCTAATTAAGCTACCTTTTAGTAATCTAGGCATTTCAACACAGCACATTCAGTGAGTTCTCCTGTGTTACTCGAAGAACTTGGATTAGTTATTTTTACATATTCTGTAAAAAGTTTTGTACATTACGCCGCGACGCGGACCTGCTGGGTTATTCTGTAACTTAGTTAGCAACTGAAAATAGTTGCCAACTAATAAATTTGATATACATTGCTGCTTTACTGTAGGAAATTATAAAGTGTTTTCATAATTTCACACAGTAAAGCAGCAATGTATATCGAACTAAATAGTTGGCAACTATTTTCAGTTGCTAACTAAGTTACAGAATAACCCCCCTGGTGTTTTCAGATTTCTTTGTCTCTCTTGTTTTTGTTATTGGAATACAAGACGTTCAAGTCTGGAGACCGGCAATTAGAGCACTTAAAACTGCGAGTGTTCGCATTTAGCACGCAGCTAAACGTTAAAGGAAAATATTTGTCCCATACATCGCTCTTTGGAGTATTGTTAAAATCTTTAAAACAAGCACATAAATAAATAATTATAAGAGTAAATGTAGACACCCAAAACATTATTTACTAGAGCTTCCCGGATCTATAAATAGCTAATTAATTACTCATCACATTTCATAAGGGTTCAACGCACAGTTCTGTTACCGACTGATGCTATAGAAAGCTTGTTTTAGGTATATTTAGACCCGGTAGCGTATTCAATAAAGCCCACGCATGTAAAATTGTTATTTTAGACGCTAGCTAATTCCGAGGGTGGGGAAGTATTTTAAACCATTATCGAGGGGAACGTTGTCGGAAATAGCCGTGGGGTAGTGACCTGTCGGAATCATCTATGATTCATCTCGAGGTTCGAACCCTCCGTGATCGCCCTCAGGTTTTTTGTACGTTCCCTCTAGATGACGTCACCGAGTGCATCGAGTGTGACGCATCCGATCCCTCGAACTGAGCGGTATTCGTCAGGGTGCTGTCATAGCCCCTGATTCATTGCTGCATTGTCGCTGCCTCGGAGCGAGACTCGAGTTTTATTTTTACAGCGAGACCGCAAGTTAATGGGCACTTTCAGAGTTTCCTTTGTATCGGCGAAATAAAGCCGTGCGTAACTCGGGTGCCGGGAATTCTTGGGTAATAATTATATTGTTGTGGCAAACCTGGCGGAGTCGCCGCGCGGTCTAATATTACAAATCGCTTCCTATTTTTAGATGAATTCATTACAAATATAGCTACAGTGTTGTAATAATGAACAATACCAATTTGTCGTAACTTGGTAACGTTCGTTTGAAACCTGATAAGCGGTTATTAGTAATTAGAATACATTATCTTGGATACAAGGATGAGTATGCACAGAGAACGCGCTGTTCACATTGTTAGATAACTCCTATCAATGAAGAGCGAAGATTTATGTTTCTGTTACGCTAGATGTGTTGCGGCGGTCAGCGACCCTGGCTCGGATATGCAGCGAGCGAGCCTGCCACGAGAGCGGAACTAATTTATGGGAAAAAATAAATCGGGCACGCCATAAAGCTCCTCGTCGCCGCGTTGCTATGGCGCGAAGGCTCACACACTGCCTATGCACTAATTCGTATGGAACGAAGTGTGAAGGAATAATGATTAAAGGAATGGCGGGCGCGTGTCCGACGGTTCCGATGAGCGCTCTTGTGAGACGCTTTCGAAGGGCGCAGACAGAAAAAGCGTACGTCCCCCGAGTAATTGTTGGCGCGTGCATATTTTTTTTGCCCGATGTGATGTGAACGCACCCATCCTTCAGGGATTTAGGGGAACGCGTGCGCTTGCCAACCGAAGCCGTGCTTTATTTAATGAGTTAGTCATTGGCCGGGTTGCAAATGTTACGCCGGTACAAGGACCTAGACGCCTTTGTAACCTACGTACTTACAGTTGACTCACCACGTGATATCATGATACGACATGACACAAGTTCTTTTCCATTAGACATCAGACATGTTATTTTAAAATATTGGAAAAATTATTACCCAATGTTGTGTGAGATCAAACGACTTTAATAGAGGACTTAATGGTTACTCGTTTGTAAGGAATTTGAGCTTTGTTTTTTAAAATACCTAATTACCTACTGACATACCTCGTGTAAGGCTCCCACTCAAAACCAGCGCTGCAGCTTGCTGCAGCACGATGCTGAGTGGGAGACCCACATTTTCGTTCACCACCTTCTTCAATAAGTCGGACAGACTAAATTTAAGTTTTGTCACTTTCTTACTTTATACCTACCAAGTGAAAAAGACCAAAGTTGTGAATAAGCTATCCGACACTTATCAGTGGTGAAACAGGCCCTTAGGTTTTCATTTTTATTTTTCAACTCTGTTGTGTTGATCAAATTAAAAAGTTTTCATTTTTTTTTTCTTTCAATTGGTACAGAGGTACAGTCGTAATCATCTCTTTGGTTATAAGCAGTTGGTTTAAATGTCACAACACACGGGCGTGTATCAGCGGATAAACTCGGAGTTACGCAAATCCGCAGATATGTCGGCGGTGCGAGGGCGCGCCGCACTCCGCTTGCACAAGGTTTCGCAGACCTTTGTTTTACGCAACGCGATCGATTTAATAGCTTAGGTCTTTTCTCAGCTGAAATACTTCTGTACAATAAACGCCTTGAAAGCGCAAAAAAATAGACGAATGAACTAAAGAGAAAACCTGGGCCGGAAACCAATTCTTCAGATGTGACAAAAACCATTGCATCCGCTGTACTATTAACAGCAGGTGTGCGTAAACACTGCCTTTGGATCTCGCAAAAATAATGTACTTTTGTATGTGCGACAGCTATGTCCGGCAGTCCGTTTCCCAGAATAACGCCCGCATTGTGATTCGAGTAATAAGTAGTGACGCTCGAGATCAATGCACTATGTCCGCGTCCGGTAGCCGCGTCCGGTGTTTTCGTATCACCAAAAAAGGTGCGAACACGCGTTATTTATAGTTGTGACGAACACTCACGTCGCCCTTGTCCGGCTCATTTATTTACGGAACGGGGAGAGGTGTAGGTGGTGGCTTCGATCGCGCAACGTGGTGCATGATTGTTTCGATTCCTCCACCGCATGACCACATGAGTGGACATCCCTACAGAGAGGAAGCTTCAACAAGCGTCCCGCTGTAGGTACACTCACATAGCGCAGCTCACGCACACATGAGCTCTCACCAACGGTTCACGGACGCTCCGCTGGGGCTCAGTTGGGAGGCAAACGGCAAGTGTGGGTCGTGCGCATAAGTGTTTGGCGAGAGTTTAGAGTTTGTATAAAATAGTGTAAATTATATAAAAAATTTGTCTTAAGTGTTGTGTGTAGACAAAACTGCTTAACCATTGTACAGTGAATAGTATGTTTACGTTCACATGCAACAGGTGACAACCCTATGTACAACGTTGTTAAGAATCTTCCTCTGCAGGGATTTCTACTCATATGGCATGACGTAGAATAGGTAGCTAGACGCACCTCTTCGCAAATGAGAGCGTCGGTTCCGCACGAGCGGAGAGGTAGACAGTATGTTTAAGTTTAGATGCAACAGGTGACAACCCTATGTACCTTAGATAAATGGACGTTGTTAAGAAGTTTCCTCTCTGTAGGGATATCTACTCATGTGGCATGACGTAGGGTAGACAGTACACGCACCGCTTCGCAAATGAGTTCTCGGTCGGTTCCGCACGAGCGGAGGCAGGCGGCGCGGCGCGGCGCGGTCCGCGCGCGCAGCGTCGGCGCCGGCGACATTGGCACAGTTGCGCGCGACCTCAGCGGCCGCAAGTCGACCGAGGCCACGACAAACGCCCCAAAACGAATAAAATAGACGTCGGAATTCCGGCACGCCTGAATCGTGTACAAAAGTAAACTTAGCCTCAATAGCGCAACGCGCGTCAGGCGTGGATCCAAAACCGAAAGGTCGACGGTTCAAACCCCACCTCGTTACACTATTGTCGTACCCACTCCTAACACAAGCTTTCGCTTATTTGTAGGGGAAATAGGAATATCAGTCATGTTCGTTCATCATGGTTAATATTCTTTAAAAAAAATTGTCTGTCAGTAACGTCCGTTTACGGACGATAATTTTACGGAAAACATTGCCTCTCTATCGCTTGTTCCGCACTCTCGCTTGCACGCTCAGCTATGCCGGTCGCTCATCGATTTATAAGACGTTATCACATTAAAAAAAAAAATTCGACGTGCAATCGTGTGCAACACTAAATAGATCCCGAATAACACCGACGCCGGCGCCGCGCCGCGGCGGGTGCCAAGAGAAATTGCGCCGCACTTTTCGTCCGAATCCGTAACCGCGGGACGATTATGCAATTCTAACAATACCTTTAACGTTCCACTGGAGTTTGTATATACAAGTGTCGAAACTGAGGGACGCACTGACGCGAACGGGTAACGGGTTACAAGTCGCAGAGCGCCCGGTATTATGCAAATGCGTCGCTGTAAGTCAGCGGTGTGTCTTACACCACGATACTTTGGCAACCCGGGTTTCAAAACGTTTTCAAAACGCCGTGGGCGCAGCTGCACACGACGATTCGTTGCCAATATCAGAAATCGCTTCGGGCGGTGGTGATCGAGGCGTGATATGATTCGTTTTACTCATACAGACATATGTAGTTCAAAGAACCGATAGACGTTGCGGTCCCAAGGTCCTACCTCGTGCGACCTCGCACCAAAAAACGCAGTGTTGGCAGAACACGGACCACCCCACTAGGTGGACTGACGACATCAAAAGAATCGCAGGGAGCCGCTGGACACAAGCGGCACAAGATCGCGGCGTGTGGAAGTCCCTACAAGACACCTATGTGGATGTCTATCCCGCCAACTCACATTTGTACAGCGCGTCGGGTCTAAACTCTAAATCCATGTCTCCTATGAGAGAGGAGGCCTGTGCCTAGCAGTGGGACGTTAAAAAAGGCTATAGTGATGGTTGGTGGTAGTGATTGTAGTAGTAGTAGTAGTAGTAGTGGTGGTAGTGGTGGTGGTGGTAGTGGTGGTGGTGGTAGTGGTGGTAGTGGTGGTGGTGCTGGTCCGTGGTAGTGGTAGTGATGGTGGTGGACGTGTATCGGTTGATGACGACGACTTATAGACACGTCTAGCGGAGGTCGGTAGTGTACGTTTTAAACGGGAGCAGTTTGCAATGTTTTGAGGGAAATGTGGCGCAGGCGGTGGCCGGGCCGGAATGCGACGCGGCGGCGTCTGCCGGCAGCCGGCAGCCGGCAGTCGGCAGCCGGCTCTATCGCGCACCGATTTGGCACATCCGCTAGAGAGTGCCAGCGCACAGCGCACCCGCCGACGTAAATACACCACCGGCAGACGCGCCGATGTCATTTCGCGACAAGAAAGCTCACTTGAATTAGCTTGGCGATTTCGAAGAACAACACGGCGCTTATGTTAGTGCATTCCGTACCTATATGTATATTCGCGATTATTTCAAAAACCAATGAACCGTAATCATAAGTAGGTATGTACCTACTTTCAGGAAGGTTTCAGCACCGGATATTACAAACGCGCGAACTAAATCATAAATCATTTTGTCTGACTTCTCGCTCGCACTTACAGGGAACTGGAACCTGATTCTGTGGTGTTGTGTGTACCAATAAAAAAGGATTTGTCGATAGTCGATAACAGGTTACAAAGAGCGAGGGAGAGCCCTCAGAACCCTATTATCGTAATGGTTTATGACTCAGTTCGCACGTTTGTAATGTCCCAGCTATAGTTATCATTCTTATGTACGAAGTGTATCTGTGGTACGAAGTTACATGCATACATGTGCCCATACGTGCCTAATATTTTTGATTGCTACACCGATTTCTCTGAGATTGCTGGAACGAAGTCAGTTTAATTTTTTCCAAAAATAGGTATATCTTGATTCTTGTTAGAAGTCAATACGAGGAGTGTTTAACCTACCACATTATTAAGTACTAGATGATGCCCACGGCTTCGCCCGTGTGGATTTAGGTTTTTAAAAATCCCGTGGGAACTTTTGATTTTCCAGAACAAAAAGTAGCTTATCTCTAGAAACCCGTCCCCAAAACGGAAAAATCCCGTGGGATCCCCACGATTTCGGAATACAATTCCTTACAGCATCAGGGTCGAGGAGTTGGATATGTACCTACTCGAGTTCATTCAACGATAAAGTCTTTAATTGGTACCCCCAATATCAATTTAAATAACCGAAAGTTTCTAAAACCCATTAGTTTTGGGGATTAGGTCCCCTACAGCATCAGGATTGAGGAGTTGGAATCCAAATTTTTTATAGAACAGGGTCGCAATGTTTCTCTATCGATTAAAAAAAAAATTACGCAAATCGGTTCAGAAATCTCGGAGATATCGGTGTACATAGGTAGAAAATCACAACTCCTCCTTTTTTGAAAGTCGGTTAAAAAAGTAGCCTATGTTACTCCCTGGTTAATTCTCTACTTGTATGTGAAGGTCCCGTCAAAATCGGTTCAGCCGTTCCGAAGATTAGCCCGTTCAAACAGACAGACAGACAGACAGACAGACAGACAGACAGACAGACAGACAGACAAAAATTTTAAAAACATGTGATTCGGTTATGGTAGCGTTCAAATAACCATATGAGCTTAATATGAGGTAGTTATTTCGATATTACAGACAGACACTTCAATTTTATTTATTAGTATAGATGTATCGGGTTGCGCAATCAAAAGCCGTATCGCGAGCGGCTCATTGTTCACGATGTGCGCGATCACCCGATCCGGCTTCTAAGGCTCCGGGCGTGTTACGCAAAAAACCTCCGGTTTTGTAATTTGTTACCTGGAGAAGGTTTCGCTGCGGTATTATTATTTTGGCGTCGAGTGGGCGGGATGAGCCCGAACAATGCGCCGAGGACAATATTTTATACCTGAGATTTGTTTACAAAGGTCTTCGCCGTGTTTAACAGGCAACAGCGAGAGAACTCGCGGGCTCCGCGGAGTCTGGTGCATTTTAAAATATTCCTCTATTGTAAAGTTTTCGAGCAGCAAATCGAAAAATTTGGAGACATTTGCGTTTACACTGAGCTCTTTTGTGATTATCAGATATTTCCGCTCGCAATATCCTGTCTGCAAAACTTTTAAATTGTATCCGAAGGGAAACATCCGGCTTTCGAAAAAAGGTTTGCATCAAGATTACAAATTGATTTGCCTGGACACGTTTAAAAGAAACAGTTGTCTGTTTTTTCTTTTTTTTTTTTGTTAGGTAGTAGATAGATAAAATGCCATGTGTAGATGCTTAATTTTACGATCTCAGTTTGGGATCACATATACCTGCGTTATCGACCCGAGCCTGCCTCAATCTCTTCTCAAGTTCCTTATCCGGATGCTATGATTGAGATTTCCTTTAATATTTTTTTTTGTTACTTTATAGTTTATATATAACATTCAATAGATTCTGCATCCTCCTCGGTGAAAGTACGCGACGGAACCAGTCTTTTAACACCTTTCTACTTGCTAAAGAATATTT
This sequence comes from Melanargia galathea, assembly GCA_920104075.1. Classification (NCBI taxonomy): domain Eukaryota; kingdom Metazoa; phylum Arthropoda; class Insecta; order Lepidoptera; family Nymphalidae; genus Melanargia; species Melanargia galathea. Next base: position 5,111,048 of record OV049862.1, on the reverse strand, counting down.
AACCTAGTTCCGATACATATAGTTTCCAACAAAGAATGAGGTAAGATTTAATCTAAAATCTTCTTGATGTGGAATTCGTTATACGTATAAAATACTGAATACCTACATAAAACCGAAAACATTTATGTTTCATCACAGTATACTTCTCACCTAATTATAATGTCAAAGCAAGACAGGTCTTATATCGGCGCGGGGAAAAATAATTTCATCCAGTCTCAAAGGATGGATAAAAACTAGGAACGAGTGTCAAGAAAATCCACTTCAAAGCGTCAAAGAGACGCGGAATCAATATTAATGCTCTTATTTACCTTTGAGACGGCGCGAATCGCGGGACGGCGTCGAGCGGATTCTGCCGGATGACGAGAATTTATAATCAGGGGTGCCTTTATACCAGACGTGAGAACTGAGGTCGAAAGGGCGGGTCACTTGCTCGGGTTGCACCTTCCACAATCGGACATGTGACCATTCTCACGACTGGGAAGACAGTCGAAAGAATAATCTTGACCATCGCGACATGTGCATAAGATCATTAGAATTTATTAGGGCTACGCAAGGTCAGCTGCCGGTATGCTAATGAAATTTGACCGGTTGTTTGGTCGGATGACGGAATTTCTCTGGGAAAGTTAGACGCGCGCCCATTAACGGGAGATTGTTTTAGGTCAAGATCCTGTCGACACAGCTGTCGCGGTCGGAGCGGTCCGTTATTATCGCGGAAGCAAAAAGTTACATTTCCTTTCCGGAGTGGTGTGGCACATACCCACATGGCAAACTGGACGCATATTCCGCAGTTTACAATCTGCGAATCTCATAACGGGATAAACGATAATTTCATCTAGACGAGTAAAGGCAATGTACGAATATATTTACCTACATTACGTACCATAAAAATACCAAAAAGCTCCAGACGTGAAACTTTGGTTTGAGGCCGTTTTAAGATTTAGGCTTTTTGTATAATAACGAAATGTGTTTCGGCATTCCCGCTTTGAGCAGCAACTTTGAAAAGGCTTCTCGAGTTGCGGTGTACTTGCTTGGATATGCGGCCCCGCCATAACGTAAAAGGTGAAGCAAAAGTTTTAACATGCGAGGCACGGCTCCCGTTCCGCATCGCGAAACGACGCTTTTGACAACGTTCGCTTTGATGATACTCAGCTGAAGGGTATTAAATTTTACCCTTTTTTCTACCGTCCGTCCACTCAAAAGCGGACTAAGTTAATACTGTTGCGTAAACATAGACACAGGGATTACAGTTCGCGTAACTTCGGCTTTGACGTGTTGCCGGTTTCGAGTTCGGGCAGCGGTCGCGTCAAAGGCATTTTTTTTTAAATCCATCCGACGAATGTCATTTAGGACAAATGGAATACCCGCACGGGTCAAAGAATCCGTTATTGTCTGACTGGGTTTTGTGGAGGCGTAATGGAAATTGTCTCGGCCGGGATGTCAAGGAGACCGCAATACACAAAAGGTGGGTTTGTTGCCCCTGTCGTGGGAGGGCAATCCGAATGAGATTGGATTCGAGTGAATAACTTCAATCCGAACGGTGAAGTTTCTAAATTCTCGGGCACAATACTCGTTGTGTTATAAGAAAGCGAGATTGAATTCGTTATCAAAATAGGCGATCTTATTAAATCAAACAATAACATAAGGGTCGGGGATACGGGACAGGTGAATGATGGAGTTTCATTTGTACCTCACAGGAATGCGTTCGTCGATGTTAATAGGGTGAGGGGTGCATACCTAATATAATTTTGTTGATATTATTAACGGGGATCACGGGTTATCGGATAAGGGAGGCAGGTACCCGGCTACCCGCACGGGGTCACAGTGCGTGCGGCGCGGGCGGCGGGCGGCAGCGCGCACCGCGCACGGCGCCGCTCACCCTTGACCCGATTGTATTGTACGCAGCAATGACACCGCTCGCCTTGAGCCGCTAGCATTGCCGGAGATATTCGCAACAATGGAGGCCAGATAACGTTTCAAAAGTCGAAAATCCGCCGGTTCCTACCGGCTGCTTGTAATTAATAAAGTTGGGTAATTATTTGTAATATTCGCGCCTTCGCCGTTTAATGCAACTCTTGTTTCAATAAACTGTGCATTTTGTATCTATCTATAGATTTTGATTTGTGAAAAGGTTAAGTTTTTACTATGCATAATATAAAGATAACCTATATTTTGTTTATATATTTTCTTAATCGTGCTAGAAAATCTCTAGCGTGTACACTTTTTGTTATATGAGCGGTCAGTTACATCGAATCTGCTAATTGAATAAGTATAAACAAATACTATTATAGCTACTAAAGTCCGTTGAGTGCTAATTAAATAAGTATCTGTAAACAGCTTTTAAGTTAGTAGACACTTCTAAACAGTACATTATCAGGATGCCATAATACAAATGGTCCCAATAAATTACTTGATAACAGTTTATCGTCGTCTTACACGGGGCCTATCGGTTACAAAGGAAATGAAGCTACTCGATACACACGTTCGTTTCCGTTTCCGACGTTTTTGTGTCTTTGAAACGCGTTTTTTCTCACGGACCTTCTGCTGTGGGCGGATCGTCGAAAAAATGAGGAGATAAGTGATTGATTTACATGGTCCGTTGAATAAGGTTTCGTTCAATTTCTACTGTTCGAATTTTCTTTGCGTTAAAAATTCTTTTTTTTTTTTCTTTCCACACTAATCTTAAAACTACAAAGTAACTTTTGACCTGAACACCTGACAATCCTGACATAAATCTGTCTCGTTTTTACTCTGTCTTCTGACCAATCCAAAAATAAGCTGAATCGCTAGGTTGAATTATAAGGTGCATTAGACTGCTATTCAAAATTAATGTCACTTTTTAAATGTGTTGCATATTTTTAAGTATCGAATAGCCTACAACTTTTGTCTTTAATATAAAGTAAGAAAGTGACAAATCTTACGTTTAGGCTATCAGACACTTATCAGAAGGTGGTGAAACAGGCCTTAGGGGTGTTGTAGAAACAGTGATTTTACCACTAAAAATATTTTTCGTATAAGATAATACTGAGAAGCTCATTAGACCAAGCATACGCCATTACAACCATAGAATAGGCAGCCGATAATTTCCCAACTCTATGTTATGTTTTCGCAAGGACTTTGATTTAATGTAAGCAGAGAAATCTTGTCCAATACAACTCGCAATCGGCTGAAATACAACGGTATCGCAGTGGCCAGCGAGTACAGCGGCCGCTCGGATTGCCGTGTGCTAAATTTTGCCAATGAAATGACGTGGCGCAACGCTCCCCTACTGACGATATCTCCAGCTCGCAATCGAAAATCGTTTACCTTGTGTAATTTGCATTGACAAAGTTTGCTCGACTCAGTTGTTAACTGAAACTTTGAAGCTATCGCAGAAGGTGGATATGCTCATAAGCTCATATCTATTCCACTGCAGTTTTATACAAATAGGACGCATCATATACTAGTAAGTATATGCGTAACGTAAAAAAATATTTTTCATTTTATAATGTAGTTATTTAATCCAAATCTAAAACTCTAGCTACACCGTGAACAAAGCTAAAGCTAAGTTTAGCTCGGCGTCTTTTCCCACCTAGCTCTCACATAGCATCGTTTAGCTCGTATAGTTGGTTGTATGAAGTAAAGCTGGTTAACTTAGTTTGCGGTGTGTTACTTGCGCTTATGTCGGCTTTCAGTAGCTGTTCTAAAGAAGCTACTGACTCTGAGAGTGAACTTTTTAAATCTATACTTTAGGAGTGCCTTGAGTAACGAATAAGCTACTCTGAGTGAAGCAGTACCTAATAGAGTTTAAGTCCAACTTACAGTTAGTAAAGAGCCCTTTAGCTACTGTTAACGTATGCAATGACAACAAAAAACTTAAAATAATTCTCACACGATTGAACAGGCTGTATGGTCATAGATCTTTGCCTGTCCTGACTCATTAAAAACACGACTTACAGTTATTGAAGAGTCTATTCGTTAAGCTGCTATTTACGTACGCAATCATAACAAAAAACTCAAAATAATTCTCACACAAATGTAACAGGCTGTACGGTCATAGATTTTTGCCCGAAGGCTACTAATTAAAAACACCAAAACACTCACCTCTGAGGATCCGCAAACACGAACTTTCTCAGCTTAAGGTCCCGCAACACGATGCCCTGGTCGTGGCACGCCGCCACCGTCTCCGCCATCTGTCGGAACAGGCGGCGCGCCTCGTGCTCACGCAGCCGCTTCCTCGCGCGCACGTACGAGTGCAGGTCGGAGTGAGACCGCGGGAATATGAGGTACACGCGCTTGTCGCCCACCAGCACCTCGTGGATCGGGTTCACGTGCGGGTGTCCGTCTAGACGGTAGTGCGCTTGTAGGAGGCTGCTACAATCTCGTGATACCACCTGGAAACAACGCGCCCATGAAAAGTGTCCCATTTTTTTTTAATTTTTTTTTTATTGGTTTGCCAACAGGCGTTCACGCATAAATTACATTTAACTATTTATTTAGCGTATACAGAAGAATTCAGAAAAATTTTGTCAAAATTGGATCACAGCTTAGGAGCGAAAGAGTCCCAATTTATTTGTTTAGCATATATACAGAATTCATAAAAGTTTCATCAAAATTGGATCACAGCTTAGGAACGCATAGAAGACAAACACAAATAATTATTTTTGTCAACAGATTTCAAAAAAATAGCTGCGTAGTGCGTACACAGAGGAATTCACAAAAGTTAGTCATAATTGCTTAGGAAGGCATAGAAGACAAACAAGCAGTCATTTTTATTAATCGACTTCAAAAAAAGGAGGAGGTTCTCAAATCATCGGAATCTTTTTTTATGCATGTTCCCCGATTACCCAAAGACGCCTGAACCGATTTGGAAAATTGTCTTTTGTTTGAGGGTATATTTCCCAGGTCCTCCGATAAATATCTGATGAGATGATGGGGTCCTGGAGAAATCGAGGAAACTGAATTTTATTTTGGTAAGTATATTGAAGTCCGTTTAATTTTACCTAAAATATAGCTTGTTTACTTAATAGATTTAAAATTTCTTAGCCATATTGGATTTTAGGCCAATCTTAACTTTTGTCCCAACGTCGGGAGTCTCATAGTTTACATAATAGCAACCGTAGTCTCTTTACTAATATGAATCTACACAGTATCTCAAGGAGATTCTATTTATAAAGGATTTGAAAGGGCTAAGTCTAATGTGAATAGAGTAGGTATAAGCTTCTAAATGAATAAAATGAATGAATGCTGACCCCTCGCAAATACGTATTGGACGTCAAAGCGTTACTATTATTTTTCATGCTTAGAAATTAATAACTACTGGACGCGAACTGATTTCTAAACGAAATGCCTGACTGTGGACAGATGCTTGATTCTATACTTCTACCTGTGCTTCTACGTAGTCTTCCATACAATCAAAATATATAAAAAATAATTTGTCAGTAATCCTAATCACTTTATAGTCATTTCTTTAAATAACGAACGACATTGCAGATTGAAAATATAAATAACTTAGATGTGTTGGGGTTAAAAATAATATGATAGAGATCGTCAAGTTATTTCAGTGATTGTTATTTTTAACGGATGACAGGCCGGCAATTATTCATTTCCGAACTGAACACGAAAATAAATGTCAACGACATTTGTAAACCTAAGAGAAATTATACCCCTCTTCTTCCGTAAACGCAAATACAGAATACCAAAACCGATTCTCCAACGGGCTTTACAATGGTGAATCACGTCGCGTGCGTAGGAGCGTTTATTTTGAAAACTTTCAGTATTTTTAGAAAGCTTGTGTGGAATTATTTTTTTGTAGACATACATACATATGGCATACAGGAAACTTCGGCGCGATAATATACGTTCTGAAATTATCTTTTTCCTTATGATTTTTTTTTACCGACGAACAAAAAACGATGCCAGGTCTTCCCTAATTATTAGTGTTATTTATAACTTACTAGAGGGAGCATGGTTTCGAACGGATTAGTAATGTACTGTAATCAATGCTCCTTTTTTATGCAAATCGTTCACTTGTATAATTATGTTCTGGAACTATTTCCGAAGTTAGTATCTTACGACTCTTACAATAAATGTACATCTTTAAAACTATGTATACTTCTTTAAAATTATACTAAGTTATCTTGCTAATATTATAAACGCGAAAGTTTGTATGGATATATGGATGTTTGTTACTCTTTCACGCAAAAACTATTGAGTGGTTTGGTTGAAATTTGGAACGGAGATAGATTTTAAGTTTCCGTAAGTAATTATCACCATTGCCTGTTCCTAACTTGACGTTAAAATAGTGTACAGTGTACCAATTTTGAATAAAATTTATTTGATTTGATATACCCTGGATTAACACATAGGCTAAATTAAAAAAAATTAAAAGGCGGAAAATTAAAGAGTTCCTGCGGGAACCAAAATTTCAATCCACACGGACAGTCGTGGGCATCGTCTAGTTAGGAATAATTTCTCGTTTTTCATCGAATTAAAATATATCAAGACTTTATGATACTTGGGCGTGCTACGAAAATAATATTTGACCTATTTGTCAAGTGTTTGCGAAAAAAGAGCCGATAAGAATTCGCAATAGCTTGCCGTGGCAATTGATAATAATATTTGGCTCCATATGCGTACACGGCAGCTAACCTACTTACGGACGATATCAATATTTATTTAATCGTTAGGTAGGTACTGTTGCAAAATGTTTACCGATCTACATTTTGGAGCAAGGTATTGGGTACCTATCCAAACATGAAAATGCAGTCAAATAACGAGTAAAATAATTAAAGTATTTAGGACATCAAAGGTGAAATAGATACGTAAAGAAAAACAGGAAAATGTCGTGATTGAGGAATAATATTACATAGTAAAGACAAAAAATTGTGTGGAGCTAATTAAATCAAGTCATACACAAGGAAGTGTGACAAATTGAATTAACTGGCTTAAATTGTAGTTATCTAATTAGTATTTATGAAATTAAACGTAGATACTAATACAACCTGTCACTTTGTTTTTTTTTTGTTGGCTTCTAGGCAACATTTATGTTTCTAAATCGAGGTCGATTTATAAACCCAATAACATATAAACAGATCTTTGGTCGTATTTAAAAGACTGATTTATTTTATTTGATTTATTTATTTTATTTGTTGATTTCTGATTTAGTTTATTTTATTTGAATTGATACAGAATTGTAAGATATATTTTATTCAGATCACGTAATTCGTCGTCGTAATAAACGACTATTAAAAATTATACAAATTATATCAAAAGATAAAAATACCCACACACAACACAAAGTAATAATTTTTGAATTTTTAAAAAGTATTTTTATGTTAGATTCGTGTTCATATCACGATTAGTTTCCTGATAACGAAGCAGTATAGTTGGTGAGTCAGCAATGAACTTGTAACACAATTATTCTGTTACGGCACGGCTCGGATGCGGGTGGGGGGGCCGTAGGGGGGGCCCGGCGCTAGCCTCGCTGTGACATTCGGCGATCGGAGTGTTATCAACTCGTCTATTTCACAATGTCAATGAGAAGGTCACGCTCATTATCGCCGCGCATCTACTACGCGATTAAAAATAATACCTTTGCTATGTTAAACAAAACACATCGAAAGAACTGACTGTATCTGTTAGTTTTTTGGTTCATTGTGAAGTGAAAACGGTTATTTTTTGAATGTTTTTTGATTAATTTTATTTACATTAAACTGCATCGTTGGTCTAACGGTTCAAGAGTTTGTGGGGTCGGGCCAAAAATTATAAGGTACTCGTATTGGGTTTAAAGAACTCAGTTTACAAACTCTCAGCGGCAGTCCGAACTCCGATGTTAGTAGTTAACGGTGCCCAACTCACGTGCCTTGGAGAGCAAGTGGAGCCGTTATTATCACTATCAATTGACAATTATAGTCGTTAAAGCCCACCCGCATTAAAACAGCTTGGCGGGTCTAAGCTCTAAATCCCTCTCTCCTATAAGAGAGATCTGCGTCCAGCAAATAGCACGTAAAAGGGCTGTAGTAGACATTATTTTTTTTAAATAAAATTATTAATATAAATGTAAAAGATACGAGTATTTCATAAAGAGTCCTTTTTCAAATAGCGAACGTTCCGACAGTCTGCTGCAACATGCATCTGATCACCTTGGATCGAATTTCTTAGTTGCGAAGTCCGTTTTATTTTGTGAAATCTACAAGCTTACTACACATTGCCAACGTATTTTATTATTTAGTTAAGTAGTTAGTATTTAAATAAAAAAACTTACAAAAGTACATTCTACCTACATACCTACATCATAACGACCAATACTCAATAGAGCTGAATTTTGCACTCTTCTTCGTGTCGTCTTCATTATTTGCTCAACAAAGGGGCAAAGAATACTTTTATTACTGGGCACATAAAGCTCCCCCCGCCGCAATTTTACTATAGCCCGCAACGTAGAAGTACTCCCAGCAGTATCACGCATAGCGTTGCCCTTTTACCGCTAGATTAAAATAGTTACAGCATTTTCCTTCTCAGGTAATTGTAGTACCTAGTAGTAGGTAATTAAATCAGTTCACGGTGTGAAAAGAGCTCACATAAAACAGGAATTTTACATAATCGCTATTGGTGTAAGTATAGCCGATGTAAATTATTAATGTTAATAGGGCTAATTCTATTTTACACAAAAAAAAAATCTCTAAACTAAACTAAATTGACAGGTCTAAATCAACAATCTTTTACAACAATCCTGCTGCAAAGGATAGCATTATTTTTAAACCTGTCAATTTAGTTTCGATATTCAAATCATTTATTAGGCTAAACCATATTGTAAGATGGTGACAATAAAAAAAAACCCGGCTGAGTTTGTTGTGGTCTCTTCTCAGAACAGGGCGCGTTTGGAACCCTCGTAGTTTTAGTTTCAAGTTTTCATAAATGTCCTTAAATTGACATTAAAAAAGTGTACAGTTTACCAATCTATACTATCTATACTAATATAATAAAGCGGAAGAGTTTGTTTGTTTGAACGCGCTAATCTCAGAAACTACTGGACCGATTTCAAAAATTCTTTCACCGTTGGATATGTACGTGATCCCTGAGTGCTATAGGCTATATATTATGTACCACGGGCGAAGCCGGGGCGGACCGCTAGTTCTGAATAAAGTTTTATTTAACTTTGGCTTTGATTGTGTCGGTACAACAGAATTAACCACAATGTCGCTCTATGGAATTCTATTCTCTATGTCTATGCAATAAATAATGCCGGGCAAAATAATAATATAATATCATAATAATATTCGGATTTCTGCGTAATGTAATAATATTATAAATGTGGCACTAGTGTCGGCAAGAGTCGATGTTGTAAATACACGGCGTTTAAGCAACGATAACGTTGCCACATTTAACCTTGCGGGGTTCTCACGAGGGAAGTGCCTATTCTGTGCCTTGACAATACCTGTATGGGCCTTTGTTAATACCTATGTACTCTAGTACTGCCAAGCACTGAGCACTGGAACTATGTATCCTGTGTTGCATAAATCAAAGCCAACATAGTTTTAAGTAAGATTTAAAGTAAGTTGGTAAAAAATCCAAAGAGCCACCTTCTGATTAGTGTCGGATAGCTTAATCACAAAGTCTTTGTCACTTGACATAATGTAAGAAAGTGACAAAACTTTCGTTTAGGCTCACGATTTTAGGCTATCCGATACTTATCAGAAGGTTGTGAAACAGGCCTTATTTGTTTGTAAATGGAATGCAATATTATGTTCTAACTGTGTGTTCTAATTAATACTTTTGTTGGGACTTGGGAGTGGAACACGTTATGATGTTTTCTAAAGTAACTTCAGGGTTTTGGGTTCCATCCTTTTAAGAACGTACGAATTTAACTATTATAAAAAAAAGGATCTATCTATCTGTTAGTCGTCATAAAAAAATAATTTTTATACGTCACGATTCATGAATGTATCATAAATATTATATTTAGTCAGGTCACTATATTCACGCTTTGTACTCAATTAGCATACGTCATAAAATTATCACTATCATCGTGTCACTTTTCGTCTCTCTTGCATTATTGATATCTACCAACCTGCTCGATAAAACAACTAACGAAACAACAAATAACGAAAGCGAAGTAAAGTTGCAAAGGTCTCCATTGTATAGATGATCGTCCAGTTTTTTTATCGAATACACCTGACGAATATCGTTATAATTATTAACCTATACATATAAGTATATTCGCGCGCATGTTGCTTTGCAAGGATCTTCGAAATAACGAGTTTCCTAACTGGTTTGTAGTTTTGTACGTTGCGCGTTGCCTTGGCGCCGCGTGATTCAAACCGACGCGGAACCGAGTTTTCGCTTGCAAAAAAACAGGAGTTTACTCGAATTGCGATTTAATTTTATCAGATGACGCGTTTGATTTAATCTGTAATTGATATCCTGGATCGTTTATCAGTAACTTCAGACAGGCCAACTACCAACACAAGCAAGGTCAACAGCAGACTTCAGTCATTTCCGACTCGAACCAACGACTTGGTTGGCTACGTGCTGTAAGTTGGTTAGCATTACAAGGCCGACTCAGCTCAAATTACTAATCTCTTATGACTCAGTTAAACATGAATAATATATCAACATCCTAATTTAGCTTTTCACAAATTTTTACCAACACTAATAATTTTGCTGTTAAAAGTCAATGTCAAAATGACAAGTCCACAAAACCAACATAGAGCCTAACAGTAGAGCGCTGATATTTATAAGTCTGCCTTATAAATATCAGCGCCTTGATAATACCTATCGACTTAATTTTACTTTAAGTTATTTGTAATTTACTGTTCTGCACAATCGTTCCAATCAGAATCCTACATCAGTTGTTCGCACGCCTGTGGATTAAATGGGGGAGGTTACTAGACTGGAACACGTCTGAAGCGAACTTGTTGGCAGATCTGTTGATGCTTTTTCTCTAGTTGTGTTTATCAAATGACGCATTGGATAAGATTAGATCTCAGATTGATATAATCCTTGTTAATCTCACGGTGTGAATGTTGTGACGTTCGGAATTAACGTTATTGTTAGCGGTTGCGAAAGTCGACACATGACATTGTGAACGATGGCTCCGCGCGGCGGCCTACAAGTGCGATCGAGCAGCGCAGCGCAAGACCGTGACATATAAACGTTTGACATGGATATTTTTAACGAGAAAATATATAGAACATCATACCGACGAGGGCATAATCTCATTATTTATTAAGGACTAGCTATTCCCGGCATACGTTGCAATGCCACGTAATGTATGGTTTTTTTGACGAAGAACCTTCGCGGGCGTATGCAGAACAACTCACCAAAGTTTCATTATAATCGGATGAATAGTTTAGGAGTGCATAGAGGACATACAGATGAACATTGATTTTTATTTATATAGATCATACGAGGGCATAATCTTATTGGGTATCCATTAAGGATAACATTGAAGACTTCTTTCGCGTGGATTTAATTTAAAATAAAAAATGTTCAGGTCATACCACAGACTTATGATACTTTATCTACTCTATATTGATGAAATTTTAAAAAAATCTCTCCTTAATGCGCCTATAATAGAGTAACTAAGTACTCAAGGAATATTTCCTCCATTCAAATGTCTAGATCTACCTTTAAACTGTCTGTCAGTCTTCTACGGTATTCTTTTAGAGGTATAGATAAAAGATATTAGGTAAATCATAGACCTCGGTAGACTGACAGACATGTGGGTACTTTGCATGGGTATAATTTTTTAATTATTCAATTATGTTTCTATACTATGACTAAGGAAGTAGTTATCTGAGCATATAGGTGGGTATGGGAACCTAACCTACCTATGGGAAATAAAGATTGATGAATATGATATTACTTATAATATGATGCCAGATTTAGGCAATGTTATCACACTGTTTCGTAATAAAAGGAAATTGTGTTCAACTTATATTGATAAGGCTTGTTGTGGTATAAAATTAAAACATTATCGGTCTCGATGTTACGAATGACTATGTGGGAATTAGTTTCGACTGTAACTTGACCTTTGTGATGTATAGAGGTGTGAACTGTTGAAGGATTAATTTACACTGGTTCAATGTGACCGTAAATGTCGTTCCCGCAGGTTATTGCTACCAATTAAATAAACAATGATATAAATAAATAATTGATAAGCGTTACTTGCCTTTCTGCCCGAATATAAAATTACTACAATAAGTAATTTATTTTCTTAAACATTTTAGAGATAGCTTTTTTTTGTTTGGTTAAAAATATATGGAGTGCAATAATTATGAATTAGAAGTCATCATCATCATCATCATCATGATCAACCCATTACTGGCCCACTACAGGGCATGGGTCTCCTCTCAGAGTGAGAAGGGTTTAGGCTGCAGTCCACCATGGCCAAGTGCGGATTGATGACTTCACACGCCTTTGAAAACATTATAGAGAACTCTCAGGCGTTTCCTTCACCGTTAAAGCGAGTGATATTTAATTGCTAAAAACGCACATAACTCGGAAAAGTTAGCGATGCGCGATGGGGATCGAACTCGGTGCCCTCGAAAGGCATGCCGAAGTCTTAACCACTAGGCTGTCACCGCTACTAAGAAGTATCAATTACAAATAATGCTATTACCTACCTTCCTACAGATGAAGTTTCTAGTTGTAACAACGTATTTTACTCTGATAACGTTACCGCAGATAAGACATTATTATCACTTATCAGTGTGAGAATTCATTTTCAAGGGCAATAATTATTATAAGAGTTACCGAGTTAACTCGGTTTCGAGCAACAATTGATTAATTGCAATAAAAGGGAAACACCATGTGGGCATATTATCGGGAGCCGGGCTTATCTCCATGGGGTGCCTATCCCGTGGGATACATGGAACTTTTACCCTTTTAGATTCAACCAGCGGATTTTAGGGACACTTTTATATTTTATCTGTCTTCAGAATTATGTAGACTTGGTTTAATCGAACATGTTGGCACGTCTTTACAGTAGATTATATTGGTTGGACAGGAAAACACTAATTATTTATTTTTATTTTAGTTGGAAGTTGGGAAAGTTCGGCAGACTTATCGGCAGGTCTATGCAAAGCCTTAATAATAAGCTAAGTTTAGGTAGATAATTATATACGTAACGATATGCTATCAATGTTTATTCCCTTTTAAAAACATAGTGCTTTTGATGAGCTAATAAAGTAATTACGGGACAATAGGTCGAGTAAAACAAGAGATTACACAGTGTATCAATCAAACAAAACTGCGCAACTTGTGTTGATGAAACCCGGCACAATTTTGACACGAGACGCGTAACGTATCCCTATCGTGTCGTATGCAGATGGCGGACGATAAATCGTTGCATGTAAATGTCTCTATGACAGGTTATGGCAAAGGTAACAAAGACAATGCAAACTTTTAAAAAGTTCGACAGGAGGCGTTCAAATTGCAACGTAATGTTAAGATTTTAAATTTTGTATTAATAATTAATTTATCTTAATTTTTAAGTGTTCTAAGTTGAACTGTATGTAAGGTAGGAAGATAGGTAGGTTAGTTTGTTATTTTTAGGTCCTACCTACCTACCTACCTATTTTGTATTTAACAGATAGCTATATTATCTTATAATTATTAAGTGTATTTAAAGTAACAGAGTGGAATCCAATTGGCTTTAACTGATGAGCAAACAACAACTTTCTGCGGCAGAATGTAAGTTTGGTTAGGTTGTTTGTGCTACCCACTACCCACCAATTTCGCATAGTGCGGGGCAGAGACGCGGTCCGACTGGTTTTGCGCATATAGTTATCGATATAGATCGGTCACTTACTTTGCAAACGTATTCCTCTTGCGTGCGCACGTCCACACACCGACACAACGACGAGCCCTCCACTTGCTCCAGCAGGAGATACTTTTCCGCGACGAGCGCGGCTTGGAACTGGTGCTGGCTGGGCGGCGCGGGGCTGGGCGGCGCGGGGCTCGAGGGCGAGGGCGCCGCCGACAGCCGGTCGGCGAGGCCCGGCGACGGCGCTCTCTCCTCCGCCTTGCTGTGCTCGCCCGCAGGCGCCGGGGTCGCGCAGCAGTCGCTCCGGCGCAGCGGCCACAGCGTCGACGGCGATCCGGGCTCCATCACTACACACTATCACTGTCACAATACACACGTTCACAGAACACACAAACACTTAAAACGAACGAGGAACTATGATGAGATGAACATGATCTGCAACAGAAACAAACCAACATTTAGAAACATCGCTCCGCAATCATGACACACAAATTACAAAATTTTAAACGAAACTACTATGAGACAATCGGCGATTTAGTAACGCGGTTTAGTAAGGGAAATTGTAAAGTAGGTATCCTAAAGTACTATTACGAATACGGTACGAACCTTGAAATGAATCGTCCTGAGTGGATATCGTACCAAAATTTGACTGTCCGTGGTGGCGAATTTCGCTTATTGAGCACGGGGTTACGGGAATTAAATTCGAGTAAACCGAACACGTTTAGACAGGCCAATATTTTGGGCCGGTGTCCGCTCGGGTTGGAGTGAAACTAAGCGAACACACAACCACCTCCCACTAGCGCCATTGCGAGACTGAACGAGAGTTCTGTGACGAGGCTGACGCGCTCGCGGAGCCTCGGGCCTCGGGCCAGCAACCGTGGATCCAACGTCCAATGTCGACACACCGTCGACTCGCGTACTACGCAAGCATACGCCATGCGGTTCGAACGCGCAACGCACGCTCGCCTGTTGTCTCGCTCTAACAGACCGATACCCAGCCACTTAGAGAAGGATAGCACTCGACCATTCATTTACGTTTGGCAATGCGATGATGTCAAATGTGTACCATACAGTTTCAATATTTTTCACAACAATAAATTAAACAACAGAAATTAAGTGCGATATTACACAAAAATGTAGTTAATGATTGCGAAAATTTCTCATTTCGAGACTGAAATTCGAAATGTACTAACTACTTACTTACATTAGCTCACACACCTACGTCCTAGGGTTGCCAAAATTTTTTTCGGCGAAATATTTTATTAAAATAAAGTAACTAGGACATTTCAAAAATAATAATCACGTCTTTTTTCTAGACTTTAAGGGCGTTTGTGCACTTACTCGTTTTCGACTCGTTTTCGATTCATGTTCGTTTTTTTAATGAACATCATAAAAACGGATACGAAATTCACGAATGACATTTGTGCACTTAATCGTGATTTCACTATACGTTTTAAGCATATCGTAGATAAAATCGTGTTCATAATGTGTGCTGCATTTAATCGTCGTCAGCTTTTCGCACTTCTCTTATACATTCTGGATACATCCTCTATTGATAAACAGAAGTATTCGAGGAGCACTTATCGATCATCACTTAATGAGACATCATGAAAAAACTTTTTTTAATTACTATCAAAAGAATGTTGCTACTTTTGATTTCATATTGTGTCATATAAAAAAAAAGATTCCTCGGCAAGACACACGTTTTAGAGAATGCATAACTCCAGAAAAAATGCTGGCAGTAACACTAAGGATTATGAATATTTCACACGGTACGGTTAGTATCAAAATTATCTAAGCATACGTCATATATTTTGTGAACATCCCAAGTGGACATTATGCTCTTGTAAGAAAACAGGGTAACTTGTAATAGGGTCATAGGTTAGGGATAAAAGCTGTGATAGCCTAGTGGTTAGGACGACCGACTTCTAATCGGAGGTCGTGGGTTCGATCCCGGGGCACGCACCTCTAACTTTTCGGAGTTATGTGCGTTTTAAGTATTTAAATATCACTTGCTTTAACGGTGAAGGAAAACATCGTGAGGAAACCTGCATGCCTGAGAGTTCTCCATAACGTTCTCAAAGGTGTGTGAAGTCTGCCAATCCGCTTGGCCAGCGTGGTAGACTATGGCCAAAACCCTTCTCACTCTGAGAGGAGACCCGTGCTCTGTAGTGAGCCGGTAATGGGTTGATCATGATGATGATGAAGAAAACAGTAACAACTAAGTATCAGAAATGATATTTTATATGAAATGTTCATATGTTGCTAATAGTTTTTGATTACCAACCACAGGTATGGAAATTTTGATTAAACTACAATATTTAGGTATTTTACTCGAAGTAAAACTAATTTGAATGAAACAAACGATTTATTTTAATGACAAACTAAGTAGGTATTAACTTTTAATAATAATCAACTTCTTTGAATCATGTTTTGTTGGAATTCAAGAAATGCAAACGTTTTCCAAATACCTCACAACATCAGGACTCATCTCTGCCCTCTTTCCACACACCATTCCACACGCGTCCTTATTTTAAAACGATTCGATGTGAAAAATTCACGAATATATAAACACGAAAACGAATCGAAAACGAGTAAGTGCACAAACGCCCATACAGTTATAAGGAAGGCTATGTCGAATCGTGTTTTCACGAAACACGAAAACGAATCGAAAACGAATAAGTGCACAAACGCCCTAAGAAGATCTACACTTCTTCAGTATTTTCATTCTGGTTATTACTTACTATTACTTATTACTTACTCTTATTACTTACCTACAATGTAATATGTGCGCCAGAAAATCGTTTTTTTTTTTATTTGATTACAAAACATTGAATTTTTATTTTGAAAATAAACTTAATAATTCCTTACAATGTAATAAGTAAGTACATTTTTCCATTACAGATTTTAAGTGACAGTGAAAACCTTATCAAAATCCGTTGCGTCATGATCAACCCATTACCGGCTCACTACAGAGCACGGGTCTCCTCTCAGAGTGAGAAGGGTTTTGGCCATAGTCTACCACGCTGGAAAAGCGGATTGGCAGACTTCACACACCTTTGAGAACGTTATGGAGAACTCTCCGGCATGCAGGTTTCCTCACGATGTTTTCCTTCACCGTTAAAGCAAGTGATATTTAAATACTTAAAACGCACATAACTCCGAAAAGTTAGAGGTGCGTGCCTGGGATCGAACCCACGACCTCCGATTAGAAGTCGGTCGTCCTAACCACTAGGCTGTCACAGCTTTTTAGAAGAATTCCCTTAGTAATCGGAGAACAGAAATAAGGACAGACACGGTTAGCGACTTTTTTATACCATTAAAATTAAATAGTTACTTAGGTTCATTCATTAAAAAAAAATGATTATCGGAAGTTGTTGCTTTCGCACAAAATTGACGAAAATAGGGTTGCTTGTAGGATAAATAACCGATACAAAACCAAAGATGTTACTTAAGATGTCTACAATTTAGTCTTCTACTATAAATGCAGAATATTAAAAAATAACTTGGTTTGTTGTAATTACCCACTTACCTACTATGTAGTAGCTATATAAAAGTGACAAGGTGCAGGAGCTAGGTATGCGACTTGTGTGACCTTTATCAAAAATAAATGTATAATGTACCTATATAATAACAATCGAATGTTATTTTATTTATTATGATATGAAATGCACTTTAGTCTTGCTTCAGATAAAATGATAGTAAGTAATTAAGTATAAGTTGAATAATTAAATTGTTTATTACCTATAAATGAACACTCAAAGTCAATTAACAAGGCAAGTTAGATTAAAAGGTATAATATTAGGTAGATAGGTGGGTAGGTACGCAGTAGGTACCTATGCCACCTTCATCTGACTTGATGCAGTTGATCTCTATCAATATACCTGTTATTATTTTACTACTTCTGTGGTCTAGCGGTTGGTGAGGTCTATTCTTTTGCATGCGAATCACGAGGTTCTGTGTTCGATTCCCGGGTCAGGCTACAAATTATGAGGTATTAGGTTTTTCTGTCAAGTTTTTGGATGTTGGCGAATACACCCCTGTCCTGTCCTGCACCGTATCTCACGGGTCGTGTCGTATTGGCGTCTCATCGGACTATGAGAGTGAACGAGTAAAGAGTGCACCTGTGTATACGCACACACTTGGGCACTATAATATCTCCTTGAAATTGGTCGCCACAGCCAAAATCCGGCCGGAAAGATTATTTAATTTAATAACTAATTATATCTATTGCGTCTTATTTCAGTTCTGGTTTTTTATAACTTTAAAAGGGAAATATTGATCATTCTTGTAAATTACATTACAAATAAAGTCCGTAAGGCACTGAGTGAGGCCTGTAAAAATGTTGAAACTGTTTTGGTTTACACGAATTCCTGACCTGTATCCTGTTAGGGCCTGTACCCTTAGTAGTAGTTTACATACCCCGACAACATTAAGTAATAGATTCCGAGCATCGAAATAGTTTTACCATCAGTTACATCGATGATCAAAGTAGAATCGATTTAAATACCCTTGTTTTAAAGTCGTACTTTTAGCACTATCAAGTTTTATTTCGCAAAGTTTCCACTTGGCGCTGACTGTGAATGTATGGATAAAATTCAGCTATAAAACAATGACAATTTGTTCCATTTTACTTTGATGTTTATATTTTTAACCGTCTTCAAAAAAGGAGGTTCTGTATTCAACCCGTATGTGATGTATGTAATATGTATGTAAGTATGTTTGCGATTATTTCAAAAACGAATGAACCAATTTTGATGATTTTCTCACTATCGTTGTCAATGAGGAAGGTATTAGTATAACACACCTAGATATCATTCTTATCTACAAAGTTACAAGCATAAATATACCAGCTCTATGTGATAATTATGTTACTAATATTTTTGTATGGTAGGCACACTGGTAGATTAGATGGTAGATTGCTGGACCGAAGTCGGTTTCATTTTTCCTAAAATATAGCTGATTTGAAACTCGAAATCTATCAACGTTGTCTTGATATGCAAACTCGGAGTAAGCCTATTGTTTGTGCTAGGTGTTAGCAGCCCGCATCCACTCCTCGTTACCAAAGGCGGAAGTCGGCAAACATTCAGGACGAGCCTGTGTTTGTCTACGTGTGATCCTGTTTTGATTTGGAAACACGTTCCCAATTCCCATAGCTACATAGAAAAGCTCTAATGGGAATGTTTCACCCCACCACACGATTCTAAATAAGGTAAGGCCCGTCAGAGGTAGACTGTTTCTACTATACCTAATTTTAAGATCCATTATTGTAACAGTCAAACGATTAAAATAAATGAAATGAAAAAAAGTAATAAAAATGGCAACTAACAAATCAGCATTATTTAATACTGGGACAGCGTGTCACCGATTTGTAGCAAATCACACATCTATGCTACCATCTATTCCATACTAATCAATAAGTTTAACTTTTTTTTAAATATTATTTTTTATGGAAATGATGTCCCATCGCACATCGACAGCTCACATCCTGGAGAGTTGAAGACAGACATAAAATAGGATATCTACTTTTTTTTCTTGGAAATCAAACAAATCCTACGGTAGAAGGTGTTTTTAAAAAACTTTTATACTACACCTGCTCGGAAAGTACCTTCTGGTTTTTTTCCTATCGACGGTCAAAAGTACGTCATTACTGTCAAACAAATAGGCGGGCTGCAAAAATATATGATATTTCATTGTTAACGCGCTAGAGCGGAAATTCCATTTATGAAATTCCATTACTAACGTGCTTTTTTCTTTTTAATTTTTGATAAAATCCGATCAGCACATGAAAAAAAACCTATTTCGACAAAAGACGACATAAAAAGCACCTATAATAAAATAAATAAGTAACCGCCACGGTAGATGGCGCTGATGTCGGTATGTCACCGAGCACGACCGGGGTCCGCTATTTTAAATAAATTCAATTTTAATTAATACAATTAAATATAAAGTAAAAGTAAAAAATAGAAAATATTATAAATTTTTCGCGCTATTTTCTTTGTATTTTGTGAGTCGCTTTCTTTTGTTTTACCTATCCAAATTTTCAATCAAATAACTTTAGGGAACTCGAAGTGTCTAAGTAGTGAGAGTGAATTAAAAATATGTGGCCAAGCAGTTATTGTTATATTGAAAATCTCTTTAACCAAGATATCTAGAAATAGATAAAAATAGATACAATAAAGCATATGAAGATTTTTTACAATGGAAACCCAACGTCTTTTTCTGATTGATTTCCGGTAATAATTTTAATATTTTTGATTATTTTATTATTTTCCTCGTAGGTGTAGTATAAAGCACTATGTATCCCTTCGGGAGAAAGTGCGATTCCTCTCGGGTGTATTGCGGCCCTACGGCCTACGGCCTCGGGCCTCAAACTACACCCTCGTAGTAATCGGTCACTTTCTCCCGTCGTGGAACAATGTACTATTACCAAAAACAGCAATTAGATGACATTGAGCGTAGTACCTACTTATGTATTCGGCTTCAAGCCGTTTTCGAGAAAAAGGATCTTGACACATGGACAGGCAGACAGACAGACAGACGAACGTAACGAACGAAAAAATTGATTAGGGTAAAACCCGGATAGACGCCCCACTTTTTGAAATGGTCTCATAACTTTTAAAATATTAATTTATCACAAATAATATTTATGAATATAGCTAGTTTAATCTTTTGGGTTCCATTATGACTTGTTTTTGTTGTCCTAACGATTACAGATTTTGCAGAATTTAACTTTTCGCAGACCCTTTTTTTTGGGGATAGATGCCTACCTGTGTGGATAGATGCCCCACTATGAAAATACTAAAAAGGATAGATGCCCCATGAAAAAAAATAAGCAAAATGCATAGTTTCATAAGGTTTTATTATCTATCTATCTATAATATAATAAAACTGTAACAGATCCAATTCTGTACATTGAAGATATTTTGAAAATTTTTATTGGAGGGCACTCTATAATCGATACTGAAGCCAAAACTGCAATTTTTTTCATTTTTGTCTGTCTGTCTGTCTGTCTGTCTGTATCTTGGCCGCGCATCACGCCGAAACTACTGAATGGATTCGAATGAAACTTGGTACGATTTGAGTTTACACTCCGAGGTAGGACATAGGATACTTTTTATCCCGAAATTCAGCACGGTTCCCTTGGGAGAGGGGAAGAAAGTTAAAACGTGTATTTAGCTGTAATTCATTAACGCGTAGTTCGATTTAACTCATTCTTTTTTTGTTAGAAAGGTAGTACTTTAAGTATTATCCCGTAAATATTTCAAGGTCATAGGTTTTTTAGTTCAGAAATGACAGACATTTATTGGGTTCAAATAACTTGGGACCCGGATCTTTGAACGTACTGCTTATTTTAAACTGGTGTGCGATTAAATTTATGTTTGTCGATCTGTCTATTTGTTTCAGCTAATATCCGAAACGGCTGGATCGATTTTGACGGAACTTTCAATGGCAGATAAGTGATGTTATATGGAGTAACTTAGGCTACGTTTAGTTTTGGTACAAAAAAGGATAATGGGATCCAATCCGATCCTATATAAAAACGTATATCCATGCGGACGAAGTCGCGGGGGTCAGCTAGTAATATAATAAAACTGTAACAGATCCAATTCTGTACATTGAAGGTATTTTGAAAATTTTTATTGGAGGGCACTCTATGATTGATACTGAAGCCAAAACTGCAATTTTTTTCATTTTTGTCTGTCTGTCTGTCTGTCTGTCTGTATCTTGGCCGCGCATCACGCCGAAACTACTGAATGGATTCGAATGAAACTTGATACGATTTTAGTTTATACTCCGAGGTAGGACATAGGATACTTTTTATCCCAAAATTCAGCACGGTTCCCTTGGGAAAGGGGATGAAAGTTAAAACGTGTATTTAGCTGTAATTCATTAACGCGTCGATCGATTTCACTCTTTCTTTTTTTGTTAGAAAGGTAGTATTTTACATATTGTCCCGTAAATATTTCAAGGTCATAGGTTTTTTAGTTTAGAAATGACAGACATTTATTGGGTTCAAATAACTTGGACGCGGATCTTTGAACGTACGGCTTATTTTAAACTGGTGTGCGCTTAAATTTATGTTTGTCGGTCTGTCTATTTGTTCCAGCTAATCTCCGAAACGGCTGGATCGATTTTAATGGAACTTTCAATGGTAGATAGGTGATGTTATAAGGAGTAACTTAGGCTACATTTAGTTTAGGTACATAAAATAATTATGGGATCCGATCCGATCCTATATAAAAACCTATATCTACGCGAACGAAGTTGCGGGGGTCAGCTAGTCTAAATATATAAAAGGAAAAGGTGACTGACTGACTGACTGCCTGACTGATCTATCAACGCACAGCTCAAACCACTGGACAGATCGGGCTGAAAGAGATAGATGCCCCGAAGTATATTAAAACTATCAGGAATTTATTGAAAAAAGAAATAATAATATAAAAGAACATTAAAAATATTAAAAAAATACTTGATATATCTATAGGTATATTAGGGGATAGATGCCTCTAAGGGCACCTATACCTCGAAAAATCGAGGCAACTATCCTTTTTGATATGGATAGATGCCCTTTTATTTATTAAATAAACTAAAAACTAAAGAGCGATTATTTACACTTAAGTGTACACTTATTGAACCAGTGTATTGACATAATAAAAAATATAACAGAATCTTCTACTACTTCAAAAGTTATACAACGGCAAATACTCGCCTCTAAAACTTTGAAGGATTTGCCGCGTTCGCTGCGGAGATAATCACACGCACAAGCGAAACAAATTGTTTTAATACAAATGTATGTAGGGGCCTGAGGTTTGGGGGGCCTGCGCTTCTTATTTAAACTATCAATTTTTAGTCGCGAGTTTGGGAAGTCAGGTTTTTTGACACTGAGGCATCTATCCAACTGCGGCATCTATCCGGGTTTTACCCTATAATAAGTACTTAGAGATTTTTTAACCAAATAAACAAGATTTCGTTAAAATGTTATGAATTGTGTTGTCGTTATTGGCAACGCAAAAACCAAAGTCAAAGAGTTGCTACATAGGTACCTGCAGTGGCGTATTTACCCTAGGGCCAAAAGGGCCATGGCCCGGGGCGGCAGGGTGCGAGGGGCGGCGCAAGCCGCACCTCGTCAGCTTCTTTGACTATAAAATATGCCTCAAGAAATTGAAAAAAAAAACCTACCAAATTAACAAAAAGGACAACTCATTGTTTGTTGTAAGTTGGACATCAAGACCGGGGCTATTGTATAACTAAACGGCGCGGCGGGGGGCGGGCGGCGGCGGTATGTCCGTCGCCAGGTCGGACCACATGTTGCACTACGACGTGCATCCCGAGCGCGACTCTGGAGTTCGGGGCTTCGGGGTTATTCGGGATTTGCACGTGTCGAAAACCAATCGGTTCATAATAGATAGATAGACGAAGGGGCGCGGGGCGGCGCAGGCGGCGGCGAGCGTGATGCAGAAAGCAGAATGCAGACCGTGCTTCAGTTGATGACTTTTCTCTAATCAACGCATCAAATTATTAAGTTTTGTTTTGGACTTTGAATACTTACCTATGAGTTTATGTTTACATATAAATTATCTTAACTTATCAAGCAGTTTGTAGCTAGAAGTTATTAACTTGCAGCTGATTATCTCGTTGCCGACTAAGTTTACTGTTAGTGTTATTAACATCAGACATGGATTCTACGGAAAAAAAACTAAGCGGCCACGCTTACAGAAGAAAAGCTTTAAAAAAACACAAGGAAGAAAAGCTTGTCAAACAAAAAGCTAAAATTGACAGTTTTTTCAATAAAAATACGGGCGAACCGATAAGTTCGACTAGGTTCAATGACCTAGCAGAGATTACAGCGGAGGAGGTTAGTAAAATTTAGTTATATATTAATTAGGTGCACTAAGTATATCAATTTGATAAAAAGGGGTTGGTAGTAAAAGGGTGAAAAAGGGTTGTATGTATTTTTTAATGTCAAATTATAAAAAAATAAAAAATTTGGTCCAAAAAATCTATACATATCGTAGGTACACTTGCCGTATCTGTGTACATTAAAGATTTTTTGCAAAATAATAACTGGGAGGTGTTAGAGGTAAGTAATGGAACGTAAAAAGCTGTTTTTGAAAATTTTGTCTGTTTGTCTGTATGTTTGTGCGCGCATCACGCAAAAACTACGCATGGATTGAAATGAAACTTGACATGATTTAAGTTCATACTACGGACTCGAAGTAACATATATGATACTTTTTATCCCCAAATTCAGCACGGTTCCCTTGGGAGAGGGGATGAAAGTCAAAATGTGTACGTACTTAGCTGTAAATTGTTAACGCGTGGTCCGATCATTTATTCTTTTTTTAGAAAGAAAATCCTTTAAAGATTGTTCCGTAAATATTTTAAGGTCATCGGTTTTGTAGTTTTGAAATTATAGCCATCACAACCCTCAGTATTTCATATAACTTGGAACCCGGATGGTACAGGAACCTTTGAACATCCGGATTATCATCTGGCGTACATTTCAAAATCAAATTTGTGTTTGTTTGTCTCCAAAATGCTGGACTGATTTTGATGGGACTTTCATTGGGTAAACTTTAGTGATGGGAAGAGCTATTAAAAAATTAATACTCATTACTGTAGTTCCATTTTAATGATTTTAATGCGCGACTTTTAACGTATGAGTTCAAAGGGGCTTAGGAAAAACAAAAAGTTACCGTGGGATTTTTAAAAACCTAAATCCACGCGAACGAAGTCGCGGGCATTCTCTAGTAAAAAATGATTTTAGGGTGGACCACCCTTATCACATATGGGTATGAAAAATAATTTCTAACCTAAAACCTACCGAATATACACAAAAAATTTCATAAGAATCGGCCAAGCTGCTTCTATTTTGTTACAAACACTGTGACACGATAATTTTATATAATACTAGCAGATGTCCATGACTTCGTTCGCGTGAATTTAAGTTTTTAAAAATCTCGTAACACCATGATGCTGAATAGCCTATAACCTTCCCCAAGAATTGAGCTATCAAATGCAAATAGTAGATTGTTTGACAAGACGGGGAGGGCTTTCCCCGAGCTAACAAGTATAAATTAAAAATTAAAAAAAAACCCCCGACATTTGCCATTTTGTGGCGGCGGCCATCTTGAGTCAATTTTCATCAAACATAGCTAACAACACTCTCGACTAATTCACCTTTCAAACAAAAAAAAACCGCATTCAAATTGATCCACCCGTTTGAGCGCTACAGGGGAACAGACAGACACACACATACACACACACACACACACAGACTCGTCAAACTTATAACACCCCGTCGTTTTTGCGTCGGGGGTTAAAAATACTACTTTTCATATCGAACAACAACAACAACCGCGCGCCGGTCACAGGTGTCTAGCTCGTAGACGAAATGTTACAAACCTGTGGTATTTAGTGTAAAACGTTGACCCAAACCCAAATATTGAATTAAATTATTTTTCAGGGGGGCTCCCGTATATGAAAAAAGAGCCGGAAATAAAAATTCTTACCCTAGCTTTGGGGTATCATTGTTAAGAGCTCATCAAGTAAACTACGAATATATATATTTTTAACCCCCGACGCAAAAACGACGGGGTGTTATAAGTTTTACGTGTCTGTGTGTGTATGTCTGTCTGTTCCCCTGTAGCGCTCAAACGGGTGGCCCGATTTGAGTGCGGTTTTTTTTTTTGTTTGAAAAGTGAATTAGTCGAGAGTGTTGTTAGCTATGTTTGATGAAAATCGATCCAAGATGGCCGCCGCTACAAAATGGCGGATTACATATTTTTTCACAACTCCCTTAATATGGGTATCAAATGAAAGGGCTTGACTAGTAGAATAGCACTATGTAAATCCAAGATGGTTGCCGTAACAAAATGGCAAATGTCGGGGGTTTTTAAATTTTTAATTTATACTTGTTTATTTTTTTCTGAAAACATTTTCATCAAAATTGTCAGTTTTAGACCATTTTTGTGACGGGGGCTATCTTAAAAACTAAACCAGTTAGGAATATGAAATTTTGGTATATTATGTACCATATACTTTATTTAAACAACAAATACTGAAAACAACGATTCATAAAGTAGTTTGTAAGCTCTGACCAAAATAAACGTACATTTTTTGGGGTTTTCTTTCAAGGTTTGTTAATTGTTGCGAATTGCGATGTCTAGCTCGGAAATTACATATTTCTTACACCCAAAGTTGTTCATAATTATGTACAGAACTCGACTCGAAGGCCCGACTTGCACTTGGCCAATTATTTTATGAATTACTTTGCCACCCTAGCATACCTACTTACATTGCCTACTTAGCATAGTTTTTTTTTAATTAACAATTTTTTGTTTAATTTTTTCATTAATTATCATCATTCAAAGATCATATCAACAAACTGCTGGATTTTATTTTATGATTAAATGTTTTGCTCTTTTTCCGTTAATTTATGGGGCGGCAAACCCTACACGCCCGGGGCGCAGAATCTTCAAATACGCCACTGGCCGTACCTGCCTATTTTACTTCCCAACAAAGCAGGCGACTAAAAGTTTCGAATGAAAGGACAATAGAAAATTATTTGATTGCAACATGCAAACGTGATATAAATGCCACCAAAAAGTCATATTTATGTGCGTCACTGGAGAATTCTATTGATCTTTCGCAACATGATTATGAACCACCAACCCTTTTATGACGTCTTCTCGAATTGCGAGGTCGTTGCAACGTCACGGGCAATTAAAAAAAATAAAAGTGTGTTGAAACGTTATTTTTTCTCGTAACATCGGCCGAGTCTTTTCGATCAACTTCAACCTCCGAATATACCCTTACTTACATAAATCAATCAGGCCATCAATTATTATACTTAGGACCTGTCTCACTACCTTCTGATAAGTGTTGGATAGCTTATTCATTACTTTTGTCTTTGCCACTTGACATAAAGTAAGAATGTAACCAAACTTGCGTTTAGGCTATCCGACACTTATCAGAATGTGGTGAAACAGGCCCTTAGCTTTCTAAACTTACCCCTCGAAAATATTAAACTGGTTTATGTACCCACCCTAATTTTTTTTAGATAGCTACATTACATAGGTGTTTGCATGATTATCCTGAAGGCTTACAATTTTCAGAGGAATTGTACCAATAAGTACCTACCAAGCAATATAATGCAGCCTACTTATACTTTTTCTCTAAATTCACTGATTTTTACATTTACCATTCAACAGTTCGTCTTTCCTTCGTCTCAAGCTTGGTTAGGTTCCCGTGTCATTCAGTCATTAATTCATTCATTTCTGTTACAGAAAATGCTTCTAAAGGAAAAACATCATAGTTAATAGGACTACCTGCATGAACTTGTCTTAAATTCATCATCTATTTGATTCACTTCTTTTGAAAAATGTTTAGTCACACAAATTATATCCATACTGGTTAAAACCTAAAATTGAAAATACTTGTGCAATAAATGTCAATTATACGTAGCTTATGATCTTATTTTATCAATGCCAGCCAATGATTATCGTATTTCCACGCAATTCATGAAAGGCAAGTAATGGTTTTCTTCGGGAAACATTTTTTTTACTACCCGTGTTATTTTCCTTTGATGTGTTGAGTTGTTGACTGTTGAGTAAATATATCTATCAATTATTCCATATCCTAGTAGGTAACTTAAAAAATCAGCCAAGTGCGAGTCGGGCCTCGCTCTTTCAGGGTTCCGTACATAATTATGAACAATATAATATTTTGGGTCTAAGAAATATTTAATTTCCGAGCTAGACATCGCAACAAACCGTGAAAGAAAAACCCAAAAAAATGTTCGTTTATTTTGGTCACAGCTTATAAACTATTTAATAAATCGTTGTTTTCAGTTTGTTGTTTAAATAGAGCATATAGTACCTACATAATATACTGAAATATCATATTCCCAACTAGTTTAGTTTTTGAGATAGCCCCCGTCACAAAAATGGTCTAAAACTGACAACTTTGATGGCCTCCCATTCCCTTATTTTTTGAGATAAAAATTAAAAAAATATATATTTGTACTCTACTTAATGAGCTCTAAACAATGATACCCCACAAGCTAGGGTAAAGAAAATTTTTTTTTCCGGCTCCTTTTTCATGTATGGGAGCCCCCCTGAAAAATAATTTAATTCAATTTCTAATTCAATATTTGATTTTGGGTTAACGTTTTACACTAAATACCAAAATTTCAGGTTTGTAACTCATTTCGTCTGCGAGCTAGAGACCAGTAGGGCTATTCTCTAAAATACCATCTCGAAATCGAAGCTCACTCAAGTGAGATAACTCGCTTCGAAAGCAAACTCACTTCACCTTGGTTTGATATTCTGTAAACATCTGCTACGCACTTGCGAAGTGAAGTGAGTTTGAGTGAGAAGATCTGTACTATCGAGTTTTACAGAGTACAAATTAGCAAACTCATCTCGAATTCACTCTCGATAATTCGAAAATGCCTTTACAGAATAGCCCTGCTGTGACCGGCGGACAGACGGACAGACAGCCGAGTGACATTAATAGGGCTCCGTTTTTTACCCTTCGGGTACGGAACCCTAAAAAGGTATTTTTCGTTAGTTCAAAAATTACCTATGTCCAAAATAAAATGTGGACACAATTTTTAAGTTTTTATATTTACCTTTGTACAACCCTATTGAAATTCTAGGCGCAGTTTTCCGTATTCTTGCAAACTTCACTTACACACAACAAACACAACAAATCAACAACAATTATGTGAGTAAAATTAGTGGAAAGTGTCAAGCCTTGTCTATTAATATTATTATACTAGCTGATTCCCGCGACTTTGTCCTCGTGGATTTATTTAGATTTTTTAAATCGGCTGGGAACTCTTTGATTTTCCGCGATAAAAGTACCTACCTGCCTATCATGTGTCCGTCTCCAGGATACAAGCTATCTCTGTGCTAAATTTCTTCAACAGCGGTAAAGCCATGAAAAATTAAACAAACAGACAGACAGAGTTACTTACTGACTTTCGAATTTATAATATTAGTATGGATATATCAATGAACTTACCAAATGAAACGCTGCTAATGTAACAATTTGTAATAATAATTAATCACTAATTATTAAATAGTAATTTATTGAATAGAAAAAGTATTAGGTAAAGCCCCGACTACAGTCAATATATACGCGGATCTGGAATAGTTTTTAATTTAATAATAAATTATTATAATGGCACAGAACTTCACCCTTTCAGCAATAAATTGCAACTGATGGATGCAACCTACCAGCTCGTTCTCCAGGTCTTCAAAAGTTGTGTAATATTTCACAATGATTTGTTTATGTTACGAAGGGTTTAGGCTGTGTCACTCTTCACAGAAGTTCACTCGTGGGTGTTAGTCAGATAACAGAATAGCTTTCCTTGACTTTCCCCTAGGAACAAGTATTATAGAGTATACTCTGATTTTTAATTCCGTGGAATTCTGCTATTTCTTAAAGTTACCAGAGATAAAACAGTTCTCACAAAAAAAGATAATAAATTCAAAACTTACATATAAATAAAAATCAATTGCCTCATGTACCTAGATATAACAAATGCCTGACAGATACTTCAGCTAGGTAGGTACTTTAGTTTGGGGTAAAATTGAACTTCAGGTGGTAACCCTGTTTTTCATACAAATCCAAATTTGTATGAAAAATCGACCAAGTGCGAGTGCGAGAGTTTAGGGTTCCGTAGATAATTATGAATAACATAATATTTTGGGTGTAAGAAATATTTAATTTCCGACTAATTTCCGCTAGACTTTGCAACAAACCCTGAAAGAAAAACCCAAAAATTGTTCGTTTGCTTTGGTCACAGCTGTTGAATGGAAGCAGGCGTTACTTTGCGGAATTCCATGATATACAATGAATATAAAAATTATTTTGCTATAATCCGCTAACAGTGACAAATTCGTAGGCACAACACCACACAATCTTGTAGGCACAACACCACACAAATTCACCCCATAACAAACTCGACGATCGTTTCGCTCCGACACCGGAGCATCTTCAGGAGATGTCGACTTCACAACGGACGATTGCAAAGTGATTATGAAAACACTTTATAATTTCCCACACTAAAGCAGCAATGTATGTCAAATTTATTCGTTGGCAACTATTTTCAGTTGCTAACTAAGTTAGAGTCATTCGGGGCAACTGTGCGCACTTTTGTCTTTCGAGCCATGCTGTGTTTTAAATAATAAAGCTAACGAAATCAAAACATATTTTTTAGATAGAGCATTTATCTGGCTATCAACAAAAATAGAAAACTAAACAAATTAAAAGTATATCTTTTGGCAAAAAACAATTAAAGAGAGAAATTTGGAATGCGTTCACTTGCCCCGTATTGCGGGTAACCATGCGCAGCCATACGGGGTAAGTAAACGCATATGGGGTAAGTGAAAATGAGTGAAGTACACAAACAATTATTATAGAGCCCAGCTTTTTGTTTTCATCCATTTCCTTCTAATGAACTACAAACTCTTCTTCTGGTTCATTATTGAATGTTTGCAACCCATAGAACTGAAGCTTCCCTCAGTTTAAGTATTTTGCGCAGACAGGATTAACTTGTTCCAATGGCATTTGCAGCACTTCTCTTACTTGTCCCATTTTGGATAAGCACTTTAGCCTTAGCAATTATTTGTTGTTCTGGAACTGGCATGGGCGTCGTCAAGGGAGAGCCGGTAGGGGCTGCTGTTTCCTCCTAGATATTTGAAAAGATATAGCCAAATGCAACCAAAATTCAGCCAAAATATAACCAAATGTTTACAAGTTTTTAGTCAAGTCAAGTCAAGAGCTTGTAACACTTGCTTTACAACTTGATAATCTCTCGATTGTACCTAAGAATCATACTTTTCCTATCTTCGATATATCAACATGCCCTGATAGCTGGCGATGCTCTTGGTAACTGATGTTAGTTCGGATTTTTCCTAACATAATTAATTTTGTTCGTGACATGATGATACGAACATACAAAAACGTGTAAGACGCATAACTTAACCAGCAAATAATTATTATTCATTCAGTCATTATTAATTTTTTACTAATATATTGCTCATGGGGGTAAGTGCACACCTGCGCACACTTACCCGCGCACACTTTCCCTAGGGAGCCAAAATACAAATTAATGTTAACACTGGTTTATGCAACAATCATAATCTCAATATTGTTGCTCACATATCTACAAGAATATGTTCATAATCAAAGAAAACATAACTGACCAGTATCGAATCCAAAACTTACAAGTGACAGAATTTGTCAAAACGCCAAAAATTACCGATGAAACTAGTAAATTTAATTAATTGCGAATAAAATGTTAACAAAATGTTACATGGCACAATGTTATGTCAAAACTAGTTCGCCACTCCAGCGTCCTTATTTCATCCAAACAAACCCCCCCTCCCCCACACGTAGTTACGGAGTTATACGCGATTCGTTCACTTACCCACTGCGCTCGGTTACCCCGAACGACTCTACAGAATAACCCAGCAGATGGTAAGTGATGATGCAGTCTAAGATGAAAGCGGGCTAACTTGGAAGATTTGAATTTGGTTTTGGGTCAACGTCCTACACCAAATACCAAAATTTCAGGTTTGTAACTCATTTCGTCTACCTCTACGACCTAGAGACCTGTGACCGGCGGACGGACAGACGGACAGACAGACAGACAGACAAACAGCGGAGTGACATTAATAGGGCTCTGTTTTTACCCTTCGGGTACGGAACACTAAACACAGGGTTGATTTTCATACAAATTTGGAAAACATTCATACAAATTGAATATTTTAATACACAAGTATAAATCGAAAATTTAAAAAACCCCCGACATTCGCCATTTTGTAGCGGCGGCCATCTTGGATTTACATAGTGCTATTCTACTAATCAAGCCCTTTCATTTGATACCCATATTAAGTGAGTTGTGAAAAAATATGTAATTCGCCATTTTGTAGCGGCGGCCATCTTGGACCGATTTTCATCAAACATACTCTAACAACACTCTCGACTAATTCACCTTTCAAACAAAAAAAAACCGCATTCAAATCGGTCCACCCGTTTGAGCGCCACAGGGGAACAGACAGACACACACACACACACACACACACACACACACACACACAGACACGTCAAACTTATAACACCCCGTCGTTTTTCCGTCGGGGGTTAAAAATATGACAACTGCCAGAATTCCACCGAATTAAAAATCAGACTAGGTATAGGTATACCTTGACCTTCCAGTAGCCTAGGAACAAGGTATGACCGTGTGGTATGACCAGTGGGTATGACTATCGCCCGTAGCACGAGATTGACTTTGAATGACGGTTAAACCATCAGTACAGGTTTAAACCGCATGAAACCTTGTCACAGTGAATTGAAACCGAAAAAGTGGTTCTAATTAATTTAATAGAATATGTTTATTTGTAAGTACCTACATACGAGTAACTATATTAACATTTATTAGTGTAAGGAAATAAGCATTTAGCAGGGTTACAAAAAACACTTTTTTTTTAAATAATTATACTAGCCATGATGAATATGACTAATAGGTATTCCCTTTTCCCCTCCAAATAAGCGAAAGCTTGTGTTAGGAGTGGGTACGACAAAAGTGTAAGGGGTTTGAACCGTCCGCGTCGATCTTTCGGGTTTCGATCCACGTCCGACGACCGTTGCGCTATTGAGGCTATAAATTATGTCGTGTTTCCTTCAAAAATCCTTCAGAGCCACTCACATTTACCTACCTAAACCTACTCCTTTTATTTAGATACAAGCGGACACCCGCGACTTCGTTCGCGTGGATATTGGTTTTTAAAAATCCCGTGAGAATCATTTTGTTTTTTTCTAAGCTCCTTTGAGCTCATACCTTGCTAAAAACTGTTAAAAGTTGTGTTGAACTGATGTTTAGGTAGATCACAAATCACAATGTAAACATCCGCCAGTAAAAGTCCCATCAAAATCGGTCCAGCCTATAGATTTTATCCTTATTTCGACTCATAATTGTCCACACAATAACATAAACTGCATAAATCACAAAAATTACGCTGAAAGTAACATCTACTACACACGAGAAAAAATATATTCTCTAATTTGTAAATCTATCGAGCTAGGACGCGAATTTGCCGACGCTACGTCTGTCGGTCGTACAGTGCGTGCCTCAGTTCCAAAAAGGTCAATAATTATTATACCAATTATAACAATAGGAATAGCTTATTTTTGTTATTTGTTTACAATTCTGTTACCAATGGATATCATTCTTCAAGTACGAAACTAATGCTTTAACCTACTTTAATCTATGTATAAACACTCGGGTGGGTGGTTTCATAATGGTTAGATTTAATTAAACCTAGGAGGTAGGGCTACCTACCTAAGGAGTTAGCTTCATTTTAGTGAGGTCACCTAGTATTTTTATGTTTAGCTAGGTCATGCTTATCTTCACTTATCACACACAAGGCTTACTCACGTACATAATAATATTATATTTCTTTACAAAACTGGATAGGTAGTAGGTACTTATAATTTGAATTATTACGTAGGAAGGAACTGTAACTAGGGAGCTCAGAGATGGGCTTGGGCTGTAGAGAGCTTCATACAGAACTTCTTTGTACCTAAATTACAAATCTATACCTATCTATACTAATAAATAAAATTGAAGTGAATGTCTGTAATATCGAAATAACTACCTCATATTAAGCTCATATGGTTATTTGAACTGTACCATAACCGAATTACACGTTTTTAAAATTTTTGTCTGTCTGTCTGTCTGCCTGTCTGTCTGTTTGAACAGGGTAATCTTCGCAACGGCTGAACCGATTTTTATGGGACTTTCACTTACAAATAGAGAATTAACCAGGGATTAACATAGGCTACTTTTTTAACCGACATTCAAAAAAGGACGTGTTGTGTTTTTCTACCTATGTACACCGATATCTCCGAGATTTCTGAACCGATTTGCGTAATTTTTTTTAAACGATAGAAAAACATTGCGACACTGTCCTATAAAACGTTTGGATTCCAACTCCTCAATCCTGATACTGTAGCTGCTCAGTTAAGTAATAACTAGGTTCAATTGTTTCAGGAATTGAACTATTTATAAATTTCATAATATTATGCCCAAATTATGCCTACCTTTTCATAAAAGTCGAATAAAAGTGATATGTAGGTACCTAATCACTAATCAGTATTCAATGAAGCAAAAAGCTGTGATAGCCTAGTGGTTAGGACGACCGACTTCTAATCGGAGGTCGTGGGTTCGATCCCGGGCACGCACCTCTAACTTTTCGGAGTTATGTGCGTTTTAAGTATTTAAATATCACTTGCTTTAACGGTAAAGGAAAACATCGTGAGGAAACCTGCATGCCTGAGAGTTCTCCGTAACGTTCTCAAAGGTGTGTGAAGTCTGCCAATCCGCTTGGCCAGCGTGGTAGACTATGGCCAAAACCCTTCTCACTCTGAGAGGAGACCCGTGCTCTGTAGTGAGCCGGTAATGGGTTGATCATGATGATGATGATGATTCATTGAAGAGAAAAGTTTTGTTTACAATTAAAATTAGGTAGGTAGATAGATAGGGGAAATACGTGTTTTGAATATAGCTCTTATCTATATGACGTTAAAGCTGTTATCTATAACTTTGCGGTAATAGCTTTTATGTGTTCACTTGAAATCGGAAACAGGAAATATTAAATGAGTCATAGTCCTAATATTGATGTGATATTACATACTTGGGTTAGTAAGTTTAACAAATTTTTTTTGTAGACTAATTATTTTAGAATAATCACAGATAATAAGCTCTATTTTATGAATGCAATTCGTCCTTTTCTCAGGATTTTTTACACTAATTTTAATTCGGTGGAATTCTGACAAATAGAACGAGTTATTTGTATGAAAAACAGGGTTACCACCTGAAGTTCGATTTTACCCCAAACTAAAGTACCTACATGAAGTACCTATCTGACTGTCAGGCATTTGTCTTATCTACATGGGACAATTGATTTTTATATACTATGTAAGTTTTGAATTTATTATCTTTTTGTGGGAGCTGTTTTATTTCTGGTAACATTAAGGAACGTCAGAATTCCACGGAATTAAAAATCAGACTATAGGTACTTCTTACCTACTCATTTTTTAAGTATAAGTATTAAATTTTTGCGACCGTCTTTTATCAACTTAGAGAATGCCCGCGGCTTCGCCCGCGTGAATTTCGGTTTTGCACAAATCCCGAGGGAATCGTGGATTTCCAGTTCCCGTTCCCGCTCCCTTTTCCAACCTTTATACCTACTATCAAGGAAGTTCGCTATAGTAATCTACCTATAGCTGTAGCTATAGATTTCGGGTTTTTCAAAATCCCGTGGGAACTGTGCATTTTTTCAGGATAAAAAGTAGCCTATGTTTTAAGTCAGGGCATAACCTATCCATTCAAAATTTCAGCCAAATCGGTTCAGTAGTTGCGGCGTGATTGAGTAACAAACATCCATCCACACTTTACATTTATAATATTAAGTAGGATAGATGATTATTTTATTCAACAGACCGCTATCTAGGCCGAGAAATATTTAAGCAGTAGATCAGACGCCTTGAAGGACTCTTTGAGTGAATCACGGCGAGGGCCTTAATGATTTGGATTTGAAGAGGAAACCAAGCAGCCAACACGTAATGTAACATCAATGCCCTAACAAGTTAAGAGGCCGGTACCCGGATTCGTAATTTTTTACGAACTTTTGAACACCATAGTGCTTTAGATATAATGATTACTTTAAAAAAAATTATCAAATATTAAAGATCAATCCTTTTTTAATGGAATGTTGGAAATAAAATATTAATTTTATTAAAAAATATTATTCAAATCTTAATTCTTGCGGAAGACGTTTACTGATTTTACGCTTTTGAGTGAAACTTTCGTCACACATATAAGTACTAAAAATTGTAGAAAGCGACTGAAAAAAAATACTAATAGTATGAACACACTCTCAAAATTGGAATGTTGGAATTAGTTTTTCTATGTTTTATACAAAATTAGTAAATAAAAAAATAAAAACCGCACGTACGATTTATGAAAATTTAAGCATTAGATTAACCCCAATTTCTTTAATTTATCGCAATTTCACTAATAAAAAAAATAAATAGCGCGAAAGTTTAGGATTCATTTAGCTATAATTGTAAAAAAAAATAATCCAGAAACTATTTATATGACCAAAAAAAATTGTCAAAGTATCCTAAAATTTACAAATAAAATGGCACAGCAGACAGTACGAATGCCATACCGAGCTTAGCGCTCTTCGAGGGAGGACGTGTTGTTGCCCGACGCAGCTCACGCACACATGCAAAGCTGTGTAATGACTTGTCGTAAAACTCATAAAAGTTACATAGCGCAACCGACTCAGTTTGATGATTTGTACATAGGTTTTATTTCATTAGTGGTCCGATCTGATCAATGCTGAGCTAATGCTATGTTTTGGTATAAGTATGTGTTGATATATGTATATATTGAATTGAAATATTTTTTGTATGACATAATAAATAACATCTCATACTCGAAGTTCTTTTGGGACGAAAGAGGGGTTAATAGGGATGAGAATGAGGTGAATAGGAACGACTTATGGGTGAATAGGAACAGTTTTTTTAGAACAAACTGATACCAAAACTTAAAAAAGTCGACGCCATTTTGAAATTCTTTGTTAATTGACCGATTTCATTCAAAATCGATATTTAGAGTTCCCTGGGATCACAAAACAGGAAACTGTTACGAAAACTTAAAAAAGTCGACGCCATTTTGAGATTCTTTGTTAATTGACCGATTTCATTCAAAATCGATATTTAGAGCTCCGTGGGATCACAAAACAGGAAACTGTTACCAAAACTTAAAAAAGTCGACGCCATTTTGAAATTCTTTGTTAATTGACCGATTTCATTCAAAATCAATATTTAGAGCTCCCTGGGATCACAAAACAGGAAACTGTTACCAAAATTAAAAAAAGTCGGCGCCATTTTGAAATTCTTTGTGATTGTACCGATTTCGTTCAAAATCAATATCTGAGGATCCCTAGGATCACAAAACAGGAAACTGTTACCAAAACTTAAAAAAGTCGACGCCATTTTGAAATTCTTTGTTTATTGACCGATTTCATTCAAAATCGATATTTAGAGCTCCCTGGGATCATAAAACAGGAAATTGTTACCAAAACTTAAAAAAGTCGACGCCATTTTGAAATTCTTTGTTAATTGACCGATTTCATTCAAAATCGATATTGAGAGCTCAATGGGATCACAAAACAGGAAACTGTTACCAAAACTTAAAAAAGTCGACGCCATTTTGAAATTCTTTGTTAATTGACCGATTTCATTCAAAATCGATATTTAGAGCTCCCTGGGATTACAAAACAGGAAACTGTTACCAAAATTTAAAAAAGTCTGCGCCATTTTGAAATTCTTTGTGATTGTACCGATTTCGTTCAAAATCGATATTTAGAGCTCAATGGGATCACAAAACAGGAAACTGTTACGAAAACTTAAAAAAGTCTACGCCATTTTGAAATTCTTTGTTAATTTACCGATTCCATTCAAAATCGATATTTAGAGCTCCCTGGGATCACAAAACAGGAAACTGTTACCAAAACTTAAAAAAGTCGACGCCATTTTGAAATTCTTTGTTAATTGACCGATTTCATTCAAATTCGATATTTAGAGCTTCCTGGGATCACAAAACAGGAAACTGTTACCAAAATTTAAAAAAGTCGGCGCCATTTTGAAATTCTTTGTGATTGTACCGATTTCGTTCAAAATCAATATCTGAGGATCCCTAGGATCACAAAACAGGAAATTGTTACCAAAACTTAAAAAAGTCGACGCCATTTTGAAATTCTTTGTTAATTGACCGATTTCGTTCAAAATCGATATTTAGAGCTCCCTGGGATCACAAAATAGGAAACTGTTACCAAAATTTAAAAAGTCGGCGTCATTTTGAAATTTTTGTGATTGTACCGATTTCGTTCAAAATCAATATCTGAGGCTCCCTGGGATCACAAAACAGTAAACTGGTACCAAAATTTAAAAAATTCAGCGCCATTTTGAAATTCTTTATTAGTTGACCGATTTCGTTCAAAATCAATGTTTGAGGCTGCCTGGGATCACAAAACAGGAAACTGTTAACAAAATTTTAAACAGTCAGCGCCATTTAGAAATTCTTTGTCTCAAAAAAACAATGCTTATTACGATTTTCTAATATGATAAAAAGTTAGGGCCTATTTCACCACCTTCGGATAAGTGTCAGATAGCTTATTCACAAGTTTTGTCTTTGTCACTTGACATAAAGTAAGAAAGTGACAAAACTTACGTTTAGTCTATTCGACACTTATCAGAAGGTGGTGAAACAGGCCCTTACATACCTAAATTTTATATAGTAATGTCTTTAATAATAAACACATAAAATAGAGTTCTATGCAAAATAAATTATTTTCCAGGATAAAAAATAGCCTTTGTCCACCTTCGGGATGTAAGCCATAATTATGTGTACTAAATTGCATCAAAATTGGCTAAACGAAAATGTGTAAATCCTGGGCGAGTCAACTAGTACAAGAAAAAAGAATATAATAAAAACATCACGGTTTGAACACGAACAAATATTAGTTTAGCAAGTCAAGTCAACTCATCAAGTCTTTGGTAATAAAATATTATAGGTACTCGGGCCATTCTTGACAATAAATAAAAATTCGGTTACAAGAAGCAAATACGAATACAACAAGTGTTCCTGCAAGAATTGAGCACGTGCAAATTTTATTTATGACCTAAGATTAGCAACTGCATAGTAGATAATTGCACACCTGAGAGAACTTCTTTATCAAAACAACCTGTATACCTGAAATAACCAGATTAATCTATTGACCAATATAATAAGCATTGATCGTATAATCTTTTGTTTCGTTGCGGCGTGATTGAAGGAGAAACCAGCAAACCAATAAACTAATAAACAAACACACTTTCGCATTATAATATGGGTAGTGAATAGTGATATAGCTGTATTTAATTCTTACAGGTGTCATGTGTAAGTATAAACGATTACACAACATCTTGATAATAATTATATACTTACCTAAATCGAACATTAAAAAAAGGAAATATATTAAAATATACTAAGATCTAAAATTTTATTTTATTAGCGCGTTGAATTTGGAACGCAAAGTATCAATATAGGTTAGTCCGACCGCTTTTAAGTATACCATGTCTTTGTGTGAGTGCAGCTTACGGTGCCATTGTGAGGTACACGCACACATTTAAAACTCGGACCGAAACTCGTTTGTGCGGCTGGGAATACGGCCTCTTAAGTGTAAGCAAAAGACTCCTGCTGTTATATTTTAGTAATTAAAACTTTATTTTAAAGATATTAAAGTTCATTTTTCAACGGTAACCAATGACCTAATAGCAGTCTGAACCATCCTTATGGTATCCTTCCCATGCATCGCTGACGGTGACTGGTGAGTCACGGAGAGATGATGCACTGCTTTGTTTGAAGTTATTCATTTTGATTTGTGATGCATTCTCTGAATACTTATGACTAATTTTTAACCCCCGACGGAAATACGACGGGGTGTTATAAGTTTGACGTGTCTCTGTGTGTGTGTCTGTCTGTTTCCCTGTGGCGCTCAAACGGGCAGACCGATTTGAATGCGGTTTTTTTTGTTTGAAAGATGAATCAGTCGAGAGTGTTGTTTGATGAAAATCGGTCCAAAATGACCGCCGCTACAAAATGGCGGATTACATATTTTATCACAACACCCTCAAACCAAAATAACCAACAAAGGGCTTGACTAGTGGAATAGCACTATGGAAATTCAAGATGGCCGCCACCACAAAATGGTGAGTGTCTGGGGTTTTTTTAATTTTTAATTTATACCTACTTGTTATAAGTGGTCTCAACAGTCTACGACGTAGACTCTACGTAGATGCGCCGCGAAGTTTAATAATAATAATTAGTCTTAAATCTCAACATGCAGTATGAGTAGAATCTACTCATGTGATGGAGCTTTACCTAAAGCTGGTTTACAAGACGTGCTAAACTTGCTCTCAATTAATTTTACTAAACTTATATTATCGCGCCTCTAGGTATTCGTAGTTATGTGCTACTATTTAAATAAGAATCTGTTTTTATTTTGTGGTATCTACGTAGCATAAGGTATCGGTACCTACTTACCTATATGTATACTATATCAGTATCCACCTACATACTTAGATCCTTAAGTAGGTACATCTACGATGTAGTAACACTGTGGTAACACTACCACAGAATAGAACAAGACTTGATAATCTAGTAGGTAAGCTAGTTGTAGAAATTGCGCATGTCTTATGTATATATGTAATTAAATGAAATAGGTATTTATATTTTCATCTCGCGCAATGCTTAGCAGCGACGCGACGACGTCACTATATTTTTATTTTCGACCAAAAGTATGAGTTTTATCTCATACTTTTGGTCGAAAATAATAATATCTAGAATCAAAATAGTTTACTATTAAGATATTGTGTAGGTACGTATATATGTAGTATATACGTACGTAAGTAAGTAACTAAAATTATATAGGTACATGCTGTATAAAATAGAGTGACTAAATCTATTTCTAGGTTTCTAACAATGCATTCAATATAGTTAATTGAACTGAAACCAATGAAATCTATCAAATGACACGAACATTGGGCAACTCATAGTTGCAATGACAGTCTATGTAG
This sequence comes from Melanargia galathea, assembly GCA_920104075.1. Classification (NCBI taxonomy): domain Eukaryota; kingdom Metazoa; phylum Arthropoda; class Insecta; order Lepidoptera; family Nymphalidae; genus Melanargia; species Melanargia galathea. Next base: position 5,070,595 of record OV049862.1, on the reverse strand, counting down.
GTATAAGTATAAAGTTTCGTACAGTGCATCGGCGGGTATTGCATCCGAAGTAAGGTCACGTCAATATAAGTCGAGCCTAAATATTCAAGGAAAACCGCTTCGCTTTCAATTAGAGAGGAATTTTAGATTTATTTGGAAGTTGGCTGTACTGCTACTCTGTGCCTGTGAATTTATAGCGGTCAGTGGAAACGGGACGATAAGATACTTAGGTTTAGGGACGCGATTTTACATACGGACCTACTTCTTGATAGGTACTAGATTCTTTAGACGACCTCCCTGGAAGTCGTGAGCGCTGAAAACTGCCATACCTCTACCTGGTTAACCCGCTTCGACTTTAGACTGCATCGTCACTTACCATCAGGTGAGATCACAGTCAAGGGCTAACTTGTTGAATAAAAAAATGTCCCACTCCAGTTTGTTCTTAGCGTGGAACCGATAGGTAAGACTGACTGACTGAGTTTCCATAGCGGCACAGATCGAGGTGATCTGTGCATTATAGAGGTTATCAAATATGCGTTTCCTGCCTCGGTGATCTAGTTTACCCACTCGGCTGCAGAACGGTTCGACTCCCGGGTCGGGTCAATAAAAGTTATTCGATGAGAATAATATGAAATTATTCTAATACATAAATTGAATCCCGAGGAAATCGTGGATTTCCGGTTCCCGTTCCCGCTCCCTTTTCCGACTTTTATAGGTACCTACCTACTTTCAATGAAGTTTACTATAGTAATCTACCTATATATTAAGTCAGGGCAAAATCTATTTCCATTCAAAATTTCAGCCAAATCGGTTCAGTAGTTACGGCATTAAAGAATAAAGAGTAACAAACATACACACACAGAGACACACATACGCACATACACGCGCACACACGCGCACACACACCCACACACACATAATCTTTCGCCTTATAATATTAGTGTGATTCAGTTAATAACCAGGATTATTATGTGCTCTCGGATATAAAGCTAACGTACAAAAGATAATAGGGTAATTTCATTCATTTCTATTAGCTCATTGAAATAACTTATCATAATGTTACGAATGAACCTTATTTCTAGAGCATTAAGGTTCATAATTGCTCGTCACCTAATAAATACCTAATCACCCATCGATGTAAACAACCCATAATGTAAACAACAACAACGCGGCTTTTCTAGAATAAACATCAATAGGGGTGGAACTTTCTAGAAAACACTTAGTCACGCGGTAACGGGTATATAAAGGGACCGGCGAGCTGACGCGGACAGTTCAGTTCTGAGAGCCGAGCGAAATACAAGCGAAGGAAGCGATCGGAAGTGAAGAGGATTGGAAGCGAACAAACGTGAAGAGGAAGTCTACAAGAGGATCTGGAGTACCAAGTGGAATACGGAAGTGCAGAATAAAGTCTGATCAAGGGTCACCAGGTGTTTTATTCCAAATCTTCGAACCCCAGCACGTAACAATTGGTGACAGAAGTGCGATTTGGAAGCTATGCCATTGACTCCGAGAGACGACTTCGGCAGCGAGGGTGTCAAGACCAGGGCCCAGCGTGCAGCGGAATCCAGCCGAGCACCTGTGGAGGAGCACCTGGAGGAACCAGCACCTGGTGGGTCCCCCCAGCTGGCCCCGCCCACTGGCCACACCCACCAGGCCACGCCCCTTGAGACCACGCCCACCCAATCGGAGGCCCCGCCCACTGGCCACGCCCACCAGACCACGCCCCTTGAGACCACGCCCACTCAGCCGGAGGCCCCGCCCACTGGCCACACCCACCTGGCCACGCCCACTGAGCAAGCCACGCCCACCGTTGACTTGTCGAGTTTGATGCGGATAATGCAACAACAGTTTGCAGCGATACAGGAAAATCAAGATTGCAAATTTGCAGCGATACAGGAAAATCAAGATTGCAAATTTGCAGCGATACAGGAAAATCAAGCAGCGATACAGGAAAATCAAGATTGCAAATTTGAAGGGGTGCAGCGGACTGTTTTGTCGGCCGTTCACGAAGTCAGCGGCATGGTGGCTAAATTGCGAAAAGAGTTGGACCTCATGGACGAGCGAGTCACCTGCCTAGGAACGGACATAGATGGTGTGAAGACTGGCCTCAACGAGCTACAGAAAAAGGTGATACGTCTTGAAACGACAAGACTAACGTCAAGTGGAGCGATGGGCGCAGTTCAGGGACCTAATGTTAAGGTACCCCCATACGACGGTAGCACCTCCTGGCCCGCGTACCGGCAACAGTTTCAGACTGTTGCTACTGCTAACGGATGGACGGACGAACAGTGCTTGACTGCCCTCACTGTCGCATTGAGAGGGCAGGCTCTAACTGTTCTGGAAGCCTTTCCCACTTCAGGATGTGGATACAAGGAACTGTTGGATGCACTCGAATCCAGGTATGGGGAGCGACATCTGGAGCATGTGTTCCGCGCCCAGCTGCGCGATAGAGTCCAGCGATCTGGAGAGGGTCTCCAGCAATGGGCGTTGGAAATAGATAAGCTTGTGCGGAAAGCTTATCCATCGGCCGACGATAAAATGGTAACTGCAAACACCGTGCAAGCTTTTGTCGACGGAATTAAAGACCTGGAGGTAAGAGCTGCCGTGAGGCTTCGTCACCATGCCTCATTAAAAGAAGCATTGGCGCATGCCTTAGAGGTCGAAGCAGTTCGACACGACATTCGGCAGACTAACAGACTACGTGAAGTTGTCGAGGAGGTGAAAGAGGTTAAGACCTCATTCAGGAAGAACTTTGGCGCTGTGTGCTATAGATGCGGTGTGAAAGGGCATCTGCAGCTGAATTGCCCACAGAAAGAGTCGCAGATGTCCCGACTAACGAAAATAGAGGAACGGTTGGAGGAGCTTGCGAAGAGAGGTGAGAATGCAAAGTTCCCTCAAAATCAGGGAAACTAGTACCAGCCAGGACTAAGGGGCGAGTACTGGCTGGCACGGAGGGAGCTCCAGCAACGGTTATCTCACAAGTATGCGATGGGAACAATTTAGCAATACCAGGCACCATAAACGGGATCGATTGCAGGATGACATTGGACACTGGGGCCTCCAGGACAATAGTCCGGCCGGACCTATTGAAATCTGTGTCGAGGTACAGCAAGCAAATCAACTGTCGACTTCTTTCAGCCTCCGGTCAGCCAATACCCGTCCTGGGGGAAATGACTGTTACAATGTACTTAGGGGAGACATCTTATACGCACAACGTGATTGTGGCTGAAATTATGGATGACTGTATCCTTGGTCTAGATTTTATGAGGACACACGACTGCAGAATTGATGTTGCTGACGGAGTATTTAAGTGTGGTACGGAAGAAATCTTCATTCTCGGAGGTGCTAATGGGAAAGTGACATGTCTTAAGGAAATCGTCATCCCTGGACGTGCAGAGGCTCACGTGATGGTAAAGCTGCCATGTACTAATAACACCAAGGAAGGCAGATGTGTGCTGATTGAGGACATTTCCCAGAAGACAGCCTCTCAAAGATTCATGACAGCAAGAACTCTCGTCAATGGTAGTACTAAAGCTGTAGTAAAAGTTCTAAATTTGGATGATCGCGAGATTTACTTCAATAAGGGGGACATCGTCGGAAAGTGCGAGGAAGTTGTGTGGCTGAAGAAATGCACTTCAATGCCAAGCATGGAAAAATCAGGTTCTGGGAAGGATCCTACAGTCTATGAGCTTCTTAAAGACTGCAAAAGCAACCTGACTTATTCACAAAGCATCAAGGCAAAGAAGTTTCTATTACGCTACGCGGACATCTTTTCTAGTCAAGAAGTGAATTATCTCGGCCATGTCATCACAAGTGAGGGCATCCAGACTGACCCGGCGAAAATTGAAGTGGTTAAAAAATGGCCTACCCCTAAAGACAAGACAGAGGTAAGGGCATTTTTGGGTTTGTGCTCTTACTACAGGCGTTTCGTCAAGGGGTTTTCTGAGATCGCAAAACCGTTACATAGACTGACGGAAGAGAAAAGACCATTTTGTTGGGATGAAGCCTGTGAAGATTCCTTTTCAAAACTGAAGAAATACCTATGTGAAACACCAATTCTGGGATACCCACAACCGAAAGGCCAGTTTATCGTCGATACCGACGCGAGCAACACAGCGATTGGAGGAGTACTATCCCAAAAGCAGGGAGATAGAGAAGTCGTTATGGGGTATTTCAGCAAATCACTGTCAAGACCGGAACGGAACTACTGCGTGACACGGAGGGAACTTTTTGCCGTGGTAAAAACATTGCAACACTTCAGCAAGTACCTAATCGGCCGAAAGTTTTTACTACGTACGGATCATGCAGCATTGAAATGGCTACTGCAATTTAAGAATCCCGAAGGTCAAGTTGCTCGGTGGATTGAACAGCTCCAGGAATATGACTTCGAGACTCAACATCGCAGCGGGAAGTCACATGGAAATGCAGATGCACTTTCTCGGAGGCCATGCCCGGAAGAATGCAAACATTGCATCAAACAGGAGTCGACGGAGCTATCATTGAAACTTACCAGGACGAGTTCCTTAGGACCCTGGGAGGATGATGCAATGAAGATGGCTCAAGAGGGTGATGAGGATATACGGCACATCATCGTGTGGAAGAAAAGAGGAGACGCCAGACCAACATGGAGTGAGGTTGCACCTATGGGCGTTATCACTAAGGCATACTGGGCGCAGTGGAGCAGTCTTACGCTACAAAATGGAATACTCTACCGAAAATGGGAAAAGACTAACGGCAGGGAGTTCCATCTTCAGATAGTCGTTCCGAGAGCCAAGGTACCCGATGTCCTACGTGAAGTGCATGACGGAGTTTCGGGAGGTCATCTTGGCGTCAAGAAGACACTAACGAAAGTGCGGGAGAGGTTCTACTGGCTCCATTGTCGGGAGGATGTGCAGGATTGGTGCCGTAAATGTACCATTTGCGCTGCAGTGAAGGGACCTCAGACAAGGAGTAGAGGTAACCTGCAGCTGTACAATGTTGGTGCACCCTGGGAACGTATAGCTGTTGATGTAGCCGGACCATTCCCTGTGACTGAATCAGGGAACAAATACTTCATGGTTGTTATGGACTACTTCACTAAGTGGCCGGAAGTATTCGCGATACCTAACCAGGAAGCTACAACTGTTGCAACTAAGCTCGTTGAGGAGGTTATATGTCGCTTTGGTGTACCATTGGAAATCCACTCAGACCAAGGAAGGAACTTTGAATCGCAAGTGTTTCAGGAAGTATGCAAAATTTTAGGTCTGCATAAGACACGCACAACTGCATACCACCCGCAGTCTGACGGAATGGTTGAAAGATTCAATCAGACGCTTGAAAGGCATTTGGCAAAGTTGGTTGACGCCCACCAAAGAGACTGGGACAGGTACATTCCACTGTTTCTCCTCGCCTACAGGACTGCAGAGCATGAGAGCACAAAGGCAACTCCGGCGTTAGTCAATTATGGCAGGGAACTACGGTTACCAGTAGACTTATTGATGGGAGGGTCACCGGATGAACCTTGCACCGTACAAGACTACGTCGCCAATCTGAGAGAGAAAATGCGAGAAATACATGCTACAGTTCGGGAAAACGGATTGCAATCGAGTGAGAACATGAAAACCAGATACGACCGGAAATCGAACACGAGCGGATTCGAGGAAGGTGCCTTAGTCTGGCTGCATAATCCGACTCGTCGAAAAGGGAAATCTCCAAAATTGCAAACCAGATGGGAGGGTCCATACAAAGTGGTTACCCGTATTAACGACGTCACGTATAGGATTCAACGTCAACCAAGGGGAAAATTTAAGGTTGTGCACATCGACCGCTTGGCAAAACATTACGGAAGCAACAGTGATGCTCGGGACGAGCATCGCTAAGAGGGGGGCAGTGTTACGAATGAACCTTATTTCTAGAGCATTAAGGTTCATAATTGCTCGTCACCTAATAAATACCTAATCACCCATCGATGTAAACAACCCATAATGTAAACAACAACAACGCGGCTTTTCTAGAATAAACATCAATAGGGGTGGAACTTTCTAGAAAACACTTAGTCACGCGGTAACGGGTATATAAAGGGACCGGCGAGCTGACGCGGACAGTTCAGTTCTGAGAGCCGAGCGAAATACAAGCGAAGGAAGCGATCGGAAGTGAAGAGGATTGGAAGCGAACAAACGTGAAGAGGAAGTCTACAAGAGGATCTGGAGTACCAAGTGGAATACGGAAGTGCAGAATAAAGTCTGATCAAGGGTCACCAGGTGTTTTATTCCAAATCTTCGAACCCCAGCACGTAACAATAATATCTTTTAGTTCTGACAGGTAAGTAGATACTTATCTATGCTAAAACGTACGTATCTATACGTGACTCAAAAACCTGAAAATCTGAATGCTCAAAGAACATTATCATTTTCATCGGGGATTTTATCAAACCATATTGTGATATTAGTTAAGTAGGATATGTATAACGTATTTCCCCTATTTGATATAGAATTGTATAGATCGGGATTTTACATATCACTAACATATAGGTATTATCTAGACTAGATAAGGTAGGTATGACGGAGAGAATTCCATCTGAACTCTGACTGAATGGTTTCCAACTACCCAGTGGCGGGGCAAGACCTAAATTTTATGTGGGCAAGATATATTTTGCGAGGCCCTCTACCCGCTATTCTAATTATATGTATAAAAAAAAATTAAAAAAAAAACACTTGACAGTATACAATTTCACGGCTTTTAAGTAATGCATAAACCTCCGGGATGCGAGGCCCTCCGAAGCGCGAGGCCGTGGGCCTGGGCCCACGTCGCCCACGCCTTCCGCCGCCTCTGCAACTACCTATATACGGACTTCAATCCGATTTTGCTCTAATATACAGTACAAGTAGGTACCCTACCTACCTACTAAGTATTCTGCGTCTAAAGACACAATTTATTTAATAATGAAGTCAGTATTACTTATTAAGAAATAATGGCACTACCTAATAAGACGTAATAAACCGCAAAAATTCTTAATAGATGATTATTTAAAGGAAAATTAAACGACCTCTTTCTCAATATCCATCGATCTACATACTTCTATTTTTAACCCCCGACGCAAAAAAGACGGAATAAATATATAATATTTATAAGAATAAATACTTGGCAGGATTAAATATTTACAGATATCTATGCATTTGTAAATATTTAATCCATAATTTATAACACAGGAAATCTTGCTCCTCTGTGACGTGAGCACATAATTTCATTATTCAAGAATTTCACACGGATGTGGAAAATCAACTAAATTGAGTCATCGTCTTCGTCGACGATTAATTGCACCTAATCGTAATATGTTCCTCTTCCTGTACAGAATAAAATTATACATATTGACCTATCTAACTACATACTGTTCAATGAGTGTAGTGTAGGTAAATCCATGTGGAAAATCCATGGAATTTTCTACGAAATACATGAGGCATAAAACAAAACCAACGAATTAGGAAAATCAATCACGGCATCGTACCGGATCGCTAAATCGCTTGGCGGCACGGCTTTGCCGGTAGGATGGTAACCAGCCACGGCTAAAGCCTCCCACCAGACCAGACCAGAGACAATTTAAAAATTATAAAATCCCAAATTGCCGCTGCCGGGAATCGATCCCGGGACCTCCCACTTATAAGATCACAGCGCTCACCACTGCGCCAGAGGGGTCGTCAAAGTATAAAATATTGTACCAAAGCCCACCGATAAAATAGCGTAAATTATATCAGGCAAGCAATACCGGGGAGAGTCAACTAGTGTGTCTATAAATAAAGACTGACAAGATTAAAGAAACATTACTTATATTACAGACTATTCATACAACGATATTGGCTATAAACGTATCTACCTCGTAACTCGTAAAGCGCAGGTCACACTGGGAGCGAATCTAGGTTTGTTTCGCTTCGCTTATGTCGCGCTACTGCGTCTTTTCATACTTCAGTTTACACCGCGATGTATAGAGCTAAGCGAAGCCAGCCACGCGAACTTGTGAGCTCTGTCATCTGTGTCACGCTGATCGTCGGCTCTGACAGGCCAATATCGGGTGTTTAGAAGCGTTTTAGAATAACGCCGATCGCTCAACGCAGACGCTCGTCAGCACAACACTACAACGCTTACTGAAAACAGTCGCGTGGGCGACGTTCGGCGCCGACCAACTACGCGCCGAACTCTCAGCGCCGACGATCAGCTTGGCACTAAAACCAGTAATAGTCTAGCGACATGACAAGAGCGAAGCGAGACAAACCTCGTTTCGCTTCGCTCCGCTCCCAGTGTGGCCTGCGCTTTAGCATGATTAGTTGCGCGCGCGCCGCGCGGCGTCCTTTTAAATCGTGAATCATACAGAAGTCTTCCGCGTTATTTCTACGTCATATTCTTATTAGAGTGAGGTATTTCCACACGTCTTGAGCGTCATCAGTGATATTACGAGAAATTTATGAGTTTTTGCGTGATATGAATATGATGACTTGATAATAAATACCTAAGTTCTTATTTCTTAGATTAGGTACCTACCAACTTTGTCTCGCTCAGTATTTACGTATACAGGAAAGAATAAAGAAGAGAAAAGTAGTTAAGTACGCACTTACTTTTTCTTCTTTTCTATCTTTTTACTGGGTTTTTTTTAGCACTTCTTGCTAGACGTTGTCGGTCAGTTGTATAAAACTGAGACTGTTGGTGAGCTACCAGCCAGGTCGGCCAGTCTAGCTCGATCCAGAATCCAAGCAGGCCCCTCAGCCTGAGGGGCCTGCTTGGATTCTGGATGACGATTCCTGGATGAGATTCATCGATCTGAGGGCCTCAGGTCAGCGATGATTTCAGACTAACCTACATAATATATCTGATATTATTATTCTACAAGGTAAATTAGATAAATAAATCCATAGGATAAATCTGTAATTTTCCAATTTCGAGAATGTTATGACGATAAAATAAACACGCTCGGCTTACTTGCCCACGTATGTTGTGATAACACTGAATCATACAATTATCATATGCTTCATATGCGCACATACATATGCTAATTTTTTGACACACGTGACTTTCATTTCCGTGCTACTTATGAATAATAAAACTCTGATTACTGTTTATTACCTTCCCGTAGGTTTAAATAAAAGTATGTACTTAAGTAAGAATTATATTAATATTTAGAATTAGAATAGGTTCAGGTACAGGTACAGGTAGAGGCAGAGGTGAGAAAATAGTACAATATATGTATTTTTATTGTATGTATTTTTTATTATTTATTCCTGGATCGTATATTGCAGAGATACTGTTCAAAAATCTTATGGGAAAGCCTTGGAATAAAAATACATAATATTATGTTGGAGCAGCGTGGCGAGTCTAAGCTCTATAATATCTCTCTCTCCTATGAAAGAGAAGGTCTCCCGTCTCCCTATTATAATTGCTGTGCCTCAACGGGGCTCCGGACATTATACTATGATTTGTTAAGATTAGGTTAAGAAGAATCATCTATACTAATAAACTAGTAGGGCGCGTGGCTGCGCGGCCCGCTAAAGCGGACCGCGGGGTTTCGAGTAGGTTGTTTTTGTTTGAGCAGCCTCCACCTATCTTTAATACCCTGGATGTGCCGTGCCTCACCCATCTTCAAAATCTTCAATCATCAGCTCTTTCCATATTTTTCCTCCGCATACATTTTTTTCTTCTATACGAAACCATTAATGAATATATTTTTTTTTTTTGTGTGAAAATATAATTCCGCACTCTTGATTTTTTTTCTGTTCATCAAGTATATCTTTATTTCTTGATCATATTTTTCAAAGAAACTACTCTTCCATCTTTTATACTTGGTGAGATAAACACCGACGAAATTTTTATAGCCGCCATCTTGAATCCGCCATTTTGGTATTTTTTTTTTGATCACTGCCAGTTGGATGAGGTTTCGAGTACTTTTAGATTGAGCACCTCTCACCTATCTTCATAAATTCCAAAACATAAATTCCGCCATCTTTTCTTTTTCTGTTCATCTAGTTGATTTTTGGTTTTTGGTCATATTTTTCAAATAAACCACTCTTCCATCTTTTATACTTGGTGAGATAGACACCAACGAAATTTGTATAGCCGCCATCTTGAATCCGCCATTTTGGATTTTTTTCACCTTAGTGCCAATTGGATGAGGTTCTGAGTATTTTTTGTTTGAGCAGCCCCCATCTATCTACAATACTCTACCCGGGCTCATTAACCATCTTCCAAACCCTCAATCATCATGTCTTCCCATATTTTTCTTTGAGATTTCTCCAAAGAACCGCATCAACCGCCTTGCATAGTTCACAACTTCTCTCTCTCAATATTCGCCATACATTTTCTATGGAAAAATAAATTCCGCCATTTTGATTTTTTTTTCTATTCATTGAGTAGACCTTCGGATCCTGATCATCTTCTGCGAAGAAACCACTCTTCCATCTTTTATATCCTTCGAGATGGACACTGACGAAATTTGTATGGCGGCCATCTTTTTTTCGCCATTTTGAATTTTTTTTCAGCTCACTGCCAATTGGATGACGTTTCGAGTGACATTTGCTCGAGCACCCCCCACCTATCTTCAGTACCTTAAGCGTGCCCGTCGCTCGTCTCTGAAATCCTCAATCATCAGCTCTCTCCATATTTTTGTTCCGAATGAATTTTTGTCCTCTCTACGACACCATTATTGAAAAAAAAAATTTTCATACAAAATTGTTCAGGAGAGGTGATCAATCAGTCAGTGAATCAGCACGAGCAGCTATATATATATACTAGTAGGGCGCGTGGGTGCGCGGCCCGCAAGCGGACCGCGAGGTTTTGCTTTCGGGTATTTTGGTTTGAGGAGCCTCCACTTATCTTTCCCAAATTCCTAATCCTCGATCATTATCACTCTCCATATTTTTTCTTCGAATCATTCTGCTCATCAAATAGATCTTTAGGTATTGATCATCTTTTTCCAAGAAACCACTCTTCCATCTTGTATACTTGGTGAGATAAACACCGACGAAATTTGTATAGCCACCATCTTGAATCCGCCATTTTGGTATTTTTTTTTCGCCGTGCCAACTGGATGAGGTTTTGAGTAATTTTTGTTTGAGCACCTCCCACCTATCTACAATACCCTGCCCGGGCTCCTCAACCATCTTCCAAACCCTCAATCATCATGTCTTCCCATATTTTTCTTTGAGAGTTCTCCAAAGAACCTCATCAAAGCCTTGGATAGTTCACAACTTGTAGTCTCTTCAATATTCGCCATACATTTTCTATGGAAAAATAAATTCCGCCATTTTGAATTTTTTTTCTATGCATCGAGTAGATCTTCTGATCCTGATCATCTTTTGCGAAGAAACCACTTTTCCATCTTTTATACCCTCCGAGTTGGACGCCGACGAAATTTGTATAGCGGCCATCTTTTTTTCGCCATTTTGAATTTTTTTTCAACTCATTGCCAATTGGATGACGTTTCAAGTGACATTTGGTCGAGCACCCCCCACCTATCTTCAATAGCTTAAGCATGCCATTCCCTCGTCTCTGAAATCTTCAATCATCAGCTCTCTCCATATTTTTCCTCTTAATGAATTTTTATCCTCTATACGACACCATTATTGAAAAAAAAAAATTTCATACAAAATTGTTCAGGAGAGGCGATGAATGAGTCAGTGAATCAGAACGAACAGCTATATATATATTAACTAGTATGGCGCGTGGGTGCGCGGCCCGCTAAAGCGGACCGCGAGGTTTCGGGTGTTTTTTTTGTTTGAGCAGCCTCCACCTATCTTCATCCATCTTCCAAACCCTCGATCATTATCACTCCCCATATTTTATCTGCGAATTATTTGTCAGAATGAGAGTTCTTCCATTAAACAAATTTTGAATAGAAACTGTACCAAAGTCTTGCATAGTTCCCAACTTGTATTAACTTTAATATTCGCCGTATATATTGTATAGATAAATAAATTCCGTCATCTTGTTTTTTTTCTATTTATCAAGTAAACCACGTCTTGATGATCTTTTGCCTAAAAACCACTCTTCCATCTTTTATAATCAGTAATATAGACAGCGACGAAATTTGTATGACCGCCATCTTGATTGCCATTTAGGACTTTTTTTTCAGCTCACTGCCAATTGGATGAGGTTTCGAGTAACTTTTGTTTGAGCACCTCCTACCGATAGGTAGGTGTTGACGATAGTCAACACCCTAGCCGTGCTGTTTACCCGTCTCCAAAATCCTCAATCATCAGCTCTCTCCATATTTTTCCTCCGCATGAATTTTTGTCTTCTATACGAAACCATCACTAAAAAAAACTTTGTATGAAGACATAATTCCGCCATCTTGATTTTTTTTCTATTCATCAAGTAGATCTTTAGTTCTTGATCATATTTTTCAAAGAAACTACTCTTCCATCTTTTATACTTGGTGAGATAGACACCGACGAAATTTTTATAGCCGCCATCTTGAATCCGCCATTTTGGTATTTTTTTTAGATCTCTGCCAATTGGATGAGGTTTGGAGTCATTTTTGATTTAGCACCTCTCACCTATCTTCAATACCCTGACCGTGCTCCTCAGCCATCTTCAAAATCTTCAATCATCAGCTCTATCCATATTTTTCCTCCGCATGAATTTTTGTCTTCTATACGAAACCATCACTAAAAAACTTTTTGTGTGAAAATATGAATTCCGCCATCTTGTTTTTTTTTCTGTTCATCTAGTAGATCTTTAGGTATTGATCATCTTTTTCCAAGAAACCACTCAACTTACATCTTGTATACTTGGTAAGATAGACACCGACGAAATTTGTATAGCCGCCATCTTGAATCCACCATTTTGGGGTTTTTTCAGCTCGGTGCCAATTGGATGAGGTTTCGAGTAATTTTTGTTTGAGCACCTCCCACCTATCTACAATACCCTGCCCGAGCTGCTCAACCGTCTTCCAAACCCTCAATCATCATGTTTTCCCATATTTTTCTTTGAGAGTTCTCCAAAAAACTGGATCACAGCCTTGCATAGTTCACAACTTGTAGTCTTTTCAATATTCGCCATACATTTTCTATGGAAAAATAAATTCCGCCATTTTGAATTTTTTTTCAATTCATCAAGTAGACCTTTGGATTCTCATCATCTTTTGCGAAGAAACCCCTCTTCCATCTTTTATACCCTCCGAGATGGAGAACGACGAAATTTGTATGGCGGCCATCTTTTTTTCGCCATTTTGAATTTTTTTTCAGCTCACTGCTAATTGGATGACGTTTCGAGTGACATTTGTTTGAGCACCCCCCACCTATCTTCAATACCTTAAGCGTGCCATTCGCTCGTCTCTGAAATCCTCAATCATCAGCTCTCTCCATATTTTTGTTCCGAATGAATTTTTGTCCTCTATACGAAACCATTAGTGAAAAAAAAAATTTTCATACAAAATTTTACAGGAGGGGTGATCAATCAGTGAGTCAGTCAATGAATCAGCACGAGCAGCTATATATATATTAATTAACTAGTACGGCGCGTGGGTGCGCGGCCCGCAAGCGGACCGCGAGGATTCGAGTAGTTTTTGTTTGAGCACGTCCCACCTATCTTCAATACCCTCGCCGTGCTCTTCATCCGTCTCCAAAGTCTTCGATCATCAGCTCTTTCCGTATTTTTCCTCCGCATGAATTTTTGTTTTCTACACGAAACCATCAAAAATTTTTTTTGTGTAGAAAAATAAATTCCGCCATCTTGTTTTTTAGTTCTTGATCATATTTTTCAAAGAAACCACTCTTCCATCTTTTATACTTGGTGAGATAGACACTGACGAAATTTGTATAGCCGCCATCTTGAATCCGCCATTTTGGTTTTTTTTTTTCACCTCAGTGCCAATTGGATGAGGTTCTGAGTATTTTTTGTTTGAGCAGCCCCCATCTATCTACAAAACTCTGCCCGGGCTCATCAATCATCTTCCAAACCCTCAATCATCATGTCTTCCCATATTTTTCTTTGAGATTTCTCCAAAGAACCGCATCAATCGCCTTGCATACCTAGTTCACAACTTTATACTCTCTCTCAATATTCGCCATACATTTTCTATGGAAAAATAAAGTCCGCCATTTTGAATTTTTTTTGTATTCATCGAGTAGACCTTTGGATCCTGATCATGTTTTGCTAAGAAACAACTCTTTCATCTTTTATACCCTTCGAGATGGACACCGACGAAATTTGTATGGCGGCCATCTTTTTTTCGCCATTTTGAATTTTTTTTCGGCTCACTGCCAATTGGATGACGTTTCGAGTGACATTTGTTCGAGCACCCCCCACCTATCTTCAATACCTTAAGCGTGCTCTTCAACCGTCTCCGAAATCCTCAATCATCAGCTCTCTCCATATTTTTCCTCTTAATGAATTTTTGTCCTCTATACGAAACCATTTGTGAAAAAATAATTTTTCATACAAAATTTTACAGGAGAGGCGATGAATGAGTCAGTGAATCAGAACGAACAGCTATATATATATATATTAATAAAATTGAAGTGTCTGTCTGTAATATCGAAATAACTACCTCATATTAAGCTCATATGGTTATTTGAACGATACTATAACCGAATCACACGTTTTTTAAATTTTTGTCTGTCTGTCTGTCTGTCTGTCTGTCTGTCTGTCTGTCTGTTTGAACGGGCTAATCTTTGGAACGGCTGAACCGATTTTGACGGGACTTTCACATACAAGTAGAGAATTAACCAGGGAGTAACATAGGCTACTTTTTTAACCGACTTTCAAAAAAGGAGGAGTTGTGTTTTTCTACCTATGTACACCGATATCTCCGAGATTTCTGAACCGATTTGCGTAATTTTTTTTTAAATCGATAGAGAAACATTGCGACACTGTCCTGCAAAAAATTTGGATTCCAACTCCTCAATCCTGATGCTGTAGGGGATCTGATCCCCAAAACTAATGGGATTTAGGGTGGTCGGTTAAGTATATTGATATTGGGGATACCAATTAAATTTATTTTATTTATTTATTTTTTTATTTATTTAGAGACTTTATTGAATTATATATAATGAGACTTTATTAAAGACTTTATTGTTGAATGACCTCGAATAGGTACATGTCCAACTCCTCAACCCTGATGCTGTAAGGAATTGCATTCCGAAATCTTAAGGATCACACGGAATTTTTCCGTTTTGTGGACGGGTTACTACTTACTACAGATAGGCTACTTTTTGTTCTGGAAAATCAAAGTTCCCACGAGATTTTTACAAACCTAAATACACACGGGCGAAGCCGTGGGCATCATCTAGTAGTAACTAATATTATAAAGCGGAAGAGTTTGTTTGTTTGAACGCGCTAATCTCAGGAACTACTGGACCGATTTCAAAAATTCTTTCACCGTTGGATATGTAAGCACGTGATCCTTGAGTGCTATAGGCTATATATTATGTACCACGGGCGAAGCCGGAGCGGACCGCTAGTTGTAAATAATAATTATATTGGAATGCAATAAATAAATAAATAAAAGGCCTGTGCCCAGCTGAGGGATGATAAAAGGCTGCAGTGATGCAATATATTTAAGAAGAAAAGTCCTGACTCACTGACTGACTATATAACGCCCAGCCTTTGGACCTAGAAAGCTTTATAATGTGGACGAGGGATAATAGGCCGGATTTTTTGAAATTCCCACTTGATAGAGATTCCTAATTCCGCGCAAGCGAAGCCAAGGACGGACCCTAGTATATAGACCCAGTTATCGGAGAGCTAATAATATGGAATGAATTTATACATTACTTTATAAGTCCTAAACCTGTTTATGTAAGATTTAAAAGTGCGAATAAGTACTCGTAAGTAGGTAGGTACCACGCTAACTTTTTGATTTTGAATTTTTAAATTAAATAAATGAATTGTAACATAAATAAAAATTGAGCCTACCTGTCTGATACGATATCGTTTAAAACCTAGATCGGTTCAGACACTTTGGTAAAATACACCTACTTGACCCAGTTTGTATTGGGGTCATTGCCTGAGAATTACCCACTTACATATTTTTATTATGTTTTGTTTTGTTATTGTTGTTACTTGGTTACCTACCTATTACATTTATTTTATTTCACACACACTACGCATATCTACGGCTGGCTGGTATAATATAATAATCATCTATCACGTTTATTATTACTTAATGTCCATGAACGCTTCCGTAGCCATATTATAAAAAAAAAAAAAAAACAAGCTGATGCCCAAGACTTCGTCTGCATGGTTTTAGGTGTTAAAAAATGTGTGTTCATACAAACTTAAACCTTCTGTTCACTCTTTTAGGGATGGAATTTCAAAAAATCCCTATTTACTTAGTGCTCAACATATTTCCTAAACGTTGTTACCAAAGAACACGTACCTAACACACAATATCGTAACACCCATGCCACACATTAATTGTTGATTGGCATGGGAGGTAGCGAGGAACGGAAGAAGCATACCGCGAGTATGACCTTCGGTTGTCGAGTAGGATTGTTACTACACTACCGATGAGAGAGCGTTCTCTGGCTCTACTCAGATTCAAGACAGAGTTAAAACGGGACATAAATCGCACTAATATTCTATAGGCGAAAGTTTGTGTGTACGAGTATGTTTGTTACTCATTAACGTCACAACTACTGAACCGATTTGGCTTACGCTTTATAGATCTCACCCTAGGTCTCTGCCTCATATCCTCGCTACTTCTCGTGCCTCTCGGCGAATGTGTGGCAGCGGGATAAATATGATCATCAATCGTTTGTGATTTAATCGTGAAGAGCGGTGACAGCCATCGGCGGTAAGTCTGTTAACTCTACTCCGAAATTCTGTTTACGAGTTGTCTAGATGTAGATACTTACATTTAATAATAATGTAAAACCTGTGGTAATGCTGAAAATGCAAGTCTGTCGTCTATCGCAACAGAATCAGCTTACTTGGTCATAACATAATGCTATTGCGTAATTTAAGTTGTTATCTACGCCAACCCAACGATAAAGTAGATTAAATAAATAAGGAAATCTTGTGAGAAATATTTAAGCAGGTAGGTATCTAATACCTATCTAACAGGCACGAATGTAATTATGATAAAAAAATGAAAATATTTGGCTGCCTATCGTCAAGATCAAAATGTTTTTATTTCATGTACCTACATAGGTAGGTATCTACCGTACCTATGCCCACTTAATAAGCGTTTAACATAGGTAGGTAGGTATACTTTACCTACTAGGTAGGTATCTAACTACTAACGCTTAGGTTTCTAACCATCGATATCGGCACAATTTCACACGTTCTATAGGATGTCGTTATTAATTACCTAGTTTCCTTAAGATTTTACGGAGTTTTTGTTAATAAAGTTAAAGATTTTTCTCAAGCCTGCGAACCTGATTTTGAATTTAACGAGGCGCTGGCATTTTGCACGATCTAACATTAATTATTATGATTGCGAAATCATCTGAATTTATCTTATCAAAGGACAGGCGATTGCGGATTGGTAGGTAATTTACTTTATTACCTACCCTAAACACTGAACATGCAAAATTGTGGTACTCAGATGGCCAGGTAGGTATTAAATAAGTACCTATTGTGGAAACCGCAATTAAATAAAACCGGCCAAGTGCGAGTCGTACTCGTGCACGAAGGGTTGCGTACCATTATCTATAAAAACGGCAAAAAAATCACGTTTGTTGTATGGGAGCCAGACTCCCTAATATTTGTTTTATTTTAATTTAATTATTTATTTTTTAAGTGAATATATCTGTATAGCTAAATATTCTGTGAATATTTCAAGCGTCTACCAGTTGCCGTTATCAATATCGAGCAAAAACGAGCAATAAATCACGTTTGTTGTAGGGAGCCCCTTAAATATTTATTTTATTGTTTTTTATTACCTATTTGTTGTTATAGCGGCAACATCATCTGTGAAAATTTCAACTAACTATCAAGTTTCATGAGATACAGCCTGGTGACAAACGGACGGACGGACAGACGGACAGACGGACAGCGTCTTAGTAATAGGGCCCCGTTTTACACTTTGGGTACGGAACCCTAAAAATAAATAAATACTTAAGTATAGATATGTAATTAATTATGTACTATGTTCATATTTGGACGTTACTTTCGTCCGCGATTTCATTTGGATAGATTTAGGTTTTTGAAAATTCTGAAGGAACCCTTTTCTTTTGATCGCTCGTCTGTGCTGTGGGAAGACTAAACAATGTGGTAATCAGTGGCGTAACTATAGGGTGGCATTTCGGCAAAATGTCACGGGCCTCCAGCCGGAAGGGGCCCTCGGCCCGAGAGGGCCGTGAGCAGAGGAGTAACACAACAAATTTTCAATTTCATCCCCTCGCCCATGAGAACCGTGCTGAATTTTGGGATAAAAAGACAGACAGATAGACAAAAATGGAAAAAATGCAGTTTTAGGTTTAGTACCTATCGATTATAGAGTGCCTTCCAAAAATATTTTCAAAATATCTTCCTGTTATAGTTTTGATGTTGTTTAATAAATTCGGGAGGAGAGCCCTATCGAATAATTTGCCACGTGCCTCAAGCGGTATAGTTATGCCACTAACAGTAATCTATAGGTAAGTAAATAGTATCTACAAGTTAGCAAAACATCGATTTGGAGTAGGTACCTACTTACGTGCTTTTTTTCCATGGACCACTAAGCACATCTATCGAGCTTCTGCGAATGACAGGGAAGTATAACATAATCTACGCTTACTTCTCGATAAGTCATGACGATTCATCAAAACCACTTCCTCATTGCTATTGGAGTATGGAAAAATATTGTGAAATAACTGATTAAATTTACGTGACTGTCGGCTTGTCTTTGTGAACGTACCTATATATTTATTATTAAACGTACTGTATATATTATTATTTCTACTTACCTAGTAAAGACTTGGTCAAACAATCCGCGTTCGCGTGATATGAGATTTGAGACGGTAGTAGATATATTTTCAACGCGGCAAGAACTTGCAAAATAAGTTACTTACTCTAGTCAAAGTCGTAGTTCTTTTTACTAAAAATAATTCTGAATTTGGTCCTGCGCATGATAAAGAAGTGAGGCGGCAGACGTGTCTGCCGCGCTATTTGTTCTTCAGTCAACCTTTCGTATTACCTACGCGATGTAGGAAAGTACAGTACCCATGCGCAAGCACTTTTTCGTCCAGAGTTCCATTTAACTGACGCCAAAAACTCCTCCGGAGATGTAGACTTCCTAATTACGTACTATGCAAGATTTTTGTCAGATTCAGAACTGTTTTTCACAGTTTTCCTTGTTTATTATTTACTAGCGTCTGCCCGCGGCTTCGCCCGCGTGAATTTCGATTCCTCACAAAATCCCGAAGGAATCGCGGGTTTCCGGTTCCCGTTCCCGCTCCCTTTTCCAACCTTTATACCTACTTTCAAGGAAGTTTGCTATAGTAATCTATGTATAGCTGTAGCTATAGATTTCGGTTTTTTCAAAAAACCGTGGGAACTGTGGATTTTTCCAGGATAAAAAGTAGCCTACGTATTAACTTGGGGCATAAATCTACTTATCTCCATTCAAAATTTCAGCCAAAACGGTTCAGTAGTTGCAGCGTTAAAGAATAACAAACATACACTACACACACACACAAACTTTCGCTTTTATAATATTAGTGTGATTCTTTGTATTACAAAATATAGTACACGCGTTCAGTGAGACGTGCTGCCGTGCTGCAGGCGTCGACGTCACACGTCGCTACTGCCACGCGACATGTCAGTCCAAGCCTCGACAGGTGACCCGAACTAACCAAGGGCAACTGGTCGGTGGATGAATGTACTCAAACAGCAAACTAGATACTAACTAACTAGGCAAATGTATTTAACATACCCTTAAAGGCCAGGCCAGATTTTTAATAGTGATATTACCTTTTTAGGTTGCCTAAATGTATCTAACTAGTGTTGACCTACAGAATTGAAATTGTACTGCCTCCTCTCTATAGGAACTTTTAATAGCGCTTTAACGACGATTGTCACATTATACTGGTAATGAATGACGACTAAAAGTATTCTCCAAGGCACGAGGGTGAAACACCGCCAACTACCACCTCCGGGCTGCCACTGAGAATAATTTATTTACAGAAAAACCCAATAGGGTGGGACCTAACAATTTTTTGACCTGACCTGGGAATCGAAACCAGATCTGCGTGATCAGCAGTCGAACATCACATTCACTGCTGATCATAGCCGCTTCTCGCCACCTTCTCGAGGCTTATCGGCCTCATATATGTAGATAACCTTGTTTCTGTGATGTGATCGAGACCATACTGCGCTATCAACTATGAACCTACTATAATATCTGACCTGTCCTCAGCTGTCAACGGTTCTGCAATAGACGTGTTCAATGCATACCTAACCGTTATCCAAGTTTAGTCCCAACAACAAGCAGATTTTGCTCACAAGGCCTGTATAATTATTTACCAAAGGTTAGACTAGTAGTCACTTTGTTTACGCTGAATTGAGATGAATATAAAACCTAAACTTTAACTTGTCTTAGTCGTAGGTAACTACGCCGAATATAAAACTGCTAAAATGATGAAAATAATAACAATAATTTTTGCAAAGAACACGTTGCAAGTACAGTTTCGTCAACGGCCCGGTGACCTACATAGTTCAGTTCAGAAATGTCTCGAAATCTTTGCGCTTTCTGCTGAGTGTCCTATTGGGCCATAATGAATTGATTGTTGAATCATAAGTGCTGCGGCGCGGTTAGCTAATACACCTGTAACGGCATCATAACTTGTAACAATTAAGAAACATTGAAGTAAAGCAGAAGCCTATTTATTACATTTACGTGAGAGTGCATTTCCCATCGTCTTGGGGTGAGATCTTATAGTATTTTTTTTTTTTTTTTTTTTTTTTTTTTTTTTATTGTATGATAGGCTTACGCTTGACGACAATCATGCCTGGAGAGCAATGATGAGGTCTAAGTTGGAACGCGCTTGCCTAGAAAATGCCTATTCACTCTTGTTTTGAAGGCACTTAAGTTGAACGAGGCGGGAAACACGGACGCCGGAAGGGCGTTCCACACCCTAGCGGTTCGTATCAGAAACGTTGATCGGAAGCGCTTCGTGCGGGCAGACTGTACGTCAACCACATAGGGATGCTAACGTTCACGACTTCTCGCTGTTCTGTGGTGAAATGGTGAAGGAGGAACCAGGTTAAATAGTTCCTGAGCACACTCTCCAAAGTATATCCGATAAAAGACCGATAGACAGGCGACATTGCGCCGGTGCTGTAAACTTAGCAGTTTCGCCTGGGTTAGTGACCGATCGCCTATGATTCTACGGGCGCGGCGATCAACCGAGTCTAATGCGTCGAGTTGGTATTTGGCAGAGCCGTCCCAAAGGTGGCAGCAGTACTCCATGCCTGACCGGATTTGAGCCTGATAGAGAGTGAGGCGCTGTGCAGGTGTGAAGTACCGTTTCACCTTGTTCAGGATACCAAGTTTTTTGGCAGCTGTTTTGGCCTTCAACTCGATGCATTTCCCGAAATTGAGTTTGGGTGAGATGTCAATACCCAGAAGTTCAATATGGTCACCAATCGGAACGGATACACTTTGGAAAGTAGGAGCCAAGGTGAAAGGGCTCTTTTTTGCAGTGAATAAACACGCTTGCGTTTTGGTGGCATTAAACTTAACTAAATTGGCGTCACCCCAATCAGACACCTCCTTGAGAGTTGAGTTAATGCGATTCACCATTGCCTCTCTTTGCTCAAGGATCTCAGTAGCACTGGCTCGAGAACTGGACATGTATCTATCCGTAACTGTGCTATCATCAGCGTACCCAAAGATACCGGGTTTTAGAAGATCATTGATGTGCAGCAGAAAAAGGGTTGCGGATAGAACAGATCCCTGAGGGACACCGGCATTGATAGCCATTAGGTCAGATGAGCAGCCATCGACGACTACCCGAAATGACCTGTCACTCAGGAAATCAGATATCCAGCTACAAAAGCCAGTGGGTATTCCGTATGCCGGAAGCTTGCTGAGAAGACTGCCGTGCCAGACCCGGTCAAAAGCCTTTGAGACGTCAAGAGAAACGGCTAGTGCTTCTCCGTATTTCTCAATGGCTTCACCCCAAATATGTGTGGCATACACTAGAAGATCTCCCGTAGACCGATTTTTCCGAAATCCGTACTGGTGGTCTGACAGGAGGTCGTTAGCTTCTAGGTATGATAGGAGTTTATTATTGAGAACACGTTCCATACTCTTACAGAGGATGGACGTGATCGCAATTGGTCTGTAATTTGCCGGGTCAGCACGACTCCCCTTTTTCGGTACTGGTTGCACGTTTGCAACTTTCCACGATTTGGGGACTTGAGCAGTTTCCAGGGAGAGACGAAACAAGCGTGTTAGCACAGGAGACAACTCAGGGGCGCAATTCCGCAGGACTATTGCAGGTATACCATCAGGGCCACTGGCCTTACTCACGTCGTGGTTCCGAAGGGTTTTAAGGACCTCTTGCTGGTGTATGCGTATCTCCGGCATACTGGAGTCGCATGGTGGAAGGGTGGGTGAGAGATTGCTTCCAGCATTCAGCCGTGAGTTTTCAGCAAACAGAGAAGCAAGTAGATTGGCTTTGTCTGTTGCACTTATGGCCAGTGATCCATCAGGTTTCTGCAGAGGCGGCAGTGAAGAACGACAGAAATTAGTTTCAACCGACTTCGCAAGAGACCAGAAAGCTTTACTGCCACTGGGGTAGGAGGCAAGCTTACGTCCGATGCGATTAGTTCGGTCGAAACGAGCTCTTTCCAAAACCCTTTTGTAGGACTTGGCGGCAATATTGAAGTCTCTTTTTTTGATTTTTACATCCGGTGCCTTGAGGGAGCGAGCATCCGCCCAAGTTACAAACGCTGATTGCTTACGGGCTTCTGCAACAGCACAATCAGCATTGTACCAAGGGGGTATTTTGCTATCAGGAGATACGTCGGAAAATGGTATAAAGTATTCCATTGCCCGGCGTATCACATCCGATATAGCACTCTCACAGCTCGACGGATCGTTGGAAGAGAAACAAATTTGCCGCCATGGATAAGACGCAAAAAAGTGTCGCATCTCGTCCCAATCTGCTGACCTGTATCGCCACACTCGCCTCTTAACAGAGGATTCAGAGGCTGGAGGGTAAAAGTTGGATACAGATTTCACCAGACAGTGGTCTGAGGTGCCCAAGGGGGCAGAAACAGACACCAAAAACCTGTCTGGATCGGTTGTCAGTAGAAGGTCCAAACAATTAGGTGTATGTCCATCGACATCCGGTACTCGGGTGGCTTCCTGAACTAGCTGAGAGAGATCTAGCGATAATGCAAATTTGCGCGCCTCCCTCCCAGCATGATCAGTTTTCTGGTATGGGAACAGCCACTCCTGGTGGTGGGCATTAAAGTCCCCCAGAAAAACCAGCTGCGCGGACGGATATCTATGTTGGATGGTGTCAGCCGTTTCACTGAGATATTTGAAAAGTTGAGTCGTCTCCTGGTCACCAGTATGCGAACGGTAGACACAGGCGTAAACTGTTTTTTCAAAGCTTGTGTCTACCAAACACCACAGAACTGAGAAATTCGGTACCTCCAAATTACGAAGACGCTGGCAGCAGATGTTGTCACGAGCGTACATACAGACCCCTGCCCGAGGCTTAAAGTTATGCTCAAGCGAGTACCCGGGATACTGTAGGTAGGCTACATCTGCTGGACTCTTGATTTGCGTCTCCGTAAGAAAGAGTAGGTGCGGCTTAGCGGTCTCGAGGTGGTGATGGACCGCACTGATATTGGAGTGCAATCCTCGTATATTGGAGAGGTGCACTGAGAAAGAGAGGAGGTGCAGCCGCTGTGTAAACCGATTTCTCTTTATTTTTCGCTTCATTTTTATTGGAGAGTGAATAGGACTGAAGAAATGGAAGTTGTACGAGATGCTGCATTTTTAACACCGTGATCTTCAAAGCAGAGGTACTGATGGTTGACTCAACTGGAGACCGCGGGGACGCCCGAACCCCCCTGGGAATCGCCATCGGGTCCTCTCTCCGGTCGCCAACCGGCACGATGGAGGCCATCCCAGGATTTTTAGCAAGGTGGCGGGGCAGCCTTTCATAGGTGGCGAACCTACTAATTGGGCCCCCTACTACCTGCGGTCGGCCAGCGGTGCACCGTGCTTCGGATCCCGCTGCCCTCCAAATTGAGCCTCCCGGTATCTCTACAACTCAGGTCAGAACCTGTCAATAAATGCAGCACAACTGTACAGACCCATTCCTCCATAAAATGGCTACAGCGAGCATCGTTCCGGAACACGAACCAACTTGAAACAGAAGTTGTGTCTGAGGTGAGTCGTTTGGCGGCACGACTTTGCTCGCTGGGTGGTCATACTAGCCTCGGCCAAAGCCTACCACCTGAGAAGGTGTTACTCATTTGGCACCAACCGGGGGTCACGTGTAGGGTAAAGAGGATTATAACCTGACTTTGGTAGAACCTACGGACGCGAGTAACTTTAACCCCCAAAACTTTAGCTTTAGACTTTAGACTTTAGCTTTAGACTACGAGCTGATGCCGGCGACTTCGTCCGCGTGGATTCATATTTAAAATCTCATACAAACTTCCAACCCCTATTTAACCTCCTTAGGGGTTGTACTTGCAAAAATCCTTTCTTAGCGGATGCCTACGTCATAATAGCTATCTACCTACATGCCAAACAGTCCGATCCGTTCAGAACGTTAATAGATCAGTCAGTCAGTCAGTCAGTCAATCACCTTTTCCTTTTATATATGTATTTAGATATTTAGATAGAGTGTATCTAGTCTGACTTTATTCAGACTCAAGATAGAGTTAAAACGAGACAGATTTATGTCAGGGACATACTTAATATTATATTATTAAGGTCCCCTTTGTCAGTGTAAGTTCTATAGCTGATATTAAGATGATCTCAAACTAAGCCTTCACTTTTTAGGGTTCCGTAGTAAACAAGGAACCCTTATAGATTCGCCATGTCCGTCCGTCTGTCTGTCTGTCTGTCTGTCTGTCTGTCCGTCCTCGATTAATCTCAGAGACTATTAGTGCTAGAAATCTGTAATTTGGCATGGGTATAAATATTAATCACGCCGACAAAGTGGTGAAATAAAATTTTGATAAATATTTTTTTTTAGGGTAGCTCCCCTACATGTAAAGTGGGGATGAATATTTTTTTTCTCGAGTGTCTCGGGGTATCGTTGAATAGGTCTTTTAAAAATACTGTGTGTGTGGGAACATCATTTTTCGATTTCTAGATCCGTTTGTAAAATATGATGTTTTAAAGTGCTAATTTTTATTAGAGTCAAGTGTCTCCCCCCTCTATCAGCCAAATGGCAGTATATAGGAACTTGAAAAAATTCACAGTAGTAGTATATATATAACCAATTTTAAAGGAAAACTATCATGGCTAAGTAGGGTTCACAGGTTAAGGAGTTATATCTGTTTTTCGAGGATTGCGACTACGGAACCCTACACTGCGCGTGGCCCGCCACGCGCTTGGCCGGTTTTTATTACTGTTTCGCACAACTACCCTCGCTACAGGCCTACAGCAGTGGCGATCTAAGCCCGTTGGAGGCCCGGACCCGCATCTCAAAATGAACTCGCGGACTCTTCAAGTTTTTTAGAGGATTTCTCTAAACCAGAGGCGTGGGATATACCTACCTACCTACTGCAAAACGATCATAAACTAGATTTATACTTACACTGGATTTCCCCACCAATTTTAATTTGATCTAGGAAAGATTATCTCTAAAATTTACACTTTTCCATTTTTTTTTTTTTTCAGAAAGTATTTATTATAGTAGGTACTTTATAGAGCAAGAGTCCACGGCTGTGCCACGACGTCGTCGGCCAGACCTTCGTTATTTTATAAAAGCTGAAAGTTTATCTGTGTATTCTTCCCAACACAGGGAGGGACGATCAGCGACTATGAAGTTGACATCATGGTTACTTTGGAAGACAACAGGCATAGGTGTAAAAAAATCTTACATAGTTAAGTAATATCAAAATTTTTTAAAAATTAGCCTTTATAAAGGCTAATTTTTTATATTTTTTTCGGAATAGTATTAGAAATCACGTCATGCAATTGCCAGACATTTAAGTCACCTCGAGTGAGGAAGGGGTTTGAGGTAAGGACAAAAATTACAACTATGAATATCAAAACATCTCTGTGAGGGTGAGTCGAGTCGAGTAAATCTTGAGTTTAGAACTAAGAATACGGGTGTTAGTGTCATGGCAACCCCCTGCCAGACGCCCTTAAAGTTTAAAAGTTCAAGGATACCTGCTATTAATAAAATTATATTTATTGATATTCTCAGGTGCTGTGACGGCGACGGCCGACGACGCACAAGCTAGTTGACCTATATATGCAGTGCGGGCAATAGCGATCTGCTGCCTTTGAACGGCGCAACCTCTCAACCGATCTGGATGAAAAGCACAGAGCTTGCATCCAGGATACTTCTTATCCCGGAAAAATATGTTCCCGTGAGAGAAAAAAATTTAAAAAGTGTGTTATAATATTATGCAATAGCTACTCAGCAACAGTTGGAAGCTAATTTTGACACACAGCAAGCAATACGGAAGTTCTAAACTGTGTAAAAACGTCTTGCAGTCATATACTTAATTATTTCGGTAATTACAGCACGTAAGTATTGAAGTCAAATTAAAATTAGCGTACTGCCTCGTTGGTCTAGTGATTAGCATGTTCGACTGCAGATCACGAGGTCCCGGGTTCGATTCCCGGGTTGGGCAAATAATTGTTAGGTATTTATTGGGTTTTCTGTCAAGAAATTCTCAGTGCCTCACCCCCGTGCCTCGGAGAGCACGTTAAGCAGTTGGTCCCGGTTATTATCACTATCACGTGATACTTAATAGTCGTTAGCCCGCAAACCCGCATTGGAGCAGCGTGGCGGGTCTAAGCTCTAAAAATCCCTCTCTCCTAAGAGAGTGGAGGCCTGTGCCCAGTGGTACGTAAAAAAGGCTCTGATACCAGAATTATTTTACTTTAACATTTTATCACATTGGTGTTCTCTCTTGTCTGACGAATAATTATTTTGAAACCAGACAGACTTTAATTTTATTTAACACGTGTAAAACCGGGGCAGTCAGCTAGTAGGTAGCTAGTAGCTACATAAAACCAGCCAAGGATAAAGTCCTTGAAGTTGAAACCAGCGCAGCGCAGTGGAGCGCTGACGGTTCCGCTCGTGTGCGCTCCGAAGCCAGAACAAATCACGATAAAAATCCGTCCCTCGACGGACTCCGTCTGGGAATTTGATATTTTATGTGAGGTATATTTATCAAGTTCCCACAATAAGATCCCACAGGTCTGTGTCCTGGGAAGATTGAAATAATTATAAGCAAGCGAAGGCAACGATCGCTGTCACTTGTTTTTTATAAAAAGATTTCTGTTCTATGTATCAGAAATCTTACTTTGTAAAAGGTCTTCTTTAAAATAAAAACCATTAAAATATAATTAAAAATCAACCGAAAACTTTGGGTGCTCTTTGGGCACAAAATATCTATTAGGCCTCTTATTGCCACGCCGCCGCGCCGTGGAAATTCACGTTTTGTAAAACGTGAATTTCTACGGCGTGTTAACAAGAGGCCTAACTAATAGTAGATACCTAGGTAAGTATACTTTGCCGATATTTTAATATTAAGTTTATTATTATATCATTATTATAACATTATTATAATACTAGCTGACCCCCGCGACTTCGTTCGCGTGTTTATAGGTTTTATATACCTAGGATCGGAACGGATCCCATAATTCTTTTATGTACTTAAACTAAATGTAGCCTAAGTTACTCCTTATAACAACACCTATCTGCCATTGAAAGTTCCGTTAAAATCGATCCAGCCGTTTCTGAGATTAGTTGAAACAAATAGACAGACCGACAAACATAAATTTAAACGTACGCCAGTTTAAAATACGCCGTACGTACAAAGATCCGGGTCCCATGTTATTTGAACCCAATAAATGTCTGTCATTTCTGAACTAACAAACCTATGACCTTGAAATATTTACGGGATAATATATAAAGTACTACCATTCTAACAAAAAAAGAATGAGTGAAATCGAACAACGCGTTAATGAATTACAGCTAAATACACGTTTTAACTTTCTTCCCCTCTCCCTAGGGAACCCTGCTGAATTTCGGGATAAAAAGTATCCTATAACCTACCTCGGAGTATAAACTCAAATCGTACCAAGTTTCATTCGAATCCATTCAGTAGTTTCGGCGTGATGCGCGGCCAAGATACAGACAGACAGACAGACAGACAGACAGACAGACAGACAGACAGACAGACAGACAAAAATGAAAAAAATTACAGTTTTGGTTTCAGTATCGATTATAGAGTGCCCTCCAATAAAAATTTTCAAAATATCTTCAATGTACAGAATTGGATCTGTTACAGTTTTATTATATTATATAGATAGAAGAAGATAGATTATGGGGTCATCCATCGATATAATTATATGGGTCATCTTAAGCTTGATTTACACACATTTAGTTGTCAAGTACCTAGTTAACTAAATTTTAACTTAATTTTTTTAAGTAAGCGTTTTCACGAATCCAGACAAGTAATTTAGTAAAGTTCTAACTTCTTATTCTAGCCACCGGCGGGGGTTGCGTGGGGTGCGGAGGGCGCGGCTACTTAACCGAAAAATAGATAAAATTCTATTCTACTTGTTTACCTGCATACTAAATTTTAACTTGCAACTTATTACTAAATTCACTGTTTACATGCATTATTTCACATAAAATTAAGTTAAAATTTAGTTAACTACTTGACAACTTAATGTGTGTAAAGTAGGTAAATATACTATAATCTGATGTATGTACATACTTACATACTTACCTATAGTACCTATATCCGCCTATTTAATAAATAGATGGATATGTACCTATATGGACGGTATACGTATGTATATGTGTATGGATATATTAATATTTATAAACCTTTTATAATATAGTAGGCCGTAGTACCTACTTTAGGTACTTACCTAATAATAATTGTTAATACCTTTGCTATAGTAAAACAGCTGTGATAATTACCCCTTGCATTAGGAGTAAGGACTACATTTTTCATTTTACGTTCTAGTAGAATTTAGAAGGTAGGTAGACCAGGTAGTAAGTACCTAGGTACTTAGTTCAACTGAGTGCTTAGTCTAAGATCGCAGCACTCGAAAACGAATTCGAAAACTATTGATCGATTTCAGAGTAAAATAGACCTAAAATGGCTTATATTAAGGTTTGAGTTCGCCAATACATTCAGCATTCGAACACAACGAGCGCCCCAAGCAGAAATGTTGTAAAATACATATTCGAACTATGGAATTACGACTTTAAAATACGAGAATTTGAGTTCATTTTGCTCTGAATTCACTTGTGATTCGATCAATAGTTTTCGAGTTCGTTTTCGAGTGCTCCGATCTTAGACTAAGCACACTGGTTGTCTACAATGTAAACAACATGTCCAACGCCGCTTATGGCCTATGGGGCTGTCCACTAATCACGTGATGTTTTTTAACATTTTTAACCAATTTTTAACCCCTCCCTCCCCCATGGTGATATACGTGGTGAGGTTTAAGTCTATCCCCCCACCCCCACCAAAAATCACGTGTATTTTTAGTACCTACAAAGAATCTTAAAATTTTTATAATATTATTTTTAAGTACCGCTATAAAGTATAATCTAATCCTGATCCTTAATTCTAGAAAATTAATTCGGTTTAGAAATCACGCGTTCGGCGTTTGACGAAAAAATAAGTACACGTGATATTTTACTATACACCCCCTACCCCCTTATGATATTTCGTGATTTTTGCCAAATTCCTCCCCCCTTTCGATCCTCACGTGATTAATGGACAGCCCCTGTGGCACCTAAATGGTAAAACGTAATTTGCCTGAACTATATAGGTAGATAGGTACCTACTTACTTAAATATAAATTGTAAAACGTCTTGTTGCCCTTCAAAAAATCTAGGTAGGTACTCTTGTTTGTGCGAGTTTTAACTTTTCGTAGTTAAAGTCGGCCTCACACAGTCGAAATGCCTTGTCTGAATTCAGAATCTTAATTCAGAAATCACAGCTGAAATGCATACAATTTCACTGTTCCCCACACACATTCTGATTTGATTCTGAATTCCGGCTTTCATTCCGGCTATGTGAGGCTGACCTTATGTCAAGACTGAAAAGACAAGGATCCATTCCAGATTTTGCTTCAAAATATATGAAGAAAAAAAGTTTCAGGCTGTATGGTCTACGACCTTTGCCTTTCCCGAAAGGGATAAAAAAAAGTTTTTGTCTATGGTCTTTTAAATGGTGTTGTCAGTTCAAACATTATACCCACATTTATGGGAAAAAACGCACGCGTAATTAAGTGCTTTTTTATGCATCTTATTTACTATTTACATTTGTAATAGTTAAATATAATAATTTCTAGTTCAAATATTAACATAATTAAGGTTTATATTAAAAAACTATTCTGTCAAGTTCTCAATTCGGCGCGTATTATTTTTCTATGTATGTACAACGATTACTCCGAGATTTCTGAACCGATTTGTGTGATTTTTTTTAAATCGACAGAAGAAGTTTGCGGAATGGTCCCATAAAAATATTTTGCTTCAACTCCTTAATCCTGATGATGCAGGGGTACTGACCACCTAAACTATAGAGATTAGAATAGAATAGAATAGAAATAGAATAGAAAAGTATTTTATTCAAATAAACTTTTACAAGTACTCTTAAGATGTGGGAACTTAGGAATTGTCGATTATGAATTGAAGTAAAACACTAAAAAGCTTAAAATAAAAATTAAAAAAAATTTATAATTTATCATTTCTTCTTATGTCGGGCAGGTATAAGAAAAAACGACGAAACTGACTCGCAACGCTCACCCAACTTCAACATAAATCTACTTGTACAAACAAAAAATATTTTTATACTTGTGTAGTGAAAGTTGTGTTGTGCGTTTGAAGTCGGTTTTTTGAAAAGAATTTTTATATAAAAACTATTTAGTACTTAGTTACTCATAACTTATTCAATCTTTAATTTAATGCAACACCCAGACTCTGCTGGCTAAACTAAAAAGGATTTCTTAAGGTATAGAGCAGTGCTGCCAATTTTAAATTTATTATCGAATTCCCGTGCGTCAAAATTATCGTTTTTTTATTCAATGCCAATATTATCGTCCTTTTAACATAATTTTCATATTCGTTATATCGTACGCTCCTTTAAATATAGTACGAATTGATGACCCCCGACCACTCTCTCAGTCCGCCACTGCTATCAGGTAATATTTGAGTTGAGGTAAATTTCTTTTTGTAGTAGGCAACACATTAGATTATTGTCTATGCAACTTGACAATCATGGCGAGCACGTCGAGGTCTGTTTTCTATTTATTTTTAATTCCGTTTATTAAAGTTAAAACAATTAAAACCAGAATAATGTTCATAAAAAACATGACTTTACGTAAGTTTACGGTTGCGTGTTAACTCGAACGGGAAAAAGAAGTTGCCTGATGTTAAGATTTCTAATGTGCAGTGTTCATTGTAACAGTTTACTTTCTTTGTGGTTTTAGGATTGAGGCGAATAAAGTGGTGTGCTATGCTCACCCAGATGCACATCTTATTGAGGACTACAGGGCGGGTGACATGATATGTTCAGAATGCGGCCTGGTGGTTGGCGACAGGTGAGTCTATAGAATTTATCTATATTTCTTGTGGTACTTAAGGTAGGTACCTGTGTAATTACCTACATCTCAAATTCTCATTGCAGTATGCATCACTTAATATTAAGGGTTTTATGCCAAGGCCGTGGATAATTGTGCAAGGATACGGGCGATTTCGACACGTATCAATTCCACGTCGATTGTACAATTTACGTCGCATAAATGTTCAAAAGTTTTATTGCGTTACCTATATTGCGTTCGTATTACGCTGTTATTTATCAGAAGTATCTCACTCAACTATATTAGATCCCATTATGTGCGTACATCCTCTCATGACATGATAAATAGGGATGGGAACCTGTGAGTTGCTGAAATGCTCAAATTTAGGTTACACATACATTGAACATTTGCTACAAAATCTCAAATATTTTATTACGTAAAGAGCAGTCCGGGCAAGTGGGACATTATTTTAAGTGAGGTCACATATTAGCACTGTCGAATCCTTTAAAATAACAGCACATTAAAGAAATTGCCCAAAGATATGTACATCAAGCTCACTAAATCAATTCTAAAATAAATAAGATGGATACAATAAAATAAAATATACAATTAATGATAGAAGTCTCATCAGAGAAAGCTGCTTAGCTTATTATAAATCTGAAAAAGCATCTGACTTGCAATTATTGTGTAAATTTCACAACAGAATTGAGACAATCATTTGTGTTGATTGACATTATATACAGTACAGTATATATTATAGGTATTTAATATTGTTATCAAGAATACCTATAATTTGGCTACTAAGAATGATTGCTATTATTGAAATAATTGCCCAAAAAGTTACATAATCTCTGCTTGGTAAGATCTTGCAATAACGAGATCTGGTTCGCTTTGCAATACTGCATCATCATTCCCCTGGCGCATTCCCTATTTGGGGTCGGCCCTCCTGATACGTGATCGCCACTTGTTACGATCTTGGGTCATCACTGGCATTAGGCTTAGCATCACCACATCCTTGGAGATGGTTCTAGTCCAGGTAGTTGGTGAGCGACCTCTGCTTCTCTTGCCATCATCTATAGCCATCACTCGTTTCGTCATGTGATGTTGGTCCCTGCGCATTACATTTTCAATTAATGCCTGTGTTTTCAATCGTCTTTTGTTCAACTGAGAATTAATAAATTTGATGTTTTGACAGTTATTCTATTGGAAATCTGTTAGAATATCAAATTAAGGGCCTGTTTCACCACCTTTGTATAAGTGTCAGATAGCCTAAACATAAGTTTTGTCACTTTCTTACTTTATGTCAAGTGACAAAGACAAAATATGTGATTATGCTATCCAACACTTATCAGGTGGTGAAACAGTCCCTTAATAACCAGTTAAATTTTAGAAAAATCGAGCTTACATTTTCATAGACTTGTTAATTAAATAGGTATCAATATCCAATTGCATTATAAGAAATTTTCCAGAGTAATAGACGTGGGTTCAGAATGGCGAACCTTCAGCAACGAGAAGTCGGGAGTAGACCCATCACGTGTGGGTGGTCCAGAGAACCCGCTGTTATCTGGCGGAGATCTGTCCACTATCATCGGTCCGGGCCGTGGCGATGCCTCATTCGACAGCTTCGGTGTGTCCAAGTACCAGAACAGAAGGAACATCAGCAGCACGGACAGGGCGCTGATCAATGCGTTCAGGGAGATAAACACAATGGCCGACAGGATCAACTTACCCAAAACCATTGTGGACAGAGCTAACAATTTGTTTAAACAGGTGAGACGATATTTTAAAAAACGAACCATATTATTTTTACCAATTTATGATATATTTATAGATTGAGGCACTGAATGATAGATGATTTCTGCCGTGCTTGCAATAAATGCAGTTTTTTTAATTGAAAATGTTAAAAATAGATTTAGAAATCAGCTCATCGCCGCACATATATTGAACATTCCTATATCTAACTTAAACATACTTACTGCTGCGTTTATCGCAAGCATGGCATATTTTATGTCTACCTTTAAACGGGTAACTGATGGCATAAGTTGTTTTCAGTTACCTGATGACTTAGTATAGTGAAGATCGAAAGTAGTACATGTTTTCACAGTTCCAGCCGGTTTAGGTTTAAGCTCAGTCGTACTTGTCAAAGTCACCATCACTAATTTTTAACCCTCGACGCAAATACGACGGGGTGTTATAAGTTGACGTGTCTGTCTGTGTGTGTGTGTGTGTTTGTCTGTCTGTTCCCCTGTGGCGCTCAAACGGGTGGACCAATTTGAATGCGGCTTTTTTGTTTAAAAGGTGAGTTAGTCGAGAGTGTTGTTAGCTATGTTTGATGAAAATCGATCCAAGATGGCCGCCGCTACAAAATGGCGGATTACATATTTTTTCACAACTACCTTAATATGGGTATCAAATGAAAGGTTTTGACTAGTAGAACAGCACTATGCAAATCCAAGATGGCCGCCGCCACAAAATGGCGAATGTCGGGGGTTTTTTAAATTTTTAATTTATACTTGTGTTTCGTTATTTAATGATGTAGGTAAAAAAGCACTGGCTGCTCGACTACCACATAACAACTTTATTCGCTTCAAAGCAAGAGTAAATCTTGGCAATAATAGGGCACGATTTTTATCAAGCTTGGCCTATCTCGCATAAAATAATAAAATAAAAAAATTGTATAAAATATCCATTATTAAATTAGTTATTATTGTAGATATCTGTGATTTATACCATGTTGTTTAAGCACTAAAATAAAGCTAAAGTGAAGAGTTTCTGAATGATTAAAAAATACATTCCCCACTGGTTTTTAAGACAAAGGGGAATGGAATGGTATTTGATTTCACATAACCTTCATTGGGTGTGACAAGGTATATTAAAATAAAACTCCATGAATGTTGTTGTTATTGCTTTGAAGTTACCCTTCAATGTTTAGGAGTATCTTTTGACTTTTAAATACTAGTTTTATCATTGACACACATTAGAATGCTAATTGCGTTTACATTTTACAGAATGTATGTATGTATTTATGTGACACAAATAACATAAATTCTCATTTAAATAATTATTATGTATAGGCAATATTTTTATCTTGTTAACCTACATAGTGTTGCTTACCTACTACAAGACTATTATTTGTTTTGACTCCTTAGTCTAGACCAGACTGGTCTAGACTTGACTCTAGTGGCTAGTTTTTGGTTGCGGATCATGGTCATGTGGTTTTGCTTTCCAGCACAAGGTTGCCACATAGACTTTGGAGTCCCACTCCCAATGTGCTGGACTTGTGGAGCCCAAATCCTATCAGTTTAGTGTCTTGGGACCCCAATGTCCCAAAGAAATAGGAGGAGCAAAGTTCAAATACCGAGAGTATTTGAACTTTGCTCCTCCTATTTCTATACTATGTTATAGCTCCTCCCAACGCCACTTTAGCTTCG
Source organism: Melanargia galathea (assembly GCA_920104075.1). Taxonomy (NCBI): domain Eukaryota; kingdom Metazoa; phylum Arthropoda; class Insecta; order Lepidoptera; family Nymphalidae; genus Melanargia; species Melanargia galathea. The sequence continues at coordinate 5,035,531 of OV049862.1, read as the reverse complement.
CAAACCATTGAGTTATGTTGTCGACTCTGAATCTTCTGAATGAAAGCAAAAATCTCGAAAAATGAACCGTCTAATTTGGCCTTAAGTAATCGATAGACTTCCATTACTGGGCATAGGTCTCAAAGTAATCCGGTAAGGATTTCCACATGGTGCTTTAACAAGTATAATACAAGTAGTATATTTTATTAATTACAGGTACATGATGGCAAAAACCTCAAAGGCAGGGCGAACGACGCAATAGCCTCCGCGTGCCTCTACATCGCGTGCCGGCAGGAGGGCGTGCCGCGCACCTTCAAGGAGATCTGCGCCGTCAGCAAAATCAGCAAAAAGGTAAACTCAACCTTACTGATATTCATACTTACAGACTCAGCAAAAAGGTAAACTCAACCATACTGATATTCATACTTACAGACTGTCAGCAAAAAGGTGAACTCAACCTTACTGATATTCATACTTACAGACTTAGCAAAAAGGTGAACTCAACCTTACTGATATTCATACTTACAGACTTAACAAAAAGGTAAACTCAACCATACTGATATTCATACTTACAGACTGTCAGCAAAAAGGTGAACTCAACCTTACTGATATTCATACTTACAGACTGTCAGCAAAAAGGTGAACTCAACCTTACTGATATTCATACTTACAGACTTAGCAAAAAGGTAAACTCAACCATATTGATATTCATACTTACAGACTGTCAGCAAAAAGGTAAACTCAACCTTACTGATATTCATACAACACTATGTTACCTGTATATATTTTCATGGCTCAACTGCTGAACCAATACTGGTGAAATGATAGCTTGCATCCTGAAGATGGACATCGAATAATTTTTTTCAAGGAAAAAAGAACTGACTTCAATCGATTCGAACAAAAAATTTCAACTTCAGCAACAGGTCTGGCAATTTCAGAGAACATTTTAGTGACATAGGTGTACATTTATGCTTTTAACTGCGCACATAAGAATGATAACTCGACGTGTTATACCCTTCCTGAAAGTATGTAGATTACGATAGTGAAAAAATCATCAAAATCGGTTCATTAGTTGCGGAGATAATCGCGAACATACATACATATATACAAATATTGTTACATACATACATACATACATACATACATACATACATACTGGTCGAATACAGAACACGGTCGTTAGTGTTGTATGGAGCACAATAGAAGCTTGTCAACAGGCACGGTGTATACAGCACTGCAAAAAATGTGTATGAACAAGTGGCCTTAGCCCTCATACGCATTAGCGGTTGCGGTAGCGGTGCGGCTAGCCGCTTTTTATATTTTTATATGCAACCGCTCATTTTGTACGCACTAAGCGCTCGTACGCATTAGCGGTTGCGGTAGCGGTTGCATATAAAAATATAAAAGCGGCTAGCCGCACCGCTACCGCAACCGCTAATGCGTATGAGGGCTTAGAATGGAGCAGTAGTACATTATGTGCAACGGCGTTTCAGCTGACTCTTTGAGCTGACAGAGTTTGCCTTGCCCTGGAGGTTAAGGTAAACCTATGTGTGCCCACAGTGACCCATTCAAGCTCTCACTAGAATGCATAGATTTTTCCTACTAAGCCCTTCAGAACTGTCCTTACGACTTGTATGTTTTATTATATTGGAACTATATAAACATTTTTACCTTCCACCCCGTCAAGGAGATCGGGCGGTGCTTCAAGCTGATCCTCAAGGCGCTGGAGACGTCGGTGGACCTGATCACGACGGCGGACTTCATGAGCCGGTTCTGCGCCAACCTCGGCCTGCCCAACTCCGTGCAGCGCGCGGCCACGCACATCGCGCGCAAGGCGGGCGAGCTGGACATCGTGTCCGGCCGGAGCCCCATATCCGTGGCCGCGGCCGCCATTTATATGGCGTCGCAGGTAATTTTTTTAAATCTAAACATAAAAGGTGACTGACTGACTGGCTAACTGATTGACTGACTGACTTGGCGTCGCAGGTAATTTTTTAAAATCTAAACATAAAAGGTGACTGACTGACTGGCTAACTGATTGACTGACTGACTTGACTGACTTGATTGACTTGACTGACTTGACTGACTTGACTCACTTGACTGATTTGACTCACTTGACTGACTGACAATAAAAGGATCTAGTGCGGCCATCAAGCATTCGCTATTCAAGCATTCACTATTCAAGCATTCGCTATTCAAGCATTCGCTATTCAAGCATTCGCTATTCAAGCATTTTCTGACTCCACAATGTCTATCGGTTCTTTGAGCTTCGAGATTCTTCAATAAGTTTGTGTTTTAAATAAAAACTTACAACTTTATGTTCCAGGCGTCGGAGGACAAGCGCAGCCAGAAGGAGATCGGCGACATCGCCGGCGTGGCCGACGTCACCATCCGACAGTCGTACAAGCTGATGTACCCGTTCGCGGCCAAGTTGTTCCCCGAAGACTTCAAGTTCGCCACGCCCATCGAGTTCCTGCCGCAGATGTGATGTGGGAAGCGGAAGAGAGCGCGACGACGACGTGCGTACGAACACCGGTACGAAGTCCGAACCGCTGCGAAGTTCGTGCGCTTCGGTTTACGAGCTTCGTACGGTCCCGCGTACTGTACTACTGCGAGCGGGTGCGTGCGAGCGCTGGACCGTTGCGAAGTTCGTCTGCTTCGGTAGGTACGTGTGCTTCGTACGATCCCTTGTACTACTGCGGGCGGGTACGTACGAACCTTCTGGACCGTTGCGGAGATCGTCCGCTTCAGTGCGTGTGCTTCGTACGGTCCATTGCATTGTACTAGTGCGAATTTTCCAACGTCGTCACATACTGGAAATAAAATTAAGAAATAAGTACGTATTGCCCGTTGCTTTACAAGTATAACTGTGTGTCCGCCAACTATGTTCACTCATGGCGATGATGATGGCGAAACTACGATATGAGGCGATAAACAAATTTCGCACGGCATAGGAAGCTCCTCTGGTACTCTAAACAGAGTACAAGTCACGGCAAATAAGTCGAGCGGTGACCTTCAATGCGCAGAAGTTGAAAATGAAGTATCTTGGGGTGTGATAGGTCGCGGGGAGGGCGTGGGGATCGTTCGTAAGCACTGATTAGCTCTCGCGGATCCCTCGTAAGCGCTGATTGGCTCTCCAATCGTATTGTGTCCCGCTCACTCGCACGACGCTGCGCGTACTTGAAAGTCACCGGTCGACTTACGTGCCGGGGGTTATACCAGACTACACAGTACGTAAGAAGATGACGGCTACACATAGTACATTTTACACTTAGTACGAATGTGTACATATCGACAACGTTGTCGATACGTGCAAATTCGTACTAAGTGTAGCCGTCACCTTCTTATGTCTCTGCCAAGTACTTTCGACTCACTCGCTCAACTTCCATTTTACCCTTTGGAACTGGTATCGATATAATATCGATAGTTCGATTTTGTTAAGAAAATACATATATTTCTTTAAATTACTATATATCGCTACAAGAGAAATAGTAAATAGGCTATTATTAGATTGTATATTTAGTTATAAGACGTGAAGTATAATATATTAGTTACCGCTTCTCCAAGATGTTCGATAGAATGATTCACTCATTCCGTATAATATATATTATTTTAATTTATAACAGACCACGTAATATTTTTACCACGTTTAATCTGGTTTTGATCATTATTTGACATGCAACAACAAATAATATTAAAATTTGAAAAATCTTTACTACAAAAGTTAAAACAGAGTATAGATTTACATTATAAAAGTTTTTCCCATGTGAATCGCCATTCGAAAAATTATATTTCTATAATATCGTTAATTATGTACATAATGTGTTAGTACTTATACATATATTAGTAGGCAGTTCCACTTAATCAACATTGTAAGAAAAACATACAAAGTTCACTATTTGAAAAAATAGTTTTTCACCTAACTAGATCGAAAAGCGCGCCTTTGTTTCTTAAAAGCAGTGAGCAAAAGTAGTTTTTGCTCACTCGGTTTTTTTTATTTAATTTAGAACACTGAGAATTAGCATTACTAATTTAGTAAAAACCATTATGTTAACTTAACAACATTCAACTTATACAAAGGAGAAAAGTACTTATATTTTTATGTAACGTCGCACTTTTCGTTGCACTTTTCGATGGCATCCAAAAAAAAGGTCAGAAAAGAGACAAACCCTATTTCTTTGCTTTTTGTTGTGTAAGTCCTATAGTTTTGATTAATGAGTGATGAATCAAGTGGTGAAGACTGTAATCTCACAACATTAGTGATAAAGGAGCAAATTTCTAATGCTGAATTTCTAAATTTTCTTCCGGAAAGTCGCCTGTAAAATATCTGAAAACCTTCGAATTATTTGAAGTCACAAGGACCTGTTTGGAGACTGTGATGTTAACATACTCATTGAATTATCTTACTTATAATTATTTTATACTAATATTTCAAAGTGTAAAATAAACATATTGTTCAATCTTATAGTTACTTTTTATGTTCAATTTTACATACATGTAGTATTTTATCGATAGTGAGGTGAAAAGTTATATGTGTCTCACACGAGAGCAAAATTTAATGTTTCTTCTGTTATTGAATCTCTCACTACATTCATTCAGGATTCTAATCTATGCTTCGCTTGCTCGAGATTCAAGTTCAGCACTCGCAACAAACACGAACTTTGCTCTCTTGTTGAACAAATAAATAATTCCACATAGTTATTATCAAGTGTAAGTGAAATAAGCAGTATAAAATTATACTTAATACCATTGTAAGTATTTTTTACTTATATTATGAATAATTATGATAAATGTATTATGTATTGTGTAATACATAATATGCAGTAATATTAACTCACAAGTTGTTGCTATTTATTGTTTATTTAGGTTTTTAAGTTAGACTCTCAAAAAAACTTTTACATACAGTTTTTTCGTCAAAGTACTCAGCAAATTATTAAAATCGTATAACACAATCTAAATATTGCACTTGTTACTTCCACTGGTTCCCAAAATAAGAAGATATTTCCACATTGTAAAATAGAAAAGTGATTTTGAATGAGAAATAACAAATTTTTTGTGCATGATCCTATACATATATTTTTTTATTATTTATTCAATAATATAATATGATAATATGAAAAAACTACTCGTTTTGACTCGTTTGTCTGAAGAAGTATGGACACTACCTCTAAAACTACTTACCTTTATCAAACGGTTCATTCTTTTCGCCATATTTGACTTATAATGACGTCACATAAAGCTCATGTGTAGTGTATTGACTAGAATGATTGGTGTCTCATGCACACCAATCGTACGCGTCGTTACGTCACCTCGCTACGTCACACGTGCGTAGTCGAGGAGGGGAGTTAGTCGTGTTCGGACAGCGGGACGGGGCGGTTGTGCAGTGCGACAGTGTGAGCCCTAAAACACCCAAACAAGCAAGACAATACATCATGACGTTGAAGCCTCTAATGAATAGGCAATGAGTTATGAGGGAACCAGTGAATCGACACGCACATAACTGCCAAACACCGTGCCGTAAAAAAATACCATAATTTGATTTTTGTATTGATTGTTTTTGTATTTAAAATGTGGACTGGTTTTAACGTTTTGGAACCTATGCTTTTTTCAACAACATAATATTATGTAACATGCATGATGTGTGGCTATGCGAAAAACAATTTGAGTTTCATTTGAATATTTTTCATATAAAATATTATACGTCGTGTTCGGATGAGTACAATGTGAACACAGTTTAGAAATCATACAGTTGGACAACATTTTTAATCTGCAACAGAACAATTAAAGCTTTAGTTTTCTTGTTAAATTCACTTCCACAAACTATTAGTGCCATAACCCACTGGCGCGACACGTCGCGCGCGGCATGCCGCGGGTTGTCGCGCGCGTTTTTATTTTCTATACAAACTCTATGCAAACGCTTGCCGCAAAACCCACTGGCGCGGCGCGATTTCGTGCCGCCCCAGTGGGTATTGCACGTCAGTTTTACATAGAGTTTGTATTGTAAATAAAAACGCGCGCGACAACCCGCGGCTTGCCGCGCGCGACGTGTCGCGCCAGTGGGTTATGGCACTTAGACGGTACGTTTGACGATTCGTCATTGACGCCGGATTAATAATAAACACAATATAAATAATAAATTGATTGCTGCTCCCTATTCTTAGGGCTTGTTTGACTACCTTCAGATAAGTTTCGGATAGCCTAAACGTAAGTTTTGTCACTTTCTTACTTTATGTCAAGTGACAAAGACAAAAGTTATGAATAAGCTATTCGACACTTATCAGAAGGTGGTGAAACAGGCCATTATTGTTTCATTAAAATGACTCACGTTAGACGAACTGTCTGATTGATTGCAAGTCCATCTGTATGATTGCTAGATGGTGTGTGTGATGTGTGCGGTTACGAGTACGTATGTAGTATGTAAGTAGGATAAGTATTACTGAAATAACCAACCTTTGTTATTGTGATTTACGTACATAAATGTTTACTAATGATAAGTATTCCAATAAAATATCTTTGGTTAAGAGTTCTGTTTGTTTTCCATTTTTTTTTTGTTCCATTTTTTGTTCCATTTTCCTTCCCTATATCAATATGCCACATAAATAATGGTACTGAGGCAATAATTGTTTCCAAACGGAATTAATAGTACCGGCTACTATCGTTTGGTTTTTAGCTTGATAAATAATGAAGACTTACGAGAGTAACATTATATTACGATTCGAACTTACGACCCCATAATACATAACTTATTCTTATTGTGCAAACTTCAAACATTATTATTCCTAGGTACCACAGAATTCAGAATAGGACTTATTACGTACAAGCAGACACCCGCGACTTCGTTCGCGTGGACATTGATTTTAAAAATCCCGTGAGAATCATTTTGTTTTTCCTAAGCTCTTTTGAGCTCATACCTTGCTAAAAACTGTTAAAAGCTCACTGGCGGATGTTTAGGTAGCTCAAAATGTAAACATCCGCCAGTGAAAGTCCCATCAAAATCGGTCCAGCCTTTCAGACATTAGCCAGAAATCTTTAAAGTATTTCCTTTCTAACAAAAAAAGAATGAATGAAATCGAACCACCCGTTAACGAATTACAGCTAAGTACACATTTTGACTTTCATCCCCTCTCCCAAGGGAACCGTGCTGAATTTCAGGATAAAAAGTATCCTATATGTTACTCCATAGTATGAACTTAAATCATGCCGAGTTTCATTTCAATCCATTGAGTAGTTTTTACGTGATGCGCGCACAAACATACAGACAAACAGATAAACAGACAAAAATTTGAAAAATAGCTTTTTTACGTTCTATTACTTATCCCTAACATCCCCCAGTTATTATTTTGCAAAAATCTTCAATGTACAGATACGGCAATTCTACAATTTTATTAGGTATATGTATACCTAGAAGATAGAAATGCTAAAGGAGGCGTGAACTTGTCGTCACGCAGATGTTAAATAGAGCCAGAAAGACACGTCAGCACGTGTTATTGTAAAAACAAATGTACCTGCATGTTAAGCCGTTTCTTCTGAGAGTGTTTTTTGGTGATGTCAGCAATATTTTTGCTTTCCATGTCCGACGGAAACAAATAAACATTTCGCCTACTAGAATACGCCAAGTGCCAACTAAGAAAAAAGAACTAGGTAAGAATCTTACCGTAAGATATATTAAGTACATTTTCATCTGAACTCATTTTGGTAGGGAAAGTTTTTAAAAACATCTCAAAAATATCTGAGTACACGACGACTAGAAACAAAAATGTTGTGCATACGTTACATACGTACGATACACTGACCAGTTTTGAGCAAAGACGCACATAGTTTAATTTCCATCGACAGACGACATCAATCGAGCGCATGGATCTGGACAAAAGTGACGCAAGATTGCGTAGATTGAATCCCTATAAGAGGCCTATGTCCTGCAGTGGACAACATTAACGACAGTTTTCTTTGGATACTAAGTAGAGATAATAGTACTTATTGCTATCGATTTTTTATGTATGAGTAGCTAAAAACCTTTAACAAACTCTACCGGTAATAAAGAACGCAATAGGTACCATGGGGGTTATTCTGTAACTTAGTTAGCAACTGAAAATAGTTGCCAACGAATTAGTTCAATATACATTGCTGCTTTACTGTGTAAAATTATGAAAACACTTTATATTTCCCACAGTAAAGCAGCAATGTATATCAAACTAATTCGTTGGCAACTATTTTCAGTTGCTAACTAAGTTACAGAATAACCCCCCAGGTCTATAATGCACGTCATTTAGAATTCTTGATTCTGTGGTGGGTAGGTAGGTAGGTACATTACGAAAATCGACGCCACAAAAATCCGTTAGGTATTACAAACAAGGAAGTTCCCAACATAATAAGGCGCCCATTGTCTCTATTTGTCTAACCCCGGCGCCACACACAGGCAAACATTTGAACAAAGACTGACGGACTTTTTTCATACATTTGAACATAGATTTGCTTGCTAGAAAGACTTCGCAAATATGTACGTTAAACGCATCTCGAAAAACCGATATCGAATAACAAAGTGCAAATGTGTGCTTAAAGTTTGAACACATTGGCAAATACCCCTGCCATACACGTGCTCAAACAAGTGTTCAAATGTTTGTGCTATGTGTGGCGCCGGGGTAACGCATTTACCCAGTGACCGCGCTTCTGAAATGCCGGCATTAGTTCTCAGGACGCCGTACGTGCGTGCTTTGTTAAATAAAGCCCTCATAGCCTTATCGATATCGGCCCTAGCACATACTAATGCGAGTCGATCGTGGTTTTGATTCCGTTACGATATCTCTACATGGCCCTATACTATGTACTATCTATCTATAATATAATAAAACTGTAACAGATCCAATTCTGTACATTGAAGATATTTTGAAAATTTTTATCGGAGGGCACTCTATAATCGATACTGAAGCCAAAACTGCAATTTTTTTCATTTTTGTCTGTCTGTCTGTCTGTCTGTCTGTCTGTCTGTCTGTCTATCTGTCTGTCTGTCTGTCTGTCTGTATCTTGGCCGCGCATCACGCCGAAACTACTGAATGGATTCGAATGAAACTTGGTACGATTGTAGTTTATACTCCGAGGTAGGTTATAGGATACTTTTTATCCCGAAATTCAGTACGGTTCCCTTGGGAGAGGGGATGAAAGTTGAAACGTGTATTTAGCTGTAATTCATTAACGCGTTGTACGATTTTACTCATTCTTTTTTTGTTAGAAAGATAGTACTTTATATATTGTTCCATAAATATTTCAAGGTCATAGGTTTTTTAGTTCAGAAATGACAGGCATTTATTGGGTTCAAATAGCTTGGGACCCGGATCTTTGAACGTACGGCTTATTTTAAACTGGTGTGCGTTTAAATTTATGTTTGTCGATCTGCCTATTTGTTCCAGCTAATTTCCGAAATGGCTGGATCGATTTTGATGGAACTTTCTGGTGATGTTATAAGGAATAACTTAGGCTACATTTAGTTTAGGTACAAAAAAGGATTATGGGATCCAATCCGATCCTATATAAAACCTATATCCAGGCGGACGAAGTCGCAGGGGTCGGCTAGTGAAGAATAGAGTATTTTTGGGTATTTTTGGTAGGAGAAAGCTCGATCCACTCAGCGGGCGACGATGGAGAGAGATATGCTGCAAATCTACTTGATGAAATCAGAAATGAGGTGATAAGCCAGCAGTGTGAGAGCTTTTTAGCACGGCTTTTACGTCGAAAAAGCGTTGTAAAAGACCGAGAGATGTCGTGCTGGTAGTGTGGGTGCTGAGTGGTGTCACAAAGTTCGTGCTGCTGCAAACTTTCGTGCCGTGCTGCCGTGCTGTTGCTGAGACGCGCCGATACCGTCTGTCGCACAGATTACACGTCTGTCGCGCGTTGTGTTGTCATTCCTGTCATAATTAAATATCAATAGCAGTGTCTTTCCGTTGGAAGATTCGGTTGTAGATACGTAGATTTATATTAGTGATTCGCAGCACTGCACCACCGTAATAATAGGTAATAATTTAATCGTTTTGGTATGATGCCAGTCAAGTCGATTGGAGGTAGATATGAATGTATACCTAATTAGGTACAACATTAAAAATCTTAAAAATATAGGTATTTATAATAATTGAAGTCGTAGCAATGTCAGCGTACCTAACGTCTACGAAAGACTTATTAAAGCTTTCTTTATAAGTCTCAGATTCGTCAAAGTTTTCACAGAAAGAAGTAAAAGAAACCCACGGAAACTCGATCAATGGGTATTGGACTTTCCCAAAATGCTACGGCGCTACGTCGACTGGCTACGAGTTACGACCCGCGCGTTTTTAAGCGTGCCCGCTGTATTCTGTGCCGCTGTATACACATTGCAGAAATTTTAGTACCGCGACAGCATTCCAACGGGCAGGGTGTATTAACGCTCGCGTATTATTTCCCGTTCTACGCGCGTATTCATTTACGCACCTTTAATCCAATTACAGGCTAAAATTATGAAGGGTCAATGACACGTTGCTTGGGTTATGGTTGATAATGGGATAACGTGTGGTAACTGATATGCGGCTAAAGGTTTTCCCGGTGTAAAGTTTCGTTGTGTTTCGGTGGAAAATGTTTCGGGAGGATGTGAGTTTGGAAAAATGGTGATGGTGCCGCGTACGCGATGTGTGCTCTGTGCTGGATTGTTGCTGGCCCTGTGCGCCCTGGGAGTCCCGGGGCTGATAGGTACATACACGTATTTTGACAGTTTTGGTATTATGTAATGTTTATAGCTAGCTTGTCTCTAGCCTCTACGCTTTTCACGGAAACCGAAGTTTAACCAGTCTGTTTTGAAACTTACCATGTTATATATTTTTAAATAGTTTATTATTGTATTAGTTAGTTTTCATGGAAGTAGGGACTAGGTAGGTAGGTACCATAAACTTAGTATATTACGGTAAGTGCATCCGTATTCCGTATTCCGTAGTGCATAGCGCCCAACTTTTGACTTTTCGGTGTAGGCATGTAAAAGCTGTATGTAGGTACCTATTATACAGTTTGAGCTTTTACTAACTTACAATTATAGCTAGGTAACTAACTAACAAACAAAATAATTTTACTAACTAACTTTGTATGTTGTTTGCGTAAGATTAAGTACATATTGCATATTATGCTTTAAATGTAGGTATGTATTTTAATAGAAAAGGTTTTTTTTACGAAACCTTAATGATAATGAAAGCATGATAAATGTACTTACCTACCTAGAGTTTTAAGTTTCGTATCTTCAAGCTATCGTATTATCTAATGATTTAGGTACATATGACAAGATTCTATTTATTATGATTTATTCACGAGTACCTACGATCTAAATAATATATTTCTATAAAAACACGAATTATATTACATTTAGATATGTATTGAATTATTGATAGATTTTAATATCTTCATTTCTATGCTATTGAAAAGTTGAATTAAGGAACTAGCCTACCTTCTTAACGTTTTTGATACTGCATATAATTTTTTTTTAATAATTATGTTATTATATATGTACCTACTTGCAACGAAGTATTGATAAATCACCACATTACCACCCCTCATTGCAATTTTTCCGATGTTATAATTTGCAACGAATGACTTGCGAACATTAGGCTGGGTCTACAAAAATGACTGCGCTGTGCATTTTGTTTAATTTTTTTTCTGATGACAAGTTAGGCGTCGACTGCATCGTCACCTGGTGGTTAGTGACGATATTAAAATGTATAATATAATAAGATACTATAAGAGGGGTTGACTTGGTAAGAGTGTGACAGTTCGATATATCGGTTTCTATACATATAGGTAGGTATATACATAAATTGTCGATTTGTATGCGGCATCTTATGATATGACCCATAAGTATAGTTGCCGGAGAGATTATAACAGTAGGAGCTATAAAAATAATGAGCGTAATAGAAGCTTAAACGTAAATCAACTCACGTTCACGTTTCTAGCGCTGTCAGTTTTGGATGAACGTCAAAGACACCGCAGTGCACATTTTGACATACGTCCGCGTACCCGCAAATACCGGGACGTATAGAATGTGACCTAATTTATGAATTTTTAACATTTTCAAGGAATGAGGCATATTTATGTGTGTACAGTGTAGGTAGGTATACGTCTTACATAGTACATACACACGAAGAATTAAAACATATTTCTGGTCAGATTTATGTGACTCTTTCTTTATTCGCGATTATTTTTTAATTCTTTTAAATTATGACTAACCTGTGATTTCTTAAGCATGGTTTTAGGTTTTTAAAATTTCTTTAGAAATCTTCGATTTCGATAAGATTTCTACGTCCGTCTTCAAACGTAGACTATCTCCGAGCATTTCGTCAAGGTCGGTTCAGCGATGGAGCCGCGAAAGGTAAAAGACAGACAGATATACGTATTATAGTAGGTATAGTATGTAGTAAGTATATATGTATAATCTGGATGTATACAATAATTCTTAAGAGGTGTTGAGGTGTTACTAGCTAGCTCTACATGAAAAAGTAACAGGCGCTTTTACTTCACGTATTTTCTGTGATAAATGCACCATTTTCTACATCTAGGTCGAACCAAGTTCAAAATCGAAGTCAGGCATGTCAAAGGAATTCATATTCATGTTTTGGTTCATCAAAAGTGTGTTCTGGCCCTAAATGCAAAAACGAGAGCGGCACATGGGCATGGCTGCCAATCCTCTGAGGTATTATAATTTTTTTTATAAACACCCAATAATAATGCAATAGGGAATAATTACAAACAATTATAGTCCTTAACGATAGAGCAATAAAATCTACATCTGCCCGTAGTAACTGTGAAAAAAGTGCAACTATTTTGTAGCATTTGGATTCGAATTGAACTGAAGGGAGAATGCTATTGTATAGCGTTTCAATGCTCCCACAGATGTGCGGATTGATTTCTTATTATAAATGTATAAATTTAATAGAATTTAATTGAAGCTGGCATTTACTAAGATGTTATCTTAATTAATATACTTGATTTACTAGCTGTCAGAAGGTATGTTTTAGGAATGCATAGACGACAAACACACTAACATTCATTTTTATATAAATTTTCTGGGCTAGAAACCTTCGCGGACGTATGCAGAACAATTCATCCACTAAAATTTCATCATAATTGGATGAATAGTTTAGCAGTGCGCCATTTTCTACATCTATACTATTAAATAAAATGGAAGTGTCTGTCTGTAATTTCGAAATAACTACCTCATATTAAGTTCATATGGTTATTTGAACGGTACCATAACCGAATCACACGTTATTAAAATTTTTGTCTGTCTGTCTGTCTGTTTGAACGGCCTAATCTTCGGAACGGCTGAACCGATTTTGACGGGACTTTTACATACGAGTAGAGAATTAACCAGGGAGTAACATAGGCTACTTTTTTAACCGACTTTCAAAAAAGGAGGAGTTGTGTGTTTCTATCTATATACACCGATATCTCCGAGATTTCTGAACCGATTTGCGTATTATTTTTAATCGATAGAGAAACATTGCTACACTGTCCTACAAAAAAATTGGATTCCAACTCCTCAATCCTGATGCTGTAGGGGACCTGATTCCCAAAACTAATGGGATTTAGGAACTGTCGGTTATTTAAATTGATATTGGGGGTACCAATTAAAGACTTTATCGTTGAATGAACTTGAGTAGGTACATATCCAACTCCTCAACCCTTATGCTGTAAGGAATTGCATTCCGAAATCGTAGGGATCCCACGGGATTTTTCCGTTTAGGGGACGGGTATATACGGCTACAAATAGGCCACTTTTTGCTCTGGAAAATCAAAAGTTCCTATGGGATTTTTAAAAACCTAAATCTACACGGGCGAAGCCGTGGGCATCATCTAGTATTAAATATAACAAGTAAGTACCTAGACGCAATTCATATTTTTACTGAAATCAGACACAGATATTATTTTGTATAACGTGTCTACATTTAACTTAATTTGATTGGTTAGTTAATATACCTAATGCATATGATATGTATAAGAACAAAACTTCGTTTGTAAGTAATTGACCTCACGACTCGTCGCTTACGCATTTTTGCGGGAAGCGACTTGTTTAAAATAGATAGCAGCTACGGAACAATAGATATAGCATTCTTTTATCTCTAGAAAAGATAGGATTTGGAAACACAGGCGGATGAATTCGCGGACTAAAGATAGCAAATTTAAAAAAAGGGTAGGTAGTTTTCATTTGAGTAGCACTCGCAAGCGCGGCTGCGGGCGAGAAGTAGTCGAGTAGTTCCCCACAGAGTGCGTTTCGAGCATTCTTTACAAGAGACAGTCATAAATATGAATTATTTTTAGCTTTTGAGTTGTGACAGTCATTGTTGGAACAAAGCTCGCGAGCTTTCAATGGAGAATTGGGTTAGGATCATTTGTCACACGGAACTTCACAACACTTGACAGTTCCAACTTGACGGACCGTGAACAGTTTGGAAGAGAAGTTGGCAATGATGAAATTAACATATATAAGTATTATACATACCTATCTACCTTTTCTTGGAAAGATTTGGTCACAGACATCTATAATATGTAGAGTATAGAGCGGCGATCATCACTGTATACCTAGTATCTTCCCAGGCCTCTCGACGAGTGTGTGGCAGAGGGGTCGACCTCATTTTCTTCATGGTCTCAACTCTTAAAAGATGGACGACCCCTCAACACTTTTGAGCACGCCTTTTCTGAAAGACAACGAAAGAAAGAAATAAAATATGTGTGATCATTCGTCAATGTTAAAAATAACGTTTCTTTTGATTTTCGGCGTCAAATTTGAGTAGGTAAAGTGGGTCAGGAGTTGTCAGAGACACCTCTTCTGGATCGCCGCCAGCTTCGCATGTCCGAACATATATCGAGGATGTACGGAACACGGACACTTCAAAGCGAGCCAAAACTTCCGATTCGACAGATTGTAGGAAAAGTAATAAAACTCGGAGACGGCATGACAAAAGCGATTTCCTCTTTAAAGTTTCTGTTCAATGGATTTCATTCTCTTCCCATATTTTATTGATAAAATCTTCGCTTTTGCCCTAAGCTTTGCCCGCCTGAATTTCGGGTGATTCTTATCTTGGGTTCTAGTATCTATATCTACCTAGATTACAGTTGACCAGTATTCAACTGTGATAGAACTTTAAATGCCTCGCTTTTGCTTGATAACTTGCAAAAGTTTTGTGTAAATTTTTCCAGTGATTTTTGCTTTATGTACGCACAAATAGATAAACAGATAAACTGGGCATTTTAATTTAGTAATAGATACACTAGACTGGGTCGTGGAGAAAATCAAAAAGCAAACTCAAGTTTCTAGACCCAGCGGTATGAGTTTATATTTTGTCAGTCAGTCAGTTCTTCTTTTAAATGTGAGCGAGTGTATTATTGTAATAGATATTTGTTAAGAATAGAACCAGTGGAAGCGTAATAGACAAATAGATAAGTAGATCTTAAAAATTCTAACATCGCATTTCGTATGCAAGTGTGTTAAGTTAAAAGCTCTTCTTTGACTTCGAAGGCGTGTGACGTGGAATACATTATTCACTGGGACTTACTTACTAAATCCATCAGGTAGTACTTGGCTCATGCATGTATTCTATGTGAAAAGTTGAATTTCGTAGGTAATAAATAACACCTTGAAAAAAAAAATAGAAGTACCTACCTACCTACCAAGATGAACACTACATTATTTTATAACCCATTTATTTTTAAATCAACAACAATGAAGTGACCTACCTACCTTCTATTAAAATAAAAATCCATTTTCATGGTTGTTAGCAGCCTGTCGATTGAATTAGTGCCATTAAAGTACCATTAAAGAAACAAACGATCGACTTTAAAGAAAAACTCCATCTCAAGTTTTTGGGAATTAGTAAAATTTAATTGCGGTTAGCTAACGAGATTGAAAATAAATTCTCTAACCTCAAAATGTAGAGCGATTAAAAAATATCATCAATCATGGCTTCAGCGGGTAGAGTGCGCAAGTTTTATGCACTAAACTCACTGACCAGCAGGGTTATTATTCTGTATTTTTGACATTTAAAAGTTGCTAACTGATTTTAGTTGTACACCGGCAAAAGTTGCCAACCGAAAACGTTATTCAGTAACTCCTTGGTGCCTATCCACTTTCGTTAGACACCGAGTGGCTATGTGAAACCATAAACAATAGAATAAAAACTATCGATATTATGCGACCGAGTTACAAAATAACCCTGCTGGAAAGGTTATTTTAGTTTTGAAGACTTATATCTACTACCTACTATAAATAAATAAGGAAATAACCCGAAATCATTCTGCTTTGAAAGATCGCCGCACCAAAAGCAAAAGATCTGGGAGCACGGCAGTGCTCCCGCCAAATCGAGCATATAATATTTTTTCTGACAAATTAATATTAGGTATCGGAGGGATAACCTATTTGTAAAGCCTGGTACAAAATGATGTTTTCAGTATCTACTCTACTTACGTTCAGATGATAAATTATTGAATGTAAATTGTATGCCACTTATATGCAGTAATTTCAAAATAAAAAAATAAATAAAATAGAAAAGTACGCTGTGAAAAATTTCCTTAGAAAGGGAAAACTTTTAATTCGGTAACATTATTAAGTACCTATTCCCATTCATGTTACTGGCGAAAGTATAAGTTAATGTTTAACATTAACGCTAACAATGTTATCTACTATCATAGTATACAAGTATAAATTAGAAATTTAAAAAACCCCCGACATTCGCCATTTTGTGGCGGCGGCCATCTTGGATTTGCAATAATGCTATTCTACTAGTCAAGCCCTTTCATTTGATACCCATATTAAGGGAATTGTGAAAAAATATGTAATCCGCCATTTTGTAGCGGCGGCCATCTTGGACCGATTTTCATCAAACATAGCTAACAACACTCTCGACTAATTCACCTTTCAAACAAAAAAACCGCATTCAAATCGGTCCACCCGTTTGAGCGCCACAGGGGAACAGACACACACACACACACACACACACACACACACACACACACACACACACACACACACACACACACACACACACACACACACACACACACACACACACACACACACACACACACACACACACACACACACACACACACACACACACACACACACACACACACACACACACACACACACACACACACACACACACACACACACACACACACACACACACACACACACACACACACACACACACACACACACACACACACACACACACACACACACACACACACACACACACACACACACACACACACACACACACACACACACACACACACACACACACACACACACACACACACACACACACACACACACACACAGACACGTCAAACTTATAACACCCCGTCGTGTTTTGCGTCGGGGGTTAAAAATAAGTAAAAGATCATTAATCATTATTAGATGTTTATCTACCAATAGTGCAATGTTTGGCTTCTAGCTTTACTCGTCGCCAATACAAGACATAAATTAATCTTGTAAGTTGTATCGGCCACGAGTAGGTATTATGGGGCGCGAGATTAATTACTTTTTTAACACTTCATTAGATAGTGCTTGTTTCTATTAAATCAAAATAACGTGCTATTTTAACAGAAATTACTGTACTTAGTTTTCGCCTGACTTTAAACCAGGTGTAAAGTGAGGCGAGAGATCATAATTTCTCAATCTCAAGATAGTTTATGTTAGTAGAGGATCAAGCCGGTTCTGCATCATGGGTCCACTTCTTTCCCACGGGTCAATTTATATATAAAAAACACAAAATCCCGTTTGCCGTGATGCTTGGCCGATTCAGCATCAATTTGAATAAAAAAGTGCGCTCGCGGGGGCTACCTGCCGGTATGCGGCCCATGACAAAAGCGCATCCGCGCCAGGTACCCGAGGCAGGCAACCCCTCCGTACGCAGGTAGCAGACCCTTCGGCAACTATGGACTCTTGCTTTGCTATGGTTTCCATTATTATCCGACTTCATATAAAAGTGTACTACGAGCTATGAGTTTATCTTGTTATTTCATGATAATTATAATGAATGAAAAAATAGAATTTTATATTTACTTATTTATAGATTTAAATATGATTAATAGCTAATGTATGTTATACAAGCAATGCGAACAATTTCAATTTCAACTAACCTAACCTTTATAGTTCTTATTATTCACTATTTAATTAATTACAAAGAAAATATACTCGAACTTAACTGTTGAGGAATTGAACCCAAGACACACTCTATTATAAGACCGCCTATTGACGGTGGTCAGTTTGTCAATAAATTCATTTCACAAGTATAAATTGAAAATTTAAAAACCCCTGACATTCGCCATCTTGGATTTGCATACTGCTATTCTACTAGTCAAGCCCTTTCATTTGATACCCATACTCTTGAAACGCGGCTGAAAAACATGTCTCCCTCTCTTGCGGCTGTCGGACCGGTTCGACAAGACTATGTTATCCTAGTTTAGACCTTATAGTTAAAATTATTAAGAGAGTTGTGAAAAATATGTAATCTGTCATTTTGTAGCGGTGGCCATCTTGGATCGATTTTCATCAAACATAGCTAACAATACTTTTAATTAATTCACCTTTCAAACAAAAAAAAAAACCGCATTCAAATCGGTTCACCCGTTTGAGCGCTACGGGGGAACAGACACACACACACACACATTATTTGTCCGACCTGGGAATCGAATCTGGGACCTCGCGATCTGCAGTCGAATATGTTAATCACAAGACCAACGAGGCAATTACATCATAACTTACTTGTACGTTTCAAAGAATTTACCCTAATAATAGAATAATTTATAGCTCTATGCACGAATCTACCTGTTCGATTTTTTTGTCCATTAGATTTATGCATTTTACGATCTCACCAACCCCTTGACACGCACAAACTTGTCTGATTTTTTATTACTCTTTTATATTTTATCATCCCATTATCTTCGGGGAGGTATGTAGACAGGAAAAAATATTGCACGCAGGTGCAAAACAGGTGTTCAAGCATGTTGCTGCACGTCTAAGAGCATATAGTATAAGAACGATACATTTCAATTTTTCTAACACAAGTTTACTCAGTGCGACATCGTTAGGATCTCAGTCTAAAATAAGTCTTAAATATTACTTAGCTGTCAGTAGTAGAGTAGTAGAGTCAGTGTGTTGTGAACCTACATATTTATTATGGCGGTAAGTGTGTAATTGCACCAATTATTTAAATAATGATAGCTTATAATATTTTTTAGTGACAAAACCCAGGGACATACCTAAATTGCTCTAAAAGCCAACAGTTCAAATAATCATTTATAAGGTTTGACCATATTGTGACATGGTGATAATAAACCCTCGTATTTTTAGTTTTAAGTTTTCGTGAGTAATTATCACCATTATATCATGTTCTTAAATTGACGTTCAAAAAGTGTACAGTGTACCAATTTTGAATAAAGTTTATTTGTCTTGACTTTGTAACTAACATCTTGATTCGTTAGTAATGGGACTTTTATAAATTGTAACAAGTACTTTATAAATTGAAGTTAATTTAATTAGTTTATGTAATTTTATTTGTTGAAATATCATCTTTTTATTTCAGGACTCGCAGAATGATGAATTCACCTATAAACATTACTACTATCCACTCAATGTGTCAGACGATCAAGATGCGAGTGATTGTGCGTCAAATAATAAAAAGACTGCTTCAAAAAAGAACAAAATGATGGAGCAAAACAATATAGATGTATTTTTTGAACAACCAAAAAAAAAGAAGAGAACTACTATTTCTTCAACGGTAGCGCAAGCGACTGAAGGAGGTCTATCGTATATCTCATCCAATGATGGTGATGGTGTCAGTGCAACTCATCTCATCAAAATAGATGTCTATGACATGAAGAATCTGAAAGGGGTTTCACCTCTTGAGTACTGGAAACATGCAGATTTACGATTAAAGTACTACGCGAATTCAGACGCTGATAAATTTTATCACGCCACTCGAGATATTATTTACAACATAACAAAGCAGATCGCAGGAAGAAATGATTGTAAAAAATATTTTATCGACAGAGATGTCAAACAATAAAAATACCTATAAATTATTCCATCGTAAAAAATATAACTATTTAAAAGATGTTTAGACGGATTCCTAATGATGGGCGTATACACATGTGTTTTTAATAAATTCCTAAACCGAGTCCCCCACTCTTCATCGACGGAACAAAGTATAAAAGTGTTTTGCCCTGAGAGACGAACTTCATATTCTATTTCACTACGTCAAAACCATACAATGTCGTCTCAATTGTGTGAACTGAACGAGACCATTTATGATGAAGAAATGGTTTCACTATGTGAAGAAGTGGAAGAGGAAAATACGCTCAATTTTGAGGATATCGAGATCGAGTTGTGTGAAGACATACAAGATGAAAATCATTATTCCAGTCCAAGTCCAAGTCTCTACAGCCCGGTTGAATTCATTGAGAGGGAAGATGCTCTATTTGGAATACGAATACCAGCAACAGACTATGAAGACTCTGAGCAAGATTCACTCCATTCGTTCTCACAAGATGAAAATCATTATTCCAGTCCAAGTCCAAGTCTCTACAGCCCGTTCTCATCACAGTGTACACTTAAGTTATCGTTACTTTAAGATTTATTTTAAAAAAATGGTATGTAAATAAAACTATAGTTATTCAAAACAATATTTTTTTTATTTCATTACCTTATAAATAAAGTCATAAACATATATTGTACAAGTTGATCATTATACAAAGTATTATCAGAAAATATATTAAGAAATTGTGACATTGAGATGTTGTTATATTTAAAATATATATAAACTAAACAATACATTCCGCAAAATGGGCTGAAATAGTTCTGAAGTACTTTATTATTATGACTCCACTTCTTACAATTGTTTTTCAAAAACATTTCATGATAATCCATTGGTTTTCGACCAAACGAGTCAAAATATTCACCAACACCATTAGTATCCACGTATATTGCTACCCAGTGAGATCCAGGTTTTGTATCAGGATCTAAATTAGAAATTAAATAAGCCGGTGGTGTTAAATAGATCGGTATCTTATTTGCTGCAAAAACATTGAAGTGAATATTTGGATCGATTATGTTTAAATATTTCCCAATCTCAGTAGTATCCATTGAAAACTTAAATAGAAATAAATTTAAAAGTAAATAAGATAATCTTCTTGATTGAATGAGTGGTTAACAAATGACTCAAAAATTAAATACCCGCATTTATATTCATTTTTAACTATTGTAGTCTAAACTAACATCTCGATTTTTATTAATTTCAATTACATTGTCAAACTCTGCGTATACAATACAATTAAGAGTTGTTGTTAGAGCTCTTTCAAATCGAACTTCAAATCTTACACTACCCCGTTTTATGAGATTCCAGTGGGAGTTTGAATTAGCAGATAAATCAGGAGTTAAATCAAAAGCAAGCAGACAATATCCATTATTATACTCCTCCTTAGAGACGTCATTTCCATCATTCAAGAAATGAATTCCTGTTCCAGAGAATAAAGTATGATATGCACTCGTGAACATATTATTATCAAAAGAGGGTGTTAATGTTTTTGATGGTATAGATTGGCCATCAACATACAAACCGAACAGGTTAAGTCCGTGATTACCAAAATTAAAAGGGTTTGTATTTAAAGATCCATTAAAGGCCGAATTTCCTACGAAACCAACTATACATCTTTTGGGAATTTGTCCTAAAAATACATTATCAAGCATTTTTCCCTGAATCCCTGATGGAATCGTTAAGACTTTAACTTCAGCACGAGTGACAGGATATTTTGCAGTTGTAGTAGCTAATACTTTCTCATGTGCAATTAATACACTGGGATTGATCCGAACTTTGCGCATTACAAGGCTAGCACTAGATATATGCACTTTGAATTTACTATCTGCTGTTGAACACATAAGATTAAAAGTATCTTTAGAACGTACTAGTTTTAGACGCATTTCGACACCGTTGATTAAAAACTTATCTTGATTAAAAATATCAGCATGTATGTGACCAATCATTTCAATAGTTTGACTTTCCTTTGCTAATTCTTCTCTTTTTGTGTATCCTTGATTTGAAGCATCACATGAATCCATTTTCGAGGCTGTATCTTTATACCAAAGGCCACAAGTAAGATGAGATTTCTTAGCAGCTGCACCATAATTAAGCAAAGTCTCGATGTAAGCTCGATACCCATAAGTGTTGTTTGGAGGTGATACGAGCTTTTGATTTAAATATATGTCAACCTGACTAAAAAGTGAGTGTAGCCAATTGTTAACTGGAGCAACATTAGTCGTCGCCGAAATGCTAGTTGCATCAGCATTCTGAACTTTAGCTTTTATGTGAAGTAGGGTATGAGATAAATCAATGTAATCATCTCCATTTCCAGGTACTAAAAACTCAATGGGACCATCATCAGTCAACGATGAAATGGGGTTGTAATGAATCCATTGTCCTCCCTCAATACTAGTTTGAGTTGATGGTAAAGCAAACAAATCCAACTCAGATTTTACGCATTCACAGGAGTTATGATGTAAAAATGACATTATTTAATTTTAACTTTTATGAAAAATATCTTGAATATTACTCTGTTTAATTTTCTTAGTACCGTTCCGTTTGAGAGTATTCTTAGGAGTGATACGTTTCCTTTTTTGTCGCCTAATTTTATATCCTGATCCTCTCATTATTGAATCAATTTTTTTGTCAGCTTTTTGTTTTAGATTCGAAGTTGCTGTTTTTAAACGTGATCTCATAGATTCATCCATAGGTTGCACATTTAACATATCAGATAATAGACCCACACCAGCATTCAAAGCTTCTTTACCCACAACTTTTGCACCACTTTTCAAAAGTGGAAGAACAGATCTGAATAGTCCACCCAAAAAACTACCAATACCATGACCTCGCTGATAAGGTGCACCTTTATAAATTGCACCAATACCAGTACCAGCTTGATGAGAATAATAATGTAAGTACGGACACGACATTTTAAATACACTTTTTCACTTGATTCTCTTAAAATGTACTTTAATACATGTGGTCCCAAACTGGAATGGTACTTTTCGACCTGTACTCGTTCTTATATCTATTTCTATCACATCGAACTCTCTACGCATGACAGGTACATAATGAGGCGGTGAAAAAATATGCATTTTATTAGCCCCGTATACATAGACTGTTGGATCTAGTGGTGCGATTCTGAGAAGAGGGGCCATAACATCTCCAACAATTTGTGGCTCTATTATATCACAATAAATGAACAACTGAGATGGCAATCCT
The DNA here is from genome assembly GCA_920104075.1 of Melanargia galathea. NCBI lineage: Eukaryota > Metazoa > Arthropoda > Insecta > Lepidoptera > Nymphalidae > Melanargia > Melanargia galathea. The sequence goes on along the minus strand of OV049862.1, from coordinate 5,012,249 downwards.
AATTTTAAATTATAAGGATATGTTCCAGTTTTATTTTGAATTAGGTTTGTATTTGGTTCAAAACCGAGTTGTAAACATAACTTTGTTGACAACTTAAGTACATCAATGAAGGTATTCGTACATAATACCGATACTTGCTTCTTTATTTCATCATAATTAAACATTATTCCAGCATCGGTATTTTTATTTAATTCAGCTACAATATGATCAATGCTATCATAATTCATGACAGGAATACGGTTTCTATAGTGCACTAATGAACTTATATCTTCATCGGGTATTGTAATCCACTTTGATGTATAAATAACATTTTCATACTCTCGAACCGAATACATAGTGCAAGGATATTGAAATTCAACAACTCCAACGTGCCATTCTCCTTCCAAAATAAGTGATTTTGGTAATTTTGTTGAGAACATGGTCGTCGTGTTTTCCGGGAAGTATTCCATTGAACTATTACTAAGTAAAGTTAAATAAAAATTGTCTTCCATCATCCTATCTGATTAAGACTGGATTCTAAAATCCAACTGTTAAACTTATCAGGATAACCTTTCCACTTGACAAGTACTTCTTTTCTGTTACCTGAGTAGCGAGACCGTAGTATTTTATCAATTTTATATTGAGTGGTGGGGCTATATGTAACTTTTTGTAATTCATTCTCATAAAAAGTACCAACAATAGGTTCACTTTGAAGATCTTTAATAGTATATACTACTCTGGACATGTTATTTTTTATACCAGTTATAATAAATATTTCATCACTCCAATTTGTCTCATATCCTTTTTGAAAAATGTGCTTATATTTTGTTATTCTTACATGATCTCCAATCGAAAACTTAGACTGTGGTATAGCACTGATTTTATTATTTATATTTCCATATAAATTATTCCAAACTATCATAATGTTATTAAAATTAACTTCAAACGGACACATTTTTATGCTTGAATGGAAGCTATGATTATAAGAATAGAGTAAATCTTGTAAAATATTAATATAAGTATAGGTATTTTTATGTGTAAAATAACGCCACATTTTAGTTTTTAATGTCCTCTGAAATCTTTCAACTACACTTGCTTTAATATCTGGGTTGTTGGTTGTGTAATAATTTACATTTTTACTTTTAAAGTATTGTCTAACATCTTTTGATACGAATTCGGTACCTTTATCTGATTGTAAGTGGGTGGGAGTTGCATTAGCTTCAGTAAATATGCTTTCAAATGCTTGTTTTATACTTTCAGAATTTTTCTTTTTTAGGGCTCTAGCGAAAGCGTATTTACTAAAAACATCAATAACACAAAGAATATAATTAAAACCTTCATTATATTGAGAATAAGTACGCATATCACTTAAATCTGCTTGCCAAAGTTCATTAAGATTAGACAATATATATTTATTCCGGGGGAATTTTCGATGCACAGGCTTATGTAATGTATAAGTTTCCTGAGCTTGCAACCATTCTTTCACTTGCTTTCTATTCATTTTACCTTTTAATGCTCTTGATAATTTCTCTGCGCTTCCATAACCAGCAGGATTGGACACATCGTAATATATATCTTTGATGTCTAATATGGATTCCATCTTTCCCAAACGTCCTGTTTTTTCCTTAGTTTGTATGATGTTAAAGTTTTTGGACTTTTATCATCAATTGGAGAACTATGTCTTCTGGATTTTGGTGATATATTACTAATATTTTCAGAAGCTTGAGGGTTACCAATACATATTAAGGGAACCCCTATATCTTTTATAGTTTGGATAAATTTTTCCCATCCATTAGGCTTGGGGCGTTTTAATGGTCTCAAGGTATAATTTACTAGATCCACTATATTACTACCATCTACAGCTTCATTATCTACGACTATCAATCCATCCTTTTTCCAACTAATTTTTTCTTTATTGTTTAACAGAGTATTTAACAATATTTCACCTTTTTTTCTATACGTTTTTGGTATAAGTTTGTTTATATAAGTAGGGGTATATAAAATTTCAATCGGTAGCCCAAGTACGTGCTTATCATCATCTGATTCCGCATTAACTGCTGAATCATTGTCTTTCATTTCCTTTTTAAATATACTGTTATTGTCATAGTTTCGATCGTCCTCTACAGTGACTGGTAATTTAATTGGTTTTCTCTCTCCTTCGGTAATATGGAGATATCTTTGTAAAATTTGCGTGTATAACGTCCATTTTTCACGATCATCTAGTTTACTTTTCAGTATTTTTTGCATTTCTTTATCTAATCTTGACAAAGAATCGTCAGATGCAATATTTCTTGATTTTAGTCTTTCAATGACCTCTGGTTCAATAAGAACCATTTTTTTTGCGTGTTCCATTTTTATATTAAATTAAACAACCCATTTAAAACAGCTCCCAAAATAATAGGCAGAAATGCTCCTCCTTTTTGAATGATAATACGTTTTCGTGATTTATTTTCCCCTTTCTTTATTAATTTTCTGAGAATAGTTTTGTGTTTTTTTAACTTAGTCTTCTCACAATCCTTTAAAGGTAGTTTACCATTTAGTATATTGAAAATACACTCGCAAATACAATTGATTTCCTCGTCCTTACACACTTTCAATAAGGCTGTTCGGAATTTTGGTTGAAGTGTGTGTAAAGCCTTTAGTAAATTTTTGTGTGTTTTTACTCGTGCAGACATTGTTTTACAGTGATTCTGAATACATATTTATATTAACTTTGTAGAAAAGAAGCAATTCAATTTTACAGACGATTCTCTTGTCTCTTTATTGGGGGTATTTTCTTTAAATATTTCTTTGATATACTCACAAACACGATTAATTTCTTCTTTCTTAAGAGAGCGAAGTAAAATTTTACGATATTTTGGTTTAAATGTTTGTAATGCACACCTCAACTTTTTCGTGTCTTGCGTAGTACTTCCTTCAACCATTATTTGCTACTGACAAGAATTGAGTCATGCAAACCATATTTAAACCCCTTTTTAGGGATGTATACTACACAATCATTAGAAGTATTATCAATCTTAGTTTTAAAACGACATGAATCATTTGTATTTTGCTTTAAATCAATCATTAAATAACCATGAGGTTCTGTAGTGGCATCTTTATAAGCCTCTTCAACAAACTTTGAATTCTCAGGAAATACTTGACGTGCTAAATGGCGAATTTGTGTTCGGTCTCTGGGATTTTTAAAGTAAATTATGTAACTTGTATTTAGAGAAATATCTCGTTGCCCTTTCCCTTGATGAAAAAGATTTTGTGTGATATAAAATACACTTAAATTTCTGTGGTGACTACCTTTAGTAAAAATATCAACAACACGACCATCTGACTCCCTCATAAGATCATCAATTATGACTAATCGAGGATGTTTTCCATCAAACATACTCATTTCAGGAATTCCTTGAATGTAAGTTACATTTTCTAGATTGTATAGAGGCTGCATTTCATCGTAACACCACAAAATTTGATCAAATCGTGTATTACATATATCATTACAGTGTTTTAAGAAATTTGTCACAAAATGTGATTTACCACATCCACTCGGTCCTGCAACTATAGCAGTAAATGGATGGAGAAAATGATACATGTTCAAAAATACGTGTAGTTTCAGTTGAATTAGATATAGAAATGGGGAATAAAGTAATAAGACATTGATTTAAGTATACATTTATTCATAATTATATCTTAATTTTCTATACAATTTATAACTTAAAGATACATCTATACATTGTAGCACTTACTTAAAAAATAACATCGAGTCTTACCGCAAATCATTAGTAATCGACTTTATTTTGTAATGACCCCAAGCTAAAGTGTTGGTAGAGTTATTAATTAAAAACCGTTTAGTATCTGAATGTGATAATGATATTTTATTATTTTTTTGAGTAAATATTATATGCTTTATCGATCTGAATCTATACATTTCACATAACTCATTTTTTTGTTCAAATAAAACTGTTTTATAATTCTTAATTTTAAAATTTTTGGTAACCGATTTGTTTACGCCTTTTGCTTTAGCAATGAATTTATTTTGTGTATTAAAAGCATACACTTTTGATCTCAAACCAACAAATTCAGTCATAATAGTACCATTATTTTCATCCTTAAAATAACCAATTTTTTTTTTATTTGTCTGAGGAATATCATAACTATTATTAGAGGGGTAATCCGAAGTATCAAAGTATTTATTTAAGTCAGGTTTAATGTCATCATAAAAGTTATCAGTAAAAATGTGATATATGAAACTATCTGTGTCTGTATAAAGCATTTTACAACTTGAGCCATATTTCTTTTTCATATATTTGTAATGGAAATCATACATAAGAGTTTTAGAAATATCTAAAATACAAAATCCTAAGTAAATAGGTTTATTATAAAGTAATTTAGTTTTTCTCAATTGTATAGCAACCAAATTTTCTGAAAATATTGAGACACTATGAAACTCAGGTCTCGCAATAAATTTTTGAGCACCAACAGATTTTCCCTTATCTTCCCAATGTGTACATAGTTTGACATCTACACGTTTTTCAATGTTCTCCATTGTTTTCCCAAATATTGAATTATTCATTAACTTATAGAAATCCTTTTCAAAATCAGATTGGGCAGATGTACGTAACTGTGTGTTTAAATCAATATATTTTTGTAGCCAAGGACTTTGATTGAATTTTAAAATCCGATGAATTTTTTTTAGTTTTAAACCCATTTCTAGGCACTGTATAAGATTTCTATAATGAATTACATACTTAGTTTTATCGAATAGATTTGGAACTAATTTTAAAGTTTTACTCCCTCCAACAAGTATATTCTCTGGACAAAGAGGAAAATCGGTATGTAAGTCATGTAAAGCTTCGGGATATTCTAAGTCTACTTCTAGAATATAACCCACATCAGAATCAATCGGTATGTTGAAATTAGTCTCACAATTTACCCATTCAAATCCACCTGTAGGAAGGTATTGAGACATAGCCCAACCATATAAATTATTAGCGTCTAAGTATGCGAGATAAGATGATTGAATTTTCTCATTAAAATTTGCCATGTACTTATTATTGGCTTGTGCATAGCGGTTACTACACTGTGAAACACCACCGCGTATACCTGATTTTACGAATGCAATTTTTTCAAAATCTGTTAATAAATCTAATGTTATTTGTGTGTACTTTAACATTGCATCCCAACTAAGACCTGGTGCTGTATAATAATGAGCAGGATCTAAATCATAAGTTTTAATACAAACGTTTCTAAAATTTTCAAATATATCTGTTAAAAGTAATACATCCGTTTTCAAGTATAAATCAGAGTAATCACTCATATAAAGACATTTAAAATGGTTCCAAACATCTCTAGCATGTTTATAATCTTCATTTGAAATAGTACTGTTTGTAAGTGTACTGAAAAATTGATTCTGTGTTGGAAGTGATGTTAAATTTAAGGAGTCAAATGATGTCATATATTCGTATGGGTATACACCTTTACGTTTTAAATAATAAATATCTTTTTCACTTTGAAAATTTCTTCGCAATTCGATGAAATCTTCATCATTTAAATTATTTGTTAACGATTCTAGACTACTAGATAAAAATTTAAAAGAATCAATAAACCTCAATTCAATTTGTTTGTTCGTGATTTGTGTCTTTTTTGAAAACGAAATATATCGTTCTTTATTTTGGGGTATGACATTTATTGCACCTTCTGAGAAATTCAATGCATGCACAATGAAATGAGCATCGTAGTTACTAAGGTTATGTAAAATTATCGGTATAAATTGAGGAGTTTCTAACTTTTTACTACAACTTTTGTGGCAGACACCTACAAAAACTCCAGTGTATTTATTATATGCTATTTCACGATCCGATTTTAGTTCTTTTTCACATATAAGACATGTAGATATTGCAGATAATTTTTCGTTGTCATTTATCGTTAGAGGCAGTGGATTAACTTCAATTAAATGATCATCATAAATTCGTTTTATATCATCATTTAAGGTCTCCATAAACACTTTGGCACAATCAGTACCTGTATATGTTTTATATATTGATAGACTATCATTAAATGTACATTTGATATAGTATCCAAAGCTATATACTTCATGTTTTTGAAAATTTGTTGTGTATGAGGTAGTTGGATCATTATCACATCCTTGTATAGGATTTAGAAATGCTTCAAAATCTGCGTAAACAACAAAAGGCAATTTGAGCTTTCTTTCATATTTATTAAATGTTAATTTAGCTTTCGTGATATCGGGCATATCAGTTTTAATGTGATTACAATCAAACTTTTGATGTGATTTTAATTTACTCTCCGATTGAAAATATAGTAAGCAACCATCGCAAATAAATGTGGCGTGGTGATGTTTGTTTAATTGTTGACCAACTAGCCTGGAAAGATTTTTTATATAACAATAATGACCATTAGAACCATTATTTATGTATAATAAATTTATGTGTTTATGTTTTCGAGATTTTGTGAAATAGAGAGGACCAATAATCTTCGTAGAATTGCTTTTTGTGTCATGTTCAAGTCCAAAAACATTTATACTAATATTATTTAATGTCTCAAATTTACTGATATCTTTTAATTGTACTGGAAATGAAATATTTGTAAAATCTAAAGAGTTTTGTTTCGTTATATATGAAGTCACTCTGTTTGCATTCACTTTGACTGGATACAAAGCGGAAAGTATAGCCCATTGAAAGCATCTATTGTCATTATTTTTTACATTAATAATAGCAAGTTTATGTTTGATATCTATTGGTAAATCTATATAAGAGTTCCCTTTTAACGGGTTTAATTTATTTATATTTAAATCCACATAATTAATTTTTTTAAGACTCCAACCACTATCTTTCTTTTCAAAATTACAAACTTTACTCGAAGTTTCAGCTAATAAATCCGAATAAATGGTATTAATTTCATCACCTAAACAGAATGTATAGTTACACGTTTGAAAGTCAAATGAATTTTCTAAATTTTTTGATTCTTGAATAAAGTCACCGTTTAAAATGAAGTTAACTTTAATCAAAGTATGCTCTTTTAAAAGCGTATGAAGCAAGTCATGAACAATATTTTTAATGGAATTAAAAAAAGATTCAGGCGTCTCAAATTCTAAATTATTATTGGAAATCCTGTATGTTGCTATCCGTCGACCAAAAGCATTTTCTATTAATTGCACGTTGGTTAAGTTTTGTACCGAACTATTAAGAAGTACATTATTCATATGTTTCTTGCTTTTAAGGTGGTTGGTATAGTACTTTCGACTAATATTTATTTTACAGTAAGGACACTCAACACTATGATATTTTGTAGAACTTACAGATGAGGACGATTCTTCCTGCACTGATTTTGATGTCGTTAATAACCCCGTAGATGTAGAAGGTTCTTGACAACATGGTCGTTTACTCGTAGACTGTGTGACTGCAGTAGCCTCTCTTTTCACTCCGGCTCCAGTTTGCTTTGAACTGAAAAATAAAAATAGAATTATGAAACATATTTTCTATAATACAAACGTTACACTAATCTTTATTTAAATATTTACCATTTGTAGCACACATATTACAATATGCTTTCATAGGAAATACACCGTCAATTTCATCCGAAAGAGGACAAATGGAGATACGATGACCACTACATGGTGTATAAAACGGTTTAATCTCTGGGTCATCTAACATCCATCTAGGTAGTCTTTCAGAAATGTACCACAACCGTATGTATCGGTGCATCTTATTTAACACAAATGATTTAGTAAATACACTTATTTCATCATTGGAAAAAGCTTCCATGATTAATATTTTTCTATCACAACTTCGCTCTGAATGAGTGTAGTTAACAATAAAACCGAGTATTTATACGTAAATAGCCCCTCCCCATCAGCGTTGTGTTTAAACAAGTTTGAACTAGTCAGGGACGAGGGTGTATGGGATGGTGGCCGTTACATCAATAAAAAAATATAATCATGCACCTTATCTTCGGTCAACCGTTTGGGGTATAATAGATTAAAATAAACACTGTTCATGGAGAAAAAAATGATGGATAAAAAATACTCACGAATAAACTTGATCTCGTTCGACTTCCATACATATGTTAACTAACTTAGCGTTCAATTCTGCTTCTTCACAATTTGCCAGCAATTCTTCATCGTCAACAGAGTCGTTAAAGGCACACAGTTGACACAGCATTGTTGTAGATGGCGAGATGGAATATGACTTGAGTGTGTTAGAACAGGACTCTTTTATAATTTGTTTCGGCTGTGTTCACAGGCAAAATAGTAGGGAGAGTACATATTATTTTGAAATATATTTACGTTAAGTGACCTGGGTTACTAATTTTGTTATTTATTTGCAGCAGGCAGCGATGTTATCTTTTAAATAGTTATATTTTTTACGATGGAATAATTTATAGGTATTTTTATTGTTTGACATCTCTGTCGATAAAATATTTTTTACAATCATTTCTTCCTGCGATCTGCTTTGTTATGTTGTAAATAATATCTCGAGTGGCGTGATAAAATTTATCAGCGTCTGAATTCGCGTAGTACTTTAATCGTAAATCTGCATGTTTCCAGTACTCAAGAGGTGAAACCCCTTTCAGATTCTTCATGTCATAGACATCTATTTTGATGAGATGAGTTGCACTGACACCATCACCATCATTGGATGAGATATACGATAGACCTCCTTCAGTCGCTTGCGCTACCGTTGAAGAAATAGTAGTTCTCTTCTTTTTTTTTGGTTGTTCAAAAAATACATCTATATTGTTTTGCTCCATCATTTTGTTCTTTTTTGAAGCAGTCTTTTTATTATTTGACGCACAATCACTCGCATCTTGATCGTCTGACACATTGAGTGGATAGTAGTAATGTTTATAGGTGAATTCATCATTCTGCGAGTCCTGAAATAAAAAGATGATATTTCAACAAATAAAATTACATAAACTAATTAAATTAACTTCAATTTATAAAGTACTTGTTACAATTTATAAAAGTCCCATTACTAACGAATCAAGATGTTAGTTACAAAGTCAAGACAAATAAACTTTATTCAAAATTGGTACACTGTACACTTTTTGAACGTCAATTTAAGAACATGATATAATGGTGATAATTACTCACGAAAACTTAAAACTAAAAATACGAGGGTTTATTATCACCATGTCACAATATGGTCAAACCTTATAAATGATTATTTGAACTGTTGGCTTTTAGAGCAATTTAGGTATGTCCCTGGGTTTTGTCACTAAAAAATATTATAAGCTATCATTATTTAAATAATTGGTGCAATTACACACTTACCGCCATAATAAATATGTAGGTTCACAACACACTGACTCTACTACTCTACTACTGACAGCTAAGTAATATTTAAGACTTATTTTAGACTGAGATCCTAACGATGTCGCACTGAGTAAACTTGTGTTAGAAAAATTGAAATGTATCGTTCTTATACTATATGCTCTTAGACGTGCAGCAACATGCTTGAACACCTGTTTTGCACCTGCGTGCAATATTTTTTCCTGTCTACATACCTCCCCGAAGATAATGGGATGATAAAATATAAAAGAGTAATAAAAAATCAGACAAGTTTGTGCGTGTCAAGGGGTTGGTGAGATCGTAAAATGCATAAATCTAATGGACAAAAAAATCGAACAGGTAGATTCGTGCATAGAGCTATAAATTATTCTATTATTAGGGTAAATTCTTTGAAACGTACAAGTAAGTTATGATGTAATTGCCTCGTTGGTCTTGTGATTAACATATTCGACTGCAGATCGCGAGGTCCCAGATTCGATTCCCAGGTCGGACAAATAATGTGTGTGTGTGTGTGTCTGTTCCCCCGTAGCGCTCAAACGGGTGAACCGATTTGAATGCGGTTTTTTTTTTTGTTTGAAAGGTGAATTAATTAAAAGTATTGTTAGCTATGTTTGATGAAAATCGATCCAAGATGGCCACCGCTACAAAATGACAGATTACATATTTTTCACAACTCTCTTAATAATTTTAACTATAAGGTCTAAACTAGGATAACATAGTCTTGTCGAACCGGTCCGACAGCCGCAAGAGAGGGAGACATGTTTTTCAGCCGCGTTTCAAGAGTATGGGTATCAAATGAAAGGGCTTGACTAGTAGAATAGCAGTATGCAAATCCAAGATGGCGAATGTCAGGGGTTTTTAAATTTTCAATTTATACTTGTGAAATGAATTTATTGACAAACTGACCACCGTCAATAGGCGGTCTTATAATAGAGTGTGTCTTGGGTTCAATTCCTCAACAGTTAAGTTCGAGTATATTTTCTTTGTAATTAATTAAATAGTGAATAATAAGAACTATAAAGGTTAGGTTAGTTGAAATTGAAATTGTTCGCATTGCTTGTATAACATACATTAGCTATTAATCATATTTAAATCTATAAATAAGTAAATATAAAATTCTATTTTTTCATTCATTATAATTATCATGAAATAACAAGATAAACTCATAGCTCGTAGTACACTTTTATATGAAGTCGGATAATAATGGAAACCATAGCAAAGCAAGAGTCCATAGTTGCCGAAGGGTCTGCTACCTGCGTACGGAGGGGTTGCCTGCCTCGGGTACCTGGCGCGGATGCGCTTTTGTCATGGGCCGCATACCGGCAGGTAGCCCCCGCGAGCGCACTTTTTTATTCAAATTGATGCTGAATCGGCCAAGCATCACGGCAAACGGGATTTTGTGTTTTTTATATATAAATTGACCCGTGGGAAAGAAGTGGACCCATGATGCAGAACCGGCTTGATCCTCTACTTATGTTGATACAACTTAGATTTTAGAAAAAAATTGTATACTTATTTACTCCTCTAGTAATTAAATAACAGTAGATTATTCAGATGAGAGACAAAGGAAAATCTTAATATAAATCTTAACTCAACTAACCAATTAATTTAGTACGTCCTACAGCTTACATAGGAGCAATGGCACGTAACAAAGTATACAATTTGGCTTAGCACTGGAACTATGCATATTTAGTGTTGTATACCGTAATATCTCTTGAAAGCAATTTCCTGCTCGTTCACCTTTTATCGGTAGAATGGGCAGACCCGAGGGTCTTCACGAGTGAATGCTTATTAAATATTTATTGCCAGCTCCTGCAGTAAACCTGCACCCAGCTTAAAGAAGACATCTCACTTTAGTACTTTTATAGGAGGATAAATTTGGATAAAGATGTGTTAATTTTATTCCTTTACTTATACCCTAATTATTCCTTTCGATTTTATTCCGTAATCAAATAAATTTTAATTTCTTTCTTATTCGATCACACAATACAGATTATTTAGAAGTACATACCAAATAGCAATATTATTCTGAAGGTAAAAGATAACAACTTAGGTACATATTCGTATGTCGTTATAGATTTTATTATGTAGATCAATCGCAAATAAAAAAGAATAAATATTTTAAAAATTTTGCTTAAATCTACGATTATGTCAACAGAGTTAAAACAATCCAATTAAGTTAAAACGTTTTTCGTGAGCCAAGAACAAAGTCGTATTTACCGAAAACGTATTTCCACGGACCACGATAATTTTAATTTAAGACTAAACTGGACGTACGTACTTAGTCGAGTAATAAATTCTTTTTAAGTTCTATAAAATCTACTGAAATTTCGCCAGCAGCAAGCATTTTCGGTCTCATCTGGGAGACTCAAGAAGTGGGTCACGTCCTGTTGCAAGTGTCCACGGTCTAGTACGACACGTCAAAACACCAGATGATCTAACAAAATTTAAAATCTGTATGCTACGAAAAGGTAAAAAAAAATACAACTCCAAAGTGTCCAAAGCCTTGTGTAGAGGTTTTAAAGTTAAGTTAAGGTAAAAAATCTCTTCACTGAACTCTTCATTCTTAGCGTTATTCTGTATTTGTATCGGAAAGATCTTCATTTCCATAAAAATCATGATATTTGGCAAGCTATACAATTGATCTACTACTAGGTACTATTGAATTACCCTTGACCTATCTCACGAGTCGCCGCGACCGCCGCTGTGGTGACAAAAGTCGTCGGCAACATACTTCAACAATTCATTATTGAAATGTATAACCGATAATTACGGTTGTTGGTTACGTTAGCGGTGACGGCGTCATGGCCTTGGGAGACATAACCCAACAATTCATAATGAAATGTATGTATTGTAATCATGGTTGATTGGTTACACTTTCGTTGCCGGTAACGTCGCCGTGTTTAAAATGTATTTGCATAACGGCAGGTAACAATGGAAACAGTGAATCCACCAACATTGCATCTTGGCCCCAGTCTGGGGTCCAACCCCTCTCAATACAGCTTATGTTTTGTTGTACGGAGAATTGATTTCCCTACCCCCTCCTCCCTCCCTTTTAACCATAGGGCCATGAGTTCGTCGCACAAGCGAAGATTTTATGGCCTGCCCACATTGTTTCATTCAAAAAGTCATTTCAGTATAACAACGACTGCATCACACCTGCAGTCCAAGATGGAAGCGGGTTAACCTGGAGGAGGTTTAGCATTTTTGATTAAACCCTTACCTCTGATCGGTTTCTACGCGGCATAGTACCGGAACGCTTAATTGCTTGGCGACACGGCTGTGCCGAGATCGTAACACCACGGCTAAAGCCTCCCAGCGCAACACAACATAAACAATTCTCTCTCTCTCTCTCTCTGTCACCGGTCGTTCCTTCATTATTGCCCTCGAATGGATTGTTTCCACTGGCTTCTGTTGCTGACCATTTAACAATGTGGTAATGTCTACACCTGCTTGACTCCTTCAAGAAAGGAGAAGGAAGAGACAATTCAGAAATTACTTTACGAATTGGCCTCTGCCAAGAATCGAACCTGCGACCTCCGACTCATAAAACATCGCTTACCGCTGCGCCAGGGAGGTCTGTCTCTATCACTAGAAGCTGTGGCCCAACGCTAACTGGGGTTGCCTGATAGTTGTGTTCACCTATTGTGTGCAAAGTGAAGTAAAGTGCACAGAAGTGCAGTGCAGTTGACAAAATGTCTTTACATCGCTGATATATTCCGCGCGAACACTTTGTGTTTTCCACTTTTATTTTTATTTTTCCCGCGCATTTTCACGGTAAAAATGGGGGGAAACGAACCAATTTGTCTGATGATGTCTGTTGTTTGAGAGGATCGTGTTTTTTGTGCGTTTTATGTGAAAAGTTGAAACAGAACAAGTGTGTGAAACTCGTTTGTGGAATTATGTTGAATAATACCTATGGCATATTATTATGCCTACGAGTACTTATAAAATTTTCAATTACCTTTATTAAAACCTTTTTCAGTAACCAAAGTCAATCAAATTTTGTAGACACGGTCTAAACTGTGACTGTTGTATGCTGAGCTTTTTTAAAATATGTATTTTCAAATCTTTGAAAATACATATAATATGTATGTATTTATAAGGAAACTTAAATCTTCACGAATGCAAATCTTTTAGTTTCGTTAAAACAATATATTTTTATATAAAATCTGATAAACCTGTGCGTCTCTATAAAATTTGAATAAGTTTTATTGATTAGGTAGTACTTAATTATTCAAGTATTAAAGCATTTATTTGTATGGGCCTGGCACGTGAAACTCCTCCTAAATTAAAAACAAAATGTACCTAGCACGTAACTGCGTAGGTATACCTAGCATGACTCCTTAGGTACTGTGAACGCTTTCATAAAATTCTTCGTATTAAAACTTCTTCTAGAAAAATCATTCAACGTGGTATTTGACATAATATTATACTCTACTTGTTTCTTCCTTAACAACACAAATATAAAGAGAGACTCTCAACTTTTCACCCCAAAATCATTAATTTCCCTTAACGCACTGCCCCTACAACCTTCTTCTTCCGTTTATATGCCATTAATAAAAACAAAATGACCCTTTAGTCTGTCTATTTAACGTTTAATTTGCTGTAATCAAGTCGAGATTGATCCCACCTCCGAACAAATAGATCCAACTTTAACTGATCTTTGATTGAGTACAACTTCCTTGCGATGTTTATGGAAATGTTGATATTAGACAGGTCAATTGCTGCTGGTTAGTCTATTAATAGTTTCAGATACGATGGCAAGATTTCTGATGACTGACTACTAATACCTATATATCTATATCTATACATATAATAATCTATACATATAATAAAATCGTAGAATTGCCGTATCTGTACATTGAAGATTTTTGCAAAATAATAACTGGGGGATGTTAGGGATAAGTAATAGAACGTAAAAAAGCTATTTTTGAAATTTTTGTCTGTTTGTCTGTTTATCTGTTTGTCTGTTTATCTGTCTGTCTGTATGTTTGTGCGCGCATCACGTAAAAACTACTGAATGGATTGATTGAAATGAAACTCGGCATGATTTAAGTTAATACTATGGAGTAACATATAGGATACTTTTTATTACGAAATTCAGCACAGTTCCCTTGGGAGAGGGGATGAAAGGCAAAATGTGTAATTCGTTTAGCTGTAATTCATTAACGGGTGGTCCGATTTCATTCATTCGTTTTTTGTTAGAAAGTAGATACTTTAAAGATTACCGACTAATCTTTAAAAGACTGGATCGATTGTGATGGGACTTTCACTGGCGGATGTTTACATTTTGATCTACCTAAACATCCGCCAGTGAACATTTAACATTTTTTAGCATGATATGAGCTCAAAGGAGCTTGGGAAAAACAAAATGATTTCTACGGGATTTTTAAAAACCAATATAGGTATATCCACGCGAACGAAGTCTCGGGTGTCCGCTTGTTGTAAAAAAAAGTCTAAGGACCTGTTTCACCAGCTTCTGATAAGTATCGGATAACTATCTACAACTTTTGTCTTTGTCGCTTGACCATAAAGTAAGAAAGTAACAAAACTTACCTACGTTTAGGCTATCCGACACTTATCAGAAGGCGGTGAAACAGGCCGTTAGTTAACAATAAATAAACAAGGTGTCGAAGAGTTAAATGTATTCGATGTATAGGAATTGTTACAGGTGCCTTCTATCCTACAATAGTTATTGTGGGCCGTAGCTATAGTAACGCTTGATCAAAATTAAGCGCAAGGGGTGAGCTCGTGCGGAAACGAGACAAAAGAAGATTATCTGTGAGTGTGAAAGAGAGATCAGGTGTTAGGGGTTGATGCTGTGCACACTTGGCTGTATTTGGTAATTTCCATCAAGCGACACAACCTAGAAAAGGAGTGATGATAGAACCATTAATTTGGTTCTAGGTATATTGGTTGTTTACAATATCTAAATTAATTTGCCAGGTCTAAAGAAAGTGTTATTGCTTTCACAATGCACGATTTGGAAAAGCACAGCAATATTTTTAGACCTAAAAAGTTTAGTTTTGCACAATCGAATAAGCACCAAATAACGTAACAAAATAAAATTACCTACACTTAATAAAAAACAGTTCTACAAGTGCCTACGAATTAGTCAGAAATGAGGTAAATTGCTGGATTACTAGGTAGTCTCCTTTCAAACAAAAAAAAACCGCATTCAAATCGGTCCACCCGTTTGAGCGCCACAGGGGAACAGACGAACACACACACACACACATACACACACACACACACACACACACACACACACACACACACACATACACACACACACACACACACACACACACACACACACACACACACACACATACACACACAGACACGTCAAACTTATAACACCCCGTCGGTTTTGCGGCCTATTCCACTAGTCCCTACCACGTATCCCCCCTGGGGGGTAAGAGTGGAATTTTTTTTCCACCTATCCCTACGGTAGGGATGAGTGGAAAAAATATTTACACTTATCCCTACCGAGTGGTTTTAGTTAATGATAAGTAGGTAGGTACTGTCAAGAAGAAAAATATTTATTAATACATAAAAAGTTACTTAGTTTAAATTAAGTAATTAACTACTACTGCTCAAAAAATTAAAAGATTTTTTTTTATTAAAATGCTCTTTTTATTTAGCATTTTTTATTACTTGCAGACTGCAGTAGGTACCTAGTTAGTGACAAATGGTATCTTAGGAAAAGTCTAATAACAATAATTATTGTTATTAAGAATTAAATATTCACATACATTTTTGTTTTTAACTTAATTTCTGTATATAAACCCGATAGGATAGTAAGTCAATCAATATTTATTTATTCAATTTAGGTATACTGTATTTCAGGCTTATAAAACATGATGGTGGTAACCAATTACGGTCTCTTAAAACTAAAGCTATGAGGGTTCCAAACGCGCCCTGGTCTAAGAAGAGCCCACATCAAACTCAGCCATGTTTTTTATTATCACCATACAAACTTTAAACATTACAAACTTCGTATATTTAATAGAACTATAATTAACAATTTGTTTAATTAGCCGCTGGAATAATTCATTCCCCTGCTTTTTAAACAATCCTTTAAATTGTAATAAGATTTTTCAATTAGTTTACGTTTTACAAAAACAAAACCTAAAAACCAAAAAGTGCAATCTTTGACCCAGTGAAATATTAAGTGCAAAATGTATGTACGTATTGATAATTATGGAAACAAAGTTTAGATACTTATGTACAGACATGTACCTACTTGTTAACAAAAATGGCCCACGTTCAATTCGGTAGGGATAAGTGTAAATATTTTTTCCACTCATCCCTACCGTAGGGATAGGTGGAAAAAAATTTCCACTCTTACCCCCCAGGGGGGATATGTGGTAGGGACTAGTGGAATAGGCCGGTTTTGCGTCGGGGGTTAAAAACACACGCGGGTTTTTTTGGATCCGGTGGTCTGGCAGTGTGACTGTGACGGTCTACACTTCTTTCTCCCCCTTGAGTTGATTGTGCTCTTTGGGTTAAACTGCATTAGTCTGCTATTTGGATGAGTGCCTCGATTCTGTTCGATAGCGTCCGCGTGCTGATTGCAGTAGGAAATAGGCTAGCATTCGTACTTACCTACGATAAAATTAACATTTACCTTTTACGGCGCATTCGCTATTTTTTGGCGGCCGCCATCTTGGATTTGCAATAGTGCTATTCTACTAGTCAAGCCCTTTCATTTGATACCAATATTAAGGGAGTTGTGAAAAAATATGTAATCTGCCATTGTGTAGCGGCGGCCATCTTGGATCGATTTTCATCAAACATAGCTAACAACACTCTCGACTAATTCACCTTTCAAACAAAAAAAACCGCATTCAAATCAGTCCACCCA
The DNA here is from genome assembly GCA_920104075.1 of Melanargia galathea. Taxonomy (NCBI): domain Eukaryota; kingdom Metazoa; phylum Arthropoda; class Insecta; order Lepidoptera; family Nymphalidae; genus Melanargia; species Melanargia galathea. Next base: position 4,995,096 of record OV049862.1, on the reverse strand, counting down.
TTTGAGCGCTACAGGGGAACAGACAGACACACACACACACAGACACACACACACACACATACACACAGACACGTCAAACTTATAACACCCCGTCGTTTTTGCGTCGGGGGTTAATAAAAATGTGCCTATTTCACAGTCGCGTGTCGCAGCCGCGTTCGCTCCGAGTCAACAAAAACATCGCATGTATGAAATAGGCCTTCAGGGAATTCCGACCTTTGAGGCCGGCCAGGCTCTTTGAGGCTTTTTAGTTACTTAACACTTTCTTGTTTTACGTGAGAAATAAATTGCGTTCTGCCCAAATCGCAAGAGTAGAAAGTTGAAGCAACAGTACAGTCTCTACTATATAATAGGCAAAGAATACTAATTAATACTTATAGCGTTGTCCTCTTCAGTATTAGGTCCTAGTTCGCTTGTTTGAAGTGTCGGGAGTGTGCTATACTTATAGGTAGCAGTCGCACCCGCTTCCGTTGTCATTATGGCGCAAGTTTCAACCAAAGTTTGTAGGATATTGCGAAAATGCCGATTGCTGAATTATATAGACTACAGAGCACAAAAAGGTTCAGCCCAATATCGTATGAAGTAGAAGACAGTGAAAGAAAGCTAGGTTCTGAATTATATAGCGTATAAAGACAAATGGTCTATAAAGAAAAATCTCTTAACGACATTGTTGCGTGTCGCAAGCGGTCGCGTTCGCTTCCAGTCACTGTGGCATCATCCAAGGTTCAACCAAATATCGTATGCATGAAGCCGACCGCGCGGGAATGCCGGCCACTGAATTATGTAGGCTACACGAGCCAACAGGAGTTTACACTTCTGCCACAGAGTAAAAATGCCAGTGGTAGGTAATTCTACTGTTGTAAATCATCAGTTGGATTTAATTTGTGTATTTTAAGTTATAATAGTCCGGTCGGGTTTGTTAAAATAAAGGCTTTTAAATTGCAAAAATTACCGACAGTCATTTTATTGTTATAAACTTTTAAGGGACAAGTATAAATTAGAAATTTAAAAAACCCCCGACATTCGCCATTGTGTGGCGGCGGCCATCTTGGATTTGCATAATGCTATTCTACTAGTCAAGCCCTTTCATTTGATACCCATATTAAGGGAGTTGTGAAAAAATATGTGATCCGCCATTTTGTAGCGGCGGCCATCTTGGACCGATTTTCATCAAACATAGCTAAGAACACTCTCGACTAATTCACCTTTCAAACAAAAAAAACCGCATTCAAATCGGTCCACGCGTTGAGCTCCACAGGGGAACAGACAGACACACACACACACACACACACACACACACACACACACACACACACACACACACACACACACACAGACACGTCAAACTTATAACACCCCGTCGTTTTTGCGTCGGGGGTTAATAAATGGTAGGCTAAATTCAAAATAGCAATTTAATTCCATTTTCCATGAATCCTATAGTTGGCCGTGTTCTATTCTTGCTGCAAAGATAAATCAACTTTAAAATTATATTTTGCGAACTCTATTAATAAACTACTGTTATTCACGCACGACAAAAAACATTTGGGGCTATAATCTATCTATACTAATAAATAAAATTGAAGTGTCTGTCTGTAATATCGAAATAACTACCTCATATTAAGCTCATATGGTTATTTGAACGATACTATAACCGAATCACACGTTTTTAAAATTTTTGTCTGTCTGTCTGTCTGTCTGTCTGTCTGTCTGTCTGTCTGTCTGTTTGAACGGGCTAATCTTTCAAACGGCTGAACCGATTTTGACGGGACTTTCATATACAAGTAGAGAATTAACCAGGGAGTAACATAGGCTACTTTTTTAACCGACTTTCAAAAAAGGAGGAGTTGTGTTTTTCTACCTATGTACACCGATATCTCCGAGATTTCTGAACCGATTTGCGTAATTTTTTTTTTAATCGATAGAGAAACATTGCGACACTGTCCTACAAAAAAATTTGGATTCCAACTCCTCAATCCTGATGCTGTAGGGGATCGGATCCCCAAAACTAATGGGATTTAGGCACTGTCGGTTATTTAAATTGATTTTGGGGATACCAATTAAAGACTTTATTGTTGAATGACCTCGAGTAGGTACATGTCCAACTCCTCAACCCTGATGCTGTAAGGAATTGCATTCCGAAATCGTAAGGATCCCACGGAATTTTTCCCTTTTGTGGACGGGTTACTACTTACTACAGATAGGCTACTTTTTGTCTATACTAATAAATAAAATTGAAGTGTCTGTCTGAAATATCGAAATAACTACCTCATATTAAGCTCATATGGTTATTTGAACGATACTATAACCGAATCACACGTTTTTAAAATTTTTGTCTGTCTGTCTGTCTGTCTGTCTGTCTGTCTGTCTGTCTGTCTGTTTGAACGGGCTAATCTTTCAAACGGCTGAACCGATTTTGACGGGACTTTCATATACAAGTAGAGAATTAACCAGGGAGTAACATAGGCTACTTTTTTAACCGACTTTCAAAAAAGGAGGAGTTGTGTTTTTCTACCTATGTACACCGATATCTCCGAGATTTCTGAACCGATTTGCGTAATTTTTTTTTAATCGATAGAGAAACATTGCGACACTGTCCTACAAAAAAATTTGGATTCCAACTCCTCAATCCTGATGCTGTAGGGGATCGGATCCCCAAAACTAATGGGATTTAGGCACTGTCGGTTATTTAAATTGATTTTGGGGATACCAATTAAAGACTTTATTGTTGAATGACCTCGAGTAGGTACATGTCCAACTCCTCAACCCTGATGCTGTAAGGAATTGCATTCCGAAATCGTAAGGATCCCACGGAATTTTTCCCTTTTGTGGACGGGTTACTACTTACTACAGATAGGCTACTTTTTGTTCTGGAAAATCAAAGTTCCCACGAGATTTTTACAAACCTAAGTATATACACACGGGCGAAGCCGTGGGCATCATCTAGTATTATCATATACATACATCGACGTACGCGGGCTAACCCTCACGAAATGAAATATTTACGATTGAGCTATATATCACGAGTTGTGTGTAAACAAGACTCGTAAAAATCACAAACCGAATGTAGTTTTAGTTCCTTGTTTATAGAGACATGCTGATCTCGGCCCATCGGTGCATTCGAGTTTTATGATAATTGGGCTGTATCTTGTGCCTATACTCGTACCTACTAAAAGCCAAAAATACAGTCGATTGTCGACCCAATTTTTACTTTCACGGGCAGTCAAAGAAATGGAGAGATAAGCAACGCCGATTGCTCCGCGTGAATTTAGTTTTATTGCTAGTAAAATGTCTATACAGATAGACATCTTTATCAATCGACTTTTATTGTTTTTTTTTATTGTTTCATAACAAACTTTGAAATGCATAATATAAATCCTACTACAGACTTCGTAAACAGGATAGAGCTAAAACCGAAGAGAGCAAGAGAGAGTCGCATTTAGGGTAGATTTTGTGAGATGCTGCAGTGCGGGGGACGAAGCAAGCGAGTGTCGATTTATGCCGCCGCATCCTACACTATTTACGACTACATTTACCATATTGAACGACAATTACTGTCTCGGTTGTCTTGTGGTTGGCGTGGTTGACTTCGGATCACGAGGTTCTGGGTTCGATCCCCGAGCCGGGCCAAAAAATAATGAGCGAATTTCGTTCGCATAATAGGTATATTGAGTTTACATAGGTTGTTGTTTCGAGTATAACAAGCTAATAGTAAAAAGGTAAATAGATGGTAAATAGCTAAGTAAGAGTAATAACAAGCTGATTTTTTGTATGCAGCATTTTTTTTTTAATACAACTACAAGTTAGCCCTTGACTGCAATCTCACCTGATGGTAAGTGATGATGCAGTCTAAGATGGAAGCGGGCTAACTTGGAAGAGGTATGTAGATATGTATTAATACCCCTGATCGGTTTCTACACGGCATCGTACCGGAACGCTAAATCGCTTGGCGGCACGGCTTTGCCGGTAGGGTGGTAACCAGCCACGGCTTAAGCCTCGCACCAGACCAGACCAGAGACAATTTAGAAATTATAAAATCCCAAATTGCCCCTGCCGGGAATCGAACCTGGAACCTCCCACTTAAAGGTGCGTCCAGACTTGAACATTTCACCGAACCGAACAGCGAACATTTCGGCGAACTTGTTACGCTCAATGTGGACGGCGCGCTTGGAGCGCTTGAGATGGGTTACTGCGTAACAGTTCGGCGAAAGTTTCGCCGAACTGTTACGCAGTAACCCATCTCAAGCGCTCCAAGCGCGCCGTCCACATTGAGCGTAACAAGTTCGCCGAAATGTTCGCTGTTCGGTTCGGTGAAATGTTCAAGTCTGGACGCACCCTAAGACCACAGCGCTCACCACTGCGCCAGGGAGGTCGTCAAAAAGCGTAGTGAATACCTACTTGTGCATGTAATGAAATGGCTACATAGTCCTACAAAAGTGGAAGTGGTAGTGCTATTCTACTAGTCAAGCCCTTTCATTTGATACCCATATTAAGGGAGTTGTGAAGAAATATGTAAACCGCCATTTTGTAGCAGCGGCCATCTTGGATCGATTTTCATCAAACATAGCTAACAACACTCTCGACTAATTCACCTTTCAAACGAAAAAAACCGCATTCAAATCGGTCCACCCGTTTGAGCGCTACAGGGGAACAGACAGACACATACACACACACACAGACTGCACGTCAAACTTATAACACCCCGTCGTTTTTGCGTCGGGGGTCAAAAAATAAAGAATAGAGTTTAAGTACGATAAAAAATCTATTCGTTATGTTGAATAGTGACATAAAATTAACCTGCGTAGAGGTTAATAGATTGTATTCGGTACAATGGCATAAATCAACCATATGGTACGCGTTTATGCGTTTTTGATGACCGTGTAAGGTGTCTTGGCAGGAATGTAGTCGTAAAATTCATTTAAGAGATCATATTTCTTTTAATGTGCCTGCAAATATAAGCTATCCATTTTATGTGGTACCGAGTAGTATTAACAGACACTTAAATATATTTTTGTTTGTGGTTACTATAAAAGGCATATAGGCAATTAAATTCTTAAAACACACCTAACTATCTAAAAATAAAAGAATTTGTTTTAGCTATAAAATTGACTTGACAAACATATTATGTTTATTTAAGAGGCGTCCTTTAAGAGAGGCGTCCTTTAAGAGAGGTGTCATTTAAGAGAGGCGTCCTTTAAGAGAGGCGTCATTTAAGAGAGGCGTCATTTAAGAGAGGCGTCATTTAAGAGAGGCGTCCTTTAAGAGAGGCGTCATTTAAGAGGCGTCCCAAACTTTAAGTCAGTTTTTTGTCATTTGTTTGAAAAGTATTTCTTTGAACAAAATGTCATGCTTAATATTTAGGAGGCTATTTCATTAAGATAATTTTCAAATTCGCCTTCTGTTTATAATTTCTTTATTACTTATTCTAAGTTATAATATTATCATAATCAAATTTTTTGTTACTCATAAGTACCTACTGTCAAATATGTAGTTAATTTTCTCTACGTTTACGGTCCTACTTACGTTTGCAAATTCAATTGAAAATGGTTGGCCCGATTGATATGCAGATATTTTTTTCAGATTATTGTTGCGTGACGAAACCTCTTTGTAAAATTTTGTTTGAATAAATAAACTTTTCTATTCTATCCTATTTTGGAGAATTTTAGTACCTATGAAGTCCGAGAAAACCGTATACAATTATGTCTAGGTATTGTTATTGATTGTACAAGTAAATAGTTTATCTGAATAAAAAATATGTCTTAGACTTGCCTTTACACAAGTTTAAGAACTCTATTAAAAGTATGCTCATAAAAAAAGCTTATTATACAATTGAAGATTATATAAACGATAAAAAAGCTTGGATTTAACTCGTTCCAGCAATGCGCGAGACGGCATTTCAATCATGTACATTAATAATAATAATTGTTATAATGTTATTTTTAAAAAAGAGCAACCGCCGAGTTTGTTGCAGGTTCTTCTCGGCTGGAACAGCATTCCGAACCTGTGGTAGACTCAATTGACGATTCAAAAGTACTTGTAAAAGTTTATTTGAATAAAAAACTTTTCTATTCTAAAAACTTTTCTATTCTATTCTATTCTACAATATTTCTAGGATTGATAGGTTCTGTATTTGTTTCAGAAATCGTGGAAGAGCAGCGATGTCACGACTACGAGTTCCGTCTCACGTGTCGAGAACTAGACACGCACATAGCCGTTCTAGACGCGTGGTACGTCTCCGCGGGAGACTACCGCGCACCCTCGAACGACACTCCCACTCACGCGAGTATCATAAGCACCGAGAAAGACGCTGAGCTCGATCGAGTGTACATGTACTCTAGTCCCAAACACAACGGTGTTTACGAGTTGACGAACCATTCCAGTTTCGAGAACAGTGATAACTTTACCGCAAATTCGACTAATTTAACAACAAACGTGACTGATTTCACAGTGAACGATACTTTTAGTTTTAACGACACTTTCGATAGTGTGGATATGTCGGTGGATTTCGTGAACGCTAGTGAGAGTTGTGGCGTGGAGACGTTCGCGCGGAGTTACGCGAGTTGGCACGAGGGCGACAAGCGAAGGAGGCCCGTGTCGAAGGCTTCGGCTGTGAACTTGCGCGCGCCGCTGAGTTATCGGTGAGTTTACGACATCGATGGTTTACGTGTTCTATGGTAGGACCGCGACTGGAATCGATTTTATAATTGCAGGATTTCGGTTAATGGCTACTAAGTTAGCTAGAGTTAAGGGGATTTAGCAAAATAAGCTTAGGGCCTGTTTCACCGCCTTCTGATAAGTATCGGATATCTATCTACAACTTTTGTCTTTGTCCCTTGACATAAAGTAAGAAAGTGACAAAACTTACGTTTAGGCTATCCGACACTTATCAGAAAGTGGTGAAATAGGCCGTTAATGTTCTATGTTATTATGGATTTCCATAAGTAACGCTTGACTACCCGACATTTAAGAAGTTCTCGTCAGAATTAAATTATGCTTCGTAGAAATTCAAAGATATTGTTTTCTTAGAACTACTCAAAGAAGTAGGTACCTACTGATGATAGTGCACTGAACGGTTTCAACAAATTATTGTAGTGCTAAATACATAGAAGGTATAGTGCAATGCATGAAGACTGTCTGAATAAACAACTAAGTATATTCTTGATTGAAAATAATTTCAATCAAGAATATACTTAGTTGTTTATTATCTCTATCTTGTTGTTTATTATCTCTATCTTGTTTAATAATCTCAGTTCCCATGAGTAATTTTTAGTTAATTTTTAGATATAGCAACCCATGGTAGAGTTCCGGCGTAAATCTATTTTAGCACACCTATTATCAATTTCATGATGATATTTGGTGTTGATTTGAGATTTTTATCCACATAGCCTAGTACTTAATTATAATAATCAATCGATTAATGATCTTCCCGAAACAGTTGCGCGAGCATACTGCATGACATCCAATTATGGGTCCGTGGGGTTCTCGAGCATTTTTGTAACGGTTAACACATTTCAACGTTTAAGGCCAGGAGCCTAATGATATTTTTCCTACGGAAACAATATAGTAATGTTTTATAAAATATTTTATCCAAAAAGCTGTGATAGCTTAGTGGTTAGGACGACCGACTTCTAATCGGAGGTCGTGGGTTCGATCCCGGGCACGCACCTCTAACTTTTCGGAGTTATGTGCGTTTTAGTATTTAAATATCACTTGCTTTAACGGTGAAGGAAAACATCGTGAGGAAACCTGCATGCCTGAGACACACGAGTAGTAAATCTACAGAGGGGAAGCTTCCACAAGCGGCCCGCTGTAGGTATACTCACACAAACACACTCACCAACGGTTCACGGACGCGCGCTCGTTCCACTAACCGGTACAGTTGGTGACAAACATGCGCATATGTGTGAGTGTACCTACAGCGGGCCGCTTACTAGAAGCTTCCCCTCTGTAGGTACTCTGTGCCTGAGAGTTCTCCATAACGTTCTCAAAGGTGTGTGAAGTCTGCCAATCCGCTTGGTCAGCGTGGTAGACTATGGCCAAAGCCCTTCTCACTCTGAGAGGAGACCCGTGCTCTGCAGTGAGCCGGTAATGGGTTTATCATGATGATGATGATTTTATCCAGACGAATAAAAATAAATGTCCAGAATTAAGTAGTATTTTTAACGAAACCTCAAGGCATTTTGAGGACGTTATTATGTACTTACCTACCTACGGTATTTACATGGGGTCTGTAATATTTGTGAGAGTGCCACGTAGATACCGATATAATAAGGTTTATTTACATTTTATCTATCTATCTATAATATAATAAAACTGTAACAGATCCAATTCTGTACATTGAAGATATTTTGAAAATTTTTATTGGAGGGCACTCTATAATCGATACTGAAGCCAAAACTGTAATTTTTTTCATTTTTGTCTGTCTGTCTGTCTGTCTGTCTGTCTGTCTGTCTGTCTGTCTGTCTGTCTGTATCTTGGCCGCGCATCACGCCGAAACTACTGAATGGATTCGAATGAAACTTGGTACGATTTGAGTTTATACTCCAAGGTAGGTTATAGGATACTTTTTATCCCGAAATTCAGCACGGTTCCCTTGGGAGAGGGGAAGAAAGTTAAAACGTGTATTTAGCTGTAATTCATTAACGCGTAGTTCGATTTAATTCATTCTTTTTTTGTTAGAAAGGTAGTATTTTAAGTATTGTCCCGTAAATATTTCAAGGTCATAGGTATTTTCGTTCAAAAATGACAGACATTTATTGGGTTCAAATAACTTGGGACCCGGATCTTTGAACGTACGGCTTATTTTAAACTGGTGTGCGTTTAAATTTATGTTTGTCAATCTGTCTATTTGTTCCAGCTAATTACCGAAACGGCTGGATCAATTTTGATGGAACTTTCAATGGCAGATAGGTGATGTTATAAGGAGTAACTTAGGCTACATTTAGTTTAGGTACAAAAAAGGATTATGGGATCCAATCCGATCCTATATAAAACCTATATCCAGGCGGACGAAGTCGCGGGGGTCGGCTAGTAATATAATAAAACTGTAACAGATCCAATTCTGTACATTGAAGATATTTTGAAAATTTTTATTGGAGGGCACTCTATAATCACTTCTGAAACCAAAACTGCAATTTTTTTCATTTTTGTCTGTCTGTCTGTCTGTCTGTCTGTCTGTCTGTCTGTCTGTCTGTCTGTATCTTGGCCGCGCATCACGCCGAAACTACTGAATGGATTCGAATGAAACTTGGTACGATTTGAGTTTATACTCCGAGGTAGGACATAGGATACTTTTTATCCCGAAATTCATCACGGTTCCCTTGAGAGAGGGGATGAAAGTTAAAACAGGTATTTAGCTGTAATTCATTAACGCGTTGTTCGATTTCACTCCTTCTTTTTCTGTTAGAAAGGTAGTACTTTGTATATTGTCCCGTAAATATTTCAAGGTCATAGGTTTTTTAGTTCAGAAAAGACAGACATTACAACCCTTCGTATCGGGTTCAAATAACTTGGGACCCGGATCTTTGAATGTACGGCTTATTTTAAACTGGTGTGCGTTTAAATTTATGTTTGTCGGTCTGTCTATTTGTTCCAGCTAATCTCCGAAACGGCTGGATCGATTTTAACGGAACTTTCAATGGCAGATAGATGATGTTATAAGGAGTAACTTAGGTTACATTTAGTTTAGGTACATAAAATAATTATGGGATCCGATCCGATCCTATATAAAACCTATAAACACGCGAACGAAGTCGCGGGGGTCAGCTAGTAGACAATAAGTACATTATTTTCTAAATTCGCATGAAGTGTTAATAATACTAGAGGGAGATTTTCTTTGCACTGCTATAATATCTGACGGAAGCAATAAAATTACGAAATGTTTCGGATGCCAAGAATGATCCATATTATTACAAAAACTTTGGATACCAATGGAAATGACTTCTAACGTTATAGACTCATTTGTTAGCGAGGGTTTAAGTAGTTCCCCTTACTGATCCATTTAACTAACTAGTTTCGAAACCTCATTATTTTCACAGTGGTCTCTGGGACTATTACCAAATGTCGGCGCCGGTTCTGTACAGAATGGGGCTAATTGAGTTCCATTCGATTAAATCATCTAATTCGACGGTAAACAGTAAACTGTTGTTATTAGTGAAGATCGCTTAATGATTAAGTGTTTGCTAGTTAAAAAGTTCTACACCAAATTACGAGTTGATGGTCATGATCATTATACAAATCATAGATCCGATGTGATTAGTGGTTAAAGTGTAGATCTGGTCTGAATAAAATATTTCCGAGATTTTCTGCAAAATGGTTTTGAATCTGTATGATTTATATGAAGGTATTCTTCAATATTTCATGCTTGGAGAGAGGAGAAAAATTGCAAGTCTAACTTGTAAGAAATCCTGACAAATCTGTTCTAGCAATCTGAAGTTCGATTTCCAGTAGGTATTCCAGTAACTGAGAGAAATTTTCTGACGTTACTGATTTTTCCCCTCAATTATTTCCTTCCTTTAATTAAATCTGAACTACGCGGGAAACAAAACAACATCCTTCCAGATTTTGGTATAGGATTATTTTTCGACCTAAGTAAGTAATTGAAATTTAAATAAAGGAAGGAAATTATTTGGACAAAAAAAAATCAAAAGGAACGTCTGGAGATTTCTCTCATGTTAGCAGACCTTGTTTTTATAGTCTTCATTTATTTTTCGATTTTGACCCCCAGAGGCTGTGGAAGGTACCGTATTCCGTAACAACAACTAAGTCTACCTATAAGAGCGGGACCGCACTGCGAAAATTATTCGTGCGAATTTTATTCGCGCGGTTTATATTCCGCATTTTAATATATTTTTCTCGCGAATTTTAAATCGCATGTGCGTGCAGTTTCATACATTCCCATATGTCACAGAATTTTGCGAAAAAATTCGCGCGAATAATTTTCGCAGTGCGGCCTAGGCCTTAGATACGTTCATCTAAGAAATAATTTTTTTTTCATGAGTTCTCAGTCGTCGTCGTCATCAATCGATAGACGTCCACAGCTAGATATAGGTCTCTTGTAGGGACTTTCACACACCGTGGTCTTGTGCTACTTGTATCCGGCTCGGATTTTATCCATCCACCTGATGAGAGATCTGTCAACATTGCGCTTTCTGGTGCGAGGTCTCCACTCCAGCACCTTGGGACCCCAACGTCTATCGGTTCTTCGAACTATGTGCTCAGTAACATCACAGAATTTTTGCCACTTCATTTTCGCAACCCGTAGAGCTTGGTCTCAGTAACATCAGGGAATTTATCCAATCTTTGAGATATACTTACTTTTTTATACGTATTCGTATATGCTCATTGCACTGACCGTTGACATAATCTGTTCAATGCCTTCAACAGTCTGGCCATTGTGCGTCGATTTCCTGGTCAGGTTCCCACGGGACATTGTCCTTGTACGATATGCAATGAAAGGACACCGGTAGCTATTCCTGGCACGTCGCTATTAGGTTGACCTCTTGCATCGATTTGAGTATTGAAAACAAAAACAAAAAAAAATTTTGGTTAAAGTTAAAGGCTATGTATTTAAAAACTAGATAAAAAAAATAAGAATGTGTTACTATATAATATATGTGATTTCCTTATGATTTATGACTATTTGAAATAGTAGTAAATTATCTATACGTTAGTTTAATATGAATTAATTATTCTCAGAGCTAAAGGTTATCGAGTAGGGTTAGATATTTGGGACAAATGATAAAATTACGTGGTATTTTTGTAACATATTTCTTTCGAACATTGTGATTTCGATCACGTTCATATTCGGTACAATTGCTTGTAACATTATGATTGAGTTTGGAAATTACTTTGTTAATAGGTTTTTGTTTTCTTGTGTTGTTAAAGTAAACAGATTATGATATTAAAGTTACCATTAAAGTTTAAATCGACGATCAAAAAATGGCACTATGGGTTGCGGTCAGAGTTTCTTAACATTTTACTAAAATTTGACTTTTAAATCAACTATCGAGGTGCATTACTGACTTGTGAATATTATTTGAGCGTGTTTTTTGGTGGGCAAGTTTTTAATGTAACTTTATATAATCGCCTGAACTTGCCTGAAGTGTAACTGGCCCCTTAGTCGCCTTAAATATGTCTCGCCTTAAATATGCATATAATAATGCTGATGCAGATATAATTTGAAAAATTCTGTATTATAAATTAGTTAGGTACGTTATATATTCTGATTTTTAATTCTGTGGAATTCAGACGTTTCTTAATGTTACCAGAGATAAAAAGGTCCCACGAAAAAGATAATAAATTCAAAACTTACATATTTGCCTCATCTAGATATGACAAATACCTGACAGATACTTCAGGTACTTTGGGTAAAATCGAACTTCAGGTGGTAACCCAGTTTTTCATACAAATAACTCATTCTATTTTTAAATGACAACTGTCAGAATTCCACCGAATTAAAAATCAGACTATATGGTCTTTTTAAAACATGGCAACATTCATTTCACATTCCATAGATAAATAATGATGATGCATAATAATATGATGATGAACCAACCGGAGGTATTGAACGGTGTGCGATGTTTAATAATAATTTAAGAGTTTGTATGTGTGGTTTTGAGAATGGAAATGGTTTGGAAAATGGTGATAATTTTCCATAAAAACTACTGGGCCGATTTTGATATGGTTGCGCAGTTTTCACCTCAGAGCAAATTACATTATTTAGGCTTACATAGGCCATTAGGAGACACTTCAGGTGTGTAGGTTTTTAATGTTTAATTTTTAATTTGTGCAAGTTTGCAAAAACAGCTTTAGTTAAACTTCATAAAGGATTAATTGTAAACTAGAGCGGGTTTGCCCTAGATTATCCGTGTATCTAACGGTATATTATATTTCAGCTTAACAACAAAGCTCAGATTTTCCCTTGGATAACGTAATCCCTAGGTTTCGTGTTTCGGCTGCCTTAATTAATTTAATTAAACACTAGCATTTCGGGCATTTCGTTTCAGTTAGTAAAAATATTAAGATTAAAATACAGGTTTAAATGTTAGTTAATTCTTAAATTATGTGATACACTGGTACGGTAAAATTAGCAATTAACTTACTGAAGAACTGAATCCATATGACTTCACTATCCTGAAATCGATTTTTCTTATAAGTTAGGTACCTACCTACCTATGCTACCTATCTACGCTCATGAAAATATACCAGTAATTACACCGGTCAAGTGCGAGTTGGACTTGCGCACGAAGGGTTCCGTACCATTATCTATAAACTATCGAGCGAAAAAATTGCGTTTGTTGTATGGGAGCCCCCTTACTTATTTATTTTATACTGTTTTTAGTAGATATTTGTTGTAAGTAGCGGCAACAGAAATACATCATCTGTGAAAATTTCAACTGTCTAACTATCATGGTTCATGAGATACAGCCTGGTGACAGACGGACAGACAGACAAAACGAACGAACGAACAAACATACAGCGGAGTCTTAGTAATAGGGTCCCGTTTTACCCTTTGGGTACGGAACCCTAAAAACCGAAGCCAGAAATAGTACCTAATCATTACACAGTATCATTTACGACTGCTGCAAATATTTGCCTCGTCGACAATCCCGCTGATTGTTCTCTGATCTTTTCATCTCGCCGTGCAAATAGAGGGCGAATAATTGAGCTGTATCAAGGCTTAATGGTACTCCGAAATTCGGTGGTCTGAGGTAATCCCTTTCTATTAAGAATAGGTATTTTATAAAAGGGATGAAGTAAATTGATATCGATAACGGCTGTATCAATTTACTTCTTCTTAGAAATTATATACCTCTGAAATAGTATCATTGACAGGTTTGAATTATGAGGAATACCAAGTATGACCTCGGGAGCATGAGCTCATATGTCATTTACTCTGAGTCTATCAAGTATGAGCTCATAACTCAGGGGAATATAGCTGGAAGAAGACCACCTGGCCGTGGAAGAACATCTTGGCTGAAGAATTTACGCCAATTGTATATCTACGGGAAAACTAACCGATTCCTGTCCCGTGCAGTAGGGTCCAAAGTACAAAAAGCCTAATGATTGCCTCCGGTAAGAGACGGTAGGTACTACAAGAAGAAAGTTCTTTGAAGGTCATTTCGAAACTGTGGATTTATTTAACTATTCAATAACACTTAAAAAAAGTTTGAATAAAAATTTTCTAACATTTATTCTTTGCTAACACTCCACCATCCACATTTGGTCCATATTAAATCTATACATATCGATACCAGAAATTTCAATTGTCGTAAAGGACATGGACAGGACTGTCCTTTATGACAATTGAAATTTCTGGTATCGATATAATAAGATCGTAGAAATGCCGTATCTGTACATTAAAGATTTTTGCAAAATAATAACTGGGGGGTGTTAGGGATAAGTAATGGAACATAAAAAAGCTATTTTTGAAATTTTTGTCTGTTTGTCTGATTGTCTGTTTATCTGTTTGTCTGTTTGTCTGTATGTTTGTGCGCGCATCACGCAAAAACTACTGAATGGATTGAAGTGAAACTTGGCACAATTTAAGTTCATACTACGGAGTAACATATAGGATACTTTTTATCCCAAAATTCAGCACGGTTCCCTTGGGGGAGGCGATAAAAGTCAAAATATTTACTTAGCTGTAATTCATTAACGCATGGTCCGATTTCATTCATTCTTTTTTTGTTAGAAAGGAGATACTTTAAAGATTACCAAGTAATATCTGAAAGGCTGGATAGATTTTGATGGGACTTTCACTAGCTGATGTTTACATTTTGATCTACCTAAACATCCGCCAGTGAACTTCTAACAGTTTTTAGCAAGGTATGAGCTCAAAGGAGCTTAGGAAAAACAAAATGATTCCCACGGGATTTTCAAAAACCACTATCCACGCGAACGATTGCGACGCTTGTATAACATATTATTAAGGACACTTGTAAGTCATAAAAGTCTTTTCCACCATATTGCCTTCCAAATGTCGCACAGCGACGTAATATTTTATGGACCCTTTCAATCCAATAGAGTATGTATAATTCACAACGTAATGCATATTTACAGTTTACGTTCGCGGTAAAGGATGTCAGTGGATACTGCAGGATATGGTATGAAAAAATAGAATTTAAAAATATTACCTACATCTCTTTTTGCCGTCGAATCTGCGGGTCTGGTTGTCCATGATCATAATACATATTATTATTATAAACTCCAAATACGTGTATGTTTGGAATGAACTTCAACCAAAATAACATCCCTTTATAACAAAGAAAGCGATGGTAATTAAATTAAAACGGTGCAAATTCTCAATGATTCCATATTTGTTGATATCCACTATGGAATGTTTTTGATGTCCCGGGCGGCCATGTACAGAATACAGATGCCAGCTCTGCTTTTATTGACTCTATAAATATTTTAGTTTAGTTTACTCATATTAGAAACAAGTGAAGTTTAATAGCTGTACAGACTACAGTTTACAGTGTGTTTAGCCGGTTTCTGCAAGATGCTAAATCCCTAGTTAAGAACTTTTTTATTCTCATTTCAATATTTGGAAATACTTATATAATAATTGAAGTTTTCAAAACATCAAGAAATATGGAGAATATATTAAAAATTTACAAAGATATTACGAATATTTTTACTTTTTAATCAGTAGGTAGATAATCATACTAAATATCTCCAGAAAAAAAAAATATGGTTTAAAGATTACAAATATTGATGGAAAATCAAAATATCACTTACCTAATTAGTTATGATCGCAGATTTTTACACGTACCGTAAGTTACGTGAGGGTTAGCAAAAAACTCTGAATAGGTACCTACACAGAATTTACGTTCCCGACTGAATGTATAATATGTAATGGAGGAATGACGCGAGCTTCCGTAAACTTGAAACACTGTGCCGTAAAACATCAACATTCGCCTACTTCCTACCAGTTTTTATTGGCCAACTGCAAGTGATACTCAACAAAACATACCTCCTTGTTATTTCTAGCGTACACTATATTTGGAACGCTGTTCGATTCAGTATTTTAAGACTATTAAAATGTAAGCATTAGTACAAATTAATATACTTTATTTCTATGTAAATAAGAGTGACTTTAAGAACCTTTTTACACGTCATGAATTTATAGTGTTGTATAATAATATGTACCTGTAAATAGAGTTCTTATCGGCGAAACTTTATGGGTAGGTGGGTTTAAAAGTATGCTTTCTATGTAGGGCAATAGTACAAACATTTCAAATAGGTATCTACCTACTTCCCACTTTTAGTTTTGTAGCCATTTTCCAGGTTCGTTAAAACTAAAAGTGGTTAGGGTAAAACCCGGATAGACGCCCCACTTTTTGAAATGGCCTCATAACTTTTAAAATATTAATTTATCACAAATAATATTTATGAATATAGCTAGTTTAATCTTTTGGGTTCCATTATGACTTGTTTTTGTTGTCCTAACGATTACAGATTTTTCAGAATTTAACTTTTCGCAGACCCTTTTTTTTGGGGATAGATGCCTACCTGTGTGGATAGATGCCCCACTATGAAAATACTAAAAAGGATAGATGCCCTATGAAAAAAAATAAGCAAAATACATAGTTTCATAAGGTTTTATTATCTAAATATATAAAAGGAAAAGGTGACTGACTGACTGACTGCCTGACTGATCTATAAACGCACAGCTCAAACCACTGGACAGATCAGGCTGAAAGAGATAGATGCCCCGAAGTATATTAAAACTATCAGGAATTTATTGAAAAAAGAAATAAAAATATAAAAGAACATTAAAAATATTAAAAAAATACTTGATATATCTATTGGTATATTAGGGGATAGATGCCTCTAAGGGCACCTATACCTCGAAAAATCGAGGCAACTATCCTTTTTGATATGGATAGATGCCCTTTTATTTATTAAATAAACTAAAAACTAAAGAGAGATTATTTACACTTAGGTGTACACTTATTGAACCAGTGTATTGACATAATAAAAAATATAACAGAATCTTCTACTACTTCAAAAGTTATACAACGGCAAATACTCGCCTCTAAAACTTTGAAGGATTTGCCGCGTTCGCTGCGGAGATAATCACACGCACAAGCGAAACAAATTGTTTTAATACAAATGTATGTAGGGGCCTGAGGTTTGGGGGGCCTGCGCTTCTTATTTAAACTATCAATTTTTAGTCGCGAGTTTGGGAAGTCAGGTTTTTTGACACTGAGGCATCTATCCAACTGCGGCATCTATCCGGGTTTTACCCTATTGGAAAATTGCAACCTGGTAGACGAATTCTGTAAAGTATGATGAAAACTTCGTTCGGAAAGAGCACGAGCACTGCTCTATGCAGCCGACCGGCTCGACGAGCAGCCGAGCGGCTGCTCTTAATATTTCACACAGAGCGTATTGGGAGCATCCTCGAGCATCCTCTTATCATAAAAGAGATAAAATGTAAAAATAAAGCTTATTTCAATGTCTTAAGATTCTATTTTAAATGCGATTCAAATTTGCTCTGCTCTCCTCGCCGGTCTATCTGAAAGGTCCCTTATCCAGTACTTATTCGTAGGAACAGTTTCATCGCGCATGACGTGGTGATAATATGGAACGAGTGAGATGCAGCGGGACACGCGACTGCAGAAAAGATTTATCGTGCTGCATAAATCATGGCTGCTATAAATAGTAAGCATGTAGCTATGCGAGTTGCATGAAATTATCTGATATGAAAAAATTATTATAGGTAGGTACTAGCTGATTCTCTCGACTTTAGATTTAAATAGTTGTAGATAAGTACATATTATGTGCACATCTACACTAATATTATAAAGCTAAAGAGTTTGTTTGTTTGAACGCGCTAATCTCAGGAACTACTGGACCGATTACAAAAATTCTTTCACGGTTGGATATGTACGTGATCCCTGAGTGCTATAGGCCATCGATTCCTAACCTTTTTCAGCCGCGGACCCCCAAGGAAATCAAGCATAATGCCAAGGACCCCTGAATGAAAAAAAAATATTATTTAAAATAATTTAAAAAAAAATATTATTTTCTTGCTTCGTTCTAATTCCGAGGCTTTAATTTTGAAAAAGGATTGTGATTTTTCACGAAGTTCTTGATGTTTTGTTTCTAAATGACGTCGAAGTTTGGCCGGTTTCATCGACTCATTCGACAAAACTTAGTAGCATATGACGCACTCAGGTCTTTCTTCACCGTTTAAATTGGTACTTGTGAACCCGTAAGCTAAGTATTCGTCGGAAAATTTACGACGTTTAGAAACTTTAGACTTTGAAGTCGAAGGATTTTCATTTGCTTCGTCTGTAGCGGAATTATTTGGTTTTAACCAGCGTTTCATTGTCACAGTCCAATAACTTTAACGTTTTAATTATAATGCAATGCAAAACAAAACAGTACGTATGGGCGCAATCAATCACACGACTAAACTAATACGTAAATATTATTAGTGTCTAAGTAAGATAAGATAGATGCTCGCGGACCCCAAGATAGACGCTCGCGGACCCCCAGGGGTCCGCGGACCACAGGTTAGGAAACAATGCTATAGGCTATATATTATGTACCACGGGCGAAGCCGGGGCGGACCGCTAGTAACATATATTCTGATCAGTCAAATAATTTGTGTTATAAAGTCCTTTATCATTTATAAAATCAGATCTTAGGTAAGTAGGTATAGTAATATCAAAGGTAGATATCTCAACGTAAATTCAAATCTATATAGATCATCATCCAAGCACGTAATTGCTTTCAAATAGACATGAAGAAGACATGAAGTTTGAATAGTTATTTGGAAAGTCTAGATGACTGAATCCGGTTCTCTAAGCTGTCATCCAGTCTTGTGATTTGATGATTCATTATAGTGGATGAAGTTCTATGTATTCTACTCTAGCTGATGCCCGCGACTTCGTCCGCGTGGATTTAGTTTTTTCAAAAATCCCTTGGGAACTCTATGATTTTCCGGGATAAAAAGTAGCCTATGTCCTTCTCCAAAGGTCTAATCTATATCTGTACCTTTCGTCAAAATCGGTTCTGCGGTTTAGGCGTAAAAGCGTAACAAACAAACAAACTCGCTTTCGTATTTATTATATTAGTCAGTATGATTTATAGTAATTCTGAGTCTAAGATTAGACGCGCTGATAGGGACTATTACATATATTATAATAGAGTCTCTATTTTGCACAGATATGGTAGTGGATATAGTACCCATTTAGGGATATGGTAATGGTACCCACTTAACCGGACTGTTAGAGCTTTATATGGTAACGTAAGCCCCCGCGATGGACGATCGAGATTTTAGGAAGAAAATTCAAGGATTTATAATTGGTATCTTTCCCATACAATTCAAATGTTGACCCGGCTAGTTAGTTATTTGGTGAATTTTATGCGGCGGGTGGTAGCAAGGATTTTTCACCAGTATACTCCAGTCCAAATAAATTCAATTCATATCGTTTCCGTTTCAAAATTCCACGTAAGTCCGGTAAATGTTGCGAACTGCAAACTGAGTAAGCATAGAACCTGGGACCTCCAAAGGATTTAAAATGGATAAGTCTCGGAGTTCATCTTCTTGAGGTTATGTTTTTTTATCTATTATTTGAAGGCTTTTGCCTACAAGGCATGTCAGCCCTATCGTACCACGCTACATATACATAACACACAACTAACTGGTAGCAGTTTATTTCCTTAGAAAACAGACTCCAAGCTGCATCAGAGTTTGAAGTTATGTTGATACCTAAAGCAAAGTCATGTGTAGTCTTAAGTCTCTGTTAGTAAATGCTTATTGTTTCCTCGTCCATTCAAAGGAACAATAAGTTTTTATTTAACCCGATCTAATAGTTCTGCTCTTACTTATGTCATTATGAACCAGTAATCCTGTATTTAACTGCTTTTCTATATTATTTACCGATTGAAATGCAACTCTATGCATCAAATAGTAAGGACTCAATTCGCATACGAGTATCTTCACGATGCAATCAGAGAATTGATCTTTCAACTCTGTCTACGGACAACAGAAATTAAGGAAAACTTACTCTGAACTGTGAGCACTAAGGTCACAAATGCTTTAATGGAGTAATACCTGTGGTAATACTGAGAGAATTTCGGAGTTGATCCTCATTGAATAATACTTGCACAAAGCGTTGCAGAGCCATTGATCCATTTAATGCAATGTGAGATCTATGAATGGTTTTATTAAAAGATCTATAAAATCACCTGGACCTTCAAGCCCGAACGATCTCTTTGTGTCTAAAAGCTTAATCGAGGTATAGAATCTTTTCGGTCTGAAATGATATGAGTAGCTATGACTAATTTCGTGATTCATTTTGCATCGGCTAATAGGATAAAAAAAAAACCAGACTTAAATGGAATTTCGAGGTTATTTTAAAAATTGATATTCCTACTAGTAATATTCTTTACTCTAGTGGAACGGTTGGTTAGTTAGGTGATTTACTTTGGCAAGTTAAAATATTTAGCTGTAATTTAGTTTCAATCTGGATAGTCTAGTGTTCAATCACGTAATGTCAGTAGATCTTAGGTCAGTAGGTACACTATGATATGATATAATTGAGACTCAACTGCCACTAGAAAGCATTTCACTATACCTACTCTGTTTTTATCAAAATCTGTGCATTCAAAATTATGACAGATTGATTCGGATTCCTTGTACTTTTTTACAGATTCGTCCGACTGAAATATGGCTAATGTGATGAAATTCAGCTATTGCGGTGAAATTCAGCTATTGCGGTGAAATTCAGATATTGCGGTGAAATTCAGCTATTGCGGTGAAATTCAGCTATTGCAGTGAAATTTAGCTATTGCGGTGAAATTCAGCTATTGCAGTGAAATTCGGCTATTACAATGAAATTCATTATACTCGTATTCGTCCTTCGAGATTAGCAGTATATATTTGTAGTACCGTGTACGTACGGCCACTTTCACACGTTAGTTGAGGGTAGCTGAAAAACAAAAACAAGCTCCCCTCTCCCGACCAACAGCAGGCCCGCCCCGCCGCTGCACTATTCGTCATTCGTGTTTTCGTGCTCAGCCATTTCGCACGTCTTCAATTTCGTGTTACGTTCAGTGATATATATTATATTTATTTATGAATTATAAAAATTATAAATATAATATAAATAATATAAATAGTGTAAAGTAGTGAGTGAACGTAAAGTGAGTGATGAAAAAATACAAGAAGATTCACGTAAACGTTACCGCCGAATTAGAGTGCTATCAAGTTCTCCGGAGCAGAAGTCAAAACGACCAGCATCGAGAAACGACATCCAGCCGAGACAAGCCGCTTCGCATCAGCCACGATTGTTACAAGGTACCTACCTACTTCTTTTCAATATTTTGATAAACAACTGACAAGCAATGCGTGCTCGCGCATAATTTTTAGGTATTGCGTTATGAAATGTCCGCAAGATATCTACCTATTTCTTAATATTGTGATGAACAACTGATAAGCAATGCGTGTTCGCGCATAATGTTTTGGCTATTGCGTAATGGAATGTTCGCAAGATACCTACTTCTTCTCAATATTGGGATAAACAACTGTCAAGCAATGCGTGTTCGCGCATAATGTTGTGGGTATTGCGTAATGGAATGTTCGCAAGATACCTACTTTTTTCTCAATATTGGGATAAACAACTGTCAAGCAATGCGTGTTCGCGCATAATGTTGTGGGTATTGCGTAATGGAATGTTCGCAAGATACCTACTTCTTCTCAATATTGGGATAAACAACTATTAAGCAATGCGTGTTCGCACATAGAGTTGTGGACATTGCGTAATGAAAGTTTCGCAAGGTACCTACTTCTTCTCAATATTGGAATAAACAACTGACAATCAATGCGTGTTTGCGCATAATATTTTGAGTATTGCGTAATGGAATTTCGCAAGATACCTACTTCTTCTCAATATTGTGATAAACAACTAACAAGCAATGCGTGTTCACGCATAATGTTGTGGTTATTGCGTAATGGAATTTCGCAAGGTACCCACTTCTTCTCAATATTGGGATTAACAACTGGCGAGTAATGCGTGTTCGCGCATAATGTTTGGGTATTTGAAATCTTAGCAATTGTAGTGTGTTTTTCGCACACAAATTTATACAAAATACCCACAATTTATATCTATATTTCGTTTGTTTTGAATACTTTAACGAAAGTAAAATCAATTTTTTGATATTAATACGTGTTCACGTATAAAACCCTTATGCGTTTATTTTTTTCTAACGCTCGCTCTGATCCAGACATTCATGTTGTTTTTTTTTCAACATCAGGACAGCTGCCAAATACACTTTCATTGTCTGAGCCGATTGATTTACCGGATGATGGACTCGAAATGCAGATTTTACTAATGAGATAACTAAGGGGGCCCACAATGGTGATGCCTTAGTAGAACCAGAGTTGAACACAGCGATTCTTAGTCATTTTTTTTTGACGTTTTTCGTCTTATCTTCGTTAAAGAAGGAAATAAAGGATCGTTTAATGCTCGCTAAAATTGATTTATTCTTTTTTATTTGGAGAGGATCTTTCGGAGACCATTGGGAGTCTGCTAAAGCAATGACTGGATGCGGCGCAGGCTTCTGAACAACAGCAGTTGAAGTCTAGATCCAACAAGTAAACTTGTAAGAACAATGATTTGTGTTTGAGGACACCTCTCTCGAGGCGCAGGTTGCCGAGGGGCTCGAGGCCTGACGTGCCTGCCCCTGGGAGTCGGCCCACGGGCTCCTTGAGAAGCTTTCGCACGCCGTCCAAGCGCAGCCATCGTTAACAGAGGTAAGGAGTACTGATAGATTTTATCAGCCTTTTTTAAACCAGTGGTCACGATTAACCAAGGATCCTACAGTTTTAAGTTGGATAAATGGTTACAACATTCCCTTAAGTACTCCTGTATTTCAAAAACAAGTTCCAAAAACAGAACATATTCCCACCAGGACAGGAAACATATGAAAGAGCCTATCGATAGCTCCTAGCTATAGGAGCTATTTCACAATGTGAATCATTGGTTAATCAATTATATTATCTGATTTTCCTTTTTTGGTATCCAAGACAAGGCAAACAAGCTTGTTTTAAATTTAAAACAATTAAATAAATTTATACTAATTCTGTACTAAATTTATACTATATTAGCTTTTGCCCGCGGCTTCGCCCGCGTGAATTTCGGTTTTTTCACAAATCTTGAGGGAACCGTGGATTTCTGGTTCCCGTTTTCACTTCCTTTTTTTTCCAATCTTTATACTTACTTTCAAGGAAGTAATAATATATAGCTATACCTATAGCTGTAGCTGTAGATTTCGGTTTCTGTAGATTTTTCCAGATGTGGATAATTATATATATATTATAATACTGTACATTTTAAACTTGAAGATTTTAGAACAGTGGTTAAATTAGTTAGTCAAAAGTACTATATGACCACAATTGATATCAAGATGCTTATTTTTCGGTCCGAATACATAAGATTCCAAAAAGTATTTACGCTTTTGTTCGAGAGAATAAAATATTTTGAATTTTTAGAATGTTTTGCTCTTTGGTTTGAACCAATGAGCAAATGGTGCAGTACCATTTGTATTCACGAAGATCATGAAACCTGTCTTGAAATTACTACGATTACCTAGCAGGTTTCTATTTCTATTTCTATCTACCGGTTATCTTGATGACATCCTCTTGATTGGGAAATCACGAAACTAATGTTTTAATAACATATCTTACACTTAACTGCTTTGAACTTCATTATCAATGAAGAAAAAAGCAATATATTGCCATCAACGCAGTGTAAATTATTGATATATAATTGATTTTAAAAACATTTGAAATCAAATTACCCCCTGCGGTATTAAAAAATTAAAAATACATTAAAAAGTATTTCAGTATTAAAAAATTGTAAAATTAGACTTTACTAGGTTAGTTGGCCTTTTTTCACTTTAGCTTGCCCTGCTATTAAATATTGCGGGCTGTACCACCAACGTTATTAAAAGGTGTAAATTTCTAAATCTAATAAGAGAAGAAAATGATAAAACGCGTGGATGTCCCGTTGCCACTTGCTTCAGTTTTTTAAATGGTGGTTTAAATTAATAGATAACTCGGTAAACAAAATTAAAATTGAACCTTATGATTTAAAAATTTTCACTGATGCCTCAACTTCGGGATGGGGGGCTGCTTATGGTGGAGAAACTACTAGCAGTTAATGGAATGAGGTTGAACTCATATTTCACATTAATCATTTAGAAATCCTAGTAGCTTATTCCAGCTTAAAAATGATTGCTAAAAACTTACACGCTAGTTAAATATTTTTAAGTATACAAATACATAATACCACTGTAATTGCATATATAAACCATGGTATAGTGGTATTTAGTTTTTTCCCCACCTCACGCAGGCTACGAGAGACATAGCAATGGTGCGAGCACAAAGTTCGCGACCTATACACGCTCTAGTGACATATTATAGCTGCCAGAGAATCAAGAAGAATTCATCCAGATGTAGAGTGGGAGCTTTCTATTGTAGCTTTAACATTATCGTAAAACAACTTGATATTCCGGAAATTGTCCTTTTTGCGTCCCCCCCAGCAGCCGCGATGTGCATCAGCGGTGTACTGTGGTTGCAGGACTACTCTCTGGGAGTTCTTATTGGAAAGAGGTATCCCACTCTCATCCATAGATGTCATGATTATTTCTCTGCCAGAAAACTCTTTAAAACAATATGACTGTTGTTTAAAATAAGCAGTTTCAATATTGTAATGCTGATTACAATTGTATACGTATAACAATATAATTTACAGTATTTAAACAGTTATAATTTATAAAAATATTGTAACGGTTGATTTCTATCAAGCATCCAATTTTATTGATTTTTCGTCACAACATTATCACAAAGACGCTGGCTACAGCACAATTAAAAGCTGTAGATCTTCACTATCCCTAATATTAGGCAGTTTTATCGGAAAAAACGAAGTTTAGACGTTTATACGAGTATAAACAGATTTTTCAAGAGTATAATATTAAACTCAGACCCCCATGCTAAAATACAACGCCACTGGGGACACTTCAATTGTATTGAATTTTTTTTGTATCAATGGTCTCTTAATGAAAATTTAACCCCAGTACAAATAAAAGAAACCAAAAATTAAAATTTCCTGAATAGGATCCTTGCAGTCCAATTCATTTCTTTCTTCATTTTTAGAGGAAAAATCCAAATATGCCCCGTCGTACCTCTAAATTATTAGTTTTATTGATAAAACTAAACATCTTTGACACAATCAAGCTCACCTTTTTTTTAAGTAGGTACAAGGGTGGTACATTATCGACATTATCTGCCCATTACCTCACAGACCTTAGGTCGTTAGGTCAAAAATGTTTTTACGTTGCAGTGGCATTGACGTGTCTTTATTTTTTCTGTCCATAGTACACGACACACTATGACCTCTACGGCCCACAGTCTGGGTATTTATTTATTCTTCGAATATTTCTGGAAAATTTTACGATAAAGAAATTTAAGATTATAGAGTTGATCCCTTTGTTGCAAGTATACTAAGAACTTATAATAATAATAGTAAGTCGGAATTATTAAGCATATTTTTAAATATACTTTTTTACTCACATTAATAATTTATTACATTAATAATTATACTTATACAGAATTATTAAGTATTAAACAAATGTTATATCGAACATGTATTGCATAAATTTAATGATTTCAATACTCTGATTGTAAAAATGCGACTATTTCATGACAAATCTCTCAATATCTACAAATATATACTGCTAATCTCGAAGGACGAATACGAGTATAATTAATGATTAAACGAACTTACCTGTAAGTGAAGTTCGATCATAATTATACGAAGAATTCGTCCGAAGAGATTAGCAACCCACCCTCCCACAGGTTTACCCCAGTGTCATGAAAATATATTCTAGCTTGGAACTAAATGACGAATAGTGCAGCGGCGGGGCGGGCCTGCTGTTGGTCGGGAGAGGGGAGCTTGTTTTTGTTTTTCAGCTACCCTCAACTAACGTGTGAAAGTGGCCGTACGTACACGGTACTACAAATATATACTGCTAATCTCTTCGGACGAATTCTTCGTATAATTATGATCGAACTTCACTTACAGGTAAGTTCGTTTAATCATTAATTAGCCTGTGCCACTAGAAAAAAGACCACTTCTATGGAAATGATCTCAATAAGTTGTCTTTAAATATTATGATCACAAAGATTTTAGTCGGGGTTTTGCTCAGTGAATGTATGTTTTGCAAGATATATTAAATTAAGGACAAATTGACCGCAACGCGGTGTGTGGTTGAATGCTCATTCAAATCGTTTGAATTTCAACAGTTTTCTGCAAAATAAGTAGGTATATCCATGAATATCAAATAACATATTTATATAACCAACTATGTGAAATACCACAATTTAAAAAGCTTGATATGTGCCATATCGATTATTCTGACGTGTAGTAAGGTTTCCGCATGAGTTGCAATAATTACGTTTGTAATCAGAAACGGAACCGTGTCACAGGAACAGAGGTCGTGCGATGTGAGGATTATGACTTGGAATCCTTAGTAATGATATTATATGCACATCATAGAGGATATCTATCTATACATATAATAAAATCGTAGACTTGCCGTATCTGTACATTAAAGATTTTTGCAAAATAATAACTGGGGGATGTTAGGGATAAGTAATAGAACGTAAAAAAGCTATTTTTGAAATTTTTGTCTGTTTGTCTATTTATCTGTTTGTGCGCGCATCACGCAAAAACTACGGAACGGATTGAAATGAAACTTGGTATGATTTAAGTTCATACTACGGAGTAACATATAGGATACTTTTTATCCCGAAATTCAGCACGGTTTCCTTGGGAAAGTCAAAATGTGTACTTATCTGTAATTCATTAACGCGTGGTCCGATTTCATTCATTCTTTTTTTGTTAGAAAGGAAATACTTTAAAGATTACCGGGTAAACTCGGAAAGGCTGGATCGATTTTGATGGGACTTTGACTGGTGGATATTTACATTTTTATGTACTTAAACATCCACCAGTGAACTTTTAACAGTTTTTAGCAAGGTATGAGCTCAAAGGAGCTTAAGAAAACCAAAAAGTTCCCACGGGATTTTTAAAATCAATATCCACGCGAATGAAGCCGCGGGTATCCGCTTGTCCAAACTAATATTATAAATGCGAAAGTGTCTGTTTGTGTGTCTGTCTGCTAGCTTTACACGACCCAACAATTTAACCAAATAATTTGGGCGAAAGTGGTCAAATATAGTCTATTGTCTGTCATTGTCCGTCAGTCGGTCCTAAGTCAAGTCATGTCATGCTTTAAGTAAGGCGAAGGCAACTTTACCCAAAACTTTTGATAGAGACCTGTGAGAAAATCGAAACACTCTTCTTCTGCACTTTTACAGAACTATATTATATTCTTATTGAATAAAAAATTAAAAATGCCTTCTACTTAAAACGAGATCTATTCCTACGATTTTCCCGCCAAAAAAAACTAAAGAAAGGTTACTGTTAAAATTACATTTTATCAACAAAAGACTATCAAAATGGGTTCAAAAGTAGGTTCGTACCTCAAAAAGTTAAAAGTTAAACTCAGTTAAACTAAGTTAAAAGTTAAACTCTATTTTTTTAATGTTGGCAAAGTGCAATATTGGCTGTTGACACTCCTAAAAGCCATACTTATAAGAAGAAAGTTTTTTGGCTCTCATATCGCGGCCAATGAACGAAATCGTTAAATAAATCACATTTTTTTTGGCACAGCAATTTTTCCCTATGTAAGCGTCTGCAAGCTTAAATTACAGATTTTATATCCTATTGGATTGTTTTAGATTTAGACAATGGTCGTTTCTTAATTGGTTAGGTCTGCTGGGTTATTCACTAACTTAGTTAGCAAATGAAAATAGTTGCAAATGTGGGAAATATAAAGTGTTTTCATAATTTTACACAGTAAAGCAGCAATGTATATCGAACTAATTCGTTGGCAACTATTTTCAGTTGCTAACTAAGTTACAGAATAACCCCCCTGGTAAAAGGTTTCGAATGAGGCTAGTTTCATACATTTCATCGACAAAGATAAGCGATTTCACGTTTAGGTTCTTTAAAGTATGGATATTGGACATCGACTGAAAACTGAGATACTTACTTACAAAAACCGTTTTATTTTTATAGTGGCATTTTTAGTATTTTCGGAAACGTTTCGGAAAATAATTCTGTAAATATCGATACGTGTTTTCACGGAAACAGTTTTATTGCTATTTTCCGATGTCTGTTATTCTGTGTATCGTCACAGTTCTGTTTTTATAGTTTTAGGTAAATAAATAAATAATTCATGGCACTGCCTTTGCAGTTGCTTCGATATTATGTAAAGGTCGACCAGAATCTCATGAAAAATAGGGAAATTAAATTTTGTAGTAACTCGGCTGCCCTAGTGATAAACAAAGTAATTACATTCAGAACACCTTACCTGGGATCGTTTCACGAAACGAAAAATCAAGCAACTGCATTTTAAATACAAAAACAAAGTGGTCAACATCCAATTACTTTGTTTTTGTGTTGTGCTTGTTGTTTACTTGGTTTTGCATTTATATTCCGGGTTAGTGTGTGCAGTTACTTTGTTTGGGCAATTCAAATTTCAGTAAACGGTTCAAGTTATTTGAAATATTAAACTGTGGTAAAAAACTACTCGACATAAAACTTTTGTTAATGCAAAAAAGTCAATTTCACAAAAAATTTTACTTTGCTTATCGCTAGGGCAGCCGTAGTGTTGCTAACTTTGGAATTTCATTTCCGTATTTTTCATGAGATTCTGGTCGACCTTTACCTATTTATCCTACTAATCCTACTAATATTATAAACTAGCTGACCCCCGCAACTTCGTTCGCGTGGATATAGATTTTTATATAGGATCGGATCGGATCCCATAATTCTTTTATGTACCTACCTAAACTAAATGTAGCCAAGTTACTCCTTATAACATTGAAAGTTCCATTAAAATCGATCCAGCCGTTTCGGAGATTAGCTGGAACAAATAGACAGACCAACAAACATAAATTTAAACGCACACCAGTTTAAAATAAGCCATACGTTCAAAGATCCGGGTCCCAAGTTATTTGAACCCAATACTCAGGGTTGTAATGTCTGTAATTTCTGAACTAAAAAACCTATGACCTTGAAATATTTACGCGACAATATATAAAGTACTACCTTTCTAACAAAAAAAGCATGAGTGAAATCGAACAACGCGTTAATGAATTACAGCTAAATACACGTTTTAACTTTCATACCCTCTCCCAAGGGAACCGTGCTGAATTTCGGGATAAAAAGTATCCTATGTCCTACCTCGGAGTATAAACTCAAACCGTACCAAGTTTCATTCGAATCCGTTCAGTAGTTTCGGCGTGATGCGCGGCCAAGATACAGACAGACAGACAGACAGACAGACAGACAGACAGACAAAAATGAAAAAAATTGCAGTTTTGGCTTCAGTATCGATTATATAGTGCCCTCCAATAAAAATTTTCAAAATATCTTCAATGTACAGAATTGGATCTGTTACAGTCTTATTATATTATAGATAGATGTGAAAGTGTGGATGTTTGGATGTTTAGATGTTTGGATGTTTGTTACTCAATCACGCCGCAACTACTGAACCGATTTGGCTGAAATTTTGAATGGAGATAGATTATGCCCTGACTTAAAACATAGGCATACTTTTTATCCCGAAAAAATCAAAGCGTTCCCACGGGATTTTGAAAAAAACGAAATCTATAGCTACAGCTATAGATAGATTACTATAGCAAACTTCCTTGAAAGTAGGTATAAAGGTTGGAAAAGGGAGCGGGAACATGAACCGGAAATCCACGATTCCCTCGGGATTTGTGCAAAATCGAAATCAACGCGGGCGAAGCCGCGGGCTAGAGAATTAATTTAAAATATTTGGCAAAATTATGTGCATTCAGTTATTACCTATTAACTACACTTCTGCGGCTTTTCATTTAAAGTTTCGTGTTTATTTATTACCAATAAAAATTAAAAATACCGGATTCAATTGAAATACACGGTCTTTGTTATTTAAGAAATCTTCAATTATTATGTTTTCAATATTATTATTTTTTCATCTTATTCTATGAATTTCATCGCATGCCTAAGTTAATCATACATCAATATTCACATCCATTTGACTTACTTACGCGGTTTATATCGCCGATATAATAATACTAGTAGGGCGCTTGGCTGCGCGGCCCGCTAAAGCGGACCGCGGGGATTTCAGTATTATTTTTGTTTTAGCAGCCTCCACCTTCTTCTATCATTTTCAGCATCTTTAACCCAGGCCGTGCTCCTCATCCATCTTCCAAACCCTCGATCATCATCACTCTCCAAATTTTTTTCTCCGAATCATTTTCCAGAAGGAGAGTTCTTATATCTTATTAAAACAAAGTCTTGTATAGTTTCCCAACTTATAGTCTCTTCAATATTCGCCATTGTATATTTTGTGTGAAAAAAATAAATTTTGCCATCTTGATTTTTTTCTGTTCATCAAATTGTAGATCTTTAGTTCTTGATCATCTTTTGCCAAGAAATCACTCTTCCATCTTTTATACTTGGTGAGATAGACACCGACGAAATTTGTATAGCCGCCATCTTGAATCCGCCATTTTGTTTTTTTTTTCAGCTCAGTGTCAATTGGATGAGGTTTTGAGTAATTTTTGTTTGAGCACCTCCCATCTATCTGCGATACCCTGCCCGGGCTCCTCAACCATCTTCCAAACCCTCAATCATCATGTCTTCCCATATTTTTCATTGAGAGTTCTCCAAAGAACCGCATCAAAGCCTTGCATAGTTTACAACTTGTAGTCTCTTCAATATTCGTCATACATTTTCTATGGAAAAATAAATTCCACCATTTTGAATTTTTTTTCTATTCATCGGGTAGACCTTTGGATCCTGATCATCTTTTGCGAATAAACCACTCTTCCATCTTTTATACCCTCCGAGATGGACACCGACGAAATTTGTATGGCGGCCATCTTTTTTTCGCCATTTTGAATTTTTTTTCAGCTCACTGCCAATTGGATGACGTTTCGAGTAACATTTGTTCGAGTACCCTCCACCTATCTTCAATACCTTAAGCGTGCTCTTCACCAGTCTTCGAAATCCTCAATCATCAGCTCTCTCCATATTTTTGTTCCGAATGAATTTTTGTCCTCTATATGAAACCATTAGTGAAAAAAAAATTTTTCATACAAAATTTTACAGGAGGGGTGATCAATCAGTGAGTCAGTCAATGAATCAGCACGAGCAGCTATATATATATTATTAACTAGTATGGCGCGTGGATGCGCGGCCCGCTAAAGCGGACCGCGAGGTTTTGCTTTTGGGTATTTTGGTTTGAGCAGCCTCCACCTATCTTTCCCATATTCCTAACCCTCGATCATTATCACTCCCCATATTTTTTCTCCGAATTATTTGTCAGAATGAGAGTTCTTCCATAAAAACAAATTTTGAATAGAAACTGTATCAAAGTCTTGCATAGGTACCAACTTCAATATTCGTCGTATATGTTGTATAGATAAACAAATTCCATCATCTTGTTTTTTTTCTATTTATCAAGTAAACCATGTCTTGATGATCTTTTGCCTAAAAACCACTGTTCCATCTTTTATAATCAGTAATATAGACACCGACGATGGCCGCCATCTTGAATCCACCATTTTGGTATTTTTTTTAGATCACTGCCAATTGGATGAGGTTTCAAGTAATTTTTGATTGAGCACCTCTCACCTATCTTTAATACCCTGACCGTGCTCCTTCATGATCAACCCATTACCGGCTCACTACAGAGCACGGGTCTCCTCTCAGAGTGAGAAGGGTTTTGGCCATAGTCTACCACGCTGGCCAAGCGGATTGGCAGACTTCACACACCTTTGAGAACGTTATGGATAACTCTCAGGCATGCATAAATACTTAAAACGCACATAACTCCGAAAAGTTAGAGATGCGTGCCCGGGATCGAACCCACGACCTCCAATTAGAAGTCGGTCGTTCTAACCACTAGGCTATCACAGCTACCTCCTTACCCGTCTGCAAAATCTTCAATCATCAGCTCTCTCCATATTTTTCCTCCGCATGAATTTTTGTCTTGTATACGAAACCATCACTAAAAAAACTTTTTGTGTGAAAACATAAATTCCGCCATCTTGTTTTTTTCTGTTCATCTATTAGATTTTTAGTTCTTGATCATCTTTTGCCAAGAAACCACTCTTCCATCTTTTGTACTTGGTGAGATAGACACCGACGAAATTTGTATAGCCGCCATCTTGAATCCGCCATTTTGTTTTTTTTTTCAGCTCAGTGCTAATTGGATGAGGTTTTGAGTAATTTTTGTTTGAGCACCTCCCATCTATCTGCCATACCCTGCCCGGGCTCCTCAACCATCTTCCAAACCCTCAATCATCATGTCTTCCCATATTTTTCATTGAGAGTTCTCCAAAGAACCGCATCAAAGCCTTGCATAGTTTACAACTTGTAGTCTCTTCAATATTCGCCATACATTTTCTTTGGAAAAATAAATTCCGCCATTTTGATTTTTTTTCTACTCATCGAGTAGACCTTTGGCTCCTGATCATCTTTTCCGAAGAAACCACTCTTCCATCTTTTATATCCTCCGAGATGGACACGGACAAAATTTGTATGGCGGCCATCTTTTTCTCGCCATTTTGAATTTTTTTTCGGCTCACTGCCAATTGGATGACGTTTTGAGTGACATTTGCTCGAGCACCCCCCACCTATCTTCAATACCTTAAGCGTGCTCTTCACCCGTCTCCCAAATCCTCAATCATCAGCTCTCTCCATATTTTTGTTCCGAATGAATTTTTGTCCTCTATACGAAACCATTAATGAAAAAAAAATTTTACAGGAGGGGTGATCAATCAGTCAGTGAATCGACACGAGCAGCTATATATATATCAAGGATATATCATACATTTTCTATGGAAAAATAAATTCCGCCATTTTGAATTTTTTTTCAGTTCATCAAGTAGACCTTTGGATTCTCATCATCTTTTGCGAAGAAACCACTCTTCCATCTTTTATACCCTCCGAGATGGAGACCGACGAATTTGTATGGCGGCCATCTTTTTTTCGCCATTTTGATTTTTTTTTCAGCTCACTGCCAATTGGATGACGTTTCGAGTGACATTTGCTCGAGCACCCCCTACCTATCTTCAATACCTTAAGCGTGCCCATCGCTCGTCTCTGAAATCCTCAATCATCAGCTCTCTCCATATTTTTGTTCCGAATGAATTTTTATCCTCTATACGAAACCATTAGTGAAAAAAAAATTTTTCATACAAAATTTTACAGGAGGGGTGATCAATCAGTGAGTCAGTCAATGAATCAGCACGAGCAGCTATATATATGTCGTAATTGAGTCGGCAATAATTGGAGCGCCAACGCCACCAAGCGGCGTTCGATCGAGTCTACGCAGTGTCTGAGTGTCTATAGAGTATAGAGTAAAACCTTCTTGGATCTGAGTTAGCGACCGAAGAAGAAAAAGATGAGAATGAAAACGATGACAGCGGTCAGATAATAACAGAAAGAACAGAAAATGGTTTCGAGTTGAATTGCTCTTCTCTATACACAAATGCGTGGAATCAATCGCGCGTTCCATCTTATTTACTCTGCGTTGATAATTGTAAAGTGATTGAGATTAAGTGTATGGTATACTTGATTGGACATTATAATTTGATTGAGAGAATTCCTTCTTTGATTGTAAGCCAACATTACCCACTGACAGTCGCCCACGAGGAAGAATTTAAGATGAACACCACAAAGAATCACGACCATCCGGTCACAGAGTCGTTATCAGAAGCGGGATCAGTGTTGGCACAGACCGGGAACAATGGGAACGATAATGATTTTTGGCGTACACTGTTTGAACAACAGAATGAAAACATGCGTGCACTGATTACTGCCCTACAATCACGTAAACCAAATTACCGTGGAGATTTACCCGAGTTTGATCCTGATAAACCGGACACTGATCCAAGATCAAGGTGCGCGACAGCAGATTTGTGTTTTTCTGAAAACCCACCTACCGGCGGTCAACTTGTTTTGGCGGTTAGTAAAGCATTAAAAGGGACTGCATCGGCTTGGCTATCTCAAATAGCGTACCAAGGAATTACGTGGAATGAATTTAAGACACTTTTCAATACCAGATTTATTTGCACTGAGACTATGGCGGGAGCCCTGATTAATCTCACCGATAGTAAACCAGGGGAAAAAGAGACTTTGCCTGCCTACGCAAATCGTTTAATCACGTCGATAACTAATCGTTGGAAGGAATCGAGAACTCAATGCTTTCTCATATACTATGAAGCGTAAAATAAATACTCCCAGTGAATATTCGAATGTATCTGAAGAGAAACGCGCGAAAATAACTTCACTAAAGTGTTTCAAATGTGGGAAAACCGGACACAGACAATCGGAATGTCTATTTAAGCCCGAAAACACGGGAGAACGACCTTCGATATCAACTACATCTAGTCAGTCAGCTCAGCAACCAGTAGTGAAGACCCTGTTTTGCTTCAAATGTGGGAAGCCAGGCCACATATCAAGTCGGTGTTTGAGCGGCAGCAGTCAATGCAACGTCGAGACGAGCGCAGCGAGGGCAGCTGGTGAGCGGCACGTAGATGTCTGCGTCGTACAACCACCCTTGGGCATATTGGAGCATAAAGGTGACTTCATTAAATAATTTTCTTATGATTCCGGTGCTGAGTACTCGTACTTTAAAGAAAGTTTTGCATTTAAGTTTAGCGGTTAATGTTGTTGTTATGGCTAGTATTGGTCAAACACGAGTGTTCAGTACGGAAAAGATTTTATGTTGTGTAACGATCATCCTCTTTAAATTTTATGACATGTTCTATTTGACTTATTTACAAAATAACATTATGATAGGACGAGAAATTTTAAATCAAGGTTTTTCTGTACACATGAGGCAACTGAGTTTTTATTAAATAAAGTTCTTTGTGTACATTCGGTAAGCGATGAAAATTTGCGACAGTCTAATTTAAGCGCGATTGATACGGATGTGATGGACACAAACATGTGTAAGCTTTTAGAATTGTTAAATGAGTTCTCCGAGTTCTTTATTACTGGTTTGCCTACAACGCGTGTAAATACGGGTGAGCTTAAAATTAGGTTAGTAGATCCGCACCGCACTGTACAACGTCGACCTTTTAGGATGTCAGCGAGCGAGCGTAGTTTTATTCGTAACCGCGTAAAAGAGTTGTTAGAAGCGAATATTATTAGACCTAGGTTGTCGGGGGCTTTTTGAAGTGGGGCTGGCGATGTCGGGTTTGCCGATTGCTGAGGGTAATTATTAGTCGCTCGAGGACGATCGAATGTCAGGGTTGGCCGTGACGGCTAAGATAAGATGATAACAAAAACCAACAAACAAACAAAAAACAAAACAAAAAGAAAAAAATCGCGAATAATTGAAACTAAAGCTGTGATAAAGAAATTTTCCGTAGGCGATTTCGTATTGTTAGAGAATGAAGAATGTAATCAAACAAAGTTAGATCCAAAGTTTAAAGGCCCGTTTAAAGTGATAGAAGTTTTGGATGGTGATCGTTATATGCTTTAAAAAGATAATGAAAATTTGATTCGTAAGCTTTTAAAGCTTTAAATTCAAATAGAATTTACAAATATGCACATGACAGATTAAGAAAAATACCAGTAAGTCATGTACCACTAAGTGATATGCGACGTAAGTGATGATCATGATGATCAAGATGATCAGTAGCAACTCGAGTGGAGACTCTATCGGCCGCACGAAGTTCGACCGTACCAGCAGTTATTACGTAGTCGTAGCCTGGTAGAAATCGGTGTCTCTTGAGGCAACTCAAGTAGTCCGTGGGTGCGCGATGCGCGTTTGACTCTGGCGGAGGTCGAGGTCTTGCGAGACCGTGGAGAGCAATTGCGATTGCTCGTGGGCTGTGAGAGCCGAGGCGATAGGAGTGCTAACTCGAGGGGTTAAAGAATTAAATTTTTGAGTTACTTTTGATTTTTAAAGTAAACGACTGTGGTACATGGCTGTGGTAGATGATTCTAGTGTTTTAATTGTTTCTCAGGCGTAAAGAACCTATTTGTGTTATGCATGAGTAATAATGCGAATTAAATTATAGCTCAGTGAATTGGTTACTACTGTCCCAGTATTTTTGTTGATATAATTAACAAGAATGATTTTAAAAGTTCTTAGATTTTCTTTATTTAAGTTGAGGTCAGAAATGGCCGAGCGAACAAATACTCTCGTTGGTTTATTTCTTTTCAGATTAACTGCACCTGATATACATCACACGAGGGCGTGTGCAAGCAGGATAGCCGTGTCGTAATTGAGTCGGCAATAATTGGAGCGCCAACGCCACCAAGCGGCGTTCGATCGAGTCTACGCAGTGTCTGAGTGTCTATAGAGTATAGAGTAAAACCTTCTTGGATCTGAGTTAGCGACCGAAGAAGAAAAAGATGAGAATGAAAACGATGACAGCGGTCAGATAATAACAGAAAGAACAGAAAATGGTTTCGAGTTGAATTGCTCTTCTCTATACACAAATGCGTGGAATCAATCGCGCGTTCCATCTTATTTACTCTGCGTTGATAATTGTAAAGTGATTGAGATTAAGTGTATGGTATACTTGATTGGACATTATAATTTGATTGAGAGAATTCCTTCTTTGATTGTAAGCCAACATTACCCACTGACAGTCGCCCACGAGGAAGAATTTAAGATGAACACCACAAAGAATCACGACCATCCGGTCACAGAGTCGTTATATATATTAACTAGTATGGCGCGTGGGTGCGCGGCCCGCTAAAGCGGACCGCGAGGTTTTGCTTTCGGGTATTTTGGTTTGAGCAGCCTATCTCTGCCATATTTCTAACCCTCGATCATTATCACTCTCCATATTTTTCTCCGAATAATTTGTCAGAATGAGAGTTCTTCCATAAAAAAAAATTTTTTGAAAAGCAACTGTATCAAATTTTGCATAGTTCCCAACGTGTAGTCTCTTCAATATTCGCCATATATTTTGTATGGAAAAATAAATTCCAACATCTTGTTTCTTTTCTGTTAATCAAGTAAACCACGTCTTGATCATCTTTTGCCAAAAAAACCACTTTTCCATCTTTTATACTTAGTGAGATAGACACCAACGAAATTTGTATAGCTGCCATCTTGAATCCGCCATTTTGTTTTTTTTCAGCTCAGTGCTAATTGGATAAGGTTTTGAGCAATTTTTGTTTGAGCACCTCCCAGTCCCATCTATCTACAATACCCTGCCCGGGCTCATCAACCATCTTCCAAACCCTCAATCATCATGTCTTCCCATATTTTTCTTTGAGATTTCTCCAAAAAACCGCATCCTTGCCTTGCCTAATTGAAAGCCTTGCATAATTCACAACTTCTCCCTCTCAATATTCGCCATACATTTTCTTTGGAAAAATAAATTCCGCCATTTTGATTTTTTTTCCTACTCATCGAGTAGACCTTTGGCTCCTGATCATCTTTTCCGAAGAAACCACTCTTCCATCTTTTATACCCTCCGAGATGGACACGGACAAAATTTGTATGGCGGCCATCTTTTTTTCGCCATTTTGAATTTTGTTTCGGCTCACTGCCAATTGGATGACGTTTTGAGTGACATTTGCTCGAGCACCCCCCACCTATCTTCAATACCTTAAGCGTGCTCTTCACCCGTCTCCCAAATCCTCAATCATCAGCTCTCTCCATATTTTTGTTCCGAATGAATTTTTGTCCTCTATACGAAACCATTATTGAAAAAAAAAAATTTCATACAAAATTTTACAGGAGGGGTGATCAATCAGTCAGTGAATCAGCACGAGCAGCTATATATATATTAACTAGTAGGGCGCTTGGCTGCGCGGCCCGCTAAAGCGGACCGCGGGGATTTCAGTATTATTTTTGTTTTAGCACCTTCTTCTATCATTTTCAGCATCTTTAACCCTGGCCGTGCTCCTCATCTATCTTCCAAACCCTCGATCATCATCACTCCAAATTTTTTTCTCCGAATCATTTGCCAGAAGGAGAGTTCTTCCATAAAAACAAATTTTGAAAAGGAACCGTGTCAAAGTCTTGTATAGTTTCCCAACTTATAGTCTCTTCAATATTCGCCATATATTTTGTGTGAAAAAAATAAATTTTGCCATATTGATTTTTTTCTGTTCATCAAATTGTAGATCTTTAGTTCTTGATCATCTTTTGCCAAGAAACCACTATTCCATCTTTTATACTTGGTGAGATAGACACCGACGAAATTTGTATAGCCGCCATCTTGAATCCGCCATTTTGGACTTTTTTTCAGCTCACTGCCAATTGGATGATGTTTCGAGTAATTTTTGTTTGAGCACCTCCTACCTATCTTCAATACCCTGCCCGGGCTCCTCAACCAACTTCCAAACCCTCAATCATCATGTCTTCCCATATTTTTCTTTGAGAGTTCTCCAAAAAACCGCATTAAAGCCTTGCATAGTTCACAACTTGTAGTCTCTTCAATATTCGCCATACATTTTCTATGGAAAAATAAATTCCGCCATTTTGAATTTTTTTTCAATTCATCAAGTAGACCTTTGGATCCTCATCATCTTTTGTGAAGAAACCACTCTTCCATCTTTTATACCCTCCGAGATGGAGACCGACGAAATTTGTATGGCGGCCATCTTTTTTTCGCCATTTTGAATTTTTTTTAGCGGACTGCCAATTGGATGACGTTTCAAGTGACATTTGCTCGAGCACCCCCCACCTATCTTCAATACCTTAAGCATGCCCGTCGCTCGTCTCTGAAATCCTCAATCATCAGCTCTCTCCATATTTTTGTTCCGAATGAATTTTTGTCCTTTATACGAAACCATTAGTAAAAAAAAAATTTTTCATACAAAATTTTACAGGAGGGGTGATCAATCAGTGAGTCAGTCAATGAATCAGCAACTTATAGTCTCTTCAATATTCGCCATATATTTTGTGTGAAAAAAATAAATTTTGCCATATTGATTTTTTTCTGTTCATCAAATTGTAGATCTTTAGTTCTTGATCATCTTTTGCCAAGAAACCACTATTCCATCTTTTATACTTGGTGAGATAGACACCGACGAAATTTGTATAGCCGCCATCTTGAATCCGCCATTTTGGACTTTTTTTCAGCTCACTGCCAATTGGATGATGTTTCGAGTAATTTTTGTTTGAGCACCTCCTACCTATCTTCAATACCCTGCCCGGGCTCCTCAACCAACTTCCAAACCCTCAATCATCATGTCTTCCCATATTTTTCTTTGAGAGTTCTCCAAAAAACCGCATTAAAGCCTTGCATAGTTCACAACTTGTAGTCTCTTCAATATTCGCCATACATTTTCTATGGAAAAATAAATTCCGCCATTTTGAATTTTTTTTCAATTCATCAAGTAGACCTTTGGATCCTCATCATCTTTTGTGAAGAAACCACTCTTCCATCTTTTATACCCTCCGAGATGGAGACCGACGAAATTTGTATGGCGGCCATCTTTTTTTCGCCATTTTGAATTTTTTTTAGCGGACTGCCAATTGGATGACGTTTCGAGTGACATTTGCTCGAGCACCCCCCACCTATCTTCAATACCTTAAGCGTGCCCGTCGCTCGTCTCTGAAATCCTCAATCATCAGCTCTCTCCATATTTTTGTTCCGAATGAATTTTTGTCCTTTATACGAAACCATTAGTAAAAAAAAAATTTTTCATACAAAATTTTACAGGAGGGGTGATCAATCAGTGAGTCAGTCAATGAATCAGCACGAGCAGCTATATATATATTAATAATGTGGCTAATTCTGTTGTACAGAATCTCTAAACCTAAACTAAATTGACAGGTTTAAAAATAGTGCTATCCCCTTTAGCAGGGAGGATTGTGAAAGAGACAGGAATATATTTAGACCTGTCATTTTAGTTTAGATTTAGAGATTGTGTACAACAGAATCGGCCATTTACTTTTAAATGAAAGTAGTCGCCACAGCCTGTAAATCGATAAATGTGTAAGGAACTATAGAAATTATGTAATGACAAAATATAATCTCAACACCTTCTCATATCGGTTACTTATGGTCTGCGGTCTAGACGGTAATGTAGAGACATTAGATAACGCAACACACGTAGAGTACGGGTGCGGGCCGGGTGCGGGTCGGGACGGGAGTACCGCGGGTCTAATTCCTTGTATTTATACAGACGACAACACACGGAACGACCCGCTACGAGGAATTAGACCCGTGGTACATTGCTTTGAGGAATTATTATATAGAGTCGACGCCGAGACTTGGTTTTTTGTAACAAGAGTTATGGTAAACGTACCTTAGCTCACTTAGTCTGCGCGAAGCGTCTGTCGGAGCGTGACGTGTTTGAGATCTATTTAAAATCAATTAAATATGCCTGGGTGTGTACTGCAATACTGTGCCAACCACTCAAGAAATACAAGTAAAGGCCGAGGAGTTACTTTTCACTCGAAGTTCACTGAATTATTGGTAAAACATGTAATTTAATTATGTGAAGTTGGAATTTGTCCCTATTCACCCCGTTTTACGGTACGTCACCGCACTTGCTGCCATGTTTCGCTGAAATTCATAGACTAAGAAACTACGCAGATGAGACACTTTATTTTTAACCTCCGATACAAAAACGATGGGGTGTTATAAGTATGACGTGTTTGTGTGTGTGTGTGTGTGTGTGTGTGTGTGTGTGTGTGTGTCTGTCTGTCTGTTCCACCTTAGCGCTCAAATGGGTGAACCGATTTGAATGCGGGTTTTTTTGTTTGAAAGGTGAATTAGTTGGGAATGAATTAGCTATGTTTTTAACAACTATTATCACAAATTAGTGATAAGTACAGGGACCGACAGCTTTAAACGTGCTCTCTGAGGTACGGGGGTAAAGCACCGCTAACTTCCAATGCCAGGCTTGACCTGACTTAGGTATTAAACCCATGACCTAAAAATTCGCAGTCAAGCATATCAATGGTAGACCAACGAGGCAGTTTTATTATTTTTTCGAGGTTTAATAGGTAATAGAATACCCAAGTCCCGGATAAACGTTGCTTAAGTGCGAGTTTGGGGCACATAGTGCTATAAAATAAACATTGTAAATCAAACTCTCAGATGCATACAAAATCAAGCACAAAAACATTCATGTTTAGTGACGGAATTGGTAGTAATATGGGCATATTATTAAATCTACATTTACAGGGACATACGGTATTGAACTGCTGTTCCCCTAATGCGGGATTAATCTCTGTGGTAAATTCAATTTACAAAAATAGAAATAGTTTTGATGAAAATACAAATTTGATAATCTTTTTTGGAAACAGAGGTAACATTAACAAAAAAGATTTGGAATATTGTTATGAATCTCTAAATAAATTAAATGTAAATAATA
The DNA here is from genome assembly GCA_920104075.1 of Melanargia galathea. Lineage (NCBI taxonomy): Eukaryota > Metazoa > Arthropoda > Insecta > Lepidoptera > Nymphalidae > Melanargia > Melanargia galathea. The sequence continues at coordinate 4,953,646 of OV049862.1, read as the reverse complement.
TTGTTATTTACACATTCCCCTATTGTCAAAATCTGCCACACCAAGAAAATACTCTTAGATATAAGTTGAATATGACATTGCACAATTTATGTACATACAATAATAAATTTAAAATTATTGACATTACCAAATGTGGTAAAATTTATTATAATTTGAAGCAAGATAAATATACACTATCTTGCTATTTTAAAAGACAGATAGCTATTTCGCTATCATATTTTTTTTCAATAACAACCAAGAATTTGGCTAAACAAACTGCTTTTATTGAGCAGTGTTATAATTCTGACTGCATCTTGGATGTCAATCCAAGTAATTTTACTTTAAACTAGATAAGGAGACAACAGAGGTTTCCTCTTGCTTAAATAAATCAAATTATAATAAGGACATACCATATTTAAAGAATAAAAAATCTCAAATTATCAACCTTGTTCACCAGAACATTCAGTGTATTAAAAAGAAGGATTTGGAGATTGAGTTATTTTTAAAGAATTTTAATATTGATATTTTATGTATTACTGAACATTGGTTAAAAAAAAATGAATACATGTTTAATTTTGGTGACTACCGGGTTGGTAGTTCGTTCACCAGAACAAAATCTATTCATGGGGGCTCATTAATATTATTGAACAAAAAATTAAAATTCAAAAATCGAAATGACATTGTGAGCCTGTCTGTTGAACGGACAATTGAACTAGCGGCAGTTGAATTAGAGCAATTCATTGTTGTGTCTGTTTATAGACCACCATTGTCCAATTTTGAACTTTTTGAGAAGGTAATGGATGAAGTATTATTCAAAATAGTAAATTCAAGTAAAAAGTTACTTGTATGCGGTGACTTTAATGTCAATATTTTGGAAAGTAGCCCTTTAAGTGTAAAGTTATTAAATTTGTTTATGTCCTACAACTTATCCAAAATGTTTATGGAACCAACAAGAATAACTTCAATAAGCGCCACTTGTATAGATAATATTTTTACAGATATAAATCCTCTTAGTAAAAGCATTATTAGTAAATTAGATTCAGATCACTGCGGACAATTAATTCAGTTTGAAAGTTTGAGGGAAAAGTCTGCTAAACGTAAAATAACTTTTGTACCAGTAACGTCGGACCGTATAAAGAAAATGAGAACAGGTCTAGTTAAAGACATTCCATTTCTACCAGATATTTTAAGTCCTAATGAAATGTATAACTTATTCTTTTATTCATTTCATAGAATATTTAATGATATTTTCTCATAGAATATTTAATGATATTTTCACTAGTAAATCGGTCTTAATTACTGATGCAAAAGCCTTTAGCGAGTGGGCAACAATTGAATTACATAAAAAAAGGCAAAAATTATATGAACTGTATGCGGAGCGACAATATAATACTAGTGATGAGTTCAAGCAGTACGTTCAATTGTTTTCCAAAACTTTTAAGAGGGATTGCATTGTGGCCAAGTCTAAATATATACAGACCAAAATAAAAAACAGCTCCAATGTAATAAAATATACCTGGAAGATAATTAACGAAGAGACAGGGAAAGCAACAGAGAAAACCAGTGAGTTTAAACTTATTGTGGATAACAAATCTATAACGTCAGACTCTGAGGTTGCTTCAGCCTTTGAGGCCTTCTTTACGGATATCCCTGTTTCTACTACAAGATCATTGAACTCTTCACCAGCTGCCGCTCTCTCATTATTGGAGGATAGCGTGCCTGAATGCAATCAAAAATTTAAATTCAGTCACGTTAGTTGCTCTGACGTTATTAAGGCCTTCAAATTAATCGACAATAAGAAAACAAATGATTTGTGGGGAATTTCCGTTAACGTTGTAAAGTCATTGATTGACATTGTTGCACCTGAGTTAGCTTTAATATTTAACAATTGTATCGACTGTGGTGTGTTTCCTGACTTAATGAAACATAGTAAAATAATTCCGTTATTTAAATCAGGTAGTACTAGTGACCCCACTAACTTTAGACCAATATCGGTACTACCTACCTTTAGTAAAATTTTTGAAAAATTAATACTAAATCAATTGCTTAAACATTTTCATACAAATGATATATTACATACAAAACAGTTTGGTTTCACAAGGGGTCGCTCAACAACTGATGCTGGTGTTGAGTTAATTAAACATATATTTGAAGCCTGGGAGGAGTCACATGATGCACTTGGAGTTTTTTGTGATTTGTCCAAGGCTTTTGATTGTGTTGATCATGAAACATTACTCAGAAAACTACACCATTATGGAATTAAAGGTGCAGCTTTGGATTTAATGAATTCTTACCTTAATGATAGAACACAAAAAGTAGATGTGAACGGAAAGCGGTCTACCGGATCAGCTGTAAAAATAGGAGTTCCACAGGGTTCTATTCTTGGGCCCTTTCTATTCCTTATTTATATTAATGACCTTCCTTATCTCGCTAAGGATAGTCACGGGATAGTATTGTTTGCTGATGATACATCACTTTTGTTTAAAATTGATAGATACCAAAGAATACCTGACGAAGTAAACAATTCTCTCACAAAAGTGGTACAGTGGTTTGAAGCAAATAACTTATTACTTAATGGGAAAAAAACTAAGTGTGTTAAATTCACTTTACCTAATGTTAAACAAGTTGAAACCACTGTACAGCTTAATAATGAGGAATTAGATCTAGTGGATACGGCTGTTTTCCTGGGGATAACGTTAGATGCTAAACTCCAATGGGGCCCTCATGTAAATAACTTATCGAACAGACTTAGTTCTGCTGCATATGCGGTTAAAAAGATTCGCCAACTAACTGATATTGAAACTGCGAGGTTAGTTTATTTTAGTTACTTTCACAGCATTATGTCATATGGCATACTTTTATGGGGTAATGCTGCTGATATTAATTCCATTTTCGTGCTGCAGAAGAGGGCTGTTCGTGCCATATATAATATGGGACCCAGAGAGTCACTGAGAAATAAGTTTAAGGAAGTTAAAATTATGACAGTTTATAACCAATATATTCTTGAAAATTTAATATATGTACACAAAAATATCGATAAATTTAAGAAAAAAAGTGACTGTCATAACATTAATCTTAGAAATAAAGATAAACTTGTGTTGCCCACTACTAGGCTGCGAAAAGTTGGAAAATCATTTGTTGGTAATTCTGTACTTTTTATAATATGTTGCCAGAGAACATTTTGGATATGTCTCTCAATAAGTTCAAAGGTTTTATTAAACGCAAATTAATTGAAAAGTCTTACTATAGCTTAAAAGATTTTTTTAATGACAAAAATCCATGGACATAGATTGCTCTAAAAGCCAACAGTTCAAATCATTTTTATGGCTATTATACCATATTGTAAGATGGTGATAATAAAAAAAAATAAACCCGGCTGAGTTTGTTGTGGGCTCTTCTCAGACCAGGGCGCGTTTGGAACCCTCGTAGTTTTAGTTTTAAGTTTCCGTAAATAATTATCACCATTGCCTGTACCTAAATTGACGTTCAAAAAGTGTACAGTGTACCAATTTTGAATAAAGTTTATTTGATTTGATTTGATTTGATTTGCGATTTCTCAATAGGTAGAATATACTCAATGTGTCGCCTCTGTATTGTAGTAGTCCCATCTATGTCTCAAGGAGCGGGGCGCGCGGGAGGAGGGCTGCTGCTCGTGGTACACAGATTTTCTTAGCGTTGTCTGTTCTAGTACCTACATAATAATTCAGAGGTACATTGGTGTGTGTTGCGACAGTTTAATGCAGTTTCTGATGGCTGTAGGTACGAATGCATTGTCTCGCATTAACTACTTACCTACTTCATATAAAATGTCTTACTATAGTTTTTTTTACAATTAAAACCCTAATCACCTATCATAATGTATCAATCATAATCATAGATCATGCTTAAAAGGGTATTAGTGTTACAACAACAGCAAAAGAAAGAAAAAAGTTCTTTTGACTTGCATTGCCCGGAGAAAAACAAATCACCCCTACTTTGATATCAAACGGATGACTGTGCTCTCATAGCTCTTTGATATTGAATTTTTCTCAATACGTGTATGTACAGATAGCAAAAAAAATATTTTTTATTTGCAGCGCTGAACATGCTGCATCTGTGTTTGCATTTGCACACTTGCATTGCACACTTTTGCACAATAATATCTCCTGTGTAGTTGGCTGCTTCTTGTACCAGGAACGAGCAATAACACTGAGACTAACTATTACACTAAGTAATACAAATTAGTGTGTCCCTAATAATAATTGTCATATTATACACTGTTATTTGATATGTGAATAATGTATGAATTTAAATAAATACATAAAGAATAAAAACAATTTACTTACAAAAGCAAACTGTTTTGCTATCTCTACATCTGATATCTGATACGCTGTCTTTTAATATACGACGCTTCTAAAGTATGTTTACTCGGGTTGCCTAGCCCCACTCGTCTTATTTATTACTCCCTCTTTACTGCGCAATTAAGAACTTCTTTATTATTTACTGCACTATTAAGTACTTCTTTATTTTTTACTATGACAATGTTTACTCTATTTCCTTACTCCTTAGGAAGGAATAAAGTTAGCGCAGTAAAGAAAATCCTCGGGAGAATCATTATAACAATGTTCAACTTTCTGTATTGACTTTCAGCAATTTGGTAATACAATGTAATTCCTGAAGTGCTCTTTAGAGAGGTTCACATTACATGAAGCTTCCGTTTACAGGGGACACTTTGCATACTCAAGCAGTTTTAGTTGTTCACTTCATTTTAATATTTGATCTTGTGACGGATTATTCGATTACTACTACTCAGCCAATTCTTATGGAAATTAGTACATGAATTTCGTTCCCATGAAAAAACTCACTATATTATGAACTTCAAGCCCCGAATTCAAATCCTAATGCTGCAGAAGCAATGTCCAGATGAGTTTTAAGGATGCAGCATCTGTTAAGGAACTAATTTTGTAAACATAAAACCCGTTTAATCTTTATGATTTTTATGGTTATTTACTTGTTTCTGAGTGAGGGTATGGCACCATTTTCCTAATTTATATCAAGGCAACTCTTCTATGGCAATTTGAGTCAAAAATTTGATGGAGAGCCACAAATCGTTGAATATCAACAGCCCCAAAACATCCATGAGCGATCAATCACTAAAATATTTATTTGCATCATTGGGTCTGAGCTTATTGAAATTTTTCTTAGGATTGTATTTAAATCTGTCCAGTCATTCAATCAACATTTTATGATAGGCAAAATTAATGATTAAACGAACTTACCTGTAAGTGAAGTTCGATCATAATTATACGAAGAATTCGTCCGAAGAGATTAGCAGTATATATTTGTAGTACCGTGTACGTACGGCCACTTTCACACGTTAGTTGAGGGTAGCTGAAAAACAAAAACAAGCTCCCCTCTCCCGACCAACAGCAGGCCCGCCCCGCCGCTGCACTATTCGTCATTTAGTTCCAAGCTAGAATATTTCATGACACTGGGGTAAATATGTATGTGGGAGGGTGGGTTGCTAATCTCTTCGGACGAATTCTTCGTATAATTATGATCGAACTTCACTTACAGGTAAGTTCGTTTAATCATTAATTATACTCGTATTCGTCCTTCGAGATTAGCAGTATATATTTGTAGATATTGAGAGATTTGTCATGAAATAGTCGCATTTTTACAATCAGAGTATTGAAATCATTAAATTTATGCAATACATGTTCGATTAATAGTTCGATATAACATTTGTTTAATACTTAATAATTCTGTATAAGTATAATTAATGTAATAAATTATTAATGTGAGTAAAAAAGTATATTTAAAAATATGCTTAATAATACCGACTTACTATTATTATTATAAGTTCTTAGTATACTTGCAACAAAGGGATCAACTCTATAATCTTAAATTTCTTTATCGTAAAATTTTCCAAAAATATTCGAAGAATAAATAAATACCCAGACTGTGGGCCGTAGAGGTCATAGTGTGTCGTGTACTATGGACAGAAAAAATAAAGACACGTCAATGCCACTGCAACGTAAAAACATTTTTGACCTAACGACCTAAGGTCTGTGAGGTAATGGGCAGATAATGTCGCCTTGTACCTACTTAAAAAAAAGGTGAGCTTGATTGTGTCAAAGATGTTTAGTTTTATCAATAAAACTTTTTAGAGTTACGACTGGGCATATTTGGATTTTTCCTCGGAAAATGAAGAAAGAAATGAATTGGACTGCAAGGATCCTATTCAGGAAATTTTAATTATTAATTTCTTTTATTTGTACTGGAGTTAAATTTTCATTAAGAGACCATTGATACAAAAAAAATTCAATACAATTGAAGTGTCCCCAGTGGCGTTGTATTTTAGCATGGGGGTCTGAGTTTAATATACTCTTGAAAAATCTGTTTATACTCGTATAAACTTCTAAACTTCGTTTTTTCCGATAAAACTGCCTAATATTAGGGACAGTAAGATCTACAGCTTTTAATTGTGCTGTAGCCAGCGTCTTTGTGATAATGTTGGACGAAAAATCAATAAAATTGGATGCTTGATAGAAATCAACCGTTACAATATTGTTATAAATTATAACTGTTTAAATACTGTAAATTATATTGTTATACGTATACAATTGTAATCAGCATTACAATATTAAAACTGCTTATTTTAAACAACAGTCATATTGTTTTAAAGAGTTTTCTGGCAGAGAAATAATCATGACATTTATAGATGAGAGTGGGATACCTCTTTCCAATAAGAACTCCCAGAGAGTAGTCCTGCAACCACGGTACACCGCCGATGCACATCGCGGCTGCTGGGGGGGACGCAAAAAGGACAATTTCCGGAATATCAAGTTGTTTTACGATAATGTTAAAGCTACAATAGAAAGCTCCCACTCTACATCTGGATGAATTCTTCTTGATTCTCTGGCAGCTATAATATTGTCACTAGAGCGTGTATAGGTCGCGAACTTTGTTCTCGCACCATTGCTATGTCTCTCGTAGCCTGCGTGAGGTGGGGAAAAAACTAAATACCACTATACCATGGTTTATATATGCAATTACAGTGGTATTATGTATTTGTATACTTAAAAATATTTAACTAGCGTGTAAGTTTTTAGCAATTTTTTTTTTTTTTTAAGCTGGAATAAGCTACTAGGATTTCTAAATGATTAATGTGAAACATGAGTTCAACCTCATTCGATTAACTGCTAGTAGTTTCCCCGCCATAAGCAGCCCCCCATCCCGAAGTTGAGGCATCAGTGAAAATTTTTAAATCATAAGGCTCAATTTTAATTTTGTTTACCGAGTTATCTATTAATTTAAACCACCATTTAAAAAACTGAAGCAAGTGGCAACGGGACATCCACGCGTTTTATCATTTTCTTCTCTTATTAGATTTAGAAATTTACACCTTTTAATAACGTTGGTGGTACAGTCCGCAATATTTAATAGCAGGGCAAGCTAAAGTGAAAAAGGCCAACTAACCTATAGTGCAGTCAAATTTGACTCCAAAAGTAGCTAAAATCGCAAACGAACGGCTAGTTCTGATTTTTTAATATGTTGTTAGGACCACTACCAGTAGTGTAAATCCAATTTTGCAGCTTCGAAAGACCTGTGCTAACTTTGCAGCACTCGAAAAACCGCGAAATTTTCGCACTACTTTTGGTTTTTTCAATATAAGTCCTAAACTATGGGTTTCAAAAAAAAATATTTTCTATACGTTTTTAAAGAAGATTAAAATTGCTACAATTTAAAACCAAAACTAGCTCTTTAAATTCAATATTTGCTGAGATACAGCTCTCCAAAAATTGACAATTAATTCCGAAAAAGTGAAATTTTAAGATTTGGTCAATTTTAAACCCCGATATCGGGGAAAATACTCATTTTACGGATAAAGTTAATTGAAAAGATGTTGTAGTAAATATAATTAGCTTTAATTTAAACACTAAACGACGTCTGTAGCCCATATAGTTTACTTATAAATCCTAAAAGTTTAAAAAATGGGAAAATTGCAGTTTTCTCTTCAGTTTGTTTTGAATGTAGTTTGAAAGAAAAAACCATGTACACCCACAAGAAATATGTATTAAAACTATTATTAAGTATTTATATTTAGTATTTATAATGTTATTTATTCAAGAAAAAAATTATTTATATTATTATTGATATTTATTGATTTTTATGAAACATATTAACCTGTATTAAAAGGACATTATGAGTTCCGAGCAATATAAGTCGTAAACTACGCATTTTTTTTAAAATATATTCTATACATTTTTAAAGTAAACTAAAATTGCTACAATTTGATACCAGAACCAGTTCTGTAACTTCAATACTTGCCGAGATACAGCTCTCCTAAAATGGAACTTTTTCCAAAAAAATTGAAAATTTAAGATTTGGTCAATTTTCGACCGCCATCTTGAGGATAATACTCATTATAAGGGTAAAATTATAGTCAAAATGTTGTAGTAAATCTAATTAGCTTTAATTTAAGGGTGGAACGACGTCTCTACGCCATATAGTTTACTCACTAACCTTAATGAACAATTATAACCAAAAATAATATCTTTGTAATGCAGGTTAATATGCTTCATAAATATCAATAAAATAAGATAAATAAATATATATTTTTTTCATAAATAACATTATGAATACTATAATAATAGATTAAATGTACATTTCTTGTGGATGTTCATGGTTTTTCCTTTCAAGGTACTCACAAACCAAACTAAGCAGAGCAAATTTACGAAAATTGTTTTCCCATTTTTTGGACTTTTAAGATTTGTGAGTAAACTATATGTCCTAGAGATGTCGTATTACCCTTAAATTAAAGTTAATTAGATTTACTATAACATTTTCACCTATAATTCTACACATAAAATGAGTATTATCCCCAAGATCGCGGTCGAAAATTGACCAACTCTTAAATTTTCACTTTTTTTGAAAAAAGTTCAATTTTAGGAGAGCTGTATCTCGGCAATTATTGAAGCTACAGAACTGGTTCTGATGTCAAACTGTAGCAATTTTAGTCTACTTTAAAAATGTATAGAAAATATTAAACAAAAATGCGTAGTTTACAACTTATATTGCTCGGAACTCATAATGTCATTTTAATACAGATTAATATGTTTCCTAAAAATCAATAAATGTCAATAATAATATAAATAATTTTTTTCTTGAATAAATAACATTATAAATACTTAATTTAAATACTTAGTAATAGTTTTAATACATATTTCTTGTGGATGTACATGGTTTTTTCTTTCAAATTACATTCAAAACAAACTAAAGAGAAAACTGCAATTTTCGCATTTTTTAAACTTTTAGGATTTGTAAGTAAACTATATGGGCTACAGACGTTGTTTAGTGTTTAAATTAAAGCTAATTATATTTACTATAACATCTTTTCAATTAACTTTACTCGTAAAATGAGTATTTTCCCTGATATCGGGGTTTAAAATTGACCAAATCTTAAAATTTCACTTTTTTGGAATTAATTGTCAATTTTTGGAGAGCTGTATCTCAATAAATATTGAATTTAAAGAGCTAGTTTTGGTCTTAAATTGTAGCAATTTTAGTCTACTTTAAAAAAGTATAGAAAAATATTTTTTTAGAAACGCATAGTTTAGGACTTATTTTGAAAAACCCAAAAAAAGTGCAAAAATTTCGCGGTTTTTCAAGTGCTACAAAATTAGCACAGGTTTTTCGAAGCTGCAAAATTGAATTTAGACTACTGGTAGTGGTCCTAACAACATATTAAAAAATCAGAACTAGCCGTTCGTTTGCGATTTTAATGTCAAATTTGACTGGCCTACTAGTAAAGTCTAATTTTACAATTTTTTAATACTGAAATACTTTTAAATGTATTTTTAATTTTTTAATACCTCAGGGGGTAATTTGATTTCAAATGTTTTAAAATCAATTATATATCAATAATTTACAGTGCGTTGATGGCAATATATTGCTTTTTTCTTCATTGATAATGAAGTTCAAAGCAATTAAGTGTAAGATATGTTATTAAGACATTAGTTTCGTGATTTCCCAATCAAGAGGATGTCATCAAGATAACCGGTAGATAGAAATAGAAATATAAACCTGCTAGGTAATCTAAGTAATTTTAAGACAGGTTTCATGATCTTCGTGAATACAAATAGTACTGCACGATTTGCTCATTGGTTCAAACCAAAAAGCAAAACATTCTAAAAATTAAAAATATTTTATTCTCTCGAACAAAAGCGTAAATACTTTTTGGAATCTTATGTATTCAGACCGAAAAATAAGCATCTTGATATCAATTGTGGTCATATAGTACTTTTGACTAACTAATTTAACCACTGTTCTAAGATCTTCAAGTTTAAAATGTACAGTATTATAATATATATATAATTATCCACATCTGGAAAAATCTACAGAAACCAAAATCTACAGCTACAGCTATAGGTATAGCTATATATTATTACTTCCTTGAAAGTAAGTATAAGATTGGAAAAAAAGGAAGTGAAAACGGGAACCAGAAATCCACGATTCCCTCAAGATCTGTGAAAAAACCGAAATTCACGCGGGCGAAGCCGCGGGCAAAAGCTAATATAGTATAAATTTAGTACAGAATTAGTATAAATTTATTTAATTGTTTTAAATTTAAAACAAGCTTGTTTGCCTTGTCTTGGATACCAAAAAAAGAAAATCAGATAATATAATTGATTAACCAATGATTCAAATTGTGAAATAGCTCCTATAGCTAGGAGCTATCGATAGGCTCTTTCATATGTTTCCTGTCCTGGTGGGAATATGTTCTGTTTTTGGAACTTGTTTTTGAAATACAGGAGTACTTAAGGGAATGTTGTAACCATTTATCCAACTTAAAACTGTAGGATCCTTGGTTAATCGTGACCACTGGTTTAAAAAAGGCTGATAAAATCTATCAGTACTTCTTACCTCGGTTAACGATGGCTGCGCTTGGACGGCGTGCGAAAGCTTCTCAAGGAGCCCGTGGGCCAACTCCCAGGGGCAGGCACGTCAGGCCTCGAGCCCCTCGGCAACCTGCGCCTCGAGAGAGGTGTCCTCAAACATAAATCATTGTTCTTACAAGTTTACTTGTTGGATCTAGACTTCAACTGCTGTTGTTCAGAAGCCTGCGCCGCATCTATTCATCGCTTTAGCAGACTCCCAATGGTCTCCGAAAGATCCTCTCCAAATAAAAAAAAAAAATAAAAAAAAAAAAAAAAAAGAATAAATCAATTTTAGCGAGCATTAAACGATCCTTTATTTCCTTCTTTAATGAAGATAAGACGAAAAAACGTCAAAACAAAATGACTAAGAATCGCTGTGTTCAACTCTGGTTCTACTAAGGCATCACCATTGTGGGCCCCCTTAATTATCTCATTAGTAAAATCTGCATTTCGAGTCCATCATCCGGTAAATCAATCGGCTCAGGCAATGAAATTGTATTTGGCAGCTGTCCTGATGTTAAAAAAAAACAACATGAATGTCTGGATCAGAGCGAGCGTTAGAAAAAAAAATAAACGCATAAGGGTTTTATACGTGAACACGTATTAATATCAAAAAATTGATTTTACTTTCGTTAAAGTATTCAAAACAAACGAAATATAGATATAAATTGTGGGTGTTTTGTATAAATTTGTGTGCGAAAAACACACTACAATTGCTAAGATTTCAAATACCCAAACATTATGCGCGAACACGCATTACTTGCCAGTTGTTAATCCCAATATTGAGAAGAAGTGGGTACCTTGCGAAATTCCATTACGCAATAACCACAACATTATGCGTGAACACGCATTGTTTGTTAGTTGTTTATCACAATATTGAGAAGAAGTAGGTATCTTGCGAAATTCCATTACGCAATACTCAAAATATTATGCGCAAACACGCATTGATTGTCAGTTGTTTATTCCAATATTGAGAAGAAGTAGGTACCTTGCGAAACTTTCATTACGCAATGCCCTTAATTCTATGTGCGAACACGCATTGCTTGATAGTTGTTTATCCCAATATTGAGAAGAAGTAGGTATCTTGCGAACATTCCATTACGCAATACCCACAATATTATGCGCGAACACGCATTGCTTGACAGTTGTTTATCCCAATATTGAGAAGAAGTAGGTATCTTGCGAACATTCCATTACGCAATACCCACAACATTATGCGCGAACACTCATTGCTTGACAGTTGTTTATCCCAATATTGAGAAGAAGTAGGTATCTTGCGAACATTCCATTACGCAATAGCCAAAACATTATGCGCGAACACGCATTGCTTATCAGTTGTTCATCACAATATTAAGAAATAGGTAGATATCTTGCGGACATTTCATAACGCAATACCTAAAAATTATGCGCGAGCACGCATTGCTTGTCAGTTGTTTATCAAAATATTGAAAAGAAGTATGTAGGTAGATACCTTGTAACAATCCTGGCTGATGCGAAGCGGCTTGTCTCGGCTGGATGTCGTTTCTCGATGCTGGTCGTTTTGACGTCTGCTCCGGAGAACTTGATAGCACTCTAATTCGGCGGTAAAGTTTACGTGAATCTTCTTGTATTTTTTCATCACTCACTTTACGTTCACTCACTACTTTTTACACTATTTATATTATTTATATTATATTTATAATTTTTATAATTCATAAATAAATATAATATATATCACTGAACGTAACGAACGAAATTGAAGACGTGCGAAGTGGCTGAGCACGAAAACACGAATGACGAATAGTGCAGCGGCGGGGCGGGCCTGCTGTTGGTCGGGAGAGGGGAGCTTGTTTTTGTTTTTCAGCTACCCTCAACTAACGTGTGAAAGTGGCCGTACGTACACGGTACTACAAATATATACTGCTAATCTCGAAGGACGAATACGAGTATAATCAAAGATGTTTAAGGTTCTTCTTATTTCTGATACTCATCTTGGCAGGTTCAGAAATCTCGCTGCTTACATACTTACATAGAAATAAAACACGCCGAATTGAGAAACTGTTCCTTTTTGGAAATCGGTTAAAAATGTGCGGCTCCACTTTTATAGGCTATTGAGCGTATGTTACTCAGACTTAGACAAGACTTAGACAAACAGAAACATCAAACGAGTAAAATAAAGTTTACAAACGGGACATAAATAATAGGTATAGATCGACCAGAATCTCATGAAAAATAGGGAAATGAAATTCCAAGGTTAGCAACACTACGGCTGCCCTAGCGATAAACAAAGTAACTGACATTTTTTGTGAAATTGACTTTTTGCATTAACAAAAGTTTTATGTCGAGTAGTTTTTTACCACAGTTTAATATTTCAAATAACTTGAACCGTTTACTGAAATTTAAATTGCCCAAACAAAGTAACTGCACTCACTAACCCGGAATATAAATGCAAAAACCAAGTAAACAACAAGCACAACACAAAAACAAAGTAATTGGATGTTGATTACTTTGTTTTTGTATTTAAAATGCAGTTGCTTGATTTTTCGTTTCGTGAAACGATCCCAGCTAAGGTGTTCTGAATGTAATTACTTTGTTTATCACTAGGGCAGCCGAGTTAACCTAGTGTTGCTTACTACAAAATTTAATTTCCCTATTTTTCATGAGATTCTGGTCGATCTTTACATACTCACCTGTATACTGTGACATAATATAGATGTCCCTAACATAAATCTGTCACGTTTTAATTCTGTCTTAACTTTGATCAAGGCATTAAGACTTAAGACATAATTCAGAAACGAGTATCACTGCAAAAGATATCCTACCCGTATGAATTATGATTTATCGAACTATGTCCCCGCTATGTCCTGCTTAGCTTAATAAATCCTTAATGCTTCTTAATGGACCGTACTAATGGACTAGACGTATGCTCATGTTTCAGTGGAGAGTAGAGACCTCCGCCGGAAGGTCTAATTGTGGTTAGTTGGCCCACTTGAAAGTTGAAAGTTGAAACAGGTAAATGATAAAGCAATACGGTAGTGTTTGATTAGAATACTTCTGGTGGCAGTTACTTATTCTATAATATTTATGCTTCAACGAAAAAGGCGTCCTATCGGACTATGATTATGAAGGAATTAGAGTGTGTTGCGTACACACTTTTGCACAATAATATCGTCTGCTTAGTTGATTATTCTCCGTTAAAAATTAGTCGTTGTGTCCGAAACATGTTATTATTAATATATATATAGCTGTTCGTTCTGATTCACTGACTCATTCATCGCCCCTCCTGTAAAATTTTGTATGAAAAATTTTTTTTTCACTAATGGTTTCGTATAGAGGACAAAAATTGAAGTAGAACAAAAATATGGAGAGAGCTGATGATTGAGGATTTCAGAGACGAGCGACGGGCACGCTTAAGGTATTGAAGATAGGTGGGGGGTGCTCGAGCAAATGTCACTCGAAACGTCATCCAATTGGCAGTCAGCTGAAAAAAAAATTCAAAATGGCGAAAAAAAGATGGTCGCCATACAAATTTCGTCGGTCTCCATCTCGGAGGGTATAAAAGATGGAAGAGTGGTTTCTTGGCAAAAGATGATGAGGATCCAAAGGTCTACTTGATGAATTGAAAAAAAATTCAAAATGGCGGAATTTATTTTTCCATAGAAAATGTATGGCGAATATTGAAGAGACTACAAGTTGTGAACTATGCAAGGCTTTAATGCGGTTTTTTGGAGCACTCTCAAAGAAAAATATGGGAAGACATGATGATTGAGGGTTTGGAAGTTGGTTGAGGAGCCCGGGCAGGGTATTGAAGATAGGTAGGAGGTGCTCAAACAAAAATTACTCGAAACATCATCCAATTGGCAGTGAGCTGAAAAAAAGTCCAAAATGGCGGATTCAAGATGGCGGCCATACAAACATCGGTGTCTATCTCACCAAGTATAAAAGATGGAAGAGTGGTTTTTGCCAAAAGATGATTAAGACCTTAAGTTCTACTTGATGAGCAGAATGATTCGAAGAAAAAATATGGAGAGTGATAATGATCGAGGATTAGGAATATGGGAGAGATAGGTGGAGGCTGCTCAAACCAAAATACCCGAAAGCGAAACCTCGCGGTCCGCTTGCGGGCCGCGCACCCACGCGCCCTACTAGTTAATATATATATAGCTGCTCGTGCTGATTCACTGACTGATTGATCACCTCTCCTGTAAAATTTTGTATGAAAAATTTTTTTTTCAACAATGGTTTCGTATAGAAAACAAAAATTCATTAGGAACAAAAATATGGAGAGAGCTGATGATTGAGGATTTCGGAGATAGGTGAGGGGCACGCTTAAGGTAATGAAGATAGGTGGGGGGTGCTCGAGCAAATGTCACTCAAAACGTCATCCAATTGGCAGTGAGCTGAAAAAAAATTCAAAATGGCGAAAAAAAGATGGCCGCCATACAAATTTCGTCGGTCTCCATCTCGGAGGGTATAAAAGATGGAAGAGTGGTTTCTTCGCAAAAGATGATGAGGATCCAAAGGTCTACTTGATGAATTGAAAAAAAATTCAAAATGGCGGAATTTATTTTTCCATAGAAAATGTATGGCGAATATTGAAGAGACTACAAGTTGTGAACTATGCAAGGCTTTAATGCGGTTTTTTTGAGAACTCTCAAAGAACAATATGGGAAGACATGATTATTGAGGGTTTGGAAGTTGGTTGAGGAGCCCGGGCAGGGTATTGAAGATAGGTAGGAGGTGCTCAAACAAAAAATACTCGAAACATCATCCAATTGGCAGTGAGCTGAAAAAAAGTCCAAATGGTGGCCATACAAACATCGGTGTCTATCTCACCAAGTATAAAAGATGGAAGAGTGGTTTTTGCCAAAAGATGATTAAGACCTTAAGTTCTACTTGATGAGCAGAATGATTCGAAGAAAAAATATGGAGAGTGATAATGATCGAGGATTAGGAATAGGGGAGAGATAGATGGAGGCTGCTCAAACCAAAATACCCGAAAGCGAAACCTCGCGGTCCGCTTGCGGGCCGCGCACCCACGCGCCCTACTAGTTATATATATAAAGCTATAGCTGCTCGTGCTGATTCACTGACTGATTGATCACCTCTCCTGTAAAATTTTGTATGAAAAATTTTTTTTTCAACAATGGTTTCGTATAGAAAACAAAAATTCATTAGGAACAAAAATATGGAGAGAGCTGATGATTGAGGATTTCGGAGACGGGTGAGGGGCACGCTTAAGGTATTGAAGATAGGTGGGGGGTGCTCGAGCAAATGTCACTCTAAATGTCATCCAATTGGCAGTGAGTTGAAAAAAATTCAAAATGGCGAAAAAAAGATGGCCGCCATACAAATTTCGTCGGTCTCCATCTTGGAGGGTATAAAAGATGGAAGAGTGATTTCTTCGCAAAAGATGATCAGGATCCAAAGGTCTACTTGATGAATACAAAAAAAAATCAAAATGGCGGACTTTATTTTTCCATAGAAAATGTATGGCGAATATTGAAGAGACTACAAGTTGTGAACTATGCAAGGCTTTGATGCGGTTCTTTGGGGATGTCTCAAAGAAAAATATTCAAAGACATGATGATTGAGGGTTTGGAAGATGGTTGAGGAGCCCGGGCAGGGTATTGTAGATAAGTGGGAGGTGCTCAAACAAAAATTACTCGAAACCTCATCCAATTGGCACTGAGCTGAAAAAAACCTCAAAATGGTGGATTTAAGATGGCGACTATACAAATTTCGTCGGTGTTTATCTCACCAAGTATACAAGATGGAGGAGTGGTTTCTTGGATAAAGATGATCAATACTTAAAGATCTACTTGATGAGCAGAATGATTCGAAGAAAAAATATGGACAGTGATAATGATCGAGGATTAGGAATATGGGAGAGATAGGTGGAGGCTGCTCATACCAAAATACCCGAAAGCGAAACCTCGCGGTCCACTTGCGGGCCGCGCACCCACGCGCCCTACTAGTTATATATATAAAGCTACTTGAAGTAAGGTACTGATCACCTCTCCTGAACAATTTTGTATGGAACTTTTTCACCATACTTTCCGTGTGTGTAAAATTCAAAAATTCTAGGTCAACAAAATTATAGAGAGAGCTGAACGTGGAAAACTGACTAGGGTGCCCTAAGGGATCTCAGAAACTATCAGTCGGAGAGGTACCGTCCCGAAACAAAAAATGTTCAAAACCTTGGGCCATTGGGTGAACCGGTGAAAAAAATATGGCCACCAAACAAAAAAAATTTTCGTCTCCATACAAAAATTTCCTAATTTTCAAGAGGCTCTCCAGAACAATTTTGTATGGAACTTTTTTCCCCTTACTATTTATATGCGTAGAACTTATAGGTCTTCTTTCAGGAAAATTATGAAACTTCATGAATGTGGAAAATTTATCAGAGTACCCCAAAGGATCTCAAAAACTATCAATCATAGAAACATGGTCCAGAAAGCGAAAATGTTCAAGACCTTGGGCCATTTGGTGAGCCAATAAAAAAAAGATAGGTACCGAACAAAAAAAATTTTCGCGTCCATACAAAATTTTTTTTTACTTTTCAAGAAGCTCTCCAGAACATTTTTGTATCGAACTTTTTTCTATCTCTAAACGCATGCATAGAACTCATGAGTGTCCTTTCAGGAAAAATACGAAACGTTATGAATGTGGAATATTTACCAGGGTGCCTCATGGGTCCTCCAAAACTACCAGTCATACAGACATGGTCCCAAACAAATGTTATTAAAGACCTTGGGCCATTGGGTGAACCGGTAAAAAAAAGATGGCCGCCGAACAAAAAAAAATTTCCTCCATACAAATTTTTTGTGTTCTTTTCAAGAGGCTCTCCAGAACAATTTTGTATGGAACTTTTTTCCCTTCACTATTTATGTGAGTAGAACTTATGGGTCTTCCTTCAGCAAAATTATGAAACGTCATGAATGTGGAAAGTTTACCAGAGTACCTCATGGGTCCTCCAAAACTACCAATCATACAGACATGGTCCCAAACAAATGTTATTAAAGACCTTGGGCCATTGTGTGAACCGGTAAAAAAAAGATGGCCGCCGAACAAAAAAAAAATTTCCTCCATACAAATTTTTTGTGTTCTTTTCAAGAGGCTCTCCAGAACAATTTTGTATGGAACTTTTTTTCCTTCACTATTTATGTGAGTAGAACTTATGGGTCTTCCTTCAGCAAAATTATGAAACGTCATGAATGTGGAAAATTTACCAGAGTACCTCATGGGTCCTCCAAAACTACCAGTCATACAGACATGGTCCCAAACAAATGTTATTAAAGACCTTGGGCCATTGGGTGAACCGGTAAAAAAAATATGCCCGCCAAACAAAAAAAAATTTTCTCCATACAAATTTTTTTGGGTTCTTTTCAAAAGGCTCTCCAGAACAATTTTGTATGGAACTTTTTTCCCTCACTATTTATATGCGTAGAACTTATAGGTCTTTCTTTAGGAAAATTATGAAATGTCATGAATGTGGAAAATTTACCAGAGTACCCCAAAGGCTCTCAAAAACTATCAATCATAGAGGCACGGTCCCAAACAAATGTTGTTAAAGACCTTGGGCCATTGGGTGAATGGGTAAAAAAAATATGGCCGCCGAACAAAAAAAAAATTCTCTCCATACAATTTTTTTGGGTTCTTTTTAAGAGGCTCTTTAGACATTTTTGTATGAAACTTTTCCCCCCCACTTCACGTATAAGTAAATAGAACTTAAAGATTATTTTTTTCACAAAAAATACAAAACATAGTGAATGTGGAAATTCAAATTTCAAATTCAAATTCAAAACTCATTTATTCAAAGTAGGTACACTGTACACTTTTTGAACCTTTTTGAACACTTTTTGAAAATTACCAGAGTACCCTAACGGCCCTCAAAAACTATCAATCATAGAGGCATGGTCCTGAAACTAAAAATGTTCAAGAGCTGAGGCCCTTTGGTGAGCCAGTAAAAAAAAGATAGCTACGGAACAAAAAAATTCGTGTCCATAAAAAATGTCTTTTTAATTTTCAAGTGGCTCTCCAGAACATTTTTGTATACCTAGATCTTTTTTTCCCACTAAACGCATGCATAGAACTCATTAGTGTCCTTTCAGAAAAGATACTAAACGTGATACCAATATTTCTTTCTATCTTTCAAGAGACTCTCCAGAATATTCTGGTATTTGGTATGGCCTCCCATTTCTTTATTTTACGAATATTGAAGAGACTACAAGGCCCGCGAGCTGCTTGCAGCTCGCGCACCGAGCGCAACACTAGTTAATGTTAAAGTAATTAGCTTCAAAATCTTTCAAACTGCTGTGCTGTAAAATTTTGTTTTTGCACTTGAGTGCGGGTATACGTATACGGGGTATATTGCACTAGTACTTATATATATTTAAGTCGGGACCATTAATTTACAGGATTATCACACAGGATATTTATTTCATTCCAAGAAAACAAAAGTGGGTAAAAATATCCTTAAGTAATACACAAACATACTCGTTACTATGTTTTCATGTAGATTTATGGCCGTAAGTTCCTTTTCTTTAGTTTTATGAGGAAACTTTGTTATATGACTCTATATTCTACCACTAGTAACATTTGCCTACACATTTTCATCAACACATTTTTAAATCCACCGGTATCTTTTCATACAACGTTTTACCTACTTTATTTCACGGAGTTTATAGCTTTTGTATTATTATGTTTGCGCTTGGGATCCTATCCTTTTGATTAAACCCGATGGAAAGTAATCATTTCGAATGTAATGTGTTCGCCTAAAAGATGTGTTGAAAAACTCGGATGTCGGAAAGACTGTTCCATATACCACCTAGAATGAGACAGCACAATGCTTCGGGCGCATTGATAGAATATTAATCATTTAATTTTGTGAAAATGTTACGGTATTTTGATACCTACAAAGTTAAAGGAATAAAATTGTGTAATTCTTGACTCCACTCTCAAAATGTAAGTACATAATTCCGAAGTATGTACGAAGCCTTTTTTTTCCAATGTTTGATTACGATACTTTGAGATGTTTTAAAGTTTCTGATCATCATCATCATGATCAACCCATTACCGGCTCACTACAGAGCACGGGTCTCCCTCTCAGAGTGAGAAGGGTTTTGGCCATAGTCTACCACGCTGGCCAAGCGGATTGGCAGACTTCACACACCTTTGAGAACGTTATGGAGAACTCTCAGGCATGCAGGTTTCCTCACGATGTTTTCCTTCACCGTTAAAGCAAGTGATATTTAAATACTTAAAACGCACATAACTCCGAAAAGTTAGTGGTGCGTGCCCCGGGATCGAACCCACGACCTCCGATTAGAAGTCGGTCGTCCTAACCACTAGGCTATCACAGCTTAAGTTTCTGATATTCCCATAAAAAAAAGCTGTGATAGGCTAGTGGTTAGGACAACCGACTTCTAATCGGAGGTCGTGGGTTCAATCCCGGGGCACGCACCTCTAACTTTTCGGAGTTATGTGCGTTTTAAGTATTTAAATATCACAAGGGCGTCGCCAGGTAGGGGCAGGGGGGGGGCAGCTGCCCCCCCCTAGAGATTTGAAAAAATATAAATATTTTATAGTTTGAAAAGAAAATTCTGATTTTTTAATATTATGTTGTTAGGACCACTACCAGTAGTCTCCAATTTTGCAGTTTCGAAAGATATATGTGCTAAAACAGCACTTGAAAAACCACGAAAATGTTTTCACCTTTTTTTTTTCTATATACTTAAGTCCTAAACTATGTGTTTTTTAGAAAAATATTTTGTGTACGTTTTTAAACTAGATTAAAATTCACTATTAAATTTGCTACTATTTAAAACCAGAACCATCTCTGTAAATATTTACTGTATACAGGCATTTACTCCAAAAAATGACAATTATTTTCAAAAAAGTGAAATTTTAAGATTAGTTCAATTCTAAACTCCGATATCGGTGAAAATACTCATTTGACGGCTAAAGTTAAACGAAAAAATGTTGTAGTAAATATAATTAGCTTTAATTTAAACAAAACGACATCTGTAGGCCATATACTTAGTTTAAATCCTAAAAATTAAAAAAATGGGAAAATTGAATTTTTTTGCTTTATTTCGTTTTGAAGGTAGTTTGAAAGAAAAAACCGTATACATCCACAAGAAATATATATTTAAACTATTATTAAGTATTGATATTAGGTATTTATAATCTTATTTATTACAATAAGTATTTATATTATTATTGATATTTATCGATTCGATTATGAAACACTGCATTACAAGGATATGAGTGCCGAGCAATATAAGTCCTACACTACGCATTTTTAATACTTTCTATACAGTTTTAAAGTAGACTAAAATTGCTACAATTTGAAACGAGAACCAGCTCTGTAAGTTCAATAGGTACTTACCGAGATGCAGCTCTGCTAAAATTGACTCTTTTTCCAAAAAAATGAAATTTTAAGATTTGGTCAAATTTTGACCGCGATCTTGGGGATTATACTCATTTTACGAGTAAAATTATAGGGAAAAATGTTATAGCAAATCTATAAGCTTTAATTTAAGGACAGAACGACGTCTCCAGACCATATAATTTACTCACAAATCTTAATAAACAGCAAACCTGACTTACTGAAGCTACTTACTTACACAAATCTTAATGAAGCAGGTTAATATGCTTCATAAAATAATATATCAATAAATATCAATAAAATGAGATAAATAAATATTTTTTTTTATAAATAACATTATAAATACTGTAATAATAGTTTAAATGTATATTTCTTGTATGCACCATGTATGTACATCCGTACATACATGGTTTTTTCTTTCAAACTACTTTCAAACAAACTAAAGCGAAAAATGCAATATTCCCATTTTTTAAATTTTTAGGATTTGTAGGTAAATTATCAAGATAATGAAATTACAGATGTCGTTTTATATTTAAATTAAAGCTAATTATATTTATTACAACATTTTTTCATTTAAATTTACCTGTAAAATGAGTATTTTCCCCGATATCGGGGTTTAAAATTGACCAAATCTTAAAATTTCCCTTTTTTGGAACTAATTGTCAATTTTTAGAGAGCTGTATCTCAGTAAATATTGAATTTACAGAGCTAATTCTGGTTTAATTTTCTACTTTAAAAACGTACAAATAATAATTTTCTTAAAAACGCATATTTTAGGACTTATATAGAAAAAAACAAAAAAAGTGAAATAATAACGTGGTTTTTTGAGTGCTGCAAAGTTAGCACAGGTTTTTCGAAGTTGCAAAATTGGATTTAGACTACTGGTAGTGGTCCTAACAACATACTAAAAAATCTGAACTAGGCGTTTGATTACGATTTTAGCGATTTTTTGTGTCAAATATGACTTGGCCTATTTTACACTTTTCGCTTACTATAATATTATCAACTTGCCCCCCCCCTTGACCAGCGGCTGGCGACGCCCTTGTTTTCTTGCTTTAACGGTAAAGGAAAACATCGTGAGGAAACCTGCATGCCTGAGAGTTCTCGATAACGTTCTCAAAGGTGTGTGAAGTCTGCCAATCCGCTTGGTCAGCGTGGTAGACTATGGCCAAAACCCTTCTCACTCTGAGAGGAGACCCGTGCTCTGTAGTGAGCCGGTAATGGGTTGATCATGATGATGATGATGATATTCCCATTAGGTACTCTTTACCTAAATGTGGAAGTAGTCTTAAATGTAGGAATGGATATGTGCCTACAGGATTTACCTACAACTGACCTGCTGAGCCTTATAATTAATAAATCGATTTGGTTCAGTTAATTTACAGTTAATTAATGTTTACGAGCTAAGCTACTAGTTTTTATGTCCACACAGTCATCATCATAGTATTAATGATCATAAAATTCCTCTACTGCAACAGTTGTTACGTTATCTCGCTCTTAGTAATAAAGTTAATGCCTGAAATGTTGACTTACCAGTTGTTAGTGCTTCATTCATTAAAAATACAGCAGACTACGATTAATTCGGAACGATGTGTCGCTCGTTAATGGCTGCCCGTTAGTTTTTGTGACATAGTTACTTGCTCAACGTGACTGTACTCATGGAATTGGATACTCCTTTGATTGTACGTATGGGCCATAGCGAATTGAAATACTCAAACCGCTTTAATTTTAATTTCTCTTTCAAACTCCAAATCTCAAAAAAAAAAAATTGCTATTTTTTGCTATTATTGTTAGAATTTTTTGGTAACTTTATATACTTAATAGTTATAGGACTAAATTATCTTTAGATAATAGGACTAAAAAGAATTGAGCTCGTTATTTTAATTATTTTTTTTTTCGACGAAATTTCGACAATATTAATTAAGTATATTGATCTCATTGTAACAAGCTTTTGCGAAAAAGAAAATATGCACCGCACCTCCTCCTTTTTGGAAGTCGGTTAAAAACGAAAAATGTTACACGACAAATGCAAAGAATGTTGGATTTAAGTAAACTTTTAAAAATTTATAAAGGAATTGTTATTGCACGCTTTCGTCTTTATCGTCTTAAAAGTATTCTTCGACATCTTCTATTAATCTTTTGATAACGTTTTCTAGTTATTCACATTTTGTTAATAACATACCATTAAAACTTAAACAACGAAATGATTCAACTTTCTTAATTGACGAACTTTACACATTCGTTTTAACGTGGTCTTCTTCATCGTAATGTCTCAAAGTTATGACAGTGAAGGTTTGTTCTACAATGTTTTTATTATCCGACTTAATTGAGGGGTGCGGTAAATCCGTACGTCTTAATTCTTAAGCCTGAAACAGACCTAAAGCGCGACAGAAGCAACGCGCGAGCCGCACTTCCTTACTAATATTATAGTTGCAAAAGTAAACATGGATGTAGGTATGGAATATGAATGTTTGTTACTCTTTCATGCGAAAACTACAGAACGAATTTGGCTGAAATTTAACGGATGGAACGGATATAGATCATACCCTGGATTAACACATAGGCTACTTTTTATCCCAGAAAAAAGTGTTCCATAGTAGTAGTGTTCTTATTTGCCGATAGATAGTGTTATTTTAAGTCCCGCAGACTTAAAACAACGCCATCTATCGGCAAATAAGTAAAACTTTGGCTGCTAGGAGTGCTGTTCTTATTTATGTCTTATGTGCTTTTCCAATATATTTTCCGCGGCTAACACCGCGGGGCACAGCTAGTACACAATATAACCCTTTGTCCTAGGTGAACGGCTACCTCGTAAACGCGACATAAAACGACGCGACACAAAAATATCAAACAGTAATTGAGCCTTCACGTGGCCTACGTTATTTAATAAGGATAAGTTTGTCATTTTCTATGGAATCATATCGCTTGGCGTCACGTCGTGTCGCATCGCGTCGCGTCGCGCTTGTCTTTCATCTAGGACAACGAGTTACACAAGGTACTGTATGAAGCACGTGACAGTTTGACAGTTTGCAGTGCTGGCTGGCGACGCTTGCATACAGTTAGTTCTTTGTGTTACAACTTCTAAAAACCACATCGGACGCGCTGTCGTTCCACGTTACGTGTGTTTCAGGCTTTATTCTTACCATTTCTATGGCCTGGAACTTTTATTACTGTTGCCAGTTTGAGCTCAAATGGTTTATTCGATGTGCCTACTTATTTCTGTATCCTTGGAGATTTATTGGAGAAAGAAAACTCGCGAGGAAAACATGCATAAATTGTTTGTTTCAAAGGATTATAATTTTAGGACGGTTGGGACCATTGTTAAGCTTTAGTTTTAAATTTTAGTAAGTAAATATCACCCCACTTTGTGTACCTGGGTACTTATAAAATTGTTGGAATTTAAAAAGAGTAGTGAAATGATAATAATAATATCATTGGAAAGGTGTACGTAAGTGTTTCAATATAGAATTTCAACCTTTTGACTTTACACCATTTTCCTATTGAAATCAGTATACAAAAATAAATGATCGAAGATTCATCGAAGATCAGCGATTGAGAATAGAAGAATATGACGTAGGTATATCTATAATACTTCAAATACTTTTGGTCTCCAAATAAGTATGTCAAGGTCCTGTTTATTTTTCGTTGTAATTCTATTAATATCTACCTCTCTAAGTCTCTACCATATGTTTATATAAATTTTGTCTAGGTATAAATAAATATGGTGGACTCCTGTATGCAATAAATAATCCTGTCATCGGTGTGGGAACACAGAAGTGGGGCAGGGGGACCTTTGTCCGTCCACGTGGCTGTAATACGCAGTTTGTTTGCGCCTTTTTGTGTGGCGGCTTTACCGGTTTAGCGAACTTACAGTAGGGTAATGCTGTTTGCACACCTCGACAACGCTACTAGATTTCGAATAGGTATCGAAAAACTACAATAATATCAGAGAATAATTGACCCAAAACAGTCCGTTTTAAAGTCGTAAATTTAGTAGGTACTTCCAATTTTTATTTTGTAAAATTCCCGCTGGAGCAATGGCTGTAGATGTATTGATGAACTCAAACCTTAAAACAAGCCAGTTTAGATCCATTTCACTCTGAAGGGATTGTTTCGATATTCGAATCTGATCAACGTTGCCGCAATGTGCGAACTCGGCATACCCCACAGTTCGGAAATGACTTCATATTACAAAATATTATATATACAAAAATCATCCCTTTAGAGTTTAGTCCTATGCTTAAGTACAGAGCTGTATTACATAATGTCTGCCTCATTGTACTGATTCCACCTCAGGTTTTGATTCGCAAATGAAATACCGACAAGATACTTACACTATAGTCAGCTTGCTAGATGCGATAAACTAGGGCTCGGCGGCCTTTATTGACATTATTACTGCCAAACCATGTCTCGTAGCCGTATGGGAGTCATAATACACGGCTTCGAGACAATATTATGGTCGCAAACTATAGGTTTCATATGCTCAGAGTCACTCATCGTGCGATAGAGAGAGACTATGCTCAGAGTTTCTCTACGGCGATGGGGACGTAAAAATTGTCTCGAATCAAAGTGAAGCATTGAAAAATAAGTTATTTTTCAATGCTTTACTCACATACCATTTTACGAAGTAGTTTATCGCGTAAAAAGTGCATTAATTACTCATTATGCGATCTTTCGAATTTATGGGACACGCAGTCTCGCTGCACTCGCTGCCATAACTCTCTATGCAAGTAGATACGTGAGCTTCTGAACTGAATATTTGCTACGCCGTGATTATCCCTGTATCGGCGTTATATTGGGACTGAGCGCGTTGACAATAAACGAAATTCCGACAAAAAATGACCAAACATTTCGGTATTGTTTGGCTTTGGTTTAATCCAAAACTGTTGAATGGAAGCAGGCGTTACTTTGCGGAATTCCATGATATACAATGAATATAAAATTATTTTGCTATAATCCGCTAACAGTGACAAATTTGTAGGCACAACACCACACAATCTTGTAGGCACAACACCACACAAATTCACCACAAAACAAACTCGACGATCGTGTCGCTCCGACACCGGAGCATCTTCAGGAGATGTCGACTTCACAACGGACGATTGCAAAGTGAGTTCGTGATCCGTGGTCATCCGCGTGGACCCTTTCGGGTCCCGGGGTATCTGCTCAGGGCGTTGGCCCTTTCCAGAAGTATCAGCGCCGCCTGCAACTACAGGCGGGGCACTGGGTTGGTCTCGTCCGTGGTGTCGAATCCGGTTAAAACTGCCGCAGGGCGATCGAGCCCGCGTGAGATCGCGGGCGATCAGCAAGCTGCGGCAGAGTGGGTATGTCCGTGTGGGGCTTACGCCCGCCGCTCAGCGAGGTCGAGCTCACCGGGAGAGATCCGGCGAGCGCCCGTCAGCCAGCGGCGAGGAAGCAGTCATGTCCGGTGGGGAGATGAGGTCACGTGGCAGGCCTCTGACGTCCGGCGGCCTCCGATGGTATGGCGCGATGCCGCGCAGGTGCTGGGCTCGCGCTCCATCGGCGCGCGCGAACATTGAGGTGCTCAGGCGGCGAACGAAGTCGTCAAGGCTCTCCATGCGCAGGTCTCTGGAGATGATCTGGTTCCGTACGAAGCGCGGGGCTCCGGAAATGGTGCGTAGCGCGAGCGACTGCTGGGCCCGCAGCGACTTGCGGCCCGACTCGCTGACCAGCGCGTACCACGCTGGGGCCGCGTATGTGAGTCGCGTACGGACGTACGCCTTGTAGACGCACAGCTTCGTACGGAGAGGCAGGTGGGATGCCAGGACGGGGCGCAGGAGGCTTCGAACGGCGCGCGACTGCGCGACTGCGTTCTTGACGTGGTGTCGCATCGAGAGGCTCCTGTCGATGGTCACTCCCAGGTATTTGGCCACCGGGGACCATGCGACGGTCTCTCCCAAGAGCGACACCGGGGGCGGTAGGGCGGACCGCCCTACGTACATCGCCTGAGTCTTCGCCACGTTGACCTTCAGTCTCCAGTCCTTCAGCCAAGAGGGAAGTGCGTCCAGTGCTCGCTGCATCTTCAACGCTGCGTGCGAGGCGTTCAGCGAGGTGGTGATGAAGGCAGCGTCGTCGGCATATAGCGCCAGCATGGCGCCGCCAGCAACTGGGATGTCGTCCGTGTATCTGCTGTAGCAGACGGGCGACAGGCAGCTTCCCTGGGGCACACCGGCTCGGATGGGGCGCTCCGTGGACAGGGCGTTTTCAACCGCCACTTGAAAACGTCTGTCTTGCAGGAAGGTGGCCACGGTCTTGACTACTCGACGGGGAGTAGTAGACGTGGACAGCTTGTAGACGAGGCCGGCATGCCAGACGCGATCGAACGCTTTCTCCATGTCGAGGAATACTGCGATGGAGTGCTCTCGCTTGTTGTAGGCGGCAGCGAGGTGGTGCAGTACCCTCGTCGCTTGCAGCGCTGTGGAGTGTTCGGCACGGAATCCGAACTGTTCGTCGCGTGGCTGAAGGTGGGGCGTGATGTGCAGCAGGAGCAACTTCTCGAAGATCTTCGAGGTCGACGACAGCAGCGTGATGGGACGGTAACTCCCAGGCAGCAGGACGTTCTTCCCCTGCTTGGGGATGAGAATGACTCGCCCGAGCTTCCACGGGGTCGGGAAGTGCCCGGTGCGGAGGACTCCGTTGAAGAGCCGCGTCAACGTCGCGATTGCTCGCGGGGGAAGGTGACGCAGGGCTTCGTTGGTGACTCGATCGGGGCCGGGCGCTTTGCGCAGTTTAGCTCGACGAATCATTCGGAGAACTTGTCCCGGGGAGAAAACGACGGGGTCTTCCGTCGGTGCTATCGGCGACTCGAAGTATGTCTTCACGTGTCGCTCGATGGTCTCTACGTGCTGCACATCCGCAGTCGGGTTCGGTGTAAACTGCGTCTCCAGGAAGTCCGCGAAGATCTCCGCTCGGTCCTCGGCGCGGTAACGGGGGGTTCCGTCACTGGCCAGAAGGGGCCTAATCGGAGGGGACTTCCCGGAGAGACTTCGGCAGAGGCGGTGGAGGCCGGACCAATCGTCGCCGGCTCGCTCGATGGCGGAGTGCCAGGACTCCTCAGCGACTGTCTCCAGTGCTTCGGAGATTTTGGCAGCCAGAGCGTTGAGTCGGGTCTTCATGATCGGGCACCGCAGGTTTTGCCATGTTCTACGCAGCTTCCTCTTCTCCTCGAGCATCGCAAGAATGTAGGCCGGGAGCTGGCGTGGTCTACGGGTGGTTGCAGCGTCGAGTCTGGACTCTCGAAGCGCGTTGGACATTGTCGCGCTGAGGTCCGTGGCGAGTCGGTCGACGTCTGCAGGGATCTCCACTCTATAGGACGGCGTGTGCTCCGCCATGTGTGCGGCGAAGATTCGCCAGTCCTGGCGATGCTTCGGAGAAGGCAGTTGAGTCATCGGCGCGGTCTTCAGCGTCAAGAGGACTGGTTGGTGGTCGGAGATGAGATGGTCATCCAGGACGTCTATCGACGGAGCTGCGGCGAGGCCGCGGGTGACGGCTATGTCGAGGACGTCCGGCGTGTGGGCTGCACAGTACGGATAGTGCGTCGGGACCTCTGGTCCTAGCACCTCGTAACCGTGGCGATCTGCGTCGTCCAGGAGGCGTCTGCCATCCGGGGAATCGGCGTTGGAGTTCCACGCCGTGTGCTTCGCGTTGAAGTCTCCGGCGATAATCGTGGGCAGCGGCGAGTCCAGCAGCGTGTGGACGTCAGCCACTGCGAGTCGATTCGTCGGCGGCTTGTAGAACGCGAACACACGCGTGGGCTGGCGGTCAACGCAGACCTCCACACCGAGGGCGTACGACGTCTGCAGCTGAGGTACTGGCAGCAATTGGTGGATGACACTCCGACGGACCAAGACTGCTAAACCCCGATAAGCAGTCCCGATCGGCGAGGCGTGGTCCTCCCGGTAGACATAGTATCCGGAAACCTTCAACTTGTCTACTGGTCTGAGGTGAGTCTCGTTGATCAGTCCGATGTCCACTCGACGCTGAGACAGCAGGTTCTTGAAAAGACGGGCTTTCTGCGAAGACAGCCCGTCGGCGTTCCAGAAGGCGATACGGAGTTCAGCCAGTGCAGAGCTCCATAATGCACTGGAGGATCAGCGGGACTGGGTCGCGCTGCTCCTGGATCGCCATCAGAACCTGGTTCAAGGTGCCGATGACTCTGGTCAGTCTGGGGTCCAAGTGGCCGCGAGCCGGCTGGGTAGCTGGCTGCGGTTGTACCACTCGCTTCGCCTTCGTCCCCCTCTCGGGGGCGGCGACCACGGTGGGCTTGGACGGGGCGACGGGCGGCGGTGGCGGCGCCGTCGTCGGTCGTCTTAGTGCAGGGCGAGGTGCGGGGCGAGGCGCGGCTTGCGGCGCTGCGGGCGGCGCCGTTGTGGACGGCGCTTCACGCTGCGCGCGGGCGCGCTTACCGCCGCGCTTGCGGCGGCGCTTGCCGGCCGGCTGCTGCTGTGGCTGGTTGGCGGCAGCCATGAGCGAGCCGGGGGCGTTGGCCTCTGTTGCGGAGGCGGCGGCGGTGGTGGAGCGCGCGGATGTAGTGCGCGCGGTTGTGCCCGCCCGTCGGTTCCGGACCTCCTTCCGGAACACCGGGCAACTGGCGTGATTCGCCGTGTGCGCGCCCCCACAATTGGCGCACGTCGGTGGCTCCTCGCGCGGGCGCTCGCAGTCCCTCGCTGCGTGGCCCTCCCCGCACCGCACACAGGCAATGGGCCGGTGGCAATTGTGCGAGGAGTGCCGGAACTGCTGGCAGCGGTGGCACTGCGCAGGGCCTTTCCGGCCGTGCCAGTGCTCGATGGTGACTCCGGGCATACACAGGAGTTCGTGGATGTCGAATAGTCGACCGCCCGGAGTCACGTCGGCTGTCCGCTGCAGCTGCGCGAACAGCAGGCATCCCGGTCGTCCCGGGCGTGCGGGGATGGTGCGCACGTGCTCCGGGATGAACCCGAGCTCGCGCAGCTCCGCCTCCACAAGTGCCGGCTCGGTGTTGGCCGGCAGGCCGCGGATCGCCACTTTCACGCTGCGCTCGGCGGGCAGCGAGTAGCAGAACCAGGAGATTCCGGTGGCGCTCTCCAGCTGCGTAAGATAGCGCTGGATTGTCCGGAACTCCTGGTCCGACTTCGGTATGAAGCGGACGCCCTTGCCAAATGGGCGTCCGTTGGGAGCGTGGCCGAGCACTTTCTTCAGCTCTCTGAAGTGGGTCGGCCAGTCGGGCAGCACCTCGACTACGAGAGGAGGGTAGCGGGCGGTCGGCTTCGGCACGGTGGCGGCGGCGCCGGAGGCGGCGGCGGCGGCGGCAGTGGCGGCGGTGGCAGTGGCGGCGGCGGCGGCGGCGGTACCTGGCTGCGGCGCGGGTTTCGGTGCGGTCGTAGCGGCGGTGGTAGTCGCATACGTCGGGCTTGTCGCCATGGGCGAGCCCGGCGAGAGGCGCGGCATGGTCGGCGGCGTGAATGCCGACGGAGCTCGGTGTCCGCCCTTCGGCGGCGACGGGAAACGCCCCACAGGTATGGCTGGCTGCGGGGCGGTGAGGCGCGGTGTGCGCTGCGGGAGCGGTGGCGCGGCCAACAACGTCGCGGCGGACGCGGCGGGTAAGCCGGATGGCGGTCTCGCAGCGGCTGGGCGTGAGGCCGGCGTAAGCGGCCGGACGGTTTCCACCGACGATGCCGGCGTGAGGGTGAGTGGGCTTGCGGCGAATACTTCTTCGCCGGCGCCGCCGGACGGACCCTCACCGTCGGCACGGGCAGCAAGCGTGGCCTGTCCGGACGCGATGATCGCGTCCAACAGGCCGGGTCTAGTGCGCACAAACACTTTGCGGCGCAATCCGCGACGCCCGCGAGGCGCGCGTCGCTGCGCCTGCGGCGGCGGGTTAGGCGTCGACGGCATTGTTAATGGCCGTCGCGCATGTGACCGGCGCGGGAGTCAGCGCAATGCGCAGTACGCGGGTACGCGGAACGCGGGTGCGCCGGTATGTAGGTAGGCGCAAAAATTTACGGGCGGGTAATCGGGCGACGGAGCTGCCGTGTGGCACGGCCCGAACAGAAGCGCCGGCACAACAACACCCAACCGGCCCGTCCCCGGGGCTTGCCGCTGGTGGCAGACCGGGGAACAAGACCGGCGGGAGCGTCGTGTGATTCCGAACGCAACCGTTGGACGCACAGGTTTTCGCCAGGCAGTCGCGCGAGTCGCGAAAACGTACGAGGGACCCGAGTGCCGGTGCAACGCGAGTGCACACGACGGCAGACGGGCTGCTCTAGTGAGTTCGTGTCGAATGAGCGGTCTTATATATACTATCCCCGCTTAGTCATCTACCCTCCTTTCTCTTTCTCTCTGGCCACGCCCCCTAAATATGTTGAGCAACGGTGAAGATGACACATTTATTTGCTCATTCAGCAATTCGACACTTCTACCGCTGTGCCCAACTATTTCCAATTGTTCCAACACGCACAGTCTTAAACTTTTACAGCATGTGTGTAAAATTTCAATAGGGTCATACATTTGAAATTTTACACACATGCTGTAAAAGTTTAAGACTGTGCGTGTTGGAACAATTGGAAATAGTTGGGCACAGCGGTAGAAGTGTCGAATTGCTGAATGAGCAAATAAATGTGTCATCTTCACCGTTGCTCAACATATTTAGGGGGCGTGGCCAGAGAGAAAGAGAAAGGAGGGTAGATGACTAAGCGGGGATAGTATATATAAGACCGCTCATTCGACACGAACTCACTTTGCAATCGTCCGTTGTGAAGTCGACATCTCCTGAAGATGCTCCGGTGTCGGAGCGAAACGATCGTCGAGTTTGTTTTGTGGTGAATTTGTGTGGTGTTGTGCCTACAAGATTGTGTGGTGTTGTGCCTACAAATTTGTCACTGTTAGCGGATTATAGCAAAATAATTTAATATTCATTGTATAATCCAAAACTAACATCGTTCATTCATGACAAAGCTTTTTATTACAATCACTACAATTTTGTTTTGGTGAAACAGCACGATTTTGAGTTATGATTTTGAACTGCCAAAGCTTCGTCACAATCAGTCATTACTTCAATTTTTGCCTCTTAAAAGAATAGACAAACTACGTAATACTAGATTTTGCCCGCGGCTTCGCCCGCGTATATTTCGGTTTTTCACAAATCCCGAGGGAATCGTGGATTGCCGGTTACCGTTTCCGCT
The DNA here is from genome assembly GCA_920104075.1 of Melanargia galathea. Lineage (NCBI taxonomy): Eukaryota > Metazoa > Arthropoda > Insecta > Lepidoptera > Nymphalidae > Melanargia > Melanargia galathea. The sequence goes on along the minus strand of OV049862.1, from coordinate 4,921,193 downwards.
CTCTTTTTCATCCTTTATACCTACTTTCAAGTTTGCTATAGTAATCTATGTACCTATAGCTGTAGCTGTAGATTGCTATAGCAAATTTCGGTTTTTTTAGGGTTCCGTACCCAAAGGGTAAAAACGGAGCCCTATTAATGTCACTCGGCTGTCTGTCTGTCTGTCCGTCCGCCGGTCACAGGTCTCTAGTTTAAAATTCCGCGGAAACTGGATTTTTCCAGGATAAAAGTATACAAAGTAGCCTATGTGTTAAATAAGGGCATTTATCTCCATTTTAAATTTCAGCCAAATCGGTTCAGTAGTTGCGGCGTTAAAGAGTAACAAACATACACATATATACATATACACAAACTTTCACCTTTATAATATTAGTGTGATTATAATTCAGTAGCGATTCAGCTATTTACTTACTTACTCAACCAATATTTTTAACAAAAATCTAGAAAGATTCATTCCCAATTCCGAAAACAACTCACAATAAAAACAAAATGGACGTGTGCTATCGATTGCCATTACTATGGTTTCCGCGGACCCGCACTGGTTGAAATAATTACATTTGAAATCAGTGCGAAACTTTGACATAGGAACGCTAAGTATATGACTTAAAAATACGATTGAAATTCGTGTGAAAAATATAATATTTGGGCACATAGAGCACCATAGAGTACCTATGTCAGCTTTTTTATTAATGTTTTTGTATTTTATGGTAAGTATAAAAGTTTTTTAGATCATCAAAGTGCAATAGGTATTATCATCTTATTTCGGTCAGTTAAAACACGCGCAGAATTGAGAACCACGTCTTAAAATAGTCACAATAAGTCGTTTAAAATAGTCACAATATACAATAGGCAATTATTTATTTACTTACTGCCAATTATGATTGGGATAATTATACATAATAATAATAATTATAATACATTATTCTGATCTCATTTCGCCACTGCAGCTCATCAGAGATGATATTATTATAGTTCACAAGGTGAACACAAACACACACGCAGTTTAGTAGAGTAGGTACCTACGCCCGTCGGTTTTACATGCTTTCCGAGGAAATAGTACGAACACCGCCAACATTCCAAATAGGGTATTTGACTAATTCTGCTCATTTTAATATCAATCTTATTATTTCAAATATAAAGTTTAGTTTCGGTTGACTTGATAAACTTCAATTATAACAACCAAGTCAAGTGCAATATCTAGTGACGTCACAATCAATCCCAGAGCGTTCTGGTTACCGATAAAATTTCAAAAATTATTATGTTTTATTTCGTGCAAAATATCGCTTAAAATTACATAATTTAGTTTGATTGAGTAAAATATGTCTTTTTTAGGCTAAGTATTATCTGATAAGATGACCACAATCAATAGTATATTTTCAATGTTGTCAAATACCCTATTCGAGGTGTTATATCTGCTGAGACTTTCTTGACAGCAAAACCCGGTATTTTTTCATCCGACGACGACGATCGAGTCCTAGACTCGATCGTGAGATCTCATGATCCAAATAAGCTGAACCAGACCAACGAGGCAGTAAATTATAAGGAGACTGGAGAGCTTATTATTTAAATCATAAGCAGACGTCACGTCTCAGATGGCGCACTGTGACATACAGATTCCAATATCGTAACTAATCTCAATTATCTGCATCCCATTAATCTTAATTGTCGGTATAATAATCCCCAGCGCGCCCTGATGACGTCACTGACACACGGGATATTTATGGAAGGCATAGCTCGTATTTCAGTTTTGAACCTCAGCTCCGTGTGCCTCCGTGCTTCGCTGGAAAGCCTTGTCGTATTTCATGATGTCATGATCAACCCATTACCGGCTCACTACAGAGCACGGGTCTCCTCTCAGAGTGAGAAGGGTTTTGGCCATAGTCTACCACGCTGGCCAAGCGGATTGGCAGACTTCACACACCTTTGAGAACGTTATGGAGAACTCTCAGGCATGCAGGTTTCCTCACGATGTTTTCCTTCACCGTTAAAGCAAGTGATATTTAAATACTTAAAACGCACATAACTCCGAAAAGTTAGAGGTGCGTGCCCGGGATCGAACCCACGACCTCCGATTAGAAGTCGGTCGTCCTAACCACTAGGCTATCACAGCTTTTATGTCGTATTTGGTTATCCTTATAACTCGTATAAATAACAAAAGGGTAACTCACGGTATAGAGAAATGTACTTACTTTCTACTTATCTATTCTACTTATATAAAATCGTAGACTTGCCGTATCTGTACATTGAAGATTTTTGCAAAATAATAACGGGGGGGATGTTAGGGATAAGTAATAGAACGTAAAAAAGCTATTTTTGAAATTTTTGTCTGTTTGTCTGTTTATCTGTATGTTTGTGCGCGCATCACGCAAAAACTACTGAATGGATTGAAACGAAACTTGGTATGATTTAAGTTCATACTACGGAGTAACATGTAGGATACTTTTTATCCCGAAAATCAGCACGGTTCCCTAGAGAGAGGGGATGAAAGTCAAAACGTGTATTTAACTGTAATTCTATAACACGTGGTCCGATTTCATTCATTCTTTTTTTGTTAGAATGTAGATACTTTAAAGATTATCGACCAATCTCTAAAAAGCTGGATCGATTTTGATGGGACTTTCACTGGCGGATGTTTACATTTTGATCTACCTAAACATCCGCCAGTGAACTTTTAACAGTTTTTAGCATGATATGAGCTCAAAAAGCTTAGGAAAAACAAAATAAATACGGGATTTTTTAAAACCAATATATATCCACGCGAAAGAATTCGCGGGTGTCCGCTTGTAAGTAAATATTTGACAATATCTGCGACTTTTCCTGTACGACTCAGATAATAACCTTGCTTTGCTAATTTTTCCTAGTAAGTAATATGTGTGTCTTTCTTTTTGATCGGTTCTGAGGTTTAATTGTTAAAGACAAACAGATAACAGTCGACTTTATGTAAATGACTGGTGGTTTTGCCAAAGAATAAAATAAATATAATTTAACTAGACTACAAAAGGTGTTACAAAATAGGTAAAGTCCGGCCCTGACAGTGGTTAAAATCGGACACTGCAAAAAGCGTGCGTTGTAATTCCGTGTGAACCCAGTTTTGAGCAGCCGTAGCCTGTACACATGTCGATCTGGATTACGATACATCAAAGATCGACTGTGTCGGAACAGATTGAAGCATTGATACGTCGGATTACAAAATATCAAGATAATATTTTAGAACAAAATTAGACTGTGCCATAGCAAATATCGTACTTATCGTATTTCTATGCATCGTTCATTTTTGCGATGAACGATGCATAGAAATACGATAAGTACGATATTTGCTATGGCACAGTGCCTGTGAACGATGAACGGTCGGTGTTTAGACGGTTCATTTTCGATGACTCATCGATGAAACCTCGAAAATGAAAGCAAAAATCCGGAAAAATAAACCGTCTAATTTGGGCTTTATTGTGATCTTGACTGAGATCGCGTCATTCTTCCCTACGTTACACATTTAAATCTACGATAGATGGATAGATATCTTTGCATTTTAATCGTGGATCATGATCTGGATTGATAGGGTACTTTACTTTGTCATAAGTAACAAAAACTTGTCTAAAACGTTGACGTCGTGACAAAAGTAGATTAAACTTTTGGTATAATCGTGCAGTAAAACGAACGTTTGGCCAAGCTATGGTGGGGAAATGTTTTAGTAACGGCAAAAAGTTGTTTATCATGGAGATTACCACTTGGTACATAATAGAACTTTGAATTTATTTCTTTTATTATACGTGCTTGAAATGGTTTTGTCTGGTTATAAAAAATTAAGTCAACAAATCTTTGTTTTGCAAACACTTTTGTGTTTCAACTATCTGATATGTTATTTGATACGGAAAATGCTTTATAGTATTGTGTAAAGTTTACATACTGTTATGTTGGAGATATAACTAAAGATACTCGTATCTTAAATAGCTTTAACGGGAAATGTACGGACAGAACTACAGATGAGCAGAACATTAAGCAGCATGATTGATGATATATGTATCAAATACTTAAGTTAAATCGAAAATGACGACAAAATTCGTTTAAGTATTTTTAGTGCTAGAGTTGTTTGAAAATTGAACATTTTTAGTTATTTGCTGCTTCTTTCTTCTGCTATAATTCTAAAATTGTATGTGATACATTGCGATTTCGTTTCCGTTCTTGCTTCTTCCGTTTTGGTCTTTTTCTATTTCACTTCTTCTATTCGGCTTCTCTAAATAAAAAAAATAGATAATTTTATTCTACGTAGGTACTTTTATCATGCTACATTTACTTATCTTCTTCACGTGATTCCTTTTATGAATAAATTATATTCTATCATTATTGAAATAAAAAGGAAGTTCTTATAATTACGCTTTCAACTGTTACAGTATAATTTAAAATGGAATATTTTACATTAGACGTAAGTGCATCATACAAGATTAAATAGACAAATGGGATTGTATTGCGTAGGTACAGAGTAATTGAAGTTCAGAGCCGGCGCTTTTGATGTTGCTCTCATTATGAATAATGGGAAGCCAACAGATTCATGTCTCTTATTAACATTTTAAACGATGCTTATAGATGGTGTTCTTATTAATTTCCAAATTAGTTTGGGCCTTCCGCTTGTGCGCGTGTCTGTATAATTATTTATCAGTATTACTTGTGAGTAGTTATTAGCAATGTAGCTTCCCATTTATAATGGAATTCAATATATCTATTAATTGTCATTTTTCCTTTTTAAAATACTAGGTTTTGCCCGCAACTTTAGTTTTAATAAAAATCCCATAGCTCTTTAAAAAATTAAAAAAGTATAATAAAAAATAGTGTAGATATCTATCTCCCTTTATAGTTTACCTGCCTGCCTTAAAATTCAAGTTAAAATCGCTTCAGCCGTTTTGGCGGCCAACTTGAATAAACAGACAGACAAATAGACAAAAATTGAAAAAAAAAAATATTTGCCTAGGTTTGTGTGACACGTAAATAACCAATGCTTTATTATTTTTGTAAAGATTTTTATTTTGTGATGAAAAATCAAATCTATGCTACAATAGAATATACAAACGGTTTTTACTACTTAATCCATTGAAATGTTACAATTTAAGGACCGAATATTGCATTTATTAGAGGACGCAATTTGTTGTGTGTCGGGTTTCAATTTGTCGGGTGTCAATAGAAGCTTAACCTCAAGTTTGTGGGGTCGCCACCCTTGTCCCCCGGCCGCCATCTTGGAAAACACTTTTTTCGCGATATCTCGGAAACTATGCGTCTTACAAAAAAGCAAATGTTTTGCCTACAAATATGTTTATATAACTTTTTGCCCTAAATTAAAAATTAAAGAAGTTATAAGCAAAAAAGTGAGAAAATTTTTATAAAATCTTTTTTGCTCCAAAACTTTTTTTATACATTTTACAAAAAAAACTTCAGACCAATCTTGTACTGTTTTGTAGGCTTACTCCACGGACATCTTATTTATAAGGTAATCTTCAACATCATAATATTTTCAATCACTTATTAGCTAGCTACTCTAATCTACTTTTCTTCGATGGCCCAGGCCGTGGCTGTGGCTGAAACATTTCGTTTTAACCGGATTCTCATGAGTATTGACGAACCCGGTCAACTTTGGAGCGCTGTAACAGTGTTTTAAATGAATGAAATAAAAAAAATTTATTGGTCCGAGGTATTTTTTTTGTAAAATGTATAAAAAAAAGTTATAGAGCAAAAAAGATTGCTTATAACTTCTTTAATTTTTAATTTAGGGCAAAAAGTTATATAAACATATTTGTAGGCAAAACAATTTTCTACAAATTATGTCTTTACGAATTTTTTGTAAGACGCATAGTTTCCGAGATATTGCGAAAAAAGTGTTTTCCAAGATGGCGGCCGGGGAACAAGGGTGGCGACCCCACAAACTTGAGGTTAAGCTTCTATTGACCCTCCACACATGTCCCAAAAATAAAATTGCGTCCTCTAATAAATGCAAAGCTCATGTAACATTTCAATGGACTAACTAGTTAATTACAAATATGTAGTTACATCGGTATATCTTAGGTCATTAGGGTCATGTTTGTAAATTAGATTTCAGCAGAATTGAAATTCAAATTTTCTATTATCAATTACCATTTGTTACATAGTGTGTAAGTACTTACCATGTCATGATAGTCCATGTCCATGTCCATGTCCATGATAGTCACGCTTTAGGCACAAGTCACAAAACACTGTGTCAACAGTGTGCTTAGTCTAAGATCGGAGCACTCGAAAACGAACTCGAAAACTATTGATCGAATCACAAGTGAATTCAGAGCAAAATGAACTCAAATACTCGTATTTTAAAGTCGTAATTCCATAGTTCGAATATGTGTTTTACAACATTTCTGCTTGGGGCGCTCGTTGTGTTCGAATGCTGAATGTATTGGCGAACTCAAACCTTAATACAAGCCACTTTAGATCTATTTTACTCTGAAATCGATCAATAGTTTTCGAGTTCGTTTTCGAGTGCTCCGATCTTAGACTAAGCACTCAGATGGCACTCAGGCACCTGCCTATCTGTCACTGGAACTATCTTATCCATTGTGACAGATAGATAGACGATTAATTTATTTCTGATAACTTCTACGATGACAGGCTCTACATTGAAATAAATGGAGACAGTTGTTTTACAAGCAATTTTTATACTGCTTATTAAACGCCTGGAAGCTAGATCATTATAATCATCAGCAATTCTAATCTTAATCACACTAATATTAAAGGCGAAAGTTTGTGTTTGTTACTCGCTAACACTGCAACTACTGAATCGATTTGGCTGAAATTTTGAATGGAGATAGATTATGCCCTGACTTAACACATGGGCTCTTCAGTTCCTACAGAATGGGGGAACTGTCTGTGGGAACTGGGGGAACGAATATAGTACAGCTACTACTATAGCAAACTTCGTTGAAAGTAGATAGGTTGGAAAAGGGAGCGGGAACGGGAATCGGAAATCCACGATTCCCTCGGGATTTGTGAAAAACCGAAATTCACGCAGGCGAAGCCGCGGACAGAAGCTAGTTATGTTATATATTGCCGGTTATATGTATTTTCTAACTAGCTATATATATGTATAGGTTACCTATGTAAGTTTTAAGGTTTATAATATTATTAAGTACACACTCGTATGATTTTTTTCCCAAATGTATTTTCTAATTTCTTAGTTGCAGTTTTTACTCTTATTGTTTTAATTTAATGGGTAATAGTTTCCAACGAAGTATATTGAAAGGCGAGTATCTTGTTTAATTCCGTTCTAAATTAACGTAGTGGGTGTTCTCTGTTCTCAAATGCAGCGAGCAATGATGATTGTTCTAACTGAATTAATTAATCAATTGATGCACAACAAATCATTTCCCTTTCCGTATATATAAAGTCGTTGTACTTAATCAATTAAATCTTAAATGTGATTTTGTATAATATTTTGTTATTTAATAAACTTAATTCATTTTTAATTGATATTCCAAAAGAGTTTTAAAAATCCTTTCTTAGCACTTGCCTACGTCATTTTTCGATTTGGCTTCAGTATCGATTATAGAGTGCCCTCCAATAAAAATTTTCAAAATATCTTCAATGTACAGAATTGGATCTGTTACAGTTTTATTATATTATAGATGATTGAAATAAAAAGGAAGTTCTTATAATTACGCTTTCAACTGTTACAGTATAATTTAAAATGGAATATTTTACATTAGACGTAAGTGCATCATACAAGATTAAATAGACAAATGGGATTGTATTGCGTACAGAGTAATTGAAGTTCAGAGCCGGCGCTTTTGATGTTGCTCTCATTATTAATAATGGGAAGCCATCAGATTCATGTCTCTTATTAACATTTTAAACGATGCTTAGATGGTGTTCTTATTAATTTCCAAATTAGTAAGGGCCTTCCGCTTGTGCGGGTGTCTGTAGAATTATTTATCAGTATTACTTGTGAGTAGCTATTAGCAATGTAGCTTCCCATTTATAATGGAATTCAATATATTAATTGTCATTTTTTCCTTTTTAAATTACTAGGTTTTGCCCGCAACTTTAGTTTTAATAAAAATCCCATAGCTCTTTGAAAAATTAAAAAAGTATAATAAAAAATAGTGTAGATATCTATCTATCTATCTCCCTTTATAGTTTACTGCCTGCCTTAAAATTCAAGTCAAAATCGCTTCAGCCGTTTTGGCGGCCAACTTGAATAAACAGACGGACAAATAGACAAAAATTGAAAAAAAATATATTTGCCTAGGTTTGTGTGGCACGTAAATAACCAATGCTTTATTATTTTTGTAAAGATTTTTATTTTGTGATGAAAAATAAAATCTATGCTACAATAGAATATACAATCGGTTTTTACTACTAGTTAATTACAAATATGTAGTTACATCGGTATATCTTAGGTCATTAGGGTCATGTTTGTAAATTAGATTTCAGCAGAATTGAAATTCAAATTTTCTATTATCAATTACCATTTGTTACATTGTGTGTAAGTACTTACCATGTCATGATAGTCCATGTCCATGTCCATGTCCATGATAGTCACGCTTTAGGCACAAGTCACAAAACACTGTGTCAACAGTGTGCTTAGTCTAAGATCGGAGCACTCGAAAACGAACTCGAAAACTATTGATCGAATCACAAGTGAATTCAGAGCAAAATGAACTCAAATACTCGTATTTTAAAGTCGTAATTCCATAGTTCGAATATGTGTTTTACAACATTTCTGCTTGGGGCGCTCGTTGTGTTCGAATGCTGAATGTATTGGCGAACTCAAACCTTAATACAAGCCACTTTAGATCTATTTTACTCTGAAATCGATCAATAGTTTTCGAGTTCGTTTTCGAGTGCTCCGATCTTAGACTAAGCACTCAGATGGCACTCAGGCACCTGCCTATCTGTCACTGGAACTATCTTATCCATTGTGACAGATAGATAGACGATTAATTTATTTCTGATAACTTCTACGATGACAGGCTCTACATTGAAATAAATGGAGACAGTTGTTTTACAAGCAATTTTTATACTGCTTATTAAACGCCTGGAAGCTAGATCATTATAATCATCAGCAATTATTCTAATCCTAATCACACTAATATTAAAGGCGAAAGTTTGTGTTTGTTACTCGTTAACACCGCAACCACAGCCGCAACTACTGAACCGATTTGGCTGAAATTTTGAATGGAGATAGATTATGCCCTGACTTAACACATGGGCTCTTCAGTTTCTACAGACTGGGGGAACTGTCTGTGGGAACTGGGGGAACGAATATAGTACAGCTACTACTATAGCAAACTTCATTGAAAGTAGATAGGTTGGAAAAGGGAGCGGGAACGGGCATCGGAAATCCACAATTCCCTCGGGATTTGTGAAAAACCGAAATTCACGCAGACGAAGCCGCGGACAGAAGCTAGTTATGTTATATATTGCCGGTTATATGTATTTTCTAACTAGCTATATATAATATAGGTTACCTATGTAAGTTTTAAGGTTTATAATATTACTCGTATGATTTTTTCCCAAATGTATTTTCTAACTTCTCTTCTTAGTTGCAGTTTTTACTCTTACGGCCTGTTTCACCACCTTCTGATAAGTGTTGGATATCCTAAACGTAAGTTTTGTCACTTTCTTACTTTATGTCAAGTGACAAAGACAAAAGTTGTAGATAGCTATCTAATACATATCAGAAGGTGGTGAAACAGTTAATTTAATGGGTAATAGTTTCCAACGAAGTACTTATGTTGAAAGGCGAGTATCTTGTTTAATTCCGTTCTAAATTAACGTAGTGGGTGTTCTCTGTTCTCAAATGCAGCGAGCAATGATGATTGTTCTAACTGAATTAATTAATCAATTGATGCACAACAAATCATTTCCCTTTCCGTATATATAAAGTCGTTGTACTTAATCAATTAAATCTTAAATGTGATTTTGTATAATATTTTGTTATTTAATAAACTTAATTCATTTTTAATTGATATTCCAAAAGAGTTTTAAAAATCCTTTCTTAGCACTTGCCTATGTCATGGTAACTATGTGTATGTGTTCAAAACAATTTCATTAATTTGCGGCCTAGGAACAAGTATCTAAGTATGGAAGCGAAATATTTTAGACGAAATCAAACATCTCTTTGACTCACTCACTCGTACCGATTTTAAGCATAAGAAAGAAAGAGAAGTCTGCTACTATCAGTTGTCCTACTTTAAACAAAAATAACCACTTTTTCCTAGAGTCTGACGTAGTTCAACCGTGGACGTAGTTAGTTCAACCGTGGACGTAGTTTAGCAGAAAGGACCCAATCCACAAAATGGTAAAAATGAGTTATACAGGGTATAAGGAGACCGCTTCCGCAAACTTGTCGCTATTATTAGACTACAAACACAATCCAGTATAACCGCAATAACCTTATAGCGTAGGTATCACGCGCAATAACGTGACTGCGCGAGGTCAAGGTAACGCAAAGTTCGCTGTCCTCCAGCGTCAGCTGATTTTATTTGGATTACTTTTAACTTTAAAAAAATACAGGCAATATTTTTTTTATTACCCAAAAACGGGAATTGCACAAAAAATGCATTTTTTGTAAAAACGACTTTTTTCACATTTTTTTTATAATATCTTATCAGTAATCTTTGGACACGTCTCCCAACGTGAGAATGACTCCATAGAGCGACTTGTCGTACAGGGCAAAATAGAGGGCACCAGAGGGCGAGGAAGGTCGCCTATGCGATGGACCGACCAAATCAAATCAGCTGTGGGCGGTTCCTTGCACGATTGCACCAGGCTGTCGGCCAGCAGGGAGAAGTGGCGAACACTCGTGTGGCGCATAAATCTGCCCTTAAAGACGTCACTTCTGGATGACCACGACCGCACTGTTAAGAGTGAAACGAAGAAGAAGATCAGTACTTATCAGTACTATCACCTATCTTCGTTTTCGAGAGCGTTTCGCATACACCTATTCAAAGAGATCCTAAAGGTTGTTTCTTTCACTCAGAAAAAAAGATCCCTGATCCTACAATGTTATCATGGTTTTTTATGTTATGTATGAAATTATGTGTGCGTTGGGCGTTTGGGCGTGCCTAATAAACTCGTATGTTTGCTACGAGAATTTCTTATAAATCATACCTTCCGTTACCGCCTGGACCAAGAGCGACGAGCGTCACCAGCTGATGGGCAAAGGGAGGGGGGGACTAGATAAATAATATATACGGAGGATGGAAAGAAAAATGAATTTTAGGTCCAGTCGAGAGGTTATGAAGGTGTAAAGCAAGTATTACAAGTTCTTGAATTGACGTGAAAATCATCATCATCATCACCATGATCAACCCATTACCGGCTCACTACAGAGCACGGGTCTCCTCTCAGAGTGAGAAGGGTTTTGGCCATAGTCTACCACGCTGGCCAAGCGGATTGGCAGACTTCACACACCTTTGAGAACGTTATGGAGAGAACTCTCAGGTATGCAGGTTTCCTCACGATGTTGTCCTTCACCGTTAAAGCAAGTGATATTTAAATACTTTTAAAACGCACATAACTCCGAAAAGTTAGAGGTGCGTGCCCCGGGATCGAACCCACGACCTCCGATTAGAAGTCGGTTGCCCTAACCACTAGGCTATCACAGCTTTTATTTGGAAGACGTGAAAATAGTTATTAATTATAAGTCAAGTGAGTGAATTTAGGACTTTGTTTGCATTTGGCTATACTCTGATTTTTAATTCGGTGGAAATCTGACGTTTCGTAATGTTACCAGAGATAAAACAATTCTCACAAAAGAGATAAAAAAATCAAAACTTATTGTTATAAAAATCAACTGCCTCATGTAGCAAGTGCCAAGCGGGAGCAGTAGGGCTATTCTCTAAAATACCATCTCGATATCGAAGCTCACTCAAGTGAATTAGCTCGCATTAACTCACTTCGAAAGCAAACTCACTTCACCTTGGTTTGATATTCTGTAAACATCTGTAGGGCTATTCTCTAAAATACCATCTCGATATCGAAGCTCACTCAAGTGAGATAACTCGCTTCGAAAGCAAACTCACTTCACCTTGGTTTGATATTATGTAAACATCTGCTACGCACTTGCGAAGTGAAGTGAGTTTGAGTGAGAAGACCTGTACTATCGAGTTTTACAGAGTACAAATTAGCAAACTCACCTCGAAAATGGCTTTACAGAATAGCCCTGCAGATAGACATCTGCCCCCCTAGAGATTTGATAAAATTCATAATTTTATCAAATCTCTAAGGGGGGGCAGATGTCCCTATCTGCTCCCGCTTGGCAACACCCATGGCCTGGACGGCATCTTATCATCTCCGAGACCACTTGGTGCTTGAGTCCCCCGGCAGTGCTGTTTCCTCTCTTGTATGCGCTATTTACCAGCGACATACATTGCACCCCAGATGTTATGTTAGCCTAGTTTGCGGACGATAAGATGACATATACGACCCATACCCAATTCTCGGTCATTCGATCTCGACTCCAAGTTACGGCTAGTCATCTAGGGTCTAGGCGACTGGTTCCGCCGCTGGAGGATAGAGGTCAACGGTGAAAAAACGGAACTGTGCTTTTTACAGGAAAGCGTGGTAGCAAGTACTCCGGCAAACGTGCCGTGCCGAATAATTTCTATACGGCGTTCTTTTCCCCTGGCAAGACAAAGCCAAATATCTAGGTGTGAACTTAGACGATAAGATGAACTTTGCCGCTCAAAGACGTAAAGCCCCAAAAGGCAGCATTTGTGCTCAAGTTGTGCATTGTGATCGAGCAAAGAACCTGTATTCGCTCAATAATGTCCTGCACATGCATAGTATTTGCACATATCCCTCCCTTCTCGATTAAAGCAGACTAGGTAGTTTTGCAAACACTGCAGAATAAGTTTCTGCACACGGCAATGGGTGCCCCGTGGTTTGTGCGCAATATTGATCTCCAAGATCTCGATCTCCCTGTTCTAGCCCAACACTTTAAGCAGTTTTCAAAGAATTACCTTGAGAAAGCTGCCCGCCATACTTTGACGTGAATCCCTTCCTCTGTTACGGGGACGTATGGATTAGTCTATTGCAAAACTAGCATTCCAACGTCACGTAAGCCGAGTTTCGAGACTCACAGGAGACGCCATTAAGACGATGTTCTCCCCGATTTTTTTCAAGCCCTTGGGGCTCTAGCTCCGCTGGCAGTTTCTGCGCTCGCTTCCCCCTAAGGGCCTAAACATTCCGAAATAAATCGTTTTTATTTAAAAAAATCAATTTGTTTAGAAAGTTTTGTTTTTAGTTCCTTTCTGAGCATTAACAAAAATACCCCGTAGTGTTAAAACCAATTTAGCAGAAACGACTCAAACCCAAATTTTCCCCGATAACCGTAAGATACGTCAGTATTTGAAGTACAATAAAAATATTAGTATTTTTGCCCATATTTGATAATATTTTCAACTATTCCAAAGACAATATCATTGCAGCAATTACCATCCAAACTTCAAACCTCGATTACTCAGAATAACTCTTTATGGGTTGGGTCATTTCTACTAAGCTACGTCCAGTTGACTGTCAATTTCTCGTAGGGTAAACGGCAAGTATTAAGGACCCCCTTAAGATAATTTTAAAATCGATATCAATTATTAACAGTAGTATATTACTAAGTAAATTACAAAGTATAGCTTTCACATTTTTATTTGTTGTTTATGTTATTTTATGTTACTTACATATTCTATAGTTTATTTGCACTACCTTAAATGCTTTTAAACATAAGATTACCGTATAATAAATATCTGCTGCCGACTCGCCAAATGACACGACATAAGACAAGAGTTGGAAGCTAACTGACGTTTTATTGTCAAACTACATTGCAATATCCATATGCCTATTTGTAGGTAGGTACTAACTATAACATGGGGGGTAAGGGGGAGAACGACAATAACATCTAGTCGGCCCCAACTGTCAACCTCACCTGCTCGCGGTGCCCCCTGCTAGACAACGGACGAGGCTATGACGACCGACCAATGGCGGTATATCCATACACCTGACGGGGCAACCGGTCGGACGAGGCTTCAGCGACCTTGGGTCTAATAAACCCAAAAAGGCTGGTGCAGAAGGCAACGGGAAACCACTGCACTATTTTCCCATGAGAGTTATGAAAGTTACAATACACGAGAAATGAGAATGCTCGGCGACCCGACTAACCGGCGCCCCGATTTTTCCAGGGATCAGGGTGTGAAATGGGCTACTGGCCAAGGGCATGTAGGCGACCAGGCACCCCTTGGAAAATATGTTACTGGAAAGAAAAACATCCAGCTACGCAAAAAAATCCGCGTAGGGACATGGAACGTACGAGGTTTACTGGAAAAGGGCAAAATTGATATCTTACAAAGCGAACTCGAGCGATGCACAATGACAGTAACAGGCATAAGTGAAACGCATTGGAAGGACAGTGGCCACTTTGATACTCAGAGACATACAATCTATTACTCTGGAGATACTAAAAATAGTTTTGCTGGGGTCGCTATAATCATACCTAAGTCTTGGAATAGCTCAGTATTAGGCTATAACCCAATAAGTGAAAGATTAATAACAATTAAACTCAGCGCATCACCAACCCCTCTCAACATTGTCCAAATCTATGCACCAACAAGCTCAGCCGATGATTCAGTTATTGAAAGTTTCTATAACCAGCTTGAAGCTTGTATAGCTGCAATTCCCAAGAAAGAATTACTCATAGTCCTGGGTGACTTTAACGCTAAGGTTGGAGACACCAGTATGGAAACAAACCTTCGTGATATAGTTGGCTGTTATGGACTGGGGACACGAAACGATAGAGGAGATCGTCTAATTCAATTCGCAGCTGAAAATAGTTTGACTATTATGAATACAACTTTTAAACACCATCCCAGAAGACTTTATACTTGGACATCGCCAGATGGCAAACACCTTAACCAAATCGATTACATTTTAATAAGATCACGATGGCGGAGCTCAATATGTAATGCTCACACACTCCCAGGGGCGGACTGCTTATCCGATCATCAACTTCTGATATGCAGCTTAAAATTAAAGTTGAGTAAAACTATAAATAAAAAGATAGTCAAAAGAATGGTTTTGCACGATAAAAGCACTTTTACTAAAGCCATACAGCAACAACAGAACAATTGGAAGCTTCAATCGAAGGATGACACAGCCAATTCATTATGGGACTCAACTAAGAAAAACATAATTCGCACCTACCGAGAAACTCAGCCAATACAAACCGTTATAAAACGCCAACACTGGATGTCCGATGACACATGGCAATTGGTTGAACAGCGTCGGAATGCCAAATCACGTGGGGTTGATGTGAAGGAACTCAATATTCTAGGTTCCAAAATACAAGCTGCATGTCGGAGAGATCGAAATAAAGACCTACACAATACCTGTACGGAGCTAGAGCGTAACGCACAGAAATTTGAAACAAGGGACCTCCACATGAAAATTAAGTTCCTCACTCGTAAATTTAAGCCGAAGAGCTGGGCAATTGAGAACGCAGCTGGCACCACGGTTACCGAAATAAAGCTGATTGTGAAGGTATGGGAAAAATACTGTACATCTTTGTTTGCAAACCAAACTGCGACGGCCGATGTAGTTCCACCTTTCACAATTAACGACAGAGAACCTTCCATCCTTAAAGATGAGGTACGAGCCGCTATAAAACATCTTAAATGTGGCAAAGCATTGGGAATAGATGAGATCCCCATTGAAATAATTAAAGCAATGGGTGAAGTTGGAGTGGATATATTGCATACCATTTGCACTCGAATCTGGCACTCTGGTGACTGGCCAAGCGACTGGACACAAACTGTGTTTATACCTCTTCATAAAAAAGGGTCAACCAAAAAGTGCAATAACTACAGATTAATCTCACTTATATCTCATGCGAGCAAAGTACTTCTCCACATTCTGAATACCCGACTACAAGCATACTTGAATCGCGAAATTGCGCCAGAACAAGCTGGATTTGTCAAGGGAAAAGGGACTCGGGAGCAAATACTGGTATTAAGGCAAATCATAGAAAAAGCCAGGGAGTTCAACTCACCACTCTTCATTTGCTTCGTTGATTTCCGTAAGGCCTTTGACACGGTTAAATGGTGCAAGCTATGGCCAGTACTGCTGGAAATGGGCGTTCCTGAACACCTCGTATACCTAATAAGGAGACTATATGAAGATGGAACTGCGATTGTTCGGGTAGATGGAATGGATTCGGCAATTTTGAAGACGCAAGCTGGAGTTCGACAGGGTTGTATTCTATCACCACTACTCTTTAACATCTATACTGAATATATAATGCGGATTGTGCTCGATGAATGGACGAAAGGTGTTTCGATAGGGGGACAAGTTATTACAAACCTTCGGTACGCTGATGATACCACTCTTCTCGCATCATCTGAGAAGGATATAGGGGAATTCCTCAAACGCCTTGAGGATGCTAGCCTTGATTTTGGACTTGCAATCAATCGTGACAAAACAAAGTTTATGATAGTCGATAGGAAAGCTAATAACCGACCTGAAATAACACAAATTAATAACTGTGAGGTGGTCTCTAACTACATCTACCTTGGTTCCACCATCACTAATAACGGGAATTGTGAGACCGAAATCAAAAGACGCTGTGCCGTGACTAGAGCAGCCGTCGAGAAGTTATCGAAGATCTGGAGAGACAAAAGAATAACAAAAAGTACCAAAGTTCGCCTAATGAAATGTCTTGTCTTTCCGATATTTCTATACGCGGCTGAGACGTGGACCCTAAGACAAACCGACCGGCGGAAGATTGACGCTCTGGAAATGTGGTGCTGGAGACGCCTCTTAAGAATAAAATGGACCGCACATCGTACAAACGTCTCCATCCTCAAGGAACTAAAGATAAATCAGAGGCTTTCGTCAATTGTGCAATTGCGAATCCTCAAGTTCTTTGGGCACATTACAAGGAAGAGTGGTACCATCGAACACCTCGTGGTACAAGGTCGAGTGGAGGGTACACGTCCTCGTGGGCGTTCCCCAACTAGGTGGACGGACTTAATCCGCTCTGCAACAAACACACCTGTCTCCGTGTGTGCACATAATGCCACCAATAGAAGTCGCTGGAGGGAGATCGCACGAGCAGCAGTGAAGGATTCATAGCCACGACCACTCTGTCAAGAGTGAACGATTGAGAAGGAACTAACTATAACATGTACTAATTAAAAAGCGGTGATAGCCATCATTTGCTGTAACAGTAAAGAAAAACCTGCATGCCTGAGACTCTGCATAATGTTCTCAAAGGCTACCAATCCACACTTGGTCAGCATGGTGTACTTCGGCATAAACCTTTCTCATTCTGAGACGAGACTCGTGCCCTGTAGTGGGCCGTTAAGGCGTTGATAATGATGATGATGAATTATAACGTGTCTGAGAAGTAGTCTTTAATAGAATCATATCGCGTTTGAGCATTAGTGAAACTTAACCGCGTGTTATTCTCTCATAATACACCTATTCGACTTTTACAGCGAAGCTGCATAAACCGTGACTATAGTAAGACCGCGATTAACTTGGCTCTCCCATGATCTGCGGGACGAGGAGGGGGGGAAATTCTCATTGATAAATTAATAATCAATGGATGTGCTCGTACTATAATGTATGACAAGCATTTTTGACGCCCCTGTGAGTGTGTGTGTGTGTATTGCTACTGTAAGGACATGACACTAAATTAGGGAAAAAGAAATTTTATAATAATTATAATAATTTTAATTATCATAGTTATTCTATTATTTGCGTAATCGCAATTTAGTCTTTCATCTGTGTCTCTTTAAGTTTGCTCAATACTTTTCTATAGTAGTAGTAGTTAGTACTATACATTTAAAGTTAAGTAGGTACGTTTCAGGATATAGAAAAAAGATTTTCCATAACCAAGAAAGAAGAAGATACGTTATTAAATATAATTTATACCCCATTTTTTAAATTTTATACATATTATACTCATAATAAAATAATTTATTTAATACATCTACTAAATACAAGTAAAGTTCGTGAACTAAAACCCGACTACGCTTAATAATTTAATAATAATTTAGTGGGCAAATGCGCGGGGCAAGGAGCTAGTGGTGCCATCTGTTATTCTTATCCGAAACTAATTTTACAAGTATAAATTAAAAATTTAAAAACCCCCGACATTCACCATTTTGTGGCGGCAGCCATCTTGGATTTGTATAATGCTATTCTACTAGTCAAGCCCTTTCATTTGATACCCATATTAAGGGAGTTGTGAAAAAATATGTAATCCACCATTTTGTAGCGGCGGCCATCTTGGATCGATTTTCATCAAACATAGCTAACAAAACTCGATTAATTCACCTTTCAAACAAAAAAAATCGCATTCAAATCAGTTCACCCGTTTGAGCTGAGCGCTACAGGGGAACAGACGGACAGACAGACAGACACACACACACACACACACACACACAGACACGTCAAACTTATAACACCCCGTTTTTGCGTCGGGGGTTAAAAATCTAGAAAGCCGCGCAAAGCTGACTTCTCGATTTTTTTCGTAGATAAAATGTAGCCTATGTCACCCTGATAATAACAACGAATCAATAGACACTTCATTCATCAAAATCGGTCCAGCAGTTTAGGCGCTACATTAGTACACACAGAATCTCATACAAAAATCGGTTACAAACATACATACATACATAAATATATACATACGTAATCTTGGAAATAAAAGAGGATTCTCCGTAGATCAATATATTTAATTTTAATTAGCACTGTTATACCAATGGCCGACGAGACGCCGAGGCAGAGAGCAAGCAGAGAGCCAGAGAAGATAAAGTACAATTCGAGTTTCGACACCACAGATAAAACTTATGCAACAGATCTGTAGCATCAATAGTCACAGATAATAATCAGTGTTGACAATTCTTTATAAAAACAAATCGCAACTTAATTATTTACAACACGTAAATACATAGACTGCTAAAATCATATCCCTTCCTTTTGGCTTTGCCGTAGTCGGGTAAAAAAAAACCAGACGTTTAGATTATACGGCATGGAGATGTTAGGAGATGGAATAAAACAAAGATAAAAAAACTATTAGGATTCGTCGAGACGTGTTCTTCTATATCTTAAAATTTCAATGCATTGCTGTCAGATGATGTGTCACTGTCGCTATCAATAACTATATTATAATTCACTAATTATAATATAGTTCGTCGTCTAGTATAGTAGTATCGTCGTCATTCTGCAATCTCTCAACGTGAACTTACAATGTGATTTCACGTAGCCTCCGTTACAGCTTGAAAAGCATCTTGCACCAGATTTAATATTTTTGTTTCGAAACGCCAACGAAATAATTTAAAATGTTGTCTTGAAATTATTGGTCCACATTATAGTTTTTTTTATAATAATTGAGAGGCCGTTTTAACCAATATCTGACGATGCGTGATGTATTCAATGGGTATGGAAATTTTTCACATGAAGCTGACAACACTTACTTGACACAGTCGTCAGCCTCATATTTATTATTATGATATTTATTTTAGAGATATTTGTTCTTTTCTCTCACATTCTTGAGCACAAAACGAACGCACTACCATAACAATTTTTCTAGCACAACTTTTTATCACATAAGAACTGGTTACTGCTATGTATTTCACAAAATTTTCGTAACGATGTAAACAATGAACTTTGAAGTTTCAAAGTGACTTTTCAATATGACAGATTTCGACTGCCCTAGTGATATAAACAAAGTAACTGACATTTTTTTGTGAAATTGACTTTTTTGCATTAACAAAAGTTTAATGTCGAGTAGTTTTTTAACACAGTGTCCACAGTATAATATTTCAAATAACTTGAACAGTTTACTGAAATTTGAATTGCCCAAACAAATAACTGCACACTGAGACTGGAATTTAGGGTATTACTTTATGTACTTATAAATAATCGTTTTAATTGTTATCGGTTACTTACTATTTTAAAATGTTTCTACTGAAGGTAGGTGCAGAATTTTAGATACCTACGTACATAATTAACTAATAGGGACATTACTTTACAGGAATATAACTAAAAATAGACACAATACTGTAAATTATAACTTTACAAGATAAACATAGTTGATTATGATGCCCACGACTCCGTCCGCGTGTATTTAGGTTTTTGAAATTCTAGTCTAAGCTCTTAATTTACCAGGATAAAAAAGTAGCTTATGTCCTTTCCAAAAATGAAACTTATCTTTATACCTCGTTAAGATCGGTTGAACAGTTGGTGCGTGAAGACTTAGTAGACAGACATACTTTCGCATTTATAATATTAGTAGGTAAGTATAGATATGGTATAGATTCTTGAGTTGTAATAAGCTCTAACTTAAGTCTCTGAGTGAACTAGGTTGGATATGCTTTGTCCGTCTGACTGTCACAGCCTTATAACTTCTGATTTAATGAACAGAATTACTTCAAATTCACCGATAATATTATGTAGAATAACATTCAGAATTACGACCTAAAGCCGGTGATTACATAAAAAATAATAAAAATAGTTATTTGAGTTATTTGGGGAGGGCCCGGGTGCCCATTAAAGCAAATGGGGGGGGGGGACAATTGTATTAGTCGCAATATCACAATCACAATATCACACACACACAAACGCACACGCACACGCACATTAAACTAACTTACAAAACATTAAATTAAAGTAACTATTTGTATCTGAATAACATAGTAAACTCTTTGTAATAAATTGAAAAATTATTTTTGGAAGAAATTATCAAGCAATATACAAACGAAGTAAATGACTTAATATCTTTTTAAAGTTGAAACATTAATTTTTTTGTATTTTATTTGCAATTAGAAAAACCATATTTTTAATTTTAAACAAAATTAAAAGCGAAGGAGTTAGGAATAAATACTGTTATTTATAAATTAAAATATATTATTTTGCAATTTATTACAGAGATAAATAAGTAGATATTTTGTAGAAAGGTTGCCTTCAAATAAGAGTTTCAATGTTTATGCTTGTCCTGTAAAATTGTTCTGAATGTAGTTACTTTGTTTATCACTAGGGCAGCCGATTTATCAATGAATTTATCAATGAACTTATGAATGAACAAATCGCTGCGCGGGGAGCAGGGAGGGCCCCAGGAGGGTTATCTTTATCGCGGTCGAAGTATAATTAATAAAGGGATTGTCAGATAAAAAAATTCGCACAACAAAACACTTAGAACTTAAAAAATTACAAAATAACGTAATTTGACTTAGTTATGTGGATGCTCTATAAGTCGGCAGTTTAACGTCTGTGTCACGTTTAAAAATTCGTAGACATGTCAAACGAAGTAATTTCAGTACAATATTTTTTCTTCTAATACTTGATTCTTTTGACTTTTTGAGTCAACTAATAGTATTTGCTTTTTGTATAAAGAAGTAATTTTCAATTTATTTAAAAAATAAGTACTAATTTGCCTAAGCTCGGCACCTTTGTGCCTTTTTCCAGCATTTGTGTCCTCAAAGTCGGCCCTCACGTGTCTGAAAGAAAATCATATTTTACCCGCGACTTCATCCGCGTAAATTAATGTTTTTCTTAATATTTATAGGAACTCTTTTCTCCTTTTCATTTTATTTTATTTTCCCGCCAAATAAATACCCTTCTCCAAAATTAATAGAACTTTTGAAGAAATGGATAGAATTTTTTTCAACAATCAGACAATTTTTTTGTATAGACAACATCAAGTTTATCCAATAGGATAAACAGGATACCTCACAATAGGATACCTTAGAAATAACCCAAATTCTAAAAGGTGGCACCCCCTGCCGACCCCAGGTACCTCATATTACTGGTTTTCCTTAGTCCACCACCCTTGTTTTTTCTTTAAATACGTAAAATAATCGTGTTATACTACTATTACAAGACATCAAATATTATAACAAATTAAATTGCAACAACAAGTCTTAAATATTATTCATACGTAATTTATATCTTGTCAAACGACGCTCGGAAAGCAGAAATTTTATAAGAAATTAAGCGATTTACGCACTTGCACTCGTTCTAAGCGATAATTGAGGGATAGGGATGCAAAAAAATGCTGCCTTATTCTAAAACTATTTTCCCATTAGAGCAAGCTATATGTACACATAAAATACTCAGTGTGCCTAAGCGGCACCCAAAATGTTAATATTTACAAACATAGAACTGAGTGCCGACTTTTGCTGGGCGGCTTTAGGAGCATCCACCCTATCACCAGACGGTTAGCAAAATACAAATTTCTTGTCAATCTGTCTTTCAAGATGACACTGAAATTATATTGCGATCTTTTTTTTGACAGTGCATATTGACATAAGCAAAAACGAAAGATATAATAAGTATTTATTCATTTTAACCCTGCATTGGTCGCGCGGATTACATATGTAATCCAGACATGTTCAAACTTAAATATCTTAAAATCGGGAAGAGTTAACGCTTTGAGCCTCTAGGTACTTTCGGCTCGATAATTAAACAACGTTATTAATGCTAAGTGAGCATCGCCGGTTGCTTTGGGTGTGAAGCAGGAGGCTCACAAAGTTCGTGGATTACTACTGTAATCCGCGCGACCAATTACGTAAGTATTTTGTGACATACCCATTTTAGTTTTCTTTGTATAATTCCTATTTTATCATAATATTATTATTATTTGACTATTATATATTTTGAATAAGACTATTATTAATTGATTTTCACATATTTTTTATGAATTTTCTGTTAAATGAAATTAGAAAATAATATGCATACTAGTGGCTCAAATTGGGTCGTGGTTGGAAAAAAGTAATAAACTGATTGAAAGTGATAATTTCTGCTCGTCGGACAATGAAGTAGACCTACTTGAGGAGTCTGATCATCATCAAACTGAATTTGAGCAAGTGGAAGGTATCCCAGGAAAGACCTATGATGTCAGTCCTGGCGAAGATGAACCACACCAAAAGTGTGCAATTCATGTCAAAAATTCATTTGTCCACATCATCCTACAAATGCTAGTTATTCCTGTTTAGAAAATAGTACTAAGTTTCATGGGTTTTGTAACCTTACATCTCAAAGAGTGATTTTTCTTAGAAAATAGGTAAAAGTTGATAATTTAGTGGATTGCTAATAATGTACAATATTTAATTACTTTTTGTTAATTATTTCTAATAAAAAATAGTATGAAGACAACATTAGCAAACAAATATATATCATAAAAGACCAATTTCAGTTTTATTTTCGCTTTTAAAAATGGCATACACATGTAATCCGCGCGACCAATTACGTGAGTTTTCGGTGCGCGCCTAATGCAGGGTTAAATAAGTTCCCTCTAGGAAGAAGAGGGGGTGGGGTATAATTTCTCTTAGTTTGCGGCGTTTACCTTTTTCTTTAGTCAATGACAGCAAATTGAAACACCGCGTTTGCCTGAGAGACAAAAGCAGATTTTAATGAAAACTAAAAGTTTTCGACAAAGAGCCGGCTGGGATACTATATCAAAACACAGCATGTTAGTGAAACTTTCAAACTTGGTAACTGATTTATAGTTTGTGTTTTGATCATGTTTTGATAGAATTTATGTTGCTTATGGAGCATACAGACTAACTATAACAGAACAGAGAAGTTATTATTTTTGAAACTTATTAATATTAACTACAGACGAATAAAGATCTAGAGCTGACAAAATGTAGTGAGTGAACGAGTGGAAAATTTATCTGGTTAATTTTTAATATTTAGGGCTGAAGCACATGCTGAAGGCTTAGTTGAAGGGAAAATGGAGAAATTAGTCATAATTATATCGCGGACACTATGAAAACACTATCAATGTAACAACTATTATATATTCATTCTTTGAACGTTCAAGAAAATTCAGGGTTTACCACATTGAGGGAGTTCAACGTTCCTGAACGATCACAGAGCTGTCAAACAAATGTCAGCTCGGAATTTTGCCGCCACTTTCCGCTCTCGTACGCTTTTCACAGATTATACGACGCTTTGGGCGATGTGATGACAGTTGACGCCATGGATGGTCATAACAGGTTACTTTTAGAGTTAATAAACATTGATTGTAATAAAGTCTGTACAATATATTATAAGTGTTTTGAAGTGAAAACTGTTTTAGCATCTTTTCACTGCATTGTCACTTACCATCAAGTAAGATCGCAGTCAAGGGCTAACTTTTAAAAGAGTTAAAAAAAAACAGTTTTTCCGGTAGAGTAGGTCCGGCCGTCAGCCGGACTACTTGGTTAGATAGGTGACTTTTGAAAATTTGGAATTGCGAACATATTTTCAAACGTTCACAATATATCTTACACGGATTACGTTGCACGGATTTATAAAAAAACAGATGCATCACATGCGCGCTAGTAAATCAAACGCATGATTCATTTCGGCATCAGTTTAGAAGGTCATAAAGTTGTTTGCGTTCAATTTCATTTTATTATGTTTTATGGGCGGCTTTAGCTAAATCTCCGATTCAAGAACTGCGTCACGTTCGACAGGAATTATGTTCAAGTTTGTTTTTAACCGACTTCAAAAAAGGAGGTATTCGACCCGTATGTATGTATGTAAGTATGTATGTATGTTCGCGATTATCTCCGCAACTAATGAACCGATTTTGATGATTTTTTTTTCACTATCGTAATCTACATACTTTCAGGAAGGTTTTAGTGTATAACACATCGAATTATAATTCATAAGTAGGTACGAAGTTATAAGCATAAATGTATATGTATAACTTGAAATTTTAGTTCGAATCGATTGAAATCGGTTCTTTTTTCTTTATAAAAAGTTATTTATCAAACAAAATTTCAACCAATAGTAGGTAATTTTGCTTTTCGTGTGACCCTGGTCAATATAATATTGTTATTCACCAGGGTCACATGATAAGTTTATGCTTACTATTCACAATATCTACTTCATCTGTTAAATGCCACTAGAAGCAGTAAGTAGATACTAGCAGTACCTACTTAGTTCGTTTCATAAAAAACACCGAACTATTACAACGGCAAAAGTAGTATTGATATTGATAATATTAAATTAAAATGCAATGTATATTAAATATACCAGTTACATAGATTTATGTACAGGAGTCTTATTATAATACAGAATATTGGCATTTGACTATTATTACGTACAGTGGCGGTTTCTCCATAGAA
The DNA here is from genome assembly GCA_920104075.1 of Melanargia galathea. NCBI lineage: Eukaryota > Metazoa > Arthropoda > Insecta > Lepidoptera > Nymphalidae > Melanargia > Melanargia galathea. The sequence continues at coordinate 4,896,070 of OV049862.1, read as the reverse complement.
GCAGAAAAGCTGTGCTTACCCTGAGAATTTCGTAAATAAAAAGTAATTTCTCCACAAAGAAAAATTTCCATAAAAAAATATTAAAAAATAATAATGTGATATGTACCTAATTATTACTTACTAATTCATATTTTTAGTAAGTAATAAATAATAGTAGTAATAAGTAATATTATTATCATCAATATGCATACTTCTTCAATTAACTCGATAGGTATATTTTATAGCGCACGGACGCGGACGGAAGGAATCGCGTAGGTACAAATCGCGCGGAACTACAAGACTCGATAAATTAATAGGTATAACAGCGAAATAAGCAGCCGCGAGCTGAGCTTCCAGAATTCTATGTGTGCGTTAAACATACAGTAATATTACACAAAAAGGAGTCTAGATGTGTGCTCCATTTCTCCTAGAAATTTTGTTTATGTGTGCACGAGTATCGACCAGAATAATCAAAGCTTATTTAGTAAAACCAGCGTAACTGGCCAATCACAAACGATATAGCGGAATGCCAGGAGTGACGAGCACGGCGCGTGAGCAGGACATACGATTATAGACTGTTTTTATTTTGGAAATTAAAAGAATTAGAGCCAGACGTAATACATTGGAAATTAATAAATAAATATTAGAATTTCTTGCAAATAAATAATATCTTTTGTTAATACTTACCTATTCAAAATTTTAAAGCGATTTTTGACAAGTTTAACTGCGTTTATTTTGCTTTTACTCCATTTTGTTTTCGTTCAATGTGTATCCAATACCTACAAGTGTTTAACTATTATTTATTTGTTGTAAAAATAGTTTGAGTGCAAATAATTCTGTGAAATAATTAAAATTCAGTGAGTTTTGTGACTGTAAATGTTTGCGGAGATTTGTTTATATAGAACATACCTACATAGGTATTAGTAGAAGATGGAATATTCGTGTGGACTGTGGATAATTATTTGTGTTTACGCTTTGTTTGTTGTGTAAGTTACTTAGACAAAATTTTATTTCCTTTCCATTTAACGTAAAATCAGACATTATTCGAAAAGGTTCGATTTAATATGGTAGGTACCTACTCGAGTATTAGGTAGATATACTCGAGTATTAGGTAGATATAGGCGCGGCGAGCTGTTTCGAATACACAAATATCTACTATTATTAAGCTGTAAGTACGTACTTAGCTGCTTTGGTGCTAAGTGATAAATACTGATAACAACGAACGTGTTACAGGTAAGTGCTTTAATTTAATTCATCTCTAACCGACTTCAAAAAATGAAAAGTTTCTCAAGTCGGTCTTTGTCTCAAATCAAAATCAAAATACCTAATCACTTTCGAACGGTTATTATTACTCATTTTCGTCTCAACATCAGTTCTATATTTTTTCGCAAAAACTAAATAAATTCCATAATCTGTAAAGTTCAAAATATCTCGCAATGCAAATTGTTGTTTTACCGGTTGCTTGATAAGTAGGTAAACAATTTATTAGAAAATACGTAGTGTTATGTACCTATCTAGTTTGTTAAAATCTATCGTGATTTTCCAGATTCAGAGTTAAGGAATATTACTCATTTTTATTTCATACCTACACTAACGTTTGCCCTGTGAGTTTTTAGCCAACTTCAAAAAAGGAGGAGGTTTCTCAATTCGTCCGTATATATGTTTTTTTTATGAGTGTTCGCGGATAACTTCGTCGTTTATGAACCGATTTTGATGATTTTTTTTTTGTTGGAAAGAAGATATTTCAAAAGTGGTCCCATGATAAGGAAATCATGGTTTGATGATGGAAGACCAGAGAAATCGAGGGGAACTTCCGAAAATCGTAAGGGCGACTAGTGCGGTTGTAAGTTTTATTAGCTTACAGCCTTACATTTACTTCAACATAGAGAACAGTGAAACTTTCATCAAAATCGGCTTATTAGTTTTCAAGATATGGACTTTTAAGTGCGTGGTGAAGTCGGCTTAACTTTCAATCTTTTAGATTATCACTTGTTTATTTTTTATTTTTGTGTATCTAATCAAAACATGTTTATTGCATACCCTGGCTAAAAACCCTGTGCGCGCCACTGATTACGTAGTTCTACCACACGAGTAGATAAGTACAGAGGGAAAGCTTCTGCAAGCGGCCCGCTGTAGGTACACTCACACATATGCGCACGTTTGTCACCCAACTGTACCGGTTGGTATATACCGAGCGCGCGTCCGTGAACCGACGGTTGGTGAGTGTGTTTGTGTGAGTGTACCTACAACGGGCCGTTTGTATGAAGCTTGCTCTCTGTACCTATCTACTCGTGTGGTTCTACTATGCACAAGACAAAAGCATCTCTAATTTTGAAAACAATTTGGTAAATGTCTCTCACACAAAATCTTAATAATTTATATTAATTAAAGTTTATAAGTACCTACCAATGACTCCACTTGAGATGAAGATAATATATTATTTATTTTCGCTTCCTAACATCGTTAATCATTTCAGTTCATTGTATCTAGCTCGTAACTCATATCGGGTGTTGCCGCGAGGCAGTGACGATGTTTAAAACGAAACTTTTTGACTAATGGTTATTGGACGGATTTCATTAATATTTACTTTCGAGATTTTGTCAAAATTAATCAGTGGAATGATAAGCTAACCGTGTTTCAAGTTTCAACGTCGTGGGAATAAATGGTGAAGGTACAATGTAATAGGGAAAATAAAAGACAAAACACAAACATACAACAAACAAGTAGGTAATAAAGTTCGTAAAAAACCCGACTACGATTAATAATTTAGTGTGGGGAAAGCGCGGGGCAAGCAGCTAGTGGCGCCATCTTTTATGTCTATCCAAAACTAATTTAATAATCTAGAAAGTCGCGCGAAGGTCACTTCTAGATTTTTACGGTTCTTTCGTAAATAAAATGTTGCCTATGTTACCCGGACCATAACAACAAATCAATAGACACCTCATTCATGAAAATCGGTCCAGTAGTTTAGGCGCTACGGTAGTCCACACAGAATCTCATACAAAAATCGGACACACATACATACAGATTACAGACATATATACATACATAGACTGCTAAAATCATAACCATAAGCTTTCCCGTAGTCGGGTAAAAAGAAGCTAAAATAGAAGTTTGTCGTTTACTGTGTGTGAAACGAAAATCTTGCTCGTGTGTAGGCGCCCTAATTGTCTGTAGTCAAAGAAAATCCGACCTTCAAGTCATATTATAATGTCTCTATATTCTTATAAAAATCGCAATAAATTTCTCATAATGGATTACAATTTTTAAAGTGCACATTTATTTAGCAATAAATATAAATTTAAATTTTATACACGTCCAAATATTTTTCAAACAATGAACCTACGTCAATACATAAACTGTAAAATTAAGTAGCCTATAAAATTGCCCATTTTATTACGGAATCTCTTCGTTTCTTTTTTTTAAATAAATTTTTCCAGGCTAAATTCGAACTTTTTTTATAGAGTTTTTAAAAAATATTTTAATACTTATATGTTATGTAACTTTGTGAAATGTGCTGTGCTTTTTCATGAAGTTATGCTTTTCGATCCGCATTGGGACTTACTCGAGACCCAGTTTTCAAAAGTACTTTCTCAGGAAGCTTGTAGAATTTGTACCTAGCAGAACTTTTTTGTTCCGTCGAAAGCGCGACGTCCTTTCATAGACATATAGGTAATTGCTCAATATACGTATTTGTTTGTGTCCTTACAATTTATTACGAAAATTCTTAATAAAGAAATGTTTCAATCGGATTTCCGCTTAGTTTCCTGTGTCAGTGTGGCGTTCGTGTTTTATATTTTACTACTTAGGTATTAATTACATAATTTTGTTTTCGCTGTTATCTTAAGTAAGAGATTAGGGTTTTCTAAATACAATACGTAGGTAAAATTTTATATTTTTCTTGGCATTCTCGTTAGTAACATAGATCGCGTGATTCAGGACTAATCCATTTCGTTCATTGCTGTGATTTATACCTATTCAGGTCAAGGTTCTTGATAAAGCTTTGCGAGTCTCTAAAATCTAAATCATTAGCCGATTTTGTTAATTGGGGCGTTGCTTTGTTACTCGGCTGAATTTGGTTTGTCAGAAAAGTATCACCATGGATTTTTACAATTGTTTTTTTTTAATTTGGATTAATGAATTAGTCTTAGGCCCTTAGTTAACGGAAATTTCTTTAGCGTTCCTAAACCATACACGTGGCATTGCAAGTTGCAACGCATGATGGGTAGGTACATTAGTTGGAAATAAAAAATTCTTAAGAGAAATTACACCGCGTTAAATTGCATTGTAATAGTAATTAGATTAAGGACCTGTTTCACCACCTTCTGATACCTAAGTGTCGGATAGCTTATTCACAACTTTTGTCTTTGTCACTTGACATAAAGTACGAAAGTGACAAAACTTACCGTTAGGCTGTCCGATACTTATCAGAAGGTGGTGAAACAGGCCCTAAACTAGCTATATATAAGTTAGTGGACCCACTAGGTGGATCGACGACATCAGAAGAGTCGGAGGGAACCGTTGGATACAAGCGGCACAAGACCGTGGCATGTGAAAGTCCCTTCAAGAGACCTATGTCCAGCAGTGGACGTTTATCGGTTGATAACGACGACGACGAACGACGACTTCAGTAGGTATAAGTAAGACATAACCGAATACGTTTAATAATTTAATTTAATATAAAATAATAATTTAATGTGAAAGCGTGGGGCAAGCAGCAAGTGGCTCCATCTGTTATGTCTATCCGAAACTATAATTTCATAATCTAGAAAACCGCGCGAAGGTCACTTCTCGATTTTTTTGGAAATAAAATGTAGCCTATGTCACCCGGACCATAATAACGAATCGATAGACAACTTATTCATCAAAATCGGTCCAGTAGTTTAGGCGCTACAGTGGTACACACAGAATCTCATACGAAAATCGGACACATACATACATACATTACATACAGATATACATACATACATACATACATAGGTACATACATAGACTTTTGGCTTTGTCGTAGTCTGGTAAAAAGACGTTCTGGTTAAAAAAGAGAGGCAGGCGTGTAGTACCTAAATTCAAATTACTATTCTACTTCATTAAGTTTTTTAAAGTGAACGAATGAAATGATAATAAAAAATACAAAAATTTGCACACACCCGCTTCCGTTGTACGGTTGGACGCCCGCCAATCTGATAGCCCGTTGCCCGCTCCGGCTCGGCTCCACGAGTAACCCGATAAAACTTTATTACATTACAACTTTTTGTTTTTATTTCACTGCATGTTTACCATTGCGAACTTATGAATAAGCTGTAGAAAATCGTAATCCTTGCAACTTGCTCATATAATACAGTACATTTTACATCAAGTTTTCGATATTCTAATAGTTGCTACAAAGAGCTTAATAACACAAGTATCCATACTTACTACCTATCCCCGCTTTTATAATAGGTAAAAGCGAAAGTGTATTTGTTTGTTGGTTTGTTCTTCAATCACGTCGCAACAGAACAACGGATCGGCGTGATTTTTTGCATGAATATAGTTGAAGACCTGGAGAGTGGAGAAGGTTACTTTTCATCCCGGGAAAACAAACAATTCACACGTGATTTAAAAACTTAACTCCACGCGGATGAAATTACGAGCAAATTCAAGATGGCCGCCACCACAAAATGGCGAATGTCGGGGGTTTTTTAAATTTTTAATTTATACTTGTAAGTACTTGTACCTATCATTTTTAAAGCTTAACCGCGCTGAACCGATCTTCACGCAGTTTCCCATAAGACTGCTTGTATCTTGAAAACGGTTATGGGATACTTTTTATCCCGGGAAAAGGGAAAGATATCCGATACACATTTCTCAAAAAATAAAAAGAAATACAAAGAGAATCGTTAGCGAACATTCAGAAGTACGAGTATCTCTAGAATGATACTTGACACAAATACAGAGTAGAATGCTTGATGTCTATTTTCAGAGACTATACTTGCAAGTTGCAAGCGTATTTAAAGGGTTCTTAAACCGAAGATTCTTTCAACATTCATTTCAAGATTCATTCAAGTATGTGTAGTTTATTTAAAAAAAACCGGCCAAGTGCGTGGCGGGCCACGCGCAGTGTAGGGTTCCGTAGTCACAATCCTCGAAAAACAGATATAACTCCTTAACCTGTGAACCCTACTTAGCCGTGATAGTTTTCCTTTAAAATTGATTATACACGGTGTTTTTTCCATCGTCGATCAAGAGCGGCCCCAGTTAGGTATCCGATGTAAGAAATCTTTAGGTAATATTCAAAATTAGTTCCGGACAATACACATATTAGTGATAAAAAATTATTAAAATTTAAAGCATTTATGAAACAGCCTGTTTAATGTTTTAGAAACTAGGTCAAGCCATTGAACTTGGATACAAGTTCAAGGAAAGATTTATCATACAAGTGAAATTATAGCCAACCAATAGCGAAGCGTATTTTGTAAAAGTCCACGTGGACCGTCAACCAATGTCGACGCTCGCGCTTTTCTTTGATGGAAACCGACAGCCAACGATGCGCACGCGGTGTTCTTTGTTATGTAATATGCCCCGCCCCGTCTAGCCGGCCGCTTTATGCCGCTTATAAGTTATAGTGATGTCCTAAAGGACCTAATAATTGATATCGATATCGGTATGTGATCGATGAAATGGCAGCATAATATGGTCATATCGTGCTTAGGATTCCTCCATATCACTGACAATACAACGCCATAGAACTTATATGGGCACAAGTAAAAAGGCATGCTGCAAGAAACAATACAAGCCCCCGGTTCACAGCGAATAAAATGTTGCAATTAGGTACTCAAAAATGCTTGTGACGTGACGTGACGGCTGAGAACTGGGCAAGTGTGGTGGAGAGAACTAAAAGAGTCATAAAGTTTGATTTGAACCGTGATATTGCATTTGATAATTTATGCACACAAGAGCTAATCATTAATTACTGAAGACTCCTCATCGGACGAATCTAGTATAGGTAAATGACGATTCTGACGACTCGTGTGATAAAAAAATTTAAGCTATTTTACTTAGTTATTTTATTTGTATGCCTTATACTAAGAAGAAAAACTTTAATAAAACTGTAGTAAGTATGTTATCTAGTCAAGAAGACTTTTTGCTGTCTTCCTGATTAAATAACATATTATTACACCTTACTTACATCTTAGCATTTACTTATTTCTACCAATTATTTGTAATCTGTGGCACAACCGTAGTAATCTTTATGTGTGGCACATCACTAAGGGGGCGGTACCCGTCCATGAAGTACAATATTATTTGTATGAAATTTTAACTTAAACAATACGAAACTTTATGGGCGTGAGCTGTTAAAAACTAATAATAAAATAGACAGTCTATAGGTAGGTATACTTGATGTGAATGACCTCAAATATCGGAGTCGCCGCGCGCCGCGGTCTGTAGTTATTATGTTCGCCATAGGGTGTTTTTAAATGAAACGTTTTCGTTTATTTTTTTTGAATATTAGTCATTCGAATGTTATTTATTTTTTATTATTATTATACTAATAGATAGTAGGCACTGGATACATTAACTGGTTTGCTTGTGGAAGACGATAAAAATTGCACCGTGTATACCCTACTGCTGTAAATTTTTTCAAGTTCCTATATACTGCCATTTGGCTGATAGAGGGGGGAGACACTTGACTCTAATAAAAATTAGCACTTTAAAACATCATATTTTACAAACGGATCTAGAAATCGAAAAATGATGTTCCCACACCCACAGTATTTTTAAAAGACCTATTCAACGCTACCCCACACTATGGGGTAGACGAGAAAAAAAATATTCATCCCCACTTTACATGTAGGGGAGCTACCCTAAAAAAAAATATTTATCAAAATTTTATTTCACCACTTTGTCGGCGTGATTAATATTTATACTCATGCCAAATTACGGATTTCTAGCACTAATAGTCTCTGAGATTAACCGAGGACGGACAGACGGACAGACGGACGGACATGGCGAAACTATAAGGGTTCCTTGTTTACTACGGAACCCTAAAAAGTAGGTTATTTAATAGAATTTTGACAAATTGGTATTCCAAATATTACTAAGTATGTATAATATACTAAAATTTGAAAGTACAAATCTGATTTTCGCTTTTAAACTTTTCTTGTACGAAACAATTCATAATTATTTTTATCGATCTTATCATAATATTTCCTTTCGATTTGAACTATTTTCTTCTTCGTCAACTATAGGACATAGATCTCTCGTAGGGAAGCTGTCTTCGTAGTCTTCGCTTCACTTGAATCCAAAGGTTCCCTGGGACTCGTGTGATGCCATCTGTCCACCTAGTGCGGGTTCTGCTAACACTGCGCTCTACTTGTTCCTACGAAGAGTCTGTTTACCTTTTTTAAAGCCTAAGCTTTAGTGTAATTTAATTTTTCAAGTTATCGTTAACTGTACATACTTAATATATTCTAACTTTCATTTAGTATGGCAACATTATGGCAATGTAAAATCATGTGGTGTGCCCAAAAAGTAATTTCCTTGAAAAGTTATGATCGGGTTCTGTTATAAAAAACGGCAACCTTGTTAAGGTACCCCATGTGTAATGTTTTTAAGTGGCAATAAACGCTTGTTCATCAAGTAGGTGCTGTATTTAGATAGGGGCTTGATTTATCACTATTGCTTGCAAGGTGGCCACTCTTCCGGATGTGTGTTACGATGGCGCGTGACGTCACTTCCGAAAATGGCCCCGTTTAAAGCGCCGTGTTCCGTTGTTCGCGCGCGGGCGCTTTGCAATATGGGGGGTTTTATGTCTCGTCACGCGTTACGTACTCTAATGTTTATTATCTGATAATTCATTTTGATTATCAGTTGTGTTTGCTAATCGGTTGGTAATAAAGTTTTCCTGGTATACAATGTTAACGGTAAAACTGACTTATATAGTTGTTATTCATAAAGTACGAGTAGATAGAGTCGCCATTCCGCTCTTGACGTATGGATGCGTCAATCGCGAAAGTAATAATAATATATACTTTGACAGAAAAATAAAACCGGCCAAGTGCGAGTCAGACTCGCGCACCGAGGGTTCCGTACTCCAGAAGTATAATTACAATCTGATTTCATTATCATTGTTTGTTTTAAAAGGCAAGGTGCCTCTAAATTGTATGAGCGCTCATACAACTCAGAGACAATCGGTGGTGACACACGGACAGACGGACAGACCGACAAGAAAGTGATCTTATAAGGGTTCCTTTTTTTACCTTTTGAGGTACGGAACCCTAATTATGTGTAATATCGTACCTACGACAGTGATAAATAAAGGTGCACACACTTGTGCAGTATAATATCTCCTACGCCTAGTCTCCGTTGAGATTGTCTACCGTGGCAGGTGATTTGTTAATAGATTTAAATGTAATATTTTATCATTGTGAAGTGAAAATTCTAAACGTTTGAGAAAATTCCTATTAGGTACTTCAATCGTATTCTGCAGAAAGCTCTAGCGAAAGCGCCCTTCGTTTTCATATCCGGAGTCCGAACAAAATAAAATTCATTAATCTATACTAATAAATAAAATTGAAGTGTCTGTCTGTAATATCGAAATAACTACCTCATATTAAGCTCATATGGTTATTTGAACGCTACCATAACCGAATCACACGTTTTTAAAATTTTTGTCTGTCTGTCTGTCTGTCTGTCTGTCTGTCTGTCTGTCTGTCTGTCTGTTTGAACGGGCTAATCTTCGGAACGGCTGAACCGATTTTGACGGGACCTTCACATACAAGTAGAGAATTAACCAGGGAGTAACATAGGCTACTTTTTTAACCGACTTTCAAAAAAGGAGGAGTTGTGTTTTTCTACCTATGTACACCGATATCTCCGAGATTTCTGAACCGATTTGAGTAATTTTTTTTTAAATCGATAGAGAAACATTGCGACCCTGTTCTATAAAAAATTTGGATTCCAACTCCTCAATTCTGATGCTGTAGGGGACCTAATCCCCAAAACGAATGGGTTTTAGAAACTTTCGGTTATTTAAATTGATATTGGGGGTACCAATTAAAGACTTTATCGTTGAATGAACTCGAGTAGGTACATATCCAACTCCTCAACCCTGATGCTGTTAGGAATTGTATTCCGAAATCGTGGGGATCCCACGGGATTTTTCCGTTTTGGGGACGGGTTTCTACAGATAAGCTACTTTTTGTTCTGGAAAATCAAAAGTTCCCACGGGATTTTTAAAAACCTAAATCCACACGGGCGAAGCCGTGGGCATCATCTAGTCATTAATATTACAAGTTTCAAGCCAGTCATTTTCCTTATAATTTTAATAGCTTTGTAACGACCTTAGACTTATGACAAGACAGTCTGTGGAATAAATTTTTATATGTGGTTTCAGCTGAGGTTTTAAAGGCTTAAAAAGAAATATTGTATTTAGATATTACTTAAACAATAGTTAAAAATAAAATCTAATGTATCCGGGAGGTAAGATATATTAAGCGTACTTTGACTTTGCTCAAACTCAAGATAGAGATAAAGCGAGATAGATTTATGGCATATATCTATGTCCCACTATAACTTTGTCTTAAGTCTGAGTACACTGTACAAATCTCAGCCTTACTGTGTGGCAGTTATGTTAGTAGTTAGTCAGGATTTAGTTTTTAACTTTATCTAATTTATTCAATTCGATCTATGCTTATGCTGTTTTTACGCAAAACTCTTAGGTCGTCACTAAGCGCTCATCTTATCGCAGAGATCTCTATTCTTTGATGTCTTAAGTTATAAACTTTGATAGTAGCGGAAACCCAACATAATATAATAACTCTTAAGTATAAAATGATAGAAAAAGATCATTTTAGATCAATGAAACGTTTCATTTATCGATATTTATATAGAGTAAGGATGAAAACTAATTCATCTTTATGTACAGCAAAAATTCGATTTTATACAGCATTAGATAGTGGATATACAATGAAAAACAAAATTACTTTGCTATAATCCGCTAACAGTGACACACAAATTCACCACAAAACAAACTTTTGTAATTTTGTCTTTCTTTGTATATCATGGAATTCCGCAAAATAACGCTTACTTCTATTCAACAATTAGATAATGGATTAAAGATAATGGTAAAACCACCAGGTGCAATCATGATTCAGTTATAATAATAAATTACCTGACACAATCATAATGTCTGAGCGCACGTCTGCGCTACATTTTCCGCAATACGTTGCGAGGAAATTAACGCTATATCTCGAGCGCTATTTTCGGAAAATGCATGTAATTTCACCACAATTGTTGTAGGATTAAACGGGAAATTTAGACTCGTAAGAAAACACGATGTTCTATTTAAATACTCCTCTGTACCTATTACATAATTCCGTACAAATTGGTATAAGAATATTCATCTATACTTACTAATAAATAAAATTGAAGTGTCTGTCTGTAATTTCGAAATAACTACCACATATTAAGCTCATATGGTTATTTGAACGATACCATAACCGAATCACACGTTTTTAAAATTTTTGTCTGTCTGTCTGTCTGTTTGAACGGGCTAATCTTCGAAACGGCTGAACCGATTTTGACGGGACTTTCACAGACAAGTAGAGGATTAACCAAGGAGTAACATAGGCTACTTTTTTAACCGACTTTCAAAAAAGGAGTTGTGTTGAAATCGGTAAAAAACGCCCTGATAGGTAAGTATTTTCGCTGCGCGCGACGGCGCGGCCGACCGCGACGCTCGCGCTGCACGGAACTCCCCGCGCCGCGCGCCCCTGTGCCCTGCGCCCTGCGCCCGTCGTACGCGGTACCGCGGTACGCCGCCGCGTGGCGGGGGGCGGGTGGACCAGAAATCTACTTGTCCCTCAGGATTTGTGAAAAACCGAAATTCACGCGGGCGAAGCCGCGGGCAAAAGCTAGTTTATAATATGAAGAATATTAATTTCGAAGAGCCGAAAGACTTTGGGATCCCCAGGGCGATCTTTGTGGCTACCTTGCATTGGAGAGCGCAGTGTTGGCAAATACCCCACTAGATACAAGCGGCACAAGACCGCGGTGTGTGGATGTCCCCACAAGAGACCTACATTATGTCCACCAGTGAACGTCTATCTGTGGTCTATCTGTTGACGACGATGACGACATAGGAATATAATAAAAGGTAAAAAGTAGGTTGTTGGTAAAAAGAAACGGGTTTTCTGTTACAGTTAAGCTATTTTTAACCCCCGACGCAAAAACGACGGGGTGTTATAAGTTTGAGGTGTCTATGTGTGTGTGTGTCTGTCTGTTCCCCTGTGGCGCTCAAACGGGTGGACCGATTTTAATGCGGTTTTTTTGTTTGAAAGGTGAATTAGTCGAGAGTGTTGTTAGCTATGTTTGAAGAAAATCGGTCCAAGATGGCCGCCGCCACAAAATGGCGGATTACATATTTTTTCACAACTCCTTCAATATGGGTATCAAATCAAAGGGCTTGACTAGTAGAATAGCATTATGCAAATCAGTGGCGTAGCATACCTTGGCGGGGCCCTGTATAAAAATTTGTTTGGGGGCCCTTATGAAGGGTAAGGATTTCTCACAGATAAAAAAAATGTTTGCATAAAATTAAAAGCAATATTTATTCATCATAATTATTTATCTGTCACTTTTTCTAAAATTTTTACAAACAATTCAAATTAAATATATATACTCTCCTTGCCTTTTTTTCGGCAAATTGATTTATTAAATCATTTATAACTGATGATGACTTTGGTTTCTCTAAAGATTCTGCCTCTATGGACAACTTTTTGGACAACATTTTTTGACTTTTGTCATTTCTGAAATAAACAAAACTATGAGTTTTTGTTAATTTTTGCTTACGCACGTCGGGGGCCCCCGTGGCTTGGGGGCCCCGTATAATTGATACGGCATATACGGCGGTAGCTACGCCCCTGATGCAAATCCAAGATGGCCGCCACCACAAAATGGCGAAGGTTTTTAATTTTTTTAATTTATACTTGTTTCCATTGCAGTTGCACGGGGGTGAACCACTGCAGCTTCGTGCTGGCCGAGGACTACCTGCCCTCCAGGAGCTGGTCTCCGGGAGTTGTCTATATTAAATACGCTTGTTTTGACGGTGAGTTTCCTCATTTCACATTAGCTGATGAATAAAATCTAAATAAACCCGGACGAAGACACGGGTCAATATAGATTTTTTCCCGTGGGAACTTTTAGATTTTCTAGGATAAAAAATAGTCTAGATCTAGATCACTCCTGGTGTCAATTTTCCGCATTTGTGCAACTGGATCAGCTGCAGGTCAATTCGTACAAATAGATAGACAGACAAAAATTTTAAAAATGTGCGTGTGTTTCATTCTATCGTTCAACTAATAAGTAGTTATTTCGAAACCACAGATGGACACTTCTATTTTATTTATTTGTTTAAATGGATTCGCGACTTTACGTTCGAGACGATGTCGATTTTGATGTCCACGATACACAAAGGAACTGCGAACTGCGAACTGAAGACTGCTAAAAGTTGTGAAACTTCAACGCTATAAGTAGATATATTTTGTCGCGCAGAGATCCCGCAAAAAGCGGGCTTTATAAAGACACTCTGCTATAGAGTTTAAACAATATTATTCATCATCATCATCATGATCAACCCATTACCGGCTCACTACAGAGCACGGGTCTCCTCTCAGAGTGAGAAGGGTTTTGGCCATAGTCTACCACGCTGGCAGACTTCACACACCTTTGAGAACGTTAAGGAGAACTCTCAGGCATGCAGGTTTCCTCGCGATGTTTTCCTTCACCGTTAAAGCAAGTGATATTTAAAAACAATATTATTATCTGCAGATAATTAAATAGCGAAACAAACATTTTCAACAGCAATCAAGATCTTCCTCGCTCCACATTAACACCTAATAGCGTTAAAGATCACACATGTCCATATAACAGAGCTAGCTGAAATTACCCCATTCGTTTAATAGAAATAACATTCACACTTTACACACATGTCGGCACGAGGCGTGAAATTGATTCCCATCAATACACGGACAGATGTGTGACGTTGTGACGTCACGGTTATCAAACATGCACGTATTGTAAAAGATCGATTTTGGGGTAAACTCGCCTATTTTATGCCCCTGCTAATGTTCAATAGTTGCCCCTATTTGGCTAATGCGTGAAATGTTATAGGGGCAAGCTGAGGGAAAATGTTAGTTTTTTTAATTGTCAGGGTTCCGTAGGTACCTCATATTCCTCAAAGCAAAAATGGCTGAACCGATTTTGATAACACATGTCCAAGAACCATCGCTAAAAACCTGCCTTCGTTCGTTTCAACCAATGGACGTCCACTGCTGGACATAGGTCTCTTGCAAGGATCGCCACAGCACACGATCTTGTGCCGCCTGATTCCAGCGGCTGCCAGCGACTCGCTTGAGATCGTCTGTCCAACGAGTGGGGGGTCTACCTGCGCTGCGTTTACTGGTGCGAGGTCGCCATTCAAGCACCTTGGGACCCCAACGTCCATCGGTTCTTCGAGCAATGTGCCCCGCCCATTGCCACTTCAGCTTTGCGACTCGATGAGCTATGTCGGTAACTCTGGTTCTCCTGCGGATCTCCTCATTTCTGATTTGATCCCGCAGGGATACTCCGAGCATAGCTCTCTCCATCGCCCGCTGAGTGACCCTGAGCCTTCTTATGAGGCCCATTGTCAGCGACCATGTCTCAGATCCGTAAGTCATCACTGGCAACACGCACTGTTCGAAGACTTTCGTCTTCAGACACTGAGGGATATTGGACGAAAAGACATCTCGAAGTTTCCCGAACGCTGCCCAGCCGAGTTGGATTCGGCGGTTGATCTCTTTCTCAAAATTGGACCTACCTAGCTGAATCGTGTGTCCTAGGTATATGTACTCGTCTACAATTTCGAGTGCAGAGTTCTCAACGATTACCGGGTGGAGCGGAACATGAGCGTTAGACATGATCTTCGTCTTACTCATGTTCATTTTTAGGCCCACCTGTTGACAAACTCTGCTGAGATCGTTAAGCATTGTATTGAGGTCTCCCAGAGTCTCTGCCATCACGACTATATCATCGGCAAACCGTAGGTGAGTGATGTACTCGCCGTTTATGTTGATGCCAAGTCCGTTCCAGTCCAGAAGCTTAAAGACGTCTTCCAATGCAGCGGTAAATAGCTTCGGGGAGATAACATCTCCCTGACGCACTCCTCGCTGTAATTGGATTGGCCTCGTATTCTGATCCTGTATACGGACTGACATAGTGGCGTTTTCGTACAAACACTTCAGCGCTTGGATGTACCGATAGTCGATCCGGCATCTCTGCAGTGATCTCAATACAGCCCAAGTTTCCACCGAATCAAAGGCTTTCTCATAGTCCACAAACGCTAAGCAAAGTGGCCGGTTATACTCTTCGGTCTTCTGTATAACCTGCCGCAGCGTATGGATGTGGTCTATGGTGCTGAAGCCTTTTCGGAACCCGGCCTGTTCGGGAGGCTGGAAGTCGTCGAACCTACGAGCGAGACGATTCGTAATGACTCTCGAGAACAACTTATAGACATGGCTCAGCAGCGAGATGGGTCTATAATTCTTCAGCAGGGTATTATCGCCCTTTTTGAAGAAAAGAACCACCACGCCTCTGTGCCATGCCTCTGGCGTTATGCCCTGGTCGATGACGGAATTGAACAGTCGCTGAAAGACTTTAAGGACCGGTTTTCCACCTGCTTTCAGGAGTTCCGCTGTGATTCCGTCATCACCTGGCGCCTTCTTGTCCTTAAGTTGTTTGAGAGCCATACTAATCTCGTATAGGCTGACGTCCGGGATATCTTCGGTATAGTGTCGGGTCAATTTGGCTCTGGGATCTTTAGCCAAATCTTCAACAGGCTTCTGTGTTGACGTGTACAGCTGTCCGTAGAACTTCTCAACCTCTCTCAAAATCTCAGGTTTGGACGAAATGAGACTACCGCTGTCGGTCTTCAGTCGCGTCAGCTGGCTTTGACCGATAGACAGATCTCTCGCGAACACCTTTGAGCCTTTGTTCCGCTCAATGGTTTCTTTGATACGCTCGGTGTTAAAGTATCGCAGATCGCGTTTCTGTGATTTAGAGATCTGTCTATTAATCCGCCGATAAGCAAGGGCGTCTCCTGAAGACTGCAGTCTCATTTCATGTCTCTGTTCCATGAGATTGAGAGTATGGTCTGAGAATTTTTTGGTTCTACTTCTACGGTGGGTCTTAAAGAACCTAGACCCGACCGCATGGACAGTTTCCACCAGCCTGTTGTTTAGTTCGTCCACAGAATCGCAATCTGCCAGGCAAGCGAATCGGTTTTGCAATTCGAGTTGGAAGCTCTCGGGGTTCTGGATATGGGCGCGAGAAGGTCGGAGCGTTGACTTCATCAGTCTGGCCCTTTCGAGCTTTATGTTCAGATTCAATGTGCCTCGTACCATACGGTGATCGCTGCCGGTTTTTACCCTATTGATCACAGAGACATCATTGAATACATGCCGCTTGGTAGACATGATGAAGTCGATCTCATTTCTCGTAGAACCGTCGGGGCTCATCCAGGTCCACTTCCTGTGTGGCCGCTTTTCGAAGAAAGAGTTCATCATAAAGAGGCCCTCTTTCTCCATGAAGTCGGCCAACATTTGGCCCCTATGGTTCCGTCGCCCATAGCCAAATTGTCCCACTTTCAACTCTACACCGCTTCGCTTACCCAGCCTTGCGTTGAAATCCCCCATCACAACACTGTAGTAGGTATTAGAGGCATGCATGGCTTTTGACATGTCCTCATACATGACCTCTACTTCCTCGTCGGTATGTGTCGATGTCGGTGCGTAGACCTGTATGACCTTCAGCGAATACCGTTTGGTTATTCTGAGTATAAGGTACGCTACCCTGCTCGACACACTTTCGACTTGCACAATGTTGTTAACGAGGGACCTGTGGACGAGAAACCCGACACCACCCTGGGATTTTTGATCGCCCTCCCGGTAGTAAAGCAAGTTGCCGGATTTAAGGGTTATCGAGTCCTCCCCCTCTCTTCGGACTTCAGATAACCCTATGACACCCCAATTCAACTTGCTCACTGCTTCTTCCAGCTCGATGATCTTTTCGTCGGTCCTCAAAGTGCGTGCGTTATATGTTGCCAGGTCCAGTCGTCGGGGTTGGCAGCGGAATCTCTTCCGGAGATTCTTGACACCCCCTGCCCCGCCGTTACCGTAACCGCTGCCAGAGCTAGGAATAGCGGGGCCGCCGGGGACTAGGGGCTGTGGCTTTATTGTGCAATCCATATGCAAAGGGTTATGCCCTTAATCGCCACGCTGGGCAGGCGGGTTGGAGATCGCAGGGCTAGACTATTGTACCGATGTCGCTGCTGCCCGACATCGGCCCTTGCCATTTTGTAGTCTAGCCGATGTGAAATGGTTATACCGCCATTTGTCGGTCGTCAGAGCCTCGTCTGTTGATTAGCAGGGGGCACCACGTGCAGGTGAGGTTGACAATTGGAGTGCTGAGATGGAGGTGCACTCCCTTACCCCCCTTCAAATAAAGAAAATTTTTCAAATATTCAAATCGGTTCACTCGTGCCCGAGCTATGGTGCCACAGACTGATACACACACATAGCGGTCAAACTTATAACACTCCTCTTTTTGCGTCGGGGGTTAGAAACGGAATCTTTATAGTGTCACTGTTGTTTGTCTGTCCGGACACAAAATGAAAAGTACCTACGCATAAAGCAGAATGAAATAAGTCGAGACTCGAGAGTCGAGACCAATGAGGAATTTGTTAATTCTAGAAACATATAGGTAAGAACTAATTAATAGTAATAATGTGTTTATAATAAAAAATAATGGCACTGTTGCTAACAATAAATAAAATTATTTTATTTCAGGTCGGTGACCCATATAAAGTACAAAATAAAAATAAAAATTAGCACAAAATAATATAAAGGTTAAAAATTAAAATTAAAAATGATTATTTATAATTATATTATAAAATGATATGCTAATGCTAACGGACATCTTGTCAATTTTAAAAGGATTAATACAGACTTTAAAACATATAATAACTTCTCCAATCTCCAAGCAAAATAAACCGATATTTTCCGCAAAGTGAGCGAGAGGTAAGGTTGTTAGCAAAATTGCTTGCTTTGCACTTATTTACCGGTTTAAACTTCAAGAGACTGACGACTTTGAAGATTCTTAAGTATATTGAAGAACACGCAAAGTTATCTCAAAGTGAAGACCTCTTACTTTTGCACGATTTTTAGGTACCGTAAAGTTTTTAAACACGAGTGGAGTTTACTTTAGTAGCAACTGAAATATTTTTACTAACAAGGTTTGTACAATCGTTAAATATGCATTTTTTTAGAAAAGCATGGACAAGTTTCCAATTTTTTTTTATTAATTATAAAAATTCAAGTAAAATAAAACAAAAATCTGAAAGAATCATTAAATTATCTCTAAAACTGAAAAAGTTATGGAACTTTAAAGTTGCGCTTTCACGAATAATTTCGTTTCACGCGGCGCTTCAGCGTGTGACGTCATCACGATGGTTCCAAGGTATTTTTTCTATGTAAATTTACTTGTTTTACCAATTTCTCCGAGATTACTGAACCGAACTGCGTGATTTTTTTTAATCGACAGATGAGGATGTTTGCAAAATGGTCCCATAGATGTTTCGAAAAAAAAAAAAAATTTTACCTTTTTTTCGAAAAAACATCCTAACAAGTAAATTTACATAGAAAAAATATCTTGGAACCATCAGATGAGGCAATCACTTTGCGTTAAAATACAATACTTAATTAATTTCTCCGTCATTTATAGATGGATTTAAAAAAAATTAACTGTTTTATTAGTTTTGATCTATATTTTAATTCCATTGTGTTAAATATGATATTTTCAACATCAGGAAACTTAGGACATTACTTATCTATTTATTTTCGTTTGCTTGCTATTAATTATACTTCGATGCTATTAATAGTATAAAACAAATGTTGCAAACAATGACGAGCCAACGTTCGTAAATTGAAACACAAAATCAAACTCCGTATTTCTAAAGAGAGAAAAGGAAAAAAAAAACCACCAAGACGAAACTCCAGAATATTGTTGAGGGTTGTTCTCACAATCGGTTTTAAAAGAGCGAATCAAGTAAACTATCGACATTTTGTTCCCACAGACGCTACTTTTATTCAATTTCGGTTATCCCGCGGGATTTCCAGCGTTAGTATGCCACGTGCGAGTCGAGGGCAATTTGGTACACGTGCGGACTAACGAGGACTATTTACTTACTGGCGCAGTAATTATTCAGTAATCTGGCGTCTTGTTCGCCGAATGAAGGTATTTATAGAAATGATCTGTGGTTTATGTTCTCCGCACATATTAATTTATCGTCTCCGCGGCGATGAAGTAAGCGGACATAAAAAAATTAACGATAGCAAAAAAAGTAGGGAGAGTTGTCCTAAGACTTATCTACTGGTAGACCCCATATAAATATCTTTATAATAGCATTTTGATAGGAAACGGGTTTAATTAAATTGCACCTTTATAACTATACATATCTTCTATCTATAACTATCTATAATATAATAAAACTGTAACAGATCCGATTCTGTACATTGAAGATATTTTGAAAATTTTAATTGGAGGGCAATCTATAATCAATTCTGAAGCCAAAACTGCAATTTTTTTCATTTTTGTCTGTCTGTCTGTCAGTCTGTCTGTCTGTATCTTGGCCGCGCATCACGCCGAAACTACTGAACGGATTCGAATGAAACTTGGTACGATTTGAGTTTATACTCCGAGGTAGGACATAGGATACTTTTTATCCCGAAATTCAGCACGGTTCCCTTGGGAGAGGGGATGAAAGTTAAAACGTGTATTTAGCTGTAATTCTTTAACGCGTTGTTCGATTTCACTCATTCTTTTTTTGTTAGAAAGGTAGTACTTTATGTATTGTCCCGTAAATATTTCAAGGTCATAGGTTTTTTAGTTCAGAAATGACAGACATTACAACCCTGAGTATTGGGTTCAAATAACTTGGGACCCGGATCTTTGAACGTACGGCTTATTTTAAACTGGTGTGCGTTTAAATTTATGTTTGTTGGTCTGTCTATTTGTTCCAGCTAATCTCCGAAACGGCTGGATCGATTTTAATGGAACTTTCAATGTTATAAGGAGTAACTTAGGCTACATTTAGTTTAGGTATATAAAAGAATTATGGGATCCGATCCGATCCTATATAAAAACCTATATCCACGCGAACGAAGTTGCGGGGGTCAGCTAGTAATATAATAAAACTGTAACAGATCCAATTCTGTACATTGAAGATATTTTGAAAATTTTTATTGGAGGGCACTTAATCGATACTGAAGACAAAACTGCAATTTTTTTCATTTTTGTCTGTCTGTCTTTCTGTCTGTCTGTCTGTTTGTCTGTCTGTCTGTCTGTCTGTATCTTGGCCGCGCATCACGCCGAAACTACTGAATGGATTCAAATGAAATTTGGTGCGATTTGAGTTTATACTCCGAGGTAGGACATAGGATACTTTTTATCCCGAAATTCAGCATGGTTCCCTTGGGAGAGGGGAAGAAAGTTTAAACGTGTATTTAGCTGTAATTCATTAACGCGTTGTTCGAATTCACTCGTTCTTTTTTGTTAGAAAGGTAGTACTTTATATATTGTCCCGTAAATATATCAAGGTCATAGGTTTTTTAGTTCAGAAATGACAGACATTACAACCCTCAGTATCGGGTTCAAATAACTTGGGCCCCGGATCTTTGGACGTACGGCTTATTTTAAACTGGTGTGTATTTAAATTTATGTTTGTCGGTCTGTCTATTTGTTTCAGCTAATCTCCGAAATGGCTGGATCGATTTTAACGGAACTTTCAATGGCAGATAGGTGATGTTATAAGGAGTGTAACTTAGGCTACATTTAGTTTAGGTACATAAAAGAATTATGGGATCCGATCCGATCCTATATTTTTTTTTATTCAACTATAAGTTAGCCCTTGACTGCAATCTCACCTGATAGTAAGTGATGATGCAGTCTAAGATGGGAGCGGGCTAACTTGGAAGAGGTATGCATACCCCTGGTCGGTTTCTACACGGCATCGTACCGGAACGCTAAATCGCTTGGCGGTACGGCTTTGCCGGTAGGGTGGTAACCAGCCACGGCTTAAGCCTCCCACCAGACCAGACCAGAGGCAATTTAGAAATTGTAAAATCTCAAATTGCCCCTGTCGGGAATCGAACCCAGGACTCCCACTTATAAGACCACAGCGCTCACCACTGCGCGAGGGAGGTCGTCAAAAAATAAAACCTATAAACACGCGAACGAAGTCGCGGGGGTCAGCTAGTCCTATATAAAAACCTATATCTACGCGAACGAAGTTGCGGGGATCAGGTAGTATAAAATATAGCTAATGCCCGTGCGTTTGTCCTATAGTGGTTTTTGTCCGTCTCCAAGACGCAATTTGTCTTTTTGCCAGATTTCGGCAAGATCTGTTTAAAATTGGTATGTATATAAAATACGCATTAAATTAAGAACTTTTATGAAAATTTGTTTAAAAATAGCCTTCGTCGTCAATCCATAGGCGTCCTTTCTTAGATACGGCGCGGACTTGCACCGCTTTTATCGAGTGGCTTCCTGCAACTCGTATTATATCGGAAGTGTCTGTGCTTCCCCGGTGCGAGGTCACCATTTTGAACCCAACTTCTATCGGTTTAAATTTTTTTTAAATACCTTTTAACTCAATACTTTAACTAAAGAAAAGGCACATTTTCGCTTTCAAATTGTATTCTTTCAAATTGTGGCTCCACGCGATAAGCGTCATTGCAGTGGCAATTCGGGCTCCCCTCGCGAATCCGTGCCATTGGCGTAAACCAGTCCCCCAAGACCTCTTCCTCCCCATCATTCTTTTACACAAATTAAACAGATCTACAGCGCTGATAGATCACGTCATTCTGGGCTTGTACTCTTTTCGGTACAGTGACATGTTTTCCACGAACCGTTCGGATTCGACAACTCAGTTAAACTGTGTGTCTATCATTCTGTAGCACGTGTTGTGTGTCGAATTATTTGACACGCTCAGTTTATTTGGAATGGGAATCGATTTTATTTTGATTTGTAGAGGATGATTGCCAGATTCGAGTGAATGATTCAAAGGTTTATCTCAAAGTACACTTTGAATGTCGATCGTTTTACAAGTATGGTCCGTTTCAATAGAGTTGAGCTAAAATGTTAACTAACACACCTTTTTGCTAAAAAACTACAGAATGGATTGAAATGAAACTTGGCACGATTTAAGTTCGTAGTATAAACTTAAATCATGCCAAGTTTCATTTCAATCCATTCTGTAGTTTTTTAGCAAAATGGTGTGTTAGTTTACATCATGAATCATGATCAACCCATTACTGGCTCACTACAGAGCACGGGTCTCCTCTCAGAGTGAGAAGGGTTTTGGCCATAGTCTACCACGCTGGCCAAGCGGATTGGCAGACTTCACACACCTTTGAGAACGTTAAGGAGAACTCTCAGGCATGCAGGTTTCCTCACGATGTTTTCCTTCACCGTTAAAGCAAGTGATATTTAAATACTTAAAACGCACATAACTCCGAAAAGTTAGAGGTGCGTGCCCGGGATCGAACCCACGACCTCCGATTAGAAGTCGGTCGTTCTAACTACTAGGCTATCACAGCTTTTAGTTAGTTAGTTAGTTTACATTTTACTCAACTCTATTGAAACGGACTATAGGTAGTTATATCGCAGTGAAGGAGATTTCAGTTACGATTCCAAGCGTGTAAGGAGAAACCCACAAAAAACTTAGCAGGGTCTCAACCGGGTAACTGAATAAAACATTTTGCAATTTGTATTCCTATACGGCTGAAAACAAAAAACCAATACCTAATTAATATACCTAATCAAAAGCTGAATTTACTGAACATTGGCATTTTATCCATGATATTGAAAATGTTGAAAACTAGTCAATTTATACTTATGTACCTATATTTGAGAAGCTCATTAGATAGGTACACATCAATATTCGGCTTTTGGTCTCTAGCAGGATTTTAAGACGCTGTTCATTATTTTATCTATGTATTATATCTATCTCTTAGAATTGAGCTATCACCTAAAAAGTTCCTAAAGCTCTGTAATAAAATGATGGAAGTTGGCAAAAATGAAAGCGGCATGACAGCGCTACGCGGCATCGTACCGGAACGCGGTAACTTGCCACGGCCGAAACCTCTCACCAAACCAACAAGATCTATTACAATTGCCATTTTATCATGCCAATATTGAGTATAATTTGGTCCATTGGTCATATTATTATCGGTCATGATGTGGCGTGGTCGCATAATAAGATCGTATATCAACATTACTGCTGATTTCATGGGCGATGGTTATCGTGCCCACATTGGTACAATGCGGAAAAGTTATTTAGGGGCCTTATTGGGGCCTTTGCCTTATTATTTATAGTACATTTGTTCCGTGGCTTTGATTCCTTCTCATTAGCGTTGAGAAATAATTGCTAACTTTAATAAAATTTTAATTAAGCTCCAAATTACAGCGTAAAACAAGGTTAACTTCAGATTAAAAGGTGCCTAATTTAATTTTGAAGAACATTAGAATAAGTACTATACTGATTTATAAGAGTACAATACTATACTGATAGGAGTAGAGTAAGTACATGCAAAATATACGATGCCGACTCAGTAGAAAGATCGCGTTTATCTATCGGTAGTCTACGGAGAGTCTACGGAGAGTCTACGTCGATGCTTTAGACCCCGTACCCATGACAAGCGTTTATCGCGCGTTTTGCTAATGCGCGTTAATCGTCTGTCATGGGAACGGGGTCTTATTGTACTTTGCGGTATTGACACTTCTGCAGCGCCGCTGCGTTATACGTAGATGCCGGTATAAATTAAAAATTTTAAAAATCCACGACATTCGCCATTTTGTTGTGGCGGCCATCTTGGATTTGCATAGTGCTATACTAGTCAAGCCTTTTCATTTGATACCCATATTGAGGGAGTGAAAAACGGTGGAACAGACACACACGCACACACATACACACAGACACGTCAAACGTATAACACCCCGTCGTTTTCGCCTGAGGGGTTAAATATAGATAAAATTAAAAACTGTTAAGTATACCACACAGCGCACTGCGAATTGCGACATCGCATTTGCGGTGTAGTAGCCGCGTTGCTTTCTTACAAAGTAAAAACATATTACTAACTAGAGAATACCCGCGGCTTCGCCCGCGAGAATTTTGGTTTTTCACAAATCCCGAGGGAGTCGTGGATTTCCGGTTCCCATTCCCGCTCCCTTTTCTAACCTTTACTGCAGTGGCGTAACTACACCGATGGGGGCCCGTGGCAAATTAATCAGATGGGGCCCCTTCTGCTCAGAAGGTCAACTAACGATAAAGTATATTCATTTTATTTTAAAATAAATCATGTAAGTACGTAAAGAAGGTACATAAAACGCTATTAAAATTAGTTGTTTTTCTAGTAACTTTCAATTTAAAAGCATGGACGAACATTTTGCTTAGTTTATTGTTCTGAAACAAAAATGTGATGCAATTTTCGTCTTATGGTGCTGCCACACTACATACACTATACCGCCCACACCGCCACGCAGTTACAAAATATGTTAGTAAACATTATTGTTAGTTAACATTTTGTCACAAATGTTAGCAAAGTTCTAAATGTTTTCATGTTTATGAAACATTTTTAACAAATTTTTAGTAACCCATTTACGCCCGCTGTCCTCGTTTGGAGCCGTTTCTTTAAATACCCATATATTTTCACTTTTCTAAATTATCTTATGTATACACATTTGTAGTGCCAAAGCATGAAATTTCATAATAAAAATTATAGTTTAGTAATTTACAGGATAAAGTGGTTGAAATTCAGTGTTTTATCTACTTCTTTGAGCTTCTAGGTCGGTAGTTCCCAAAGTGGTCCAGGTGGACCCCCAGGGGTCCACGGGAGACTCGACGGGGGTCTACGTTGGCATGACAAAAAAATGGGGGTCCACAATCCGTAAGCGGGGGTCCACGAACATTTATCTGCTTTCGATAGTGAAGAACTAAAATGTTTGCTTGACTTCACCTCTCAATGCAGATAAACTTGTCACAGGTAGAATGCCTTAATGAGGATATTCAAACATACGTTCAACATTTAGTTGCCCTGCATGATGACTTCAAAATCAGATTTGAAGATATTCTTACAATGGAAATACCATCATGGGTCATAAATCCATTCGATGAAACGGAAATTGAGAATGTAATTTTACAAGAAGAGCTACTCGAGCTAAGCTCTAATGAAGAGCTGAAGGTGAAATTTAAAAGAGGGTATCAAACATTTTGGTTGCAGGCAGAAATACCCGAAAAATATCCCGGACTGTGGGGAGTTGCGAGAAAGCTTTTGATAGCGTTTCCTTCGTCATATCTTGTCGAAACAAGTTTTAGCGTCATTACAAACCTTTTAACAAAAAAAAGAAGTAGATTAAATATCACTGGACGGGGAGATTTGCGTTTATTTTTAACAAAATTAAAGCCAAATATTAATAATTTACTGGCAAAACATCATGTACATCCCTCGCATTAAAATTTTATTAATATTTAATTTTAATTACATTATGTAAAATTTTAATTTATTAATAATTAATAGTGCAATAATTACATATTTGAATTAAAAAAAAAAAACAAAAAATCTTCTTTTTATTTTTATCACTCCGAATGGGGGCTTTTCTAAATGAAATAAGGGAGACTTGATTGGTTCCTTGTGCTGCGAGTAGATGTCAAAAAAGTAAAGTTGGTAGGAATCACTTTTTTGATTGGCCAACTTTACTTTTGACATCCACTCACAGCACAATGACTTAATTAATAACCGATCAATTCTCACTTTTTTTTTCGAAAACTATTACTTAATTTATGGTTGGAACTGAGCCGCAACGCATCTTCACATTTTTTGTCGAGTTTTGGGAATATGGTAGAAATGTAGCTGCAGGGGGTCCACCGAAACCAGCAAAATTTTGAAAGTGGTCCACGAGAAAAAAAAGTTTGGGAACCTCTGTTCTAGGTGATAGACCAAAGGAAAGTCATTATTTTTAAATTTGTGTCAGTATTTTTTATAATTTTTTAGTATTTTTCACTTACTTATAGTTTTTACTAGTAAATAATGCTATTATGTTAGATATTTTTCAAGATTATACCATAAGGGGAGACATTTTATTATGATGTCCCTAAATGAGTCCAATGGGCTGATCGCTACTATTTTTTATTATTATTCGCAGATTTAGTTTCAATGTGAAAAACGACAAATCGATCGTTTGACTTTGTAAATGACTATTCGAGGTCTCGAGGAAGCCATAGAAAGCATTTTGAATGAAGAGGATGCTGATGGTAGTTATATTTAGTGGTGATTCCTCCAGATCCAAATATTTTGACGAAATTTTTTGTTATTGTACTCTTGACTGCATATCATTCACTTCCACGAGAGCGATTGGTCTCTAGCGAGCGAGAAGTCTCTAGATGAAGACTGCAATGTTAGGCATGTTTCAAAAGCAATGTCAAGAAACAGATTCTTGGAAAATAAAGAATTTCTTGCATTTATGACAACGAGGCTGCTGCCAGACCCACCAATAGGATGTTCAAAGTACGAGCACTTGCTGATTTGCTGTAGAAGAAATTCCTACAGTGGAATGTAGTCCATACGAGCATCTATTGATAAATTAGTCAATAATCAAGTATTTTGGACGTTACATATACGACAGATTAGCTATTATACGAGGCAAAAATGGTGGTGGGTCTCCTTTACCTATATGCTAGATTTGGCGGTAGCTAATGGTTGGTGTCTCCATATTTTTACCATTGAAGATAAACTGGACCAGCTCCAGTATCAGCGAAGTATCGCCCAATTTTATTTGAGGGGTTTAGGTACTAAAATACCCAATGAAAGTAGTCGGAAACCTCCTTCAGTGGTGCCAAGTATGAATCTAGATAGTATTAGACACTTCTCTCAGAAGCTGCCAAGTCAACTACGATGCGTAAAAAGCCATATGAAAGCACGTTGGCAATGTAAAATTAAAATTTAAACATTGCGCGTCGAACAATGATGTTCTGAAAAATACCACACCTAAGCCCATTGGCCCCATTTGAGCACGGTGTTTTTTTTATGTGTAGGGAAGATTTTTTTTTAGTTTTTTTGCACTATAATGCCTGACTAGCCTCCAATACTTACGTCAATAAGGTTTTTTTCAAAATTTTGCTTCTAGTTTGTATTTGGGTTCAAATGGGTTAAACACTAGCTTTTGCCCGCGGTTTCGCCCGCGTGAATTTCGATTTTTCACAAATCCTAAGGGAATCTTGGATATCTGCTTTCCGTTTTCGCTCCCTTTTCCAACCTTTATACCTACTTTCAAGGAAGTTTGCTATAGCTGTACTACCTATAGCTGTAGATATGGATTTCGGGTTTTTTAAAATCCCGCGGGAACTGTGGATTTTTCCAGGATAAAAAGTAGCCTATGTTTTAAGTCAGAGTCATAATCTATCTCCATTCAAAATTTCAGCCAAATCGGTTCAGTAGTTGCGACGTTATAGAGTAACAAACATCCAAACATCCACACTTTCACATTTATAATATTATATTATATTAGTAGGATTTTGCAACAAGTATAATAGACTAGTCAATAAGTTCAAAAACGTGAAAAATAGAGATAAAAGTCCTAAAAATATGAGCGATAGCTCATTCGATTCGGAATCACCTCTAGAAAAATGTTTTTGAAGAATTTTGGTGCAGGTAAAAAATTGCAATTGTTATTAACAAAATAAGATGAAAAAAAAATGATATTTCGTTTTAATATGTTAATAACTCTAAATAAAAAATATTTATATTATTTAAGCAATTTTGAAAAAAGCTCGTTAAAGAGGAGGAAATTTCCAATAAAAAAGTCTCAACTTCCGAAACTCTATCTCCATTATTATATCCGTCAAATTAAAGTATATTATAAAGTTATACATACTTTAATTTGACGTTGAAAATAGGACCCGCGCGGCGGTTACGGCATGCGCGCGCGAGCCTTCAGCAATGAAAATAATTTTTTTATAACATAAAATGTGATTTTAAAAATTTGAAAAAAATTTAGTATCTTCTTAACACTTGAAAACATCGAGCCCTGAAGAAAAATAAGTTTAATCACCATTTTTCAATAAGTTATTCAATTGTAAACTAACAAATTTGTTCCCAATTTCCGTTGGCTTAAACAATGTGATGAAAGGTATCAAAAATTGACCTAAAAATTTTAAATTTCGTGGAGCCCTTCTGATATAATATATACATGCTTCATAAAATCCTGTGATAAATTTTCGTAAAAGTTTATTAATTTGTTAATTATGATTTTTTATAATTAATGTAAATCATATGATTTACAGGATTATTATGATTTTTCAATAGTTATAAAAAATCATAATTTACAAATTAATAATGATAAATTGATGTAATTAATATATTAAATGTTAGGATACTCCGGTGCTCACGGCCCTCTCGGGTCGGGGGCCCCTTTCGGCTCGGGGCCCGTGGCATTTTGCCGAAATGCCACCCTGTAGTTACGCCACTGCCTTTACACCTACTTTCAAGGAAGTTTGCTATAGTAATCTACCTATAGTTGTAGCTAGAGATTTCGGTTTTTTTCAAAATCCCGTGGGAACTGTAGATTTTTCCGGGATAAAAAGTAGCCTATGTTTTAAGTCAGGGTATAATCTATCTCCTTTCAAAATTTCAGCCAAATCGGTTTAGTAATTGCGGCGTGATTGAGTAACAAACATCCAAACATCCAAACATCTAAACATCCAAACATCCAAACATCCACACTTTCACATTTATGATATTAGTAGGATAGTAGGAGGATTAGTAGGATAGTAGGATTAGTAGGATTGGTATTGTGATTATGTGTGATAGCTTCTGCCCGCAGCTTCGCTCGCGTAAATTTCGGTTTTGAACAAATCCCGAGGGAATCGTTGATTCCCGGTTCCCGTTCCCGATCCCTTTTCCAACCTTTATACTTTCTATCAAGGAAGTTCGCTATAATAATCTACCTATAGTTGTAGATATAGACTTCGGGTTTTTCAAAATCCCATGGGAACTGTGCATTTTTTCCAGGATAAAAAGTAGCCTATGTGTTGCCAATGCATGCAACACAGCAAACTATTGCAATAATGTGTTATGTGAACGTGATTTACCTAAGAACAGTCAGCGCCCTCTATGGCGTTTTTGGAAGATTATATCTATTTTAGTCCCACAGGAATACTTTTCCGGGATAAAAAGTAGCCTATGTTTTAAGTCAGGGCATAAGCTATCTCCATTCAAAATTTCAGCCAAATCGGTTCAGTAGTTGCGGCGTGATTGAGTAACAAACATCCAAACATCCAAACATACAAACATACAAACATCTAAACATCCAAACATCCACACTTTCACATTTATAATATTAGTAGGAGTACATAAAGTAGATAATATACCAAAAATCAACGAACGACCATTTTCTGAGCTGAATTTTCAGGACAATAAGTATAAAATAGTTATCGATTCTTTTGGTGCGGAAAATGAAGCTTTTAAATCACGTCACGCCATTAAAACTTTTAAAGGTAAAGTTAATCTCGAAAACAGCCTAAACATTTTATCTGAAGGTCGCGAAAAGTTCAAGTACGCGGGCAACTGTAAGCATTATGCAACAAGATTCATTGTTATTGCCTCATGGTTTATATACATAAATGTTTGGAGTAAATGGTAAATGAATAAGTGAATTATCGAACCGCCGACACTCATCTTATCGTAGTGTTTAATTAACCCCCGACGCAAAAACGGCGGGTTGTTATAAGTTTGAAGTGTCTGTGTGTTTGTGTGTGTCTGTTCCCCTGTAGCGCTCAAACGGGTGAACCGATTTGAATGTAGTTTTTTTTTACAAGTATAAATTAAAAATTAAAAAACCCCCGACGTTCGCCATTTTGTAGTGGCGGTCATCTTGGATTTGCATAGTGCTAGTCTACTAGTCAAGCCCTTTCATTTGATACACATATTTAACGAGTTGTGAAAAAATTTGTAATCCGCCATTTTGTGGCGGCGGCTATCTTTGACCGATTTTCATCAAACATAGCTAGAACACTTCCGACTAATTCACATTTCAAACAAAAAGAAACGCATTTAAACCGGTTCACCCGTTTGAGCGCTACGGGGGAACAGACAGATAGACAGACACACACACTCACACACAAACACCTCGAACTTATAACACCCCGTCGTTTTTGCGTTGGGGCTTAAAAAAAGAAACTAAAGTTTAAACTACACGGTCACCCCACTACCTTCGTAGACAGTCTACGTCTTATAGAGCACGGGGGAGGTCAAGGCCGCACAGCGTCGTACCAACGCAACGGGAAATTAATTAGCTACGGATAAAGGTTCAGTTTCGAATTTCCTTCACAATTAACAGACTGTAAACTTGGGAGACTGAATAGAACAGGTAGATTTTCTTTGAACCTATATCATTACACTAATATTATATAGGCGAAAGTTTGTGTACAATATTTGTAACTTTTGAACGCCGCAATCGATTTGGGTGAAATTTGGAATGGAGACAGATTATACCCTGGAAAAACATAGGCTACTTTTTATCCCAGAAAAGTCTTCCTGGGGGACTTAAATAGATATAGGTGCGGTTTATGCGTGAAAGCGTAACATACAGACAGTGTTACTTTCGCATTTATAATATTAAGTAGTATGGATTATGTTTCAGATCTACTATCAATCCACTACTGCAACCGGGAGGTGTTGATATCGGCGTGGGGCCCGGAGAGCGAGGGCTACGTGCGCACGCCGGGCTACCCGCACTTCTACGTCGAGGACGAGTGCAGGTGGCGGCTGCGCGTGAGCCCCGAGCAGAGGATACGCGTCACGCTGCTGGACGTTGATCTGAGGAGTGAGTTCTTCTTAACCGACTTCAAAAATGGAGGTTCTGTGTGTGTGTATGTATGCATCTATGTATGTAAGATATATTAGGCCAGTCAAATTTTAAATAAAAATCGCAATTAAACGGCTAATTCTGATTTTTAGGGTTCCGTAGTAAACAAGGAACCCTTAATAGTTTCGCCATGTCCGTCCGTCTGTCTGTCCGTCCGTCCTCGGTTAATCTCAGAGACTATTAGTGCTAGAAATCTGTAATTTGGCATGGGTGTAAATATTAATCACGCCGACAAAGTGGTGAAATAAAATTTTGATAAATATTTTTTTAGGGTAGCTCCCCTACATGTAAAGTGGGGATGAATATTTTTTTTCTCGTCTACCCCATAGTGTGGGGTATCGTTGAATAGGTCTTTTAAAAATACTGTGGGTGTGGGAACATCATTTTTCGATTTCTAGATCCGTTTGTAAAATATGATGTTTTAAAGTGCTAATTTTTATTAGAGTCAAGTGTCCCCCCCCCTCTATCAGCCAAATGGCAGTATATAGGAACTTGAAAAAATTCACAACAATAGTATATAATTATAATCAATTTTAAAGGAAAACTATCATGGCTAAGTAGGGTTCACAGGTTAAGGAGTTATATCTGTTTTCGAGAATTGTGATATGTGACTGCGGAACCCTACACTGCGCGTGGCCCGCCACGCACTTGGCCGGTTTTTTAATATGTTGTTAGGACCAGTTGTGGTCTAAATTCAATTTTGCAGCTTCGAAAGACCTGTGCTAACTTTGCACCACTAGAAAAACCGCCAAATTTTTAGACTCTTTTTGGTTTTATCAATATAAGTCCTAAACTGTACGTTTACGAGCGTGCGCGAGAAGCAGCTCATTGGAATTCTTTGCCACCACCTGATTAATTGCCTAATCGTAAGTTTTGTCACTTTCTTACTTTATGTCAAGAGACAAAGATGAAACTTATCTACGTTTATAATATGCTATCCGACACTTGTCAGAAGGTGGTTAAACAGGCCCTTTGATAGGTATACCTACTACATGTTGTTTTCTTCTCTAAATTTGCAGGCATAGGACCCTTCGAGGACTCGTGCACGGACTTCGTGTCCGTCGAGGACTCCAACGGCAGCGTCCTGCTGTCCACCTGCCAGCAGGTGTTCCGGCCTCTCCAGCTGACGTCCGCGGTACACAGCGTGGACGTAGTTGTCAAAGCCAACTCCAAGGGCGCCTTTCCGAAGAGGGGCGTGCTGTTACATTATAAAAGTGAGTCAAGAAAAATTAAGTAGTGTTTACAATTCAACTAAAGAATGTCCTAATATATAGGTACCTAAGCGTGTACATACATTGGGAGCGAAGCGAAACGAACCTCGCTTGGCTCATGTCGCTACCACCTCGTTTTAAACTTCGGTTTCACACAAGAACTACAGTAGGGCTATTCTCTAAAATACCATCTCGATATCGAAGCTCACTCAAGTGAGATAACTCGCTTCGAAAGCAAACTCACTTCACCTTGGTTTGATATTCTGTAAACATCTGCTACGCACTTGCGAAGTGAAGTGAGTTTGAGTGAGAAGACCTGTACTATCGAGTTTTACAGAGTACAAATTAGCAAACTCATCTCGAATTCACTCTCTATAATTCGAAAATGGCTTTACAGAATAGCCCTGCTGAGCTAAACGTAGCCAACGAGCGATGCGAACTTGCGTCTTGCGAACTCTCATAGTCTATGAGCGAAGCGAAACGAACCTCGTTTCGTTTCGCTTCGCACTCAATGTGGCTTGCGCTTTAATAAAACACAAACTCCTAAGGCTGAGAATCTGAGATAGCTGATAGAGTTAATTTGACTTTGCTCGGACTTTATTTTCGAATTAAAACGAAACAGACAGATTTATGTCCTGACTCCTGACATATTTACATGTCTAGGTATATTTTATATATATTTTATGTATATTTACATATTTTCATGTCATAGGTAGGTATGTAACTATAGTAGGAGATCTATTCGAATTTTGGAATGCCCTTGGAGCAGTTTTATAGCGATAATCTTAATAGATTAAGTAGAATTTTTTAAGTAGAGATAGTAAATTTTTCGTAGCGCTATTTCTAAAAGGCTTTCAAAAATGATTCAGTGAAATTGTTTCCCTCCAACGATTTTCTACGTACAACGCCATCTATTAGAACTCTTATGTACTCCTATGAGAACAAGTGAGTTGGCTTGGCAGCAGTATCTACAATCTGATTGTGGTTTGCACTTTACATTTAAGCTGTGTAATGCCGTTGAATGTATTTTTAAGAAAGAATAGTAAACATTTAAAAGTTATAACGCTAATAACATTGTAAATTAGTTTTCTTTTAAGATCACTTTTAACGGAATTTCCTTTCAACAGGTGTAGGTTGTGTGACTTTGTCAGCGCCATCTGACGGCTACTTGGTGTACCGCAACGAAAACGTCGCCCACTACATGTGCAACGTAAACTTTGTTTTCGAGGATTCGCGACAGAGGGCGAGAGTGTTATGGTGCTACGATGACAACAGGTGGAATGAAACTCTGCCTTCTTGTATTGGTAAGTTTATTTGCTTTTTTTTAATTTTTATTAAACTGAAAGATACGATACGATAGATAAGTAAAAGAAAACCGTAAAAAGTAGTCTAATCTAGAGTCATTGTAGAGTTCATAAAATGAAACCTAGCTGAGATTGTTGCGGCTCTTCTCAGACGGCGCGTTTGGAACCCTCGTAGTTTTAGTTTTAGTAGATAAGTAAGTAGGTTCTTAATTATCACGATTATGTACCTCACTTCTATGCAAGTACGTACTTCGAAAATTAATGTTCAAAAAGTGTACAGTGTACCTACCTACTGGTCACCTTACCAATTTTGAATAAAGTTTGACTATTTGAGTTCCTTTCCTAGTTCTTTTGTATAGATGAACCTATTACCTAGATACTAGATAGGTACTTTAGTTATTAGGTACCTGCCTACTTTTTAACTGATTGAAAGTTTCATAAAGAAGTTCAAGAAAGTAGAGCTTTTTCAATAAATTCAAGAAAGTAGAACGTTTTTGGAAGAACTTTGGTAGGTAACTACTTATGTTATGTAGGTACACATACCTACCTACCTATATTTATTGTACCTGCACTTACCTACTTAGTTAATTACTCAAAGTTAAAAATAAAATTGAAAGAATAATTATTTTGTTCAACTTTTATACTATCAACGGAGAAACTTCAAAGTTTCAAATCTTCACTATGTTCTTCATTTAGTTTGTACAAAAAACGGACCTGCGCAATTGAAATTATCTATCTCTTTCACACAAGTCGTATATCTTACGAACGAAAGCAACAGAAATATACATTTACGGTTCCATTGTAATTATTACTTATCACGTGCGTAGAATTTTATTTTGTGTCTTAAAATAACATAACAAAGTTCAATTTTGTTTAAAACAAGGACTATTATGGGAATTTATATTGAAATTATATTTTAAGTCTTGTGAGGAAGAAATAGAGTTTAGTTTTGATTGAATTGGCGGATTATTGCGGCTTCCGACTTCAGCCACGCTTTCATAAATACAGTATTCGGTATTTGGCTTCGGAAGCGGTCGTTTGGATCCCGGTCGTCCCGATTTTGTCCCGCGTGTTGAAAAGCCACGTGTTTTTGTATAAACGTGAGTTTCAGATAATTATTTGTCTTTTACTTTTTGTGGTTTGTGATTGTTGAGTGTTTGGAATTTTATGGTTTAGGTGAGATTATTAAAAAAAAATTAATTTAATTTTTATTTTTCAAGTAGATACTCAAAATTTTTTAATAAATAAATTCGTACAAACTTTTAAGTAAACATACCTACCTACCTTGATAACTATCAAGATAGTGAAGAAAAAGAGATGACATTTTTTTGAATTTTTCTTTGAAATTTTTATTTCGCATCGTTAGAACTTTTAATTGATATACCTACCTATTTTTTCTATGTAATTATGTACATACCATACGGTCTACTAATTAACCTACAGCCTACAGCTATCATATTACCAATTTTTAAAAGGTAAATAAAAAGAGCTCTGTATAGAGAGAGCATTATCTGTGTGAATGTAACCCTTAAAGGTACTTAGGTACTTAATTAATTTTTATCTTGATAAAAGATTTATAACTAATTTTAATTAATTTAGGTGAGCTGATATTTGATAATATATCTAACTATTTAATATGCCTAAAACTCGCCTATTCTGTTTAAATAATTAGGTAGGCAGGTGTATTTTTAATTATGTCACAAAATATCACAATATAGGTAAGTACTGGTAGATATACTAAATAGGTACGTCATAATATGTAAATAGTACAATAATGTACAATTGTAATAATTTATAACCCAGTAAAATTAGACTAAAAAATAGGGGTGAGGTTACAATAATTCCCACCTGGCTGAAAATTGGTAGGATTGTTCAAAACACTATTATAAATGAAATGTGAAAAGTCCTCATCGATCCGACACCTGCAGGGCTATTCTGTAAAGCCATTTTCGAATTATAGAGAGTGAATTCGAGATGAGTTTGCTAATTTGTACTCTGTAAAACTCGATAGTACAGGTCTTCTCACTCAAACTCACTTCACTTCGCAAGTGCGTAGCAGATGTTTACAGAATATCAAACCAAGGTGAAGTGAGTTTGCTTTCGAAGCGAGTTATCTCACTTGAGTGAGCTTCGATATCGAGATGGTATTTTAGAGAATAGCCCTACTGGAAAAAAATTTACTCCTGGACACGTACAGTTGACTCACACTTGCCTGAAATTGATAGGATTGTTTGAAACACTATTATAAATGAAATGTGAAAAGTCCTCATCGATCCGATACCTGGAAAAAAAATTACTCGGGGTCAAAGGTCACAAAAACGGGTTTTTCATGATTTTCAGCAAAACGGTAAGTTTTATCATAAAATTAGTTAAGACAAAATTATAGATCAGATAATTATCTATAAAGAATGTCTAAATACTTTTTTTCTTAAGAGCCACCGTTTTTGAGATATAACGATTCAAAAAGTTAATTGTCGAAATAAAAATGAGGGACTGGATTTCTTTTTACCTGAAATTCTGATATTTCCAATATAATAAATTATGTGTGTAAGTATGTAACTTATATGTGTAAGTTATGTGTAAGTTACACACTTACACATATAAAATATTATAAATATCAGAATTTCGGGAAAAAAGAAACCCAGTCCCTCATTTTTATTTCGAAACTTATCTTTTTGAATCATTATATCTCAAAAACGCTGCCTCTTAGGAAAAAAAGTATTCAGTCATTTTTTATAGATAATTACCTGATCTACAATTTTGTATAAAATGATTTTATGATAAGACTTACCGTTTTGCTGAAAACTTCCCGTGAAATCTTTGACCCCGAGTAATTTTTTTTACAGGTGTCGGATCGATGAGGACTTTGTCCATTTCATTTATAATAATGTTTCGAACAATCCTACAAATTTTCAGCCAAGTGTGAATAAACTGTGCGTGTCCAGGAGTAAATTTTTTTCCAGGTGTCGGATCGATGAGGACTTTTCACATTTCATTTAAAATAGTGTTTTGAACAATCCTACCAATTTTCAGACAGGTGGGAATTATTGTAGCCTTGAAAGTCTAAATTGACTGGGCTCTTTGATTATACTCTTTGACTGGGCTATTATTTACTTACTCAATTAGTAGAAAGCGATATTATCAGACCATAGTCTTTAATGACAGCTGCAGTAAATGGTATTTAGGATGCATTCTGATAATTCATTTCATACAATTCATTCTGATAAGCGTGCAACATAGACATACGCTAAATAATAGTTAGGTATGTAACTTATTAGTTATTAAGTAATTAGTGTTATTTATTACGCAGAAATAGTGTGTAAATTCCTATACCGACCGACGCTTTCCTGTTGAATTATTTTTAAAATGTCGTATAAATAGGGCATACCTACGTCGCGTGTGGAGATGTATGTACCTACGTAATAATATTATAGTTAGGTACCTACCTATTCATTTCACTAGAATATTAGTTGGTCTGTGGGCACACCCAGACAAAGAACTCGTCACGCCTACGATTTTGATAATAGCTACAGATATAAAAAAAAAATCAGCCAAGTGCGAGTCGGGCCTCGCTCTTTCAGGGCTCCGTACATAATTATGAACAATATAATATTTTGGGTCTAAGAAATATTTAATTTCCGAGCTAGACATCGCAACAAACCGTGAAAGAAAAACCCAAAAAAATGTTCGTTTATTTTGGTCACAGCTTATAAACTATTTAATAAATCGTTGTTTTCAGTATTTGTTGTTTAAATAGAGCATATAGTACATAATATACTGAAATATGATATTCCCAACTAGTTTAGTTTTTGAGATAGCCCCCATCACAAAAATGGTCTAAAACTGACAACTTTGATGGCCTCCCATTCCCTTATTTTTTGAGATAAAAATTAAAAAAATATATATTTGTACTCTACTTAATGAGCTCTAAACAATGATACCCCACAAGCTAGGGTAAAGAAAAAAATTTTTTTTCCGGCTCCTTTTTCATGTATGGGAGCCCCCCTGAAAAATAATTTAATTCAATTTCTAATTCAATATTTGATTTTGGGTTAACGTTTTACACTAAATACCAAAATTTCAGGTTTGTAACTCATTTCGTCTGCGAGCTAGAGACCTGTGACCGGCGGACAGACGGACGGACAGACAGACAGACAGACAGCCGAGTGACATTAATAGGGCTCCGTTTTTTACCCTTCGGGTACGGAACCCTAAAAATTGATGTCTGTGATTTCGAAATCATCTAGGTACAAAACAAAGTCCCCCGCCACGTCTGTCTATAATTATGTTCGCGATACGCTCAAAACTACCTAGGTACCACTACCTACCTACCTACCGACTGAACGGAATTTCATGCGGTTTTCACCAATAGACAGAGTGAATTCACGAGTAAGGTTTAGGTGCATACCTAATTTGTTAAGGTTTTGTGTAAATTGGTTAAAATATTTTTTATCCTGGGACTGGGAGTTTTCATCGTAAACGCTGCCCTTTGAGATTATAAAATAAAACAATGTATGATTGCTCGGTTAATTTAACTACCTACTACCCGTGCGAAGTCGGGGCGGGTCGCTAGTAATCTATACAAATATAATAAAGCGGAAGAGTTTGTTTGTTTGAACGCGCTAATCTCGAAAACTACTGGACCGATTTCAAATATTCTTTCACCGTTGGATATGTATGTGATCCTTGAGTGCTATAGGCTATATTATATTTACCACGGGCGAAGCCGGAGCGGACCGCTAGTATGTATATATGTGTCTACCAAACGACTGATTTTACTAGGTATATTATTAACTAGTGGTCCGCCCCGGCTTCGCCCGTGGTACATATATAGCTTATAGCACTCAAGGATCACGTACATATCCAACGGTGAAAGAATTTTTTAAATCGGTCCAGTAGTTCCTGAGATTAGCGCGTTCAAACAAACTCTTCCGCTTTATAATATTAGTAGGTATAGATATAGAATCGTCGTAGGTAGGTACTAGGTACTTACCTGATTTTGTTTATTTCTTGTTAAAATATTGTACTTACAAAAAACATCACTGGGTCTGCGCCCTGCGGGTATGATAGAATGTCAGCTGCCGCATCAATTAGCTTAATTAAGCATAAATTGGATCCTTCTAAGAGCAGTTTAGGTTGAAGTTTGCGTGCGAAAAACAGTCTACAGGACTGTAGCTATATTTACTAACCGTTTTCTTCTTCCTAACATTTCTAGATTGATAAGTAAGTATCTCCTCCGATTTTAATTAAAGTTTGCTTATTATTGTAAACCTAAAAGTTTTTACAACGCGCGACTGCCATTTGACTTCAGCTGTTTATACAACTAAGAACCAAAGAGTAGGTCGGGTTTAGAATAATTTGGTGATATTTAATTGGGTTGTACGAAAACTTAACTGTATTGAAATAGGTGGGTAGTGCTAGGCTAAGGCTATCCTTTTTTCCTTTGCAAAGAGCACAGTGAATAGTATAACACTGCTTTTGACTGAGTTAGTTTAATTTAGACAGATTAGTTGTACAACCGAAAACTTGCACCAGTGTCTAAATGACTAGGAACTAAAAATTAATTATAACTATCATTAGCCCGATGGGCGACAAACTCACGCAAGCTCCCACAAGCCAAGCCAAATATCCTGTTTACACGCTTGTGCTTGTGAACGCTTGAAGAGGCTTGCCAAGCGTGTAAACGTAGGATAAGAAGTGATAATCTAAAAGATTGAAAGTTAAACCCACTTCACCATGCACTTAAAAGTCCATATCTCGAAAACTAGTAAGCCGATTTTGATGAAACTTCACTGTTCTCTATGTTGGAGTAAATGTAAGCTAATAAAATTTACAACCGCACTAGTCACCCCTACGATTTTCGGAATGTCCCCTCGATGTCTCTGGTCTGCCATCATCAAACCCTGATTTCCTTATCATGGGGACCACCTTTGAAATATCTTCTTTCCAACAAAAAAAGAATCATCAAAATCGGTACTACGAAGTTATCCGCGAACACTCATAAAAAAGCATTACGGTCGAATTAAGAAACCTCCTTTTTTGAAGTCGGTTAAAAAGTGACATCAGACAGAGAAGGCAGGCCGTGGAACAATCCACAACTTTTATTGTTTCAGATCGCAAGTTTCGCGACGTTCGCTAGCTGCCGCGGCGTGAGTGTAGAGCGGGCTTGAGAAATTATAGAGACTGAAACAATAAAATATTACTTTTCGTGTTACTTATTTATTTATACCACCGCTATCATAAAAAGTAGTTAAAAATTCAATTAAAACCGGTTCCGTACAGAATCCGCTGAACTTTTTATAGAAAAATAAAAAGTTTTCAAGTAGTTTCCCTGAAATGAGCCCGATAGGAGATTAAACTTCGTAGACTTTAATGAAACAGACTTAACTACTTTGTTAGCGGCTCCGAGAATCTTCGACAAAAGTTCGCTTTCTTATAGGTTTTATCCGTGTTTCGATATAATTAACTGTTAAGTTTTAATACCCTGTTACCGGTTCCGGTAATTAATATTTTTAAAATGACCGCAAACATCCCGAAAATCCTTTTGACGGTTCATAAAGTTGCCTAATTCCTGCGCGAAAGAATAATTTCTGCGCGAGAGTTGTGCGGAGAACCACTGTTGATGAAGATATTTTTTTTAGACAAACGTAGCATGTCTCATACAGCCACGTTTACCATAATTGAAGGCGGGTAACTTTAGAAACCCTTCTCATTCTGAGAGATTTGTGTCCTGTTGTGGGCCAGTAATGGGTTGATAATGATGATGATGAACTTAAGAAACGCGTCAAACATTGTGAATCGAATGGAGTCGACGTTAAAATGAATTTAATGGAAATAAAATTTAATCACTGGCAGAAAATGATGTTAAACTAACAAACAAGCGTCCTTCGTTAACGCATTTGACTACAAGTATAAATTAAAAATTTAAAAAACCCCCGACATTCGCCATTTTGTGGAGGCGGCCATCTTGGATTTGCAATAGTGCTATTCTACTAGTCAAGCCCTTTCATTTGATACCCATATTAAGGGAGTTGTGAAAAAATATGTAATCCGCCATTTTGTAGCGGCGGCCATCTTGGACTGATTTTCATCAAACATAGCTAACAACACAAGATTAATTCACCTTTCAAACAAAAAAAACCGCATTCAAATCTTCAAATCGGTCCACCCGTTTGAGCGCTACATGGGAACAGACACACACACATACACACAGACACAGACGCACGCACGCACGCACGCACGCACGCACGCAGACAGACAGACGCACGCACGCACGCACACACACACACAGACACGTCAAACTTAAGCCGGGGTCCCACGGCCCGTGTTATGACAGGCCAGATCGCACCAGGCCAGACCGACACGCCATGGGAACCGTTACATCCGATGAAGCCTGTTGTCGCCTGTTGTCGCCCGTCCGATCCGTCGGGAGTCGGTAAGTTCAAAGGCGCGGCGTGGCGCGGCGCGACGTTGCCTGCCGTGGCCTGTGCGGGCGCGTCTGCTCTCATTCATATTTCATTCTACTTGCGGCGGCGCGTGCGCGTACACGCACATGATGGACTGCAGTAACGACAGGCCGGTACAGGCCGACACACACCATGGGAACGGCGCGGCGTCCAGACGCAATCAGCCGCACAGGCATCCACAGGCGTCGCACGATCCGGCCTGGCCTGTGATAACACGGGCCGTGGGACCCCGCCTTTATAACACCCCGTCGTTTTTGCGTCGGGGGTTAAAAATCAATAAAAAAGTTCATTCAGTCCATAAACTCACGCATCACTTTATGTTCCAATAGACTGTAAAGACTGAATGGATGTGCATACAATTTGAAACTATGATAACTAAACCGCCAAGAAAATTTAAGGGCGCTTTACTAGGTATATAACTTTGTTTATAAATAACTCTGCCACTCAGCGTGCCGCGTGAGTCGTGACACTCGCAATTAGCGCAAGCATCCTCAGTTGTATTAATTAGGAGTGTCACGACACTTGTCACAAGTGTCACCTCACGTGCTATAAGTGTCAGGGTGTCGCGCGTCTTGCCGTTGCAACTTTGTCGCCTTCCGCAGAGATCTTAATGCTTGAGCTCCAATTTAGTAGAAAAATGTCTCTGACCCTACAAACCGCTTTCGGTCGTGATTTATTGCAATATGCACCGCGTTGTTCGACGTGTGATCGGAGCCCTGAGTAGTAGGTAACTTTTCAATACCACAACGCTGCGCCGCGTAAGGCCTCTTGTTAACACGCCGTGAAAACTTACGTTTTGTATGGATAACGCCGTCTACGGTGCGCCGTCTCTGGCGTTATCCATACAAAACGTGAGTTTTCACGGCGTGTTAACAAGAGGCCTAAAGGGCCCCGCCGCGCCGGCCGGTTGCATTTTAGGCGGTAAACGGAAACTTACCGTTAAAGTTAAAACTTATATACTTATCTGTTGCATTAGGTTTAAAGTACATGTAAGGAGAGATTTAAGTTTTGTATTTAAATAAATAATAAATAATAAATAATTTTTTTCAAAGAAAAATGAACCGACTTCAAACCATTCGAACTAAAAAGTTTAAAATAATTTTTTATTCATTTAGATTTACGATTAAACTACCTAACTCAAATAATATATAATTTTTTGAAGTCGGCGCCAAACCACATTCAATTCCTTAACGACCTTACGTAAAACCTTCCTGAAAGTATGTAGATTACGATAGTGAAACAATCATCAAAATCGGTTCATTAGTTGCGGAGATAATCGCGAACATACTTACATACATACATACATACATACATACATACATACATACATACATACATACATACATACATACATACATACATACATACATACATACATACATACATACATACATACGGGTCGAATACAGAACCTCCTTTTTTTGAAGTCGGTTAATAAAATATTGTTCAGCTGCACTAGTCGTTTATAATTTCCAGACGAGTAACTCAACGTCAAGCTGTGATAGCCTAGTGGTTAGGACGACCGACCTCTAATCGGAGGTCGTGGGTTCGATCCCGGGCACGGACCTCTAACTTTTCGGAGTTATGTGCGTTTTAAGTATTTAAATATCACTTGCTTTAACGGTGAAGGAAAACATCGTGAGGAAACCTGCATGCCTGAGAGTTCTCCATAACGTTCTCAAAGGTGTGTGAAGTCTGCCTATCTTGGCCAGCGTGGTAGACTGTGGCCAAAACTCACTCTGAGAGGAGACCCGTGCTCTGTAGTGAGCCGGTAGTGGGTTGACCATGATGATGATTGATGATGATGATGAACTTAACGTTACGTGCATAATATGTTCAGACGATTTCTATTTTCCTTTAATAAATAATCTTCCTTTATTATATAAAACAACGTCGGGTTTGTTCGAACAATTATAACTCGAGAACGGCTGGCTGGACCGATTTTCATAATTTTTGTTTGTTGTATTTGTCTTCGTCCCGAATAGCAGAATAACTATTACAAACATTGGAAAATTTATGAAAAATAAAATAAAAGAAAAACATTTTCCCATACAAAATGTTGGTATCGGGTCTCCGAGGACGGGACTCTCTCGCCGCGTGCTGCGTGCGAAACCGGGGCGGGTCTCTAGTAAATAATAATAGGAATAGACAGCATTAACAAGTTATATATTCATATACATATAATTTTATTTAAAAGTTTGGAAACAATCTTGAATAGGTAATTGTATAAAAGCTTTGCGTTAAATAATAACAAGAAAATTTAGCAACTTAGATTATTATTATTCATCGACATCGCTTTTCTTAACCTCGAAAGTTAAACACGAAATAACAAAACTTTGTTAAACCATAATAAACAAGAAAAACAATTTGCAATAATTAAAACAGTAAACATCAAATTTTATTAATAATAATTACATAATAGATAGGCACAGAATAACCAGAAGGGAAGCTACCTAAGAACGTCCAAAATTTATACCTATTCTGATAGGGTTGTCACCTGTTGCATGTGAAAAATTATGGGTAAAAATAAAAATATTATATACTAGTATACAGTATGTAAGAAAAAACCCTGTCAGATCCGTGACGTTGTAATTAGGTATCGTGAGATGGTTCTATTTATGTTAATAATTTTGAAATACTAAGTAAAAAAATTGTTAGAAAGCAGGTAGCTTGTATACTGGCCAGGAACGTTTTATGTATAAGATAAATTTAAGATTAGAATGTTCTTGTTCCATTGTCCTCACATTTTGTTTAGATGTCAACATGGTAGCAGAGCGTGGTTAAGGAAAATTTTATTTTCAATTTTTTGAAAAATATAAAATTTTTCGAGATGTCGGCGAACCAAATTAGTTTAGAGAAACTGGAGGGTTCGGCAAACTACTCTACTTGGAAGATTCAAATGGAGTTATTACTCATATCAGAGGATTTGTGGGAATATGTG
This sequence comes from Melanargia galathea, assembly GCA_920104075.1. Taxonomy (NCBI): domain Eukaryota; kingdom Metazoa; phylum Arthropoda; class Insecta; order Lepidoptera; family Nymphalidae; genus Melanargia; species Melanargia galathea. Next base: position 4,852,176 of record OV049862.1, on the reverse strand, counting down.
CTGAAGACGCCTGTGCAAACCGATACGGCGGGGTTGCAAAGAGATAACAAAGCAAGAGCTAGGATTTTATTACAAGTGAAACCACATTGTCTATTACATGCAAGAAAAGCCAAAACAGCAAAAGAGAGCTGGGAAGCTTTACGTGCAACTTTTGAGGACAAGGGAGTAAATAATCGCTGCATCTTGCTAGGGAAACTTATAAGTCAAAAACTGAACATGCATGAATCTCCTCGGCATTACGTAAATGAGATTATGAACATTGCTCAAAAGCTTGAGGATATAGGTAAAGAGTTGGATGATGAACTATTGGCCGCTTTAATGTTACAAGGCTTAGGAGAAGAGTATGCACCAATGAGAATGGCTATAGAGAATAGCAATATTATCTTGACAACCGACTATGTGAAAACGAAACTTCTACAGTTAGAGATGAAGCAAGGAAAGGAAGATGAACCGTCTACGAGTGCTTTAGTCTCTACAAAAAATAAGAAGTTTCAGAATAACAAGAGCAAGCAATTAAAGAAGAAACTTAAATGTTTTATTTGCAATGGAGACCACAAAGCTATAGATTGCCCCTCTAATCCTTCAAAGAAGAAGACGAAGGACTGTAACGAAGCTAATTTCACCGCGTTATCTACAACAGAGTATTCAAGCAAAGGAGACTGGATTCTTGATTCGGGAGCGTCATCTCATATGACTTACCGCAAAGACTGGTTTCGGAACTATGTAGAGCTAGAGAAGCCTTTACAAGTTACCTGCGCGAATGGGAGTAGAATAAATGGAGAAGGACGTGGTGATGTATGTTCTTCTAAAGAGTTAGAATTTACAGTGAGTGGAGCGATGTATGTACCAAATTTAACCGCGAACTTGTTGAGTGTAAGTACGTTAGTTAAACGAGATATTGTGGTAGTATTTTCAAAGAGAGGTTGTGAGATGTATGCAGAGAATGATTGTGAGATAAAAGGTTCTGTGAGAAGAATGTGCAAGGAAGAGAGAGGCATTTATAAATTTAAATCAAAGCCTTGTACATATAACTCATCTATTTCAGCTTTGAACACTACAGTTGATAACAGTTATGGAGTTTGGCATCAAAGACTCGGTCATCTTAGCTCTAATTATATGAAGATATTGAGAGATAAAATGGCTGAAGGTATTAATTTTAAGGATTGTGAGACATTACAGTGTGCTTCGTGTCTGAAAGGTAAGCAAACTAAATTACCTTTTCCAAATAAGAAGGCAAAGCGAGCTAATGACATTCTGGAGTTAATACATAGCGATGTTTGTGGACCTATAGAGACTCCTTCATTCTCAGGTAAACGATATTTTGTTACTTTTATTGACGATAAAACTAGAAAAACCTTTGTTTATTTCTTGAGGGAAAAGAGTGAAGTTTTTTCTGTCTTAGTTGAGTTTAAAAATTTAGCCGAAACCCAAACGGGTAAGAAGCTTAAAATTATAAGAACAGACAATGGGACTGAGTACGTCAATAAAAGGGTTAGTGAGTTTTTAAAACAAAATGGTATTGTTCATCAGCTAACTGTGGATTATACACCGGCTCAAAATGGTGTGAGTGAGAGAGCCAACAGAACAACTGTGGAACGGGCAAGAAGTATGCTTGCAGAAGCAAACTTACCTAAGGTGTTTTGGGCAGAAGCTGTTCAAACGTCAGTTTTTCTGAAAAACAGATCACCTACGCTAGCTGTTAAAGGAATGACTCCAGAAGAAGCATGGACTGGTAGAAAGGTAAACTTGAGCTTTTTACGCATTTTTGGGTGTAAGGCCTTCATGCATATTCCAGATGAGAAAAGAAAAAAGTTTGATCCAAAGAGTTTAGAACTGATTTTCGTAGGTTACTGTGAGACAACTAAAGGTTATCGTTTAATGGATGCAAAAACTCATAAGATTTATAAAGCTCGAGATGTAGTTTTCTTTGAAAATCATACAGGGATTTATGCTCCTAAAAGTGAGATGACAAAAGAAGTTGAGGAAGTAACTATACCTCTAGGGAATATGGATGAACCGGCTACACAGAGTACACCCATGCCATCAGTCACTTCAGAAGACAATGTTCAGATACAGAATGATACAGAAATAAGAGAAGAACCTGAATCTGGAGTTATAGAGACAAATAATGAAGAAGTACCAGAAACAGAGATGGAAAACGTTACTCAAGAAAGAAGATATCCTTCAAGAGAACGTAGACCTGTAGTATTCAAGGATTGTATCTCATATCATACAGCAATCACAGCTAGAGATGAACCATTGTCTGTGGAAGAAGCTTTATCAAGAGACGATAAAGAGGAGTGGCGAAAAGCTATAACTTCAGAGTTGAATTCATTGAAGAAAAATAGGACTTGGGAATTAGTAGAGAATACTAATGGTAACTTTGTTGATTCTAAATGGATATTTAAAATCAAAAAAGAACCAGGGGAGAAGATTAGGTATAAAGCTAGGTTAGTAGCTCGAGGTTTCACACAAGTGAAAGGACTGGATTATAATGAAACTTTTTCACCAGTTGTACGTCACAGTACTTTGAGATTTCTTCTAGCCATAGCAGCAGAGTATCATCTTCATATAGATCATATGGATGTAGTAACTGCATTCTTAAATGGTGATTTAAATGAAAGAGTTTATATGAAGCAACCTAAAGGTTTTGAGGAAAAAGGCTATGAGAATCATGTCTGTCTATTGAGAAAAGCACTCTATGGTTTAAAGCAAGCACCTCGTGCTTGGAACGACAAACTTAATAAAGTATTGTTAGAGTTAGGATTTAAAAGATCAGATCATGAGCCTTGTGTCTACATGAGAAGAAGAACTAACAGTTTTATGATAGTTGCTGTTTATGTAGATGATCTCTTAATTTTTTGGGATGATGATAAAGAGAGAAATTATATTAAAACTGAGTTACAAACTAAATTTGAAATGAAAGATCTAGGGAAAGTAGATGTTTTCTTAGGGATCAAGATTAAGCAAGAGGATGGAGTTATAAGAGTTAACCAATCGGAATATTTAGAGAAAACATTAGAAATGTTTGGTATGGCTAATTGCAAACCAGTTAAAATGCCATTAGATACAAAACTTAAGCTAATCAAATCAAAGGAAGCTCCGAGTGCAGAAATTCCTTATAGAGAATTGATTGGATCTCTAATGTACTTAGCAGTATGCTCTAGACCAGATATAGCTTATGCTGTAAGTTACTTGAGTCAATTTAATAGTTGTTATGATCAGACACATTGGATAGCAGCAAAAAGAGTACTGAGGTATTTAAGTGGCAGTAAATCGTTTGAATTGACTTTCAGGAAAACTGGTATGCCTTTGTTTGGTTATGTGGATGCAGATCATGCCGGAGATGTAAGTGACAGAAAGTCATACAGTGGCTTTGTATTTGTTTTTGCAGGAGGACCAGTATCCTGGGAAAGTAGGAAACAGAAAACTATAGCATTATCAAGCGCTGAGGCCGAGTATGTTGCACTCTCGGAAGCATGTAGAGAAGCAATATTTTTGGAAAATTTATATAGTGAGTTGACAGGTAGAGAGATGTCTAGTATGAGGCTTTTAAGTGATAGCCAATCTGCTATAAGGATTGCAGATAATCCTGTTCATCATAATAGGACTAAACACATCGATGTTAGGCATCACTATATACGAGATATGGTGAGATCTAAAACCGTTTCATTGGAGTATGTACCCACGGGAGAAATGATGGCTGATGTGTTGACGAAAGGTCTTGGAAGGGTCAAGCATGAGTTTTGTATGAGAGGGCTTGGATGTGAGTATACAAGTTAAGGAGGGGTGTTAGAAAGCAGGTAGCTTGTATACTGGCCAGGAACGTTTTATGTATAAGATAAATTTAAGATTAGAATGTTCTTGTTCCATTGTCCTCACATTTTGTTTAGATGTCAACAAAAATTACCCCTAAAAAAACTAAAACTTAATTCTATCAAATAGGGAAAATCACATGGTAACACAGACGCGGCGTCAGCGCTCGGTAGGTATCGGGTAGGTACCTACCTATCGGGTACAAAGTACAGATCGAGTTTATTGTAGTAAGACACGTGCCGGCCAGTCGAGTCTTTGAAGAAGCCGACGCCGCCTTTCGGTATGAACTGGCGGCATTTATGTCGGCTTTTAACAAAGCGAAATTTGTGTACCTAAACCAGGGATTCCCAAAGCGGGGATCGACATCGACCACAGGGGTCGACAAATGAAAACTGATTTTGGGGGTCGACGAGGTGTCGAACCCTGTTAATTAACACAAGTTCTTAAGCAGGGTATTCACCTAGACGTATAGCATGTAACGTATTTGATACTGTATCAACTTGCAAGTGGGTACGGCTCGTCCACGGTCGTGTTGCCGTCCACGCGCACATTGGGAGCTGCCTTTGTGTTCGCAGTGATACCGCCACTCGGCGGGACACTGCGAACTTACTGCGTTTCACGCGCGAACGGCTTGCAGCGGGCTCGTACCTAGGCCTTCGTACTCACTTGATACAGTATCAGATACATTACATGCTACACGGGTAGGTGAGTACCCTGCTTTATTCAAAATTTCAAGTTACCTAAGTTGTGTTACGTGTACCAACTTGTTATAAGAATGATTAATTTTTTTTACCAATTAATGATGTCAAGTTTACTCACTTAACCAACTGCAAAGTTTTTAAATTGGTAAATATTTTGTATCAATAGAAAAACTAGAGGTAGGATTTTAATGTAATTGGGTTATGGGGGTCTAAGCTATCACTAATTCATTTTGGAAAAGGGGTCTCTTGCCCAAAACACTTTGAGAATCCCTGGTGTAAAGGAATAGTAATAAAATAAATAAACTTATTTCAAGGTCGGGATAGCTTAAGGCATCTTCACATTATGCTCATTACGCGTTAGGGTTCAATAGTATGGAGGTATGTCTAGTTTAGTTTGCTGCTAAACAACGACTTGTTCTGTCAGCGGCAGTAATTACGCACGCAAATGCATACAGCCGGCTGCGATACGCGCGCTATCTGATTCAATCAGCAGTTTTATTCATAAAATTATTCGGTAGTTTTTATTTTGATCACACTAACCAATTCAGTAGGTAAGTGAGCGTGAGTCTGTGGCTCAGCTCAGGTCACTGACTGAGAGTGTGAGCTGGGTGATTTGATGCTTTTTAGGGTTCCGTACCCAAAGGGTAAAAACGGAGCCCTATTAATCTCACTCTGCTGTCTGCCTGCCTGTCTGTCCGCCTGTCTGTCCATCCGGTTGTTTGTGCGCTCGTCACAGGTCTCTAGCTCGTAGTAGTTCGTAAGCTGTGACCGAACAAACGAACATTTTTTGGGTTTTTCTTTCACGGTTTGTTGCGATGTCTAGCTCGGAAATTAAATATTTCTTACACCCAAAATATTATGTTGTTCATAATTATGTACGGAACCCTAAAAGAGTGAGGCTCTCTCGAGTCAAGACCGACTCGCAGTTGGCCGTTTTATTTTATTTTAGTCGGCAAACAATATGCTGCGCTGGTCGATTCTAAGCTTATTGTGAACACGCCTTTACAGGCTTACACGTGCCAGCGGTATTTACAAAAGGTGCCGCCCGCCGACTCTGGTGTTGTCACATTTCAAAAATTTGCACGATTTTGGGGAATTTGGGCACTAAAAATGTGCATTTTAAATTACAATAACATTTTTATCTTAATGAATAAAAATTTTTAAATATTTTTTTCAGTGATATCTGTGGGTTAACAATATATCCCTTTCGGATCTGACAGGGTTTTTTCCTACATACTGTATATGTATAGCAAGATATGTAGTAATGATTGGAATAAAATGTTTTTTATATTATACTAGCTTCTGCCCGCGGTTTCGCCCGCGTGACAGTACCTAGATACTTACTTACTTTAGTAAATTGAATGAATTAAGTACCTAGTTACTTAGATAGGTACCTTAGATAGGCCCATCGAAATGGTCCATTGTGTACAGGAGCTATTTTAACTTACCTGGCAATGTTTTACCTAATTCTATTGAGTAGAATCTGATTTCCGTACCAGTCAGGGGCGTAGCTACCACCGTATATGCCGTATCAATTATACGGGGCCCCCAAGCCATGGGGGCACCCGACGTGCGTAAGTAAAAATTAACAAAAACTTCCCAAATTTTTGTTTATTTCAGAAATGACAAAAGTCAAAAAATGTTGTCTAAAAAGTTGTACATAGAGGCAGAATCTTTAGAAAAACTAAAGTCATCATCAAATGATTTAATAAATTAGTTTGCCGAAAAAAGGCAAGGAGAGTATATATTTAATTTGAATTAGAAAAAGTGACAGATAAATAATTATGATGAATAAATAGGTATTGCTTTTAATTTTATGCAAAAAATTTTTTTTCTTTTGTGAGAAATCTTTACCCTTCAAAGGCCCCCAAACAAATTTTTATACGGGGCCCCGCCAAGGTATGCTACGCCACTGGTACCAGTGGTAGAGTCTTGACATAATATCATAAGTGGCACATGCTATCCTACAATAAATAAATTCATTTCATTTCAATTAATTTTATTTCATGAATTTTTTGTGTAGATAATATAATATTATGTAAAGGTACTTAGGTATACTTACTTCACTTGATCTCTAGGGTACAAAAAAAAGAAATATCCTTATTTTTTACTAGATGATGCCCACGGCTTCGCCCGTGTGGATTTAGGTTTTTTAAAATCCCGTAGGAACTTTTGATTTTCCAGGACAAAAAGTAACTTATCTGTAGTAACCCGTCCCCAAAACGCAAAAATCCCGTGGGATCCCCACGATTTCGGAATGCAATTCCTTACAGCATTAGGGTTGAGGAGTTGGATATGTATCTACTCGAGTTCATTCAATGATAAATATCAATTTAAATAACCAAAGTTTCTGAAACCCATTAGTTTTGGGGATCAGGTCCACTACAGCATCAGGATTGAAGAGTTGGAATCCAAATTTTTTTATAGAACAGGGTCGCAATGTTTCTCTATCGATTAAAAAAAAATTTACGCAAATTGGTGCAGAAATCTCGGAGATATCGGTGTACATAGGTAGAAAAACAGAACTCCTCCTTTTTTGAAAGTCGGTTAAAAAATATGTATAAATAGCCTATGTTACTCCCTGGTTAATTCTCGACTTGAATGTGAAAGTCCCGTCAAAATCGGTTCAGCCGTTCCGAAGATTAGCCCATTCAAACAGACAGACAAACAGACAGACAAAAATTTTAAAAACGTGTGATTCTGTTATGGTACAGTTCAAATAACCGTATGAGCTTAATATGAGGTAGTTATTTCGAAATTACAGACAGACACTTCAATTTTATTTATTAGTATAGATATAGATAGTGGAACTTAAACATACTGTACAATACTGAGGCATATTTGTCTAAACACAACACTTAATTTTTTATAAGTATAATTTACACTATTTTAAGTACACAGTTGTCTAAACTCTCGCTAATAACTCTCGCTAATAATTTAATGCGCACGCGACACGACCACACGACAGCCTTGACGTTATTCAACTAACTGTTCACTAGCGGAGCGTCCGTGACAGCCCGTGTGTGCGTGAGCGGCGCTATGTGTGAGTGTACTTGCTGCGGGACGCTTGTAGGTAGCTTCCTCTCTGTTCCTTTTCTACTCGTGTGAGATAGGTCTTAAGATAAGTATATAATATCGTTGTAAAAAATATTTACTTTAATATTACTAGACTAGCTGACCCCCGCGACTTCGTACGCGTGTTTATAGGTTTTGTATAGGATCGGAACGGATCCCATAATTCTTTTATGTACTTAAACTAAATGTAGCATAAGTTACTCCTTATAACAACACCTATCCATACTACCATACTACCACTACCCATTGAAAGTTCGGTTAAAATCGATCCAGCCGTTTTTGAGATTAGTTGAAACAAATAGACAGACCGACAAACATAAATTTAAATGCACACCAGTATAAAATAAGCCGTACGTACAAAGATCCGGGTCCCATGTTATTTGAACCCAATAAATGTCTGTCATTTCTGAACTAACAAACCTATGACCTTGAAATATTTACGGGACAATATATAAAGTACTACCTTTCTAACAAAAAAAAAATGAGTGAAATCGAACAACGCATTAATGAATTACAGCTAAATACACCTTTTAACTTTCATCCCCTCTCCCTAGGGAACCGTGGTGAATTTCGGGATAAAAAGTATCCTATATCCTACCTCGGAGTATAAACTCAAATCGTACCAAGTTTTATTCGAATCCGTTCAGTAGTTTCGGCGTGATGCGCGGCCAAGATACAGACAGACAGACAGACAGACAGACAGACAAAAATGAAACAAATTGCAGTTTTGGCTTCAGTATCGATTATAGAGTGCCCTCCAATAAAAATTTTCAAAATATCTTCAATGTACAGAATTGGATCCGTTACAGTTTTATTATATTATAGATGAGGTGCAGCATCTTTTTTGATAACAAACCAAAATCAACTTTATTTACTTTGACATAGCGGCGGCGACACATTGTCACTTTTTTATTTTCCTATGTACCCTACAAATTCTTTGGTAATTTATGTTATTTATTAACCATAACTGATGTTTGCACCAGCACCACAACCACCACCACTACAGCCTTTTAACGTCCCACTGCTGGGCACAAGCCTCCTCTCTGGTAGGAGGGATTTAGAGCTTAAACCCGCCACGCTTTGGCCACGGGTTGGCGGGCTAACTGATGTTTAATTGATAAATAATGTTGGTTTTCGTAGTTGGCGGAATTGTAAAAATAGAAAGACCTGATGCGCTAACATGCAACCCGCGAGAAAATTATGTTTACACTTTTTCTCGTCGAAGACAATAGAGACACTATTGTAAGCTCTCGAGTTGAGACGTTCGGAAAATTAGGAAAAATATATCACAGAAAATCCCTCTACGGAACCGTTCTAATGTTTCCCTCCCTCTTCGTTCTAAGGGCGGGTTGCACATCACGCTGTTAAAGTGAGGTTATGGTTATAGTTTAAAAAGAATCTGAAAAAAAAACGCCATTTTGGATTGCAAGTCAGGATTCATTAAATTTTAACCGGAAACTTGGATGTACAAATAGATACTGGCTCACGCAACATTCTTTGTTTTTATGTTCTTAAATCTTAACTGTTACCTTGCTTTAACCGTCTGATACAGAACTGGCCCTTAAGTCAGAAACGAAGTTTGTTCAGCAGGGTAAACAAGTTGCCTTTGAACCTTTAAAGCGGCCCGGATTACAGATTTGTTGTATATTTTATACGAACTTACGTAACATGTAAAGTTACACAACTTCGTATGTTACATACAAAAGGGAGAATTTATGAATTAATTATAAAAGGGATAAGAGATGCAAGTTTGTTTGTAAAGGACAACATTCTCGACCCCTAGGGTTACTTGTACGGGTAATTAATATTTCAGGGAAAACTTTATTAGGGTGCAATGTTAGGGTGTAATATTTTAAAACCGGTCAAGTGCGTGGCGGGCCACGCGCAGTGTAGGGTTCCGTAGTCACAATCCTCGAAAAACAGATATAACTCCTTAACCTGTGAACCCTACTTAGCCGTGATAGTTTTCCTTTAAAATTGATTATATACCCTACTGCTGTGAATTTTTTCAAGTTCCTATATACTGCCATTTGGCTGATAGAGGGGGGGGACACTTGACTCTAATAAAAATTTGCACTTTAAAACATCATATTTTACAAACGGATCTAGAAATCGAAAAATGATGTTCCCACACCCACAGTATTTTTAAAAGACCTATTCAACGATACCCCACACTATGGGGTAGACGAGAAAAAAAATATTCATCCCCACTTTACATGTAGGGGAGCTACCCTAAAAAAAAATATTTATCAAAATTTTATTTCACCACTTTGTCGGCGTGATTAATATTTATACTCATGCCAAATTACGGATTTCTAGCACTAATAGTCTCTGAGATTAACCGAGGACGGACGGACAGACGGACAGACGGACAGACGGACAGACGGACAGACGGACAGACGGACGGACATGGCGAAACTATAAGGGTTCCTTGTTTACTACGGAACCCTAAAAACTTGCACTTATTAGAAACTAGCGGACCCGGCAGACGTCGTCCTGCCCGCTATTAGCGCCACCCACCGGGTCCAATTTTTCTACTTATAAACCTTCCTCTTGAATCACTCTATCTATTAAAAAAACTGCATCAAAATCCGTTGCATAGTTTTAAAGATTTAAACGTACATAGGGACATAGGGATATAGGGACAGAGAAAGCGACTTTGTTTTATACTATGTAGTGATAATTAAGTTTCTTGCTAAGTAAATAATATGTAGGTATGTCTATGTCGTAGGATTTTGATGAAACCAGCGTTTTGATCAAAATTCTAGAGCCTCCTCTTCACATCTATTACACGCGTGCACGATTGTTTGGAGGGCTTATTGCCTGTAGTCGCCGATCATCGCCCTCACAATCGTCAACAATTGTGGCGAATAGCGAATTGTCGGTTTTCGGGCATGCATCAAAGAGTATTCGCGCCGCCTAGCCGCTCAATAAACGATCACGACAATCTATGATCGTGACGATTGCCGTCGATGTTATCGGCAATAGTGAAGAGCAGGCATAGGATCTTGATCAAAAGCTGGAATATATCAAAATGGAGCCCCAATCTATAATATAATAAAACTGTAACAGATCCAATTCTGTACATTGAAGATATTTTGAAAATTTTTATTGGAGGGCATTCTATAATCGATACTGAAGCCAAAACTGTAATTTTTTTCATTTTTGTCTGTCTGTCTGTCTGTCTGTCTGTCTGTCTGTCTGTCTGTCTGTCTGTATCTTGGCCGCGCATCACGCCGAAACTACTGAATGGATTCGAATGAAACTTGGTACGATATGAGTTTATACTCCGAGGTAGGACATAGGATACTTTTTATCCCGAAATTCAGCACGGTTCCCTTGGGAGAGGGGAAGAAAGTTAAAACGTGTATTTAGCTCTAATTCAATAACGGGTACTTCGATTTAACTCATTCTTTTTTTGTTAGAAAGGTAGTACTTTAAGTATTGTTCCGTAAATATTTCAAGGTCATAGGATTTTTAGTTCAGAAATGACAGATATTTATTGGGTTCAAATAACTTGGGACCCGGATCTTTGAACGTACGGCTTATTTTAAACTGGTGTGCATTTAGAGTTATGTTTGTCGATCTGTCTATTTGTTCCAGCTAATTTCCGAAACGGCTGGATCGATTTTGATGGAACTTTCAATGGCAGACAGGTGATGTTATATGGAGTAACTTAGACTACATTTAGTTTAGGTACAAAAAAGGATTATGGGATCCAATCCGATCCTATATAAAAACCTATATAACCACGCGCACGAAGTCGCGGGGGTCAGCTAGTTTCATAATATTGACTTCCCAAGGCCGACTGGTGTATAATATGTGCACTATTATGAAAGTTACACTTACTCTAACAATTTCCGATTAATAAATTATTAAACATAATAATATTATCCCCTAAAATTACCTTACGAACTTTATCATAAGTTGCGTGAGTACATAACTCAATATTGCAACAAAAGGGACAGAGTCTTCAAGATTTGATTATAAAAGGGATGCGAGTTAATTTGCCAGGGATGAAAGTTGGTCCCACAAGGGTCACTTTAATAACTTGGGGCGTAAATCATGAAGTGACCTTGCCCTGTTGTGGCGTAATAATTTAGCGACCGACAATGGAAATAAACGATGTTGCATATGGATACTATATCTACGGTCGGTGTTATAAGTAAGGTAAGGTGCTTCCCTGAAGGATAAGAAATGAAAAAATCCGTAGTAAAATAAAGGTAGATAGATACTTGACTGACGCAATGATCAGTGCTGTGCTCTCATAAGTGGGAGGTCCTAGGTTCGATTCTAATTTATAATTTCTAAATTGCCTCTGGTCAGGTCTGGTGGGAAGCTTTCACCGTGGCTACTTACCATCCTACCGGCAAAGCCATACGGATAGGTATGGGTTTAATAAAAACTGCCATACCTTTTCCAGGTTAGCCCGCTTCCATCGTAGATTGCATCGTCACTTACCATCAGGTAAGATCGCAATTAAGGGCTACCTTGTAGATTAATAAAAAATATATAAACCAGACTATCAGTAAGCTAAACTGGAAATGAGCAAGCTATGTTTATCGTGAATGAGTGGAGGCCGTAGATTGTAGTGGCATCTTCTGGTGCAATGGACTGACGACACAAAGAGGGTGACGGAAGAGGCTTGGCGTAGGCTGAAGACAGTATATGGTGAAGACAGGATTGGGGAATGCCTATGTTCATCCACTGGCCCGTTATATATTACTCAGGAATCACTTGCTCTCTTTACGATCTTTCAGCAGTGAAGGTCTATCGGTTGATGACGTCGTTAGCTTAAATTCGACTCGATAGGTAATTCCAGCCTAGATTACTTACCTACCATTAGTCTGTCGCTGTGCCGTCTGACTCAGTCGTTTAGAAGTTTCAGTGATAAAGTGTCTGCGACACACAACAGTTGTACTACAGAACCTGGAACGGAAGAATAAGGGGTAGGTAAACGCTAAGCGATAACTATTTACCAGAGAAGCTTATTAGATCCTTTCCCCTTGTAAGGATTTACGCTATGACCTATCAGATTAACGCGATCTGTTTTGGACTACATCAGGTGTAGTCAAGGCAAGACAATATTCTATCGATAAACAATGGGTACCCAAACTACATGTACTATAGATAGTTATTTATTCATAGCACTAATTCTGTAGCCTATAAAGGCACAAAAGGGTAATAGATACCATGTTCACGGACCCATAAAATCGATCCAGTCCAGTAAACTTGACTTATGAGGCTCCCGGGATACGTTATTATCCTTAAAAACTCCCAAACTATGCCGTAAGCCCCTCCAAGTTACGAGATAATCGGTTTTCAAATACATTTGCTAAGTGTTGCATGGAACACTGATTGTCTTTTATTAATAGTTAATAGTTTGATAATATAATATTATGTTTTTTACCCGACCGACTGCGCGACAGCAAAGACAGGATCATGTTTTTCCCGCGTATCTGGGTTAATAATTTAATGTATAATATTATGTGGGATTCTTTATAACCTCGATGCATTCCAACTGCATTCCAATGGCTTGATGGATTTTATTCAGTGAGGTGTCTAAACCGTGCGATGGTTGTTGATTTTGTTTTTACAAAATCAAAATGGCACTTGGAAAATACAAAATGGTGGTAGAGACGAAAAAAATATTGCGTACCATATCGAGTGGCATATCACTGGATAGGTCTTTCAAAATCAAGATGATGTTTCTCAGACTCTTTTATCACCATAAGCTCTGTTTGAGAATTACACAATGTGAAAAATATGTAAGAAGGATATATCTGCATAATATGTACCTACGAGTATTTTTTGTATGATTACTTGTAGAAACTCCTGATAGGCAGTCGTGTTTTTGTTTATTCTAATTACTTTACTTGTGACACATATAATTTTTTAACGCGAAAATGTTACGCTTTTATAATAATTATTCTCTGTAGAAAGTAATGAGACACAATTTTTCGGCGTCCGTGGTCTATGTGTATCTACATGCCGCATTGAAATATTTGCGGGATTTAACAAATTCAGCTGGGAAATCCCTTGAACACGTCGCTTCGGTTAGACTGTGGACACACGTTTATGAGTATTTTCTAAAACAAGTAATCCTGTGGGCTCGGGGAGAGAGCGGCGTCATGGAACTCGTAAGGCCCCTCCATTATCCTTGTTATGAGTGAGAAAACATTATGGTTTTAAAATTGAAGTGTTTTAACGTAGATACTTAATTTGACTTTTAATTCTTTCCTTTACTTAACGTTGAACGAACAAGTAGTTCTACAAGTATAAATTAAAATTTAAAAAAACCCCTGATATTCGCCATTTTGTGGTGGCGGCCATCTTGGATTTACAATAGTGCTATTCTACTAGTCAAGCCCTTTCATTTGATACCCATATTAAGGGAGTTGTGAAAAAATATGTAATCCGCCATTTTGTAGCGGCGGCCATCTTGGACCGATTTTCTTCAACCATAGCTAACAACACTCGACTAATTCACCTTTCAAACAAAAAAACCGCATTAAAATCGGTCCACCCGTTTGAGCGCCACAGGGGAACAGACAGACACACACACACATACAGAGACACCTTAAACTTATAACACCCCGTCGTTTTTGCGTCGGGGGTTAAAAATAGTAAGAATACACCTTAAAGGTGTTTGTGCAATGAAAATTATGATGGTACCTTAGATCGTGGCATCTCGGAAGATGGAGTTTAATGAAAAGGGCATTTTAAAAGAACTTTAGAGGATCGAGATTAGCTATCGAGTAACCTTATTCCTTGACACCTGCGTGTTCTATCGGCCAATCAAAAGGACTGATAACAAAAATCAATTACCTGACGGACGATTCAAAGAGCACTTAATAGCACTAATGACTTTAAGAGCTCCCAGGTTTGATAAAAAAATGTTTGATAGAGGTACCTAGTGTTTTTTTTTTTTCAGTAGCTTAATGGAAATACATAGTAGAAAAGCTTTTTGCAATGTATTTAAGTTGCTTAGAAAATTCAGAGTTTACTCAACAGGCATTTTGTTCTCCACAAAATTGACAGAATATCAGTAAAAAAGTATCGGTAACTATAGAACTCTGGGCATGCGAACAGAACTCAATTATATTTTTGCTCTGCTGGAAAGTGTTCTTGTAAGATCACTGACATCTATGTCAGTGTAATGGCCCAGGGAGATGAGATGTTATATGTAATGTCTCCCTGGGTATATTCTTAGAATAAATCCATACTAATAAATAAAATTGAAGTGTCTGTCTGTAATTTCGAAATAACTACCTCATATTAAGCTCATATGGTTATTTGAACTGTACCATAACCGAATCACGCGTTTTTAAAATTGTTCTCTGTCTGTCTGTTTGAACAGGCTAATCTTCGGAATGGCTGAACCGATTTTGACGGGACTTTCACATACAAGTAGAGAATTAACCAGGGAGTAACATAGGCTACTTTTATAACCGACTTTCAAAAAAGGAGGAGTTGTGTTTTTCTACCTGTGTACACCGATATCTCCGAGATTTCTAAACCGGTTTGCGTAATTTTTTTTTAATCGATAGAGAAACATTGCGACACCGTCCTATAAAAAATTTGGATTCCAACTCCTCAATCCTGATGCTGTAGGGAACCTGATCCCCAAAACTAATGGGATTTAGAAACTGTCGGTTATTTAAATTGATATTGGGGGTACCAATTAAAGACTTTATCGTTGAATGAACTCGAGTAGGTACATATCCAACTCCTCAACCCTGATGCTGTAAGGAATTGTATTCCGGAGTTGTGGGGATCCCAACAGATCCGGCAAACTGTTGAGCGATCCGCAGACCGCGGGTCGAGGGAATTTCAAGATTTCCCATTAGGCAGAAGAAAAAAATCGTAGTTGTGTCTTTGTTCTCGAGGAGATTGATTATTTGGTTTTAATTCCCCGGCGCGTGCTAGGCAAAATTGCCTCGGTCAACCCACGGGAGTGGCGAATGAATTTTATATTGCTGCAATTTCTTTGTTCCTGGTATTCTACGCGTTTCATTAAGGCCAAATTAGACGGTTCATTTTTCGAGATTTTTGCTTTCATTTTCGAGGCTTCATCGGTGAATCGTCGAAAATGAACCGTCTAAACACTCGTTCACCGCAAAAATGATGAATGGGGCACCGTCTAATTTGGCCTTTAGTTTCGCATAAAACTTCGTAGCCTTATCTAGACGGTGCCCCGTTCATCGTTCATTTTTGCGATGAACCATGCACGATACGTTATTTGCTATATGGCACAGCGCCTTTGAACGATGAACGGTCGGTGTTTAGACGGTTCAATTTCGACGGCTCATCGATGAAGCCTCGAAAATGAAAGCAAAAATTAACCGTCTAATTTGAGCTTAACGACGATAAAAATCACTGTCAAAAAACCGATTTCAAACGCCACTACAACGTATAAAAATAGTATATTTTTGTACACGTTGGTGGCGGGTCAGACTGAGAGATGCGCGTAGGTTTCGTTATTTTTAATGCTTACGTAAACGCAAGTATGATGTAATTAACGATAGATTTAATAGCCCATAGGTTAACTTGCTCTTAAATCATATTTAAACGTGATTTGATACGCATATTGAGTGTCTGTATCTGGAGCACCGAGCAGTGAGATTGCTTGATTGCGGTTTCAGTGCAATCACACAATGAAACGATACATGTTGATTGAGCCATACGTATATATATGATGTACCTACAAGCTCTAGTAGCTCAATTAATTGTCTTACTTTTATCCGGTAAGCCTATATTATGTTCTGTATTTTTGTTAGAAACTTACTGCACAAAGTTTACTGCTACTATAACCTACTGCTTTACGAGTCACTGAACTAGATATAATACTTATTATAACTAGCTGATAGCTTCACACGGGTGCTTAAAAATTATTTGGTCTAATTGGTCAATATGTGTAAGTATTGGTGCCTTGTAATTATTTTCAGTGAGGCGCGTCCGTATATATATTATATACCTATACAATATGTCCGATAATATTATACAATGTAGATTGTTTCATTTATCCTGGTGATGATGTGATAATGTAGTAAATGACCTTTATCGTTATCAAAGATATGTATATATCTATACAACAACATCGAAGATGTATCTAGATAAGATCGAAAATTATTTTATAATAATGATAAAAAAGCGTGAATTTTCAGTCTCGCTCCAGTTTCTTTGCTCCAGTAATGCGCGAGACGGCAATTAAATAACGTGAATAATATGAACACTGACATAATCTATACTAATATAATAAAGCGGAAGAGTTTGTTTGTTTGAACGCGCTAATCTCAGGAAAGGAACTACTGAACTGATTTCAAAAATTCTTTCACCGTTGGATATGTACGTGATCCCTGAGTGCTATAAGCTATATAATATGTACTACGGGCGAAGCCGGGCCGGACCGCTAGGTGGTCTAGGCTAAGATATATAGTGTCCTTTGACCTGGTTTGTTCTGTACATGGCTTGAGAATATTTTTATTCTAAACTAGCTTTTGCCCGCGGCTTCGCCCGCGTAAATTTCGCTTTTTTAAATCATCATCATCATCATCATCAAAACTAAACTTGGGTAGGTAGGTAGTACCAGTATAGTATATACTACCAGTACTCTGTGCCGCGGTGCCGCGTGTGGCGGGCGCAGAGGCGCGCGGCGCGGGGAGTTCCGTGCAGCGCTCGAGCGTCAGCCATCGCGCGCAATACCTACAGGGCGTTTTTTAACATAGGTACTTACCGATTTCAACACAACTCCTTTTTTGAAAGTCGGTTAAAAAAGTAGCCTATGTTACTCCTTGGTTAATCCTCTACTTGTCTGTGAAAGTCCCGTCAAAATCGGTTCAGCCGTTCCGATGATTAGCCCGTTCAAACAGACAGACAGACAAAAATTTTAAAAACGTGTGATTCGGTTATGGTACCGTTCAAATAACCATATGAGCTTAATATGTGGTAGTTATTTCGAAATTACAGACAGACACTTCAATTTTATTTATTAGTATAGATCTAAAGCGCAAGCCCCATTGGTAGCGAAGCGAAGTTCGTTTCGCTTAGTTCACGCCGCTACCGTATCTTTTCATCTATATCTATACTAATACTAATAAATAAAATTGAAGTGTCTGTCTGTAATATCGAAATAACTACCTCATATTAAGCTCATATGGTTATTTGAACGGTACCATAACCGAATCACACGTTTTTAAAATTTTTGTCTGTCTGTCTGTCTGTCTGTCTGTTTGAACGGGCTAATCTTCGGAACGGCTGAACCGATTTTGACGGGACTTTCACATGCAAGTAGAGAATTAACCAGGGAGTAACATAGGCTACTTTTTTAACCGACTTTCAAAAAAGGAGGAGTTGTGTTTTTCTACTTATGTACACCGATATCTCCGAGATTTCTGAACCGATTTGCGTTATTTTTTTTTAATCGATAGAGAAATATTGCGACACTGTCCTACAAAAAACTTGGATTCCAACTCCTCAATCCTGATGCTGTAGGGGAACTGATCCCCAAAACTAATGGGATTTAGGAACTGTCGGTTATTTAAATAGATATTGGGGGTACCAATTAAAGACTTTATCGTTGAATGAACTCGAGTAGGTACATATTCAACTCCTCAACCCTGATGCTGTAAGGAATTGCATTCCGAAATCGTTGGGATCCCACGGAATTTTTCCATTTTGGTGACGGGTTACTACAGCTAGGCTACTTTTTGTTCTGGAAAATCAAAAGTTCCCACGGGGTTTTTAAAAACCTAAATCCACACGGGCGAAGCCGTGGGCATCATCTAGTAGTTCATATAGCTACTACGGTTCACACAGGTTCGGTTGCGAACGACAGAGCGAAGCCAAGTTTCTCATTGTCTAGCGACATGAGCGTTGCGAAACCGCTTCGCTCCGTTCCCAATGGGGCCTGCTATGCTTTCATTTCAAGTCTTACACTAACTGAAGTTACAAGTGTTTGAATTGCGGGTCTCTTGACACCTCTTGAATGGGTCGGGATTCGGGAATTGGGATTTAATTTGAAGTTTTTGTTGCAGAGGAGGCGGCTGCAAAGGTCGCCGGCGACGCGAAGCTGCCGCACAACGAGGCTAACATGATAGTTGGTGAGTTATATTTACTACCCCGGAGCTCTACAAGTTGGGTCAAATGCTGGCCCCAATACTGGCCAAAGTATGAGTAGTATTGCCCCCAACACTCACACCATTGGGAGTGCGACAGTCTGTTTCGATTTCTTAGAAAATGCTTTTAGGCATTTTCTTGGGGCCAGCGTGTGGTTGTAGACTGTGCAGTCCAGTGAGGTGTAATAAATAAAGAGTAGAAGCGTCATATAAACTGTTCTCAGAAAAACGTAACCACTTTTGAGTTTCAAAGACGTAGCTTTGAAACTGACAAATACGCCAAGAAAACTTTGAGTAAACTATATTTGTCTCGTTTCTTCTACCCTCAAACTAATTACGTTAGAATAGGACAAGACATTGCAATTAGAGAGAAGACAAACGATTAGAGTTACCAGTATCAGGTATAATTTCCCACAAAAGAACGATTTCCCCCAAAAAATTATTTGAGTTTATGAGATTTAATAATTATATTAGATTTAATAAAATTTTCAATATAAACCATATAGAACTAAATAAGGATTATTAATAGGAAAAAAATATTCAAATGCGTGAACGTAAATAACTTTATTTAAATCTCTCATCTATCTATCTATACTGTACTACTATCTATACTTACTAATAAATAAAATTGAAGTGTCTGTCTGTAATATCGAAATAACTACCTCATATTAAGCTCATATGGTTATTTGAATGCTACCATAACCGAATCACACGTTTTTAAAATTTTTGTCTGTCTGTCTGTCTGTCTGTTTGAACGGGCTAATCTTCGGAACGGCTGAACCGATTTTGACGGGACCTTCACATACAAGTAGAGAACTAACCAGGGAGTAACATAGGCTACTTTTTTAACCGACTTTCAAAAAAGGAGGAGTTGTGTTTTTCTACCTATGTACACCGATATCTCCGAGATTTCTGAACCGATTTGCGTAATTTTTTTTTAATCGATAGAGAAACATTGCGACCCTGTTCTATAAAAATTTGGATTCCAACTCCTCAATCCTGATGCTGTAGGGGACCTAATCCCCAAAACTAATGGGTTTTAGAAACTTTCGGTTATTTAAATTGATATTGGGGGTATCAATTAAAGACTTTATCGTTGAATGAACTCGAGTAGGTACATATCCAACTCCTCAACCCTGATGCTGTAAGGAATTGTATTCCGAAATTATGGGGATCCCACGGGATTTTTCCGTTTTGGGGACGGGTTTCTACAGATAAGCTACTTTTTGTTCTGGAAAATCAAAAGTTCCCACGGGATTTTTAAAAACCTAAATCCACACGGGCGAAGCCGTGGGCATCATCTAGTCTAGTAATAAATAAAATTGAAGTGTCATAAAATTAAGCTCATATGGTTATTTGAAT
The DNA here is from genome assembly GCA_920104075.1 of Melanargia galathea. Taxonomy (NCBI): domain Eukaryota; kingdom Metazoa; phylum Arthropoda; class Insecta; order Lepidoptera; family Nymphalidae; genus Melanargia; species Melanargia galathea. The sequence continues at coordinate 4,832,105 of OV049862.1, read as the reverse complement.
GCTACCATAACCGAATCACACGTTTTTAAAATTTTTGTCTGTCTGTCTGTCTGTCTGTTTGAACGGGCTAATCTTCGGAACGGCTGAACCGATTTTGACGGGACCTTCCCATACAAGTGTAGAGAACTAACCAGGGAGTAACATAGGCTACTTTTTTAACCGACTTTCAAAAAAGGAGGAGTTGTGTTTTTCTACCTATGTACACCGATATCTCCGAGATTTCTGAACCGATTTGCGTATATTTTTTTTAATAAAAATAAACTGACTTCGGCCCAGCAGTTTCAGAGAAATCGGTGAACCAATCAAAAATATTAGTTACATATGGGTACGCTTATTGGGGACGCCAAGAATTTACGTTATTTTATTTATCGATAAAAAGTGGACTGTATTTTTGATTTATTCGAAGCAATGACTATAAGATAGGCGAATAGTGAATTCGTCAAGGGAATAAGGAATATGTAGGAAACACAGCACTCACTTGTTTGTCTGGAACGCGTTGTCTCCCGAACTTTCTTCCCCGTGCACGGGTCACGATCCACCACAGTCTATTCTTCACTATGTAGGCGTCTACCATAAGAGTTATGGAAAAAGAGGTCCCGAAATGGCACACTTGTCACTATACGGGAGTTTAACTTTTTAATTAAAATTGTCCATTTGCACCATTGCATTAGCATACGCGCGGACGGTGACTTTCAAGCAAGAAGCGTAAGGTAAAAGAGTGATTTTTTAAGTTATGTTCGTAACATCGTAATTCTTCGGCTCTGGTCGCTGGTCTTCGTGTTCGCAGCGATTCGCTCCACAATGATATTTTGCTGTGTTCAGGTGGATAGGGATATATGGGTAGGTTAAGGATTACGATTTTAATTCGAATTTGCATGAAAATAAATAACTAAATTTAATATAAATTTCTGGCGTAACCATCCACCCGCCCTTAAAGGGTCACCTTTAAGAAAGTTCTCATGAGGTGTAAAGCGAACAGAGCTCTAAGAAGAAACGCACATTGCGTATAAATTAGTCTAAAGAGACACGAGTTAGTATATTATGATTAGAAATATTAATACATAAATATAAAATATAGTATAAATTTATAGTAAAATATAATATTTTATGTTAACTTACTATATAAACTTGAAGCTATAGCAATGCTTACTGTGTTGGAAGAGGGCATAAACGAACAACCGGACGGAGATAAGTTCTCCCAGAGATTTTCACAGTTGCTACACGTATAACACCATCTTTTGCCGGATGCACTTTCTCGACTACTGCTAAAGGCCAAGCCAAAGGCGGTTCGTTATCATTTATAACTACAACGATAGTTCCTGGAGTGATAGGTACGGAAGGCGTATTCCATTTTTGTCTAACTTGCAGACTATGTAGATACTCCATCCTCCATCGATTCCAGAAGGATTGAACCATTTTATCCATTAACGAGTGCCGGTCAAGTAAGTTGACTTTGTCTGAACTGACATCAGGCGCAGGTAAGGAAAGCAAAGGTGCAGTATGTAGAAAGTGACTCGGCGTAAGAGCTGAAGGCTCCGCGGGATCCGAGCTGAATACTGTCAGTGGACGCGAGTTAAGAAGGCATTCGACTTGCGTGAGTACAGTACATAGTTCCTCATAGGAAAGGAGCTGTTGTCCTATGACTTTAAACAAGATCGACTTCGTTACTTTGATCATACTTTCCCACGCACCTCCATGATGTGGAGTGTTTGGACAGATGAATTTCCAAGTTATACGACTCTCTGCGCATTCTTGCTCTAGTTTCGGATAATATTCCTCTCTAAGAAACTTATACAGATCACGAAGGTAAGAAGCAGTACCCTGAAAGTTCGTACCTCGATCAGAATGAAGGACCTGAACTGGTCCGCGCCTCGAGAGGAATTTTTTAAATGCAGCTAGAAAGCTGGGAGTGCTGAGTGAGGTAGCGACCTCAATATGCGTAGATCTCGTAGTGAGACATGTAAATAGCACTATGTATGCTTTCTCGCTGTGTACGCCACGGCGGCGTATAGGAACGTATGGTATAGGACCTGCATAATCACAGCCTGTGAAACTAAAAGCTTTTAACGCTGGACGCGTGCGTATATCCGGAAGATCCGCCATCAATGGATAAGTAGGACGCGGCTTAGCTCGAAAGCAAGTATTGCATTTATGAACTCTTTGCCTAATAACGCGACGTGCCGACAAGATCCAGAATTTCTGCCGAAGCAAAGCCATCAGAAGTTCTGGTCCAGCATGTAAATGTTTAATGTGGTAATAATCTATGATTATATTTACCACATGATCATTGCGAGGCAATATAACCGGATGTATTTTTTCAAAATCAAGTCCCGAATTAGCGAGACGACCGCCGACACGGATCAATCCATTGTCGATAAAAGGTCGCAAGCGATTAAACTTCTGTGAGCACGATACATTATTCTGAATATTAGAATATTCATTAGCAAAATGCTGATTTTGCAGAGCGCAAAGCATCTTATTCTCAGCAAAATTTAATTCTTCAGCGGTTATTGCTACAGTGCTGCGACGTGGAAGTAACTTTAAACATCTACAAATGTACACAATTATACGTAGAAGTTTACTCCACGAAGAAGTACGTAGTGCAAGCTCATATAAAGCGCATTGCTTTAAAGGCGTAAACACTGGGTGGGTCAAAATCTTTTGTTCGGGTATGTCTCCAATACATTGCCCATCTAGATTTTTGAGTGGCCACTGAGACGGGTGCAGCGACGCCCACGGTGGACCATGGAGCCACAGAGGGTGTGATACAAGTTTCTCAGGAGTTATACCTCTGGACAAAACATCAGCTGAGTTCTCAGTGCCCGCGCAATGATAGAAGTTATCAGGAGAGATGTTCTCCGTTATTTGAACAACGCGATTCGCGACAAAGGTCTGCCATCTATGTGGAGAGCTTTTTATCCAGTATAAGGCGACTTTAGAGTCGAGAAATGCGTATATTGATTTGATTGGGATGCGCTCAGAGTAATTGTCATATACCGTGCGAAGCAATTTCGACAGTAAGACGCCACCTAGTAGCTCGAGACGTGCGATCGAATGTGGCTTTGTCGGCGCAACTTTACTTTTCGCGCAGACGAGATGCACAGTATTACCGGAAGGTGAGCTCACGTGTAAATAAACTACAGCACCGTAAGCTGCGAGACTGGCATCTGACAGTCCGAACAGGGTGACCTCACAGTCTTCGGTTACGCCCACATGACGTGGTATGTGAAGTTTATTTAGAGCTGGTAATTCGTCGCAAAACTGTCTCCACATCTTAATGATGTGAGGCGGTGCTACAGTGTCCCAATCTAGATTTAATTGCCAAAGCATCTTAATTAATATTTTGGCATACACGACTGTGGGAGCAACGAAGCCCATTATGTCCCACAGACGGGCAACAGTCGACAAGATGGAGCGCTTAGTGCATGTCGCATCGTCGGGTGGAGAAATTTTAAAATGAAATGAATCATTTTCAGTGGACCAATGTAAACCAAGTATTTTATGGTGCATTGTTTTGTCAAACTCCACTTCAGTAGGAAGTTTGTGTGAATCTGGCAAATTATTTAAAACCTCGCGAGAATTGCTATTCCACTTGATTAGATCCCACTGTGCTCCTTTAAAGAGATCAATCATTTGCTGTGACGCAATTATCGCTTCACGCTCGCTAGGAAGCGAAAAGGCAACGTCATCCATATATAGCGCAGGTAACACTATGCTACTCGCTAGCGGATATTTCGCGCCGTCGTCTTCTACGAGCTGTCGCACCGTGCGCAATGCATGGTATGGACTTGAAGTGAGGCCGAAACAGACTCGATTGAACTGATATAGCACGAGAGGGTCTTGTGGTTTAAAGCGATATAAGAAGCATTGATAGCGACGATCAGCTTCGCGCATAATTATTTGCAGAAATTGCTCGCGACAATCGGCTGTCAATGCTATCCCATGTAAACGGAAATTTAAAATTATTTTAAATAGATCTCCCTGTAAGTTAGGGCCGGAATGTAAAAGATGGTTCAGTGCTTTACCAGAGCTGGAACGGCATGAGGCGTCTACGACCATTCTCAATTTCGTCGACTTATCTTCTCGTAAGATTCCCGTATGTGGCATCACATAGACGGGGACGGGATCCCGAGAATCGTACGAAGGAGCGGGAGAAATATAATCTTTCGCGAGATAATTTTTTATGACCTCGTTATATGCTGTCCTCAGTTTAGGTGAAGCTTCAAGCTTTCTTTCGAGGCATGCAAAACGTTTTTTAGCTACATCCATAGAATCCCCTAAGGCATGTACATCCTCTTTAAACGGCAGGCCGACAACGTATCTGCCAGTGACAGGATCACGGATTGTAGTCGATGTATAGAAATCTTCACATTCAGCATCGCTGGGATGTTGAACGGAAGTGGAAGGCAGCTCTTCGAGTTCCCAGAAACGCCTAACTATCGAGTCAATAGCGGGAGGCTCTTGAACGAAACAACATGTCAAGGCGGAGTAAGTATCTACGGTAGGCATCGCAGGCGCATTGCCCATGAGCACGAGACCTAAGACCGTACGCATTGCAACCGGCATCGACGGGTCGCGACGTGACGTATGGACGTCGTCGAGCAGTAGTAAGTGCGGGAATAGGGAAGCTCCTATCAAAGCATCTATTTTATTAGGTATGCCGAAATTTTCGTCGGCAAGCGGAATACCTTTTAGGTGTGATAGGACAGACGTATCTATCACAGCCGTAGGCAATTTATCAGTTACTTTATCGACAACGAGAAGTGAAATATCAAAGCTAATGTTGTCATCGAAACGAGAATAAAACTTTAAATTAACCGAGTTAGATTGTACAACCTTTTCAATTCCACCGAAACCCCTAACTGTAGTACGTTCCGTATCTAAGTATTGTAATCCTAACCGATTACTGCACTCTCGTGAGATGAAATTAGCTTGAGAACCGTTATCTAATAAAGCGCGTATTATTTGACGCTTACCGTTGACATCATACACAGCAATTTGTGCCGTAGCTAGTAAGACAGTAGGTCGTTTATCTTCAACGCTCGTTACTTGACTGCTATAAGAGTACGTAGCGCTGGTAGAAGCGCCTACGCTCGTAGCACTCAATGCTACGTCGGCGCGCTCGCCTGCTACGGGCTGCATAGCGGTATCTGTGGCGGTATCACGTTCGCCTAGCGTGGTCTGCGGTGACGTCACGGCATTATTTAATTGCGGCGCGCGAGTCTGTTCGCGGCGATCGAAATGCAATTTTTTATAATGTTTTAATCCGCAGGAACAGTGGGCTGGGACAGTACATTGTCCCACCTTATGTAAGACAGATAAACAATTTACACAAGCGTTTTTGTTTTTGACGCATTTAAAACGTTTCTGAGGGGATGATATTTTATTAAAATCGGCACATTCATATAGAAATGTATGCGATATATTTTTACATAAGCATTTAGACGAGACAGGCTTATCAACTGTATTTACATAAGCGTGATATTTCGGCGCATTGCCGCTATTGTTTTTCTGTTTTATATTTTTACTTTGACTTGTATCCGAAGCGCTTGTAATATTTTTATTCGTACGCTCGTATACCTTCGCACGAGTTGTTATAAATTCTACGAAGTCGTCAAAGGTAGTTATTTTCTTTCCGCATTTAATTTCAAACGCGCGTACTGTCTCAGTGTCTACCTTTTGTGTAGCTATATGGAGTATGATAAGATCAGCTAAATTATCTAATTTTAAGTTTTTTAAGGCGCTCACTGCACCAGCAAACCGATCTATGAAAGATTCAAAATTAGCCGCTGACGGGGTTTGAAAACCTTTATAACGAAATAACTCTTGTAAGTATGCGGAAGTCAACATCCGTTTATCATCAAATCTATTGATAAGTGTTTGTAAGATTAACTCATAATTTTCGGCACATGGAGAAATGCCCGCGACCGCGCCCTTCGCTTTTCCCTGAAGTTTCGGTAATAGGTAAAATAGTTTCTCCGCATCGCTTAATGACGGATTATCATGTACTACCGACTTAAAAGTTGTATAAAACATCTGAAAGGATTTTATGTCACCATCGAAATCTAATATCGAAATGGGAGGTAACTTAGGCTTGGCTTTCAGCAGCGCGGGAGTTACGGTATGCAATTCCGGAGTCGAATCGGAAGTTGAACATTTCGCTTGAACTCGTTTGACCCTACTATACAAAGTCTCAAAAGCGTACAGACAATTGTAATTAGGTTTTGCATCAGAATCTAACTGCAGCAAACGAGTGTTATAATCGTCAACGATAGATTCATATTTTAAACGCAGTGAATCTATTTGCGATGACTCGTCGAGAAAATTCTCTCTTGTCTCGTCATCTGTGTATACAGGGTGACTGGTAACAGGATACATTCCTTGCAGGGGCTTAAAGTAGAGCTCATTTGCAGCAATTTTTTTCATATAATGTCCTATCCGAAACTTAGTCGTTTCCGAGTTATTGAAGATTTAAGGTTTTTAGCAAAAAATTCCAGTTTTAAAGTTAAAATTAGTTGCTGAAGAAAATCATACCCGGTTTTGTTGGTTTTTTTGTAGTTTTCTGATAGAAAAACGTTCAGAAACTCAATCAAAATCAAAATAAGCTAGAAAATACCGTTAACTTTTCAGTTAAGGCCTAAAAACCACGTATTATTTTTAAGGAAAAAATCGAATTTGATGAAAAGCAATAGTATTTCTAAAAAAAAATGTATGGAACGTTACGTACACATTACTGAAATAACTTCCTTGATTCATTAGCTATCCAAAAAGGTACAGATGTCTACAACTTTTTCCAAAATCTTGATTTTATTAATAAAATTCTAAGGACTGACGAGTCTCAATTTGACCGGGATGGAATCACAAAGTATCATAATTTACATTATTGGGCGGCAAAAGGAGAAAACCTAAAGAAGAAAAAGAAAGGGCACATCAACGGAGGTATTATGTAAAAGTATGGATAGGATTAATCAATTAGACATCTAATTGGCCCGCATTTTTTCTTCAGAATTTAAAAAATACGAATTAGGTGAAAAGAATATTATTTATAAAAAAAAATGTATGGAACGTTACGTAAAAATTACTGAATTACCTTCTTTGATTCATTATCTATCCAAAGAGGTAAAGATGTCTACAAAAACTGCAATAACGATAGGTGAACCTATTCCTTGTCCAGATTTAACGCCTTGAAATTTTTATCTTTGGGGCCACATGAATGATTTGATGTACGCTTACCCCATGATCACAGATGAGCTTCGCGAGGACTCTTCGTGCAGCTCATGAAATGCGTAAGAATTAGCCAACAAGAGTAACTAAAACGGAAATACGAAAAAGGCTTTGGGCTTGTATCAGACAAAGAGGTTCACATTTAGAGCAAGTTTAAAATTAGATTTAGATTAAGATTAAGACTAACACTAAGCTTTAGAATAAAATAAAGATTAAAATTTAGATTAAAATCATAACTAGTTTTTCTTTTGCGAACCTAAAATATGTAATTACTAATAATTATTAGTTAGTTTATTCTTATTCCTAAAATTAATCAATTAGTCATTAAACTACTACAAGTTTCAAATTGAATTAAAAATCGTTCTTGCAGTTTTTTGTAAAGATTTTTACCTCGTTGGATAGCTAATGAATCAAAGAAGTTAATTCAGTAATTTTTACGTAACATTCCATACATTTTTTTTTTAGAAATAATATTCTTTTCATCTAATTCGTATTTTTTAAATTCTGAGGGAAAAATGCGGGCCAATTAGATGTCTAATTGATTAATCCTATCCATACTTTTACAGAATACCTCCGTTGATGTGCCCTTTCTTTTTCTTTTTTAGGTTTTCTCCTTTTGCCGCCCAATAATGTAAATTATGATACTTTGTGATTCCATCCCAGTCAAATTGAAACTCGTCAGTCCTCAGAATTTTGTTAATAAAATCGAGGTTTTGAAAAAAGTCGTAGACATCTGTACCTTTTTGGATAGCTAATGAATCAAGGAAGTTATTTCAGTAATGTGTACGTAACGTTCCATACATTTTTTTTTAGAAATACTATTGCTTTTCATCAAATTCGATTTTTTTCTTAAAAATAATACGTGGTTTTTAGGCTTTAACTGAAAAGTTAACGGTATTTTCTAGCTTATTTTGATTTTGATTGAGTTTCTGAACGTTTTTCTATCAGAAAACTACAAAAAAACCAACAAAACCGGGTATGATTTTCTTCAGCAACTAATTTTAACTTTAAAACTGGAATTTTTTGCTAAAAACCTTAAATCTTCAATAACTCGGAAACGACTAAGTTTCGGATAGGACATTATATGAAAAAAATTGCTGCAAATGAGCTCTACTTTAAGCCCCTTCAAGGAATGTATCCTGTTACCAGTCACCCTGTATATCGCAATCACGAGATAATTCGAAAATATTTTGCATAATTTCAAATATAGCTTCACGTTTAGCAAGCAAGATAGACAGTTGAGGGTCTTGAATATCTTTATCACTCGACTTTGAGTCTATTTTAGGCGGCATTTTGATAAAATATAATTAATAAGTTAACAGAATAACAATATGTATAGGTAATTTACACAAATACTTAAATAGTCAAGCAAAGACAAGTTAATTGAGTAGTTTACGCAATCGTTGATCGAAAGTCAAGCGCATAGATTCGATCGCGCGGTGAATTGTGGGTATGTTCGCGACCCGAGATTTATTCAAGCGAATCTCGAACTTATGCGTTAGAACTTAAAATTCAAGTAACTTGTAACTTTTTTACCTTGCCGTTGAAAAGACGGTGTAACGATATTCAAGTTTCTTTGAGATTATAGTTATAAGTTATTTGTTAATATTATACAAATAAACTGTGTATTTATCAAAATATACATAAATACGTGTAGATAATTAGTATGTCTAACTGGGGAAACGGCTAGCTCAATGCCATATGCTATTTATGCCAGTATTTTAGACAGTGAAAAAAGATGACGCAATTGCCACGATTTTCTTTTTTAATAGAAATACATATATTCGCAATGAATATTATATGTACATATTATAAATATCATTTATTAGAGCCTATATAAGTATTCTAATAACGAAATTATATTAATTATATATAAATATACGGTTAAATTATCCGGTTCGAAGTAACCACTTTATGGGGACGCCAAGAATTTACGTTATTTTATTTATCGATAAAAAGTGGACTGTATTTTTGATTTATTCGAAGCAATGACTATAAGATAGGCGAATAGTGAATTCGTCAAGGGAATAAGGAATATGTAGGAAACACAGCACTCACTTGTTTGTCTGGAACGCGTTGTCTCCCGAACTTTCTTCCCCGTGCACGGGTCACGATCCACCACAGTCTATTCTTCACTATGTAGGCGTCTACCATAAGAGTTATGGAAAAAGAGGTCCCGAAATGGCACACTTGTCACTATACGGGAGTTTAACTTTTTAATTAAAATTGTCCATTTGCACCATTGCATTAGCATACGCGCGGACGGTGACTTTCAAGCAAGAAGCGTAAGGTAAAAGAGTGATTTTTTAAGTTATGTTCGTAACATCGTAATTCTTCGGCTCTGGTCGCTGGTCTTCGTGTTCGCAGCGATTCGCTCCACAATGATATTTTGCTGTGTTCAGGTGGATAGGGATATATGGGTAGGTTAAGGATTACGATTTTAATTCGAATTTGCATGAAAATAAATAACTAAATTTAATATAAATTTCTGGCGTAACCACTTATGTTAGTAATTTCATACATAAGAATGATCACTAGGTATGTATATGAAAACTAATATCTTTCTGAAAGTTTGTAAATTACGATAGTGAAAAAATTATCAAAATCGGTTCATTGGTTTTTGGAATAATCACGAACATACGGGTCGAATATATAACCTTCTTTTTTGAACTCGCTTAGTAATAAATCATTATACCTACTACTAACTATTTTATAATGATATAACGTTTGCCTTATAGGTATACGTTCATCATTCGCTTTTTTCATTCACTAATTTCCCAACAATGTAGGGAAAATCAAAATAGTTTTTACTGGCAACACTTATAGTAAAAATAATGCGCGGTAAATTTATGTTTTTATTACGTGTTGTTTTGGATAATCGGAATTAAATAAAACAAACTTACTTGTGAAAAGTAACACCAGTTGCTTTATTATCTTTTTCTGACCGTGACAAACAAATTTTAACAACACATTTCACCATCTTGACAAATTGTGTGGCAAGTAACAGTTACGTTCGTGTTCACTCGGACGTCGGGCTGGCAACTGAAGTCGTAGGTGCCCATTGACATATTATGCGAAGTAGCGATGAGTCGGTGCTTTAGAATGCTGATCTAGTTAAGGTAAAACATCATTGGTGCAGTCAGTCTAATCATTACTCGATTACACAGAAAGAGGGGTTATTATGTGAGCAATATGTAAGTTTATATGATACGTCGTTACTCAGAAACAGTTCGTTATGTGTATTATGACAAACGCATTCAATAGTACAGCTGTTTGGAAGACTACAGCTTGTAAGATTCCAGCCTCATATCTTCTACTTTAACACAGAAAAATTCATGATATTATACCACACGGTGCGCTGCGAGACTGTGTGGCTTCTGCGGCGCCGCTGCTGCTTACATAGAAAAAGCCGTGTTATATGAACACGCTGCCAAATGACACTTGTCACAATAAAATCTATCTATCAATATAAAGAAGCTTGTAGTAATATAAAGAAGCTTGTCCTGACTGACTCACTGACTGACTGACTAATCATCAACGCACAGCCTAAACCACTGAAGCTAGAAACTTGAAATTTTCACAGTAGCTTCCTTTTATGACGTAAGCGCACACTAAGAAAGGATTATTGCAAATTCCATCCCTAAGGGGGTTAAATAGGGGATGAAAGTTTGTATGAAAGTCCGTCATTTTTAAATTTATATCAATGAAAATCGGTATTTTTATTTTCGGTTAAAAATAAAGAATTACGTGTTTCAGGAATTTTGGAAATTACACCCCCAGTTGAGATTTATAAGAATCCAAGTAGACAAAGTCGCTGGCATCAGCTAGTTGTCATATAAACGACGCCATATCAGCCGTGTGCCCTACCATCCGATAAAATCACTGAGTTGCGGCGCCGCCAGGCACCATGTGGCATCTCTCAGGCGTGACATAATTTTTAGAAGACGAAAATTACCCGAATTCGTAGGTAGGTACTTACTTTATTTGAATAATAACTGAAATTAAATACATCCTTTGAAACTCTTCACTCTATCAAGTATCACGAAACAATTTAACAGTCCATTAAACGTTAGGTGGATCTAAACAGAAGGCATTTATGGAAATTGCGAAGTGGAAACGAGAGTTGGAATCCTTAATGGGCGTATTGAGAATTGTGTAGCCAACTTTGCGAATTAAGTCCTCAAAGGGATCTTTAATTTGCCCAAAAGATACGTTTTAGAATAAGAATAATATGCAGATCCTGCGTAAACTCGGGAAGAAGCTAGAGTCACACTCCCGACATTTCATTATAAAAGCGAACATACAACAGACAACAGTATAGGTATTCTGAGTTTGCGCACTCCCAAAACTTTACCAAATACTACGTATCAAAAAACTGTAATATATACCTAATGCAAAATGAACCCAAAGACTCTTAATAAAAGTCGTAATTCAATACAATTTTACAACGTTTCTGTTTGGGGCGCTGGCTGTTTTCGAATTCTGAATGTAACTCTCAACTCAACTCAAACCTTAAAATAAGCTAGTTTAGTTCCATTTTACTCTGAACTCATTGTGTTTCGATCAGTAGTATTTAGTAAAGTTTTCGAGCTGTGCAAAGTGACACTAAGCATACAGTTGATAAGGATAAATGCTAATATGTATCTAATGATAGGTATCTACTGAATATTAATATTTATTGACATTCTAAAAGTGTACATACTGTACAGTGTACCAATTCCGAAATAAATAATTTGAATCTAAATCCAAAATTGTTTTGTTAACGAGTATAAGTTGTCTTACGCTAATTGATGAGAGTAATATTTACTTTACACAAAAGGCATATTATTTTAGGCGTTAAGTTGATAAGTTGATGAGTAATCCTCTCTCGTATATATTTCCTTTTCGTCTAATTTTGATGCAAAGTTAAGCCTGACGTCCGCTGAGGCGTAACTCACCAGATTTTAGCGTGGTTTGCAATTTACAACAGTACGGTTATTCTGAGCTTGCGTATCTCCAAAATTTTATCAAATTCTACTATCCTACTTAATATTATAAATGTGAAAGTGTGGATGTTTGTTACTCTATAACGTCGCAACTACTGAAGTGATTTGGCTGAAATTTTGAATGAAGATAGATTATGCCCTGACTTAAAACATAGGCTACTTTACTTTTTATCCTGGAAAAATCCACAGTTCCCGCGGGATTTTGAAAAACTCAAAATCTATATCTACAGCTATAGGAAGATTACTGTAGCAAACTTCCTTGAAAGTAGATCGATAGATAGAATACTTTATTGCACACAAAAAAAAGGTACAGTTGAATAAAACTTAGGCAGTAAAGGTACAGTTAAAAGGTACAGTTGAAAGTAGGTATAAAGGTTGGAAAAGGGAGCGGAAACAGAAACCATTCCCTCAGGATTTGTGAAAAATCGAAATTCACGCAGGCGAAGCTGCGAGCAAAAGCTAGTACTAAATATCCAAAAACTGTAATATGTAATGCAACATGAACCCAAAGCCTCTTATTTTAAAGTCGTAATTCAGTACTTCGAATAGGTATTTATTTTACAAGATTTCTGCTTTGGGCGCTGGCTGTAGACGAATGCTGAATGTATTGGCGAACATAACCCTTAAAATAAGCCAGTTTAGGTCTATTTCACTCTGAAGTTATTGTGTTTCGATATGTAAGTATTTAGTAAAGTTTTCGAGGTGTGCAAGCTTAGACTAACCAAATAGTAGGTGAGTACTGGGGCGTTAAGGACGCACGCAGGTGTTTGTTGAATTCGGTGGGTATTATTTTAAGTTCTTTAGAAACATTTTGTATTTATGTCGAGGAACCTACTTAAAAGTTTTTGTTTTGTGCTATTTTTAAACGTATCACTTGGACTTGGACTATGGACTTTGTTACATTCAGCGGATTTTTTTGCGGAAATCATAATATATTATGTACAATGTACATGCAACGATTTGAAAACACCTAACATGTTTACCAGCAAACTGAGCATTAGGGAAGATTTCAATTTATGCATTTTTACCCGACTACGGCAAAGCCAAAACGAAGGGTTATAATTTTAGCAGTCTAGGTATGTATGTAACATGTATGTATGTTTGTGGCCGATTTTTGTATGAGATTCTGTGTGTACCACCGTAGCGCCTAAACTACTGGACCGATTTTGATGAATGAGGTGTCTATTGATTCCTTATCATTATAAGGTGACATAGACTACATTTTATTTACGAAAAAATTACGGTTTTCTACATTATTAAATTATTTTCCGATAGACATAACAGATGGTGCCACCGGTTGCTTGCCTCGCGTTTTCTGCACACTAAACTATTATTACTTAAATTACTAAGCGTATTCAGGTTTTAGTTTACGAACTGTTTCCTTGTTTAAGTAAGTAAATGTATGATTTTGTTTTCAGATATCGTCATCCCGTCGCTACTGATAGCGGCGCTGTTCATCGGAAACGCGTTCATCGTTCTCATCATATACAAATATAGAAAACGGTAAGACTCTCTACATTATAAATTATAATATACATGCACCTATATACAAACATATATTTTTTTTACTTCAGGTAAATTTGCATATTAAATATATGACATGCATAATATGTGTAGGGGCTGTAGCTGCCATAGGGACTTTGCAGGAACTTGGATCCAGTAAAACAAGGCACTTTATTTGCACATATTTAATAGGACACTTGTACACGGTACGAAGGCAAGCCGAAGAGAGAGAGAAGGGGGCCCACAGGGTTGCCACATTCACATTTTAATTTACCTAGTGTGACCGCTTTCTCATTTGGATTTCCCTATAACTTTATGTTGAACGCAACAATATGTCTATGTATAGTATGTAAGTAAGTATTAGATTATAATTCCATGTCGCGTCAACGCAGCGCTCAGTCGCGCTGATGTCTCGCGACATTTACATAATTAAAAAAAACACACAAAATGAATAGTTAGTTCTTTTAAAATCAAGATTGTTTCCTAAATTAATTTAAGCTCCTTAAAAAAATTACAAAATCTAAAAATTGTGTAGGTAGGAACTCTAACATTATATTATTATAATGTATTTTGTTTTGATTATTTCAACGAGTAAAATAACTAATTAATGTAGTTGGATTTTGGTTTTTTAAATGACTTTATTTACTTAATGTCTATACTCTATATATTTATAGATTAAGTAGTTGGAATGCATGATTATTCAATCTTTTTTCTATAAAATGTCCCTTTTGTAGGGCGTATGATATTATTTAGTGGGTGATTCAACCCATTCCGACAGCACGTTCGACGATAAGTCACGCTTCATACACAAATTGGTCGATAACCTTTACTTACTTTGAGCACGTTTTAATATTTGAACCTAATTACTTAGGTAGGTACACTGGAAAAAGACCGGATTAGTTTGATTTTCGAAGCTTAATATAGAAAACCGGCCAAGTGCGAGTTGGGCCTTGCTCTTTTAGGGTTCCGTATATAATTATAAACAACATAATATTTTGGGTGTAAGAAATATCTCATTTCCGAGCTAGACATCGCAATTCGCAACAGACCGTGAAAGAAAAACCCAAAAAAACGTTACATTGTTTTGGTCACAGCTTACAAACTACTTTATGAATTGCTGTTTTCAGTATTTGTTGTTTAAATACACTATATGGTACATAATATACCGAAGTTTCATATTCCTGTCTGGTTTAATTTTTGAGATAGCCCCCGTCACAAAAATGGTCTAAAACTGACAACTTTGACGGCCCCCCATATCCTTATTTTTTAAGCAAAAAGTTAAAAAATATGTATTCATACTCTACTTAATGAGCTCTAAACAATGATACCCCACAAGCTAGTAAGAAAAATTTTTTTTCCCGGCTCCTTTTTCATGTATTGGAGCCCCCCTGAAAAATAATTTAATTCAATTTCTAATTCAATACTTATTTGATTTTGGGTCAACGTTCTGCAGGGCATTTCCGCCAACGACAAAAAATCATGTAACAATTAGCTAGCAGCCAAAATACTCATTATCTTTGTGACTTTTAAATTTAATAATGTTATAAAATCCATTCTCTACATCGTCTGTTAGTATCAGTAGTCTATCTGTTATAGATATTAAACAAAAACAAAAATTATACCTTAGTCGACGCAAATTCTAGTGTAACAAACTACGTTTTCTACATTCATTACGAATTTACAAGAAAAAGAGCAAACAAATTGACTTCATACTAACATTCCTAGAATAAACGCCTTTTACTGATATCGAACCATGTCATAACATAATGCTATATGGTGTAGGTATATATTCTTTTGGTTGTAATATATGTGTATCTCGAAAATCGGTCATTACCAAATCACACACAATATTTCAATTTTCAAGTTATTTATTCACCCGCCCCCCACTTCAGTTAGAGAGATGCGAAGCTTTCGCCATCAGCACGCTGATGAATGCTGTGAGTGGCGGATGTGTTGCATAATCCGGTCTCAGGATGCATTCTTTTGCGAAACTATAAAAAATGTCCTTACCTACATAGAGTGAAATGTACTAATAAATAAACATTTTATCCTGTTTATTATTGAATAAGATTGAATGTAATAGTACTATGAATCTCTATCCGGTGATTAGAAACTAGAAATCCTTGATTTAAGTACAAAATTATCAGAAAATGTTCAAAATGTCACTACCGGTACTGTCTTTACCGTGGTTAACCAGAAGCTACGGTAAGGACACGATAGCTACGGAAATGACCAATTGCATCACATACAAAGAGAAGCTGGCGTGAACAAGCAAATGATGTCGTCATCATTGTGAGTAGGTGTCTCCCCTTCACCCCGCCCACCTTCACAAAGCATCATTTCATACAAAAATACCATCCCCCTTGGAGATGGTACAGCGCTCCATCTCCTCTTGCTCTGTTGCTAATAATAATTAATCTGTCTCGATGGGCTTTTTATTGACGAAGGGAGAAGTAGGTATTTAAAATGCAGTGTTTGTTGCACTTAGAGATTCTATTCTAACTCGTATTATTAATTATTCTTATGATCAAAGCATCATTTAGAGACTTCAAAAACATAAATTATTTATTACGTCGATATTTACACCCAAAAATATTAAAATGTCGAACGTGAATACGGCAGCAAATAAAGAAAGAACGACGAATAAATAAAAAGAATCGATATGAATATATAAATCTTGAAAAATATGCAGAATTACTGGAAAAAGAAAGAGAGCGTTAAAGAAAAAGAAAACAAGCAAAAAAAAACTTAAAAGCATTGCAGACATGCCAGAAAGAGAAAGGAGGTTGATAAGAAAGAAATGGAAAATTATTAAAAACTATATATTACTTGTATTATTACTTATGCATATTATGACGATTACAACTTTTTGAATCGTTATACATATCTCAAAAACGGTAGCTCTTACGAAAAAAAGTATTAAGTCATTTTTTATAGATAATTATCTGATCTACAATTTTTGTTTGGACTAATTTTATGATAAAATTATAGTCCATTGAAATGTTACAATTTAAGGACCTAATATTGCATTTTATAGAGGACGCAATTTTATTTTTGGGACATGTGTCAATAGAAGCTTAACCTCAAGTTTGTAGGGTCGCCACCCTTGTCCCCCGGCCACCATCTTGGATAAAGGGGTGATAACACTTTTTTCGCGATATCTCGGAAACACAAAAAAATCGTAAAGACATAATTTGTAGCAAATTGTTTTGCCTACAAATATGTTTATATAACTTTTTGCCCTTAATTAAAAATTAAAGAAGTTATAAGCAAAACGTGAGTTTTTTTTAAATCTTTTTTGCTCTATTACTTTTTTTATACATTTTACAAAAAAAAATACCTCAGAAAAATCATTTTTTTTAATCTTATTCATTTAAAACGCTGTTACTGCACTCCAAAGTTGACCGGTTTCGTCAATGCTCATGAGAATCCGGAGCAAAAAGATTTTATAATAATTTTCTTACCTTTTTCCCCATAACTTCTTTAATTTTTAATTTAGGGCAAAAAGTTATATAAACATATTTGTAGGCAAAACAATTTGCTACAAATTATGTCTTTACAAATTTTTTGTAAGACGCACAGTTTCCGAGATATCGCGAAAAAAGTGTTTTCACCCCTTTTTCCAAGATGGTGGCCAGGGGACAAGGGTGGCGACCCCACAAACTTGAGGTTAAGCTTTTATTAACCCCCACACATGTCCCAAAAATAAAATTGCGTCCTCTAAAAAAATGCAAAGCTCATGTAACATTTCATTTCCGTTTTGCTGAAAATCGCGAAAAACCCGTTTTTGCAACCTTTGACCCCGAGTAATTTTTTTCGAGGTGTCGGATCGATGAGGACTTTTCACATTTCATTTATAATAGTGTTTTGAACAATCTTACCAATTTTCAGCCAAATGTGAATTTTTGTAACCTTGGAAGTCAAAATTGACCGGGCTAAAAATTTTAATTTAATTTATATTATTAGCACAATTTTAATTATTATTAACACAAATTAAAAACGCTTTAAAACTTGAGATAGATTAAGATGTCAATTATCTTCTTCTATTTTATACAATATACATACTTAATATAATAAAATCGTAGACTTGCCGTATCTGTACATTAAAGATTTTTGCAAAATAATAACTGGGGGATGTTAGGGATAAGTAATAGAACTTAAAAATTCAATTTTTGAAATTTTTGTTTATCTGTTTGTCTGTATGTTTGTGCGCGCATCACGCAATAACTACTGAATGGTTTGAAATAAAACTTGGCATCATTTAAGTTCATAATACGGAGTAACATATAGGATACTTTTTATTCCGAAATTCAGCACGGTTCTCTTGGGAGAGGGGATGGAAGTCAAAATGTGTACTTACTTAGCTGTAATTCTTAATGCGTGGTCCGATTTCATTCATTCTTTTTTTGTTAGACCTTTCTTTTGAGATACTTTATAGATTACCGGCTAATCTCTGAAAGGCTGGGTCGATTTTGATGGGACGTTCACAGGCGGATGTTTACATATTGATGTACCTAAACATACGTCAGTGAACTTTTAACAGTTTCTAGCAAGGTATGAGCTCAAAAGAAAAACCAAGAGTTCCCGCGGAATTTTTAAAATCCACGCGGACGAAATCGCGGGCGTCCTCTATTTTTATAATATTTTGATTAGGTACCTACAGTAAAAATGTTGATTATATATATTATTTTGATTTTTAACCATGACATAGAGAGATTAAGTCAGATTTCAGACATCCGAGTTCCGCCTGTAAAGCAGTCATTGCCGTACTTTAATGTCCTTACCGTTCCTTACGAGTTTTAATTATTTATGATGGCAATAAAAAAAACCCACGATGAAAACATTTCCTTCTTCGATTTTCTATTGACTGCAGTTACTTTAATTGGATAATGTTACAGTTTTTTTTTTAGCGTGTCCTTACCGTGTTTTTTGTGTCCATACCATTTTTTCAACATGGAATATTTATTAAACTTCTCAAAATAATTCTTGTACACAGAAGTGAGACCTTTATAATGGTTGTGGAAATATATTAAAGCCATCCATAATCTGATATCTAAAGATTTTTTTTAATCTTTCAAATTTTGCAATTTGGCGGAAATGCCCTGCATCAAATATCAAAATTTCAGGTTTGTAACTCATTTCGCCTGCGAACTAGAGACCTGTGACCGGCGGACAGACAGACAGACAGACGGATAGACAGACAGACAGCCGAGTGACATTAATAGGGTTCCATTTTTATCCTTTGGGTACGGAACCCTAAAAAAGCAGAGGTAAGAGTCAAACAAGCGAAAAATGAATCCCAAATAGGATCAATTTGATGGTAATATTTAACCTTGATCGTAACCTTACCGTAACTGTGACATGCAACCCACCCATAGTCTGTTTTATATCACCACTTATTTATTGGATAGGTAGGTGAAAATCATAGGTAAATGCAAAATCCCTCAATTTCCCGGATGAATTTTTTTTCTTAGAGCTCTAGTTTTAGGATAGCGTCGTCCAAATTTTAAATCAAATTAAAATAAACTTTATGCAAATTGACCCTTAAACCCCTTTTGAAGTGTCAAAATTTCGACCGTAACTAAATTAACAATGGTTCGTAACGTTTTTACCGAGAAGTTCGATAACTTTGAAGCGAGCGTCTGTGGAAGCGAGCGTGACAGACAAGAATGCTTTGTACGAAATTTGCTTGGTGTAGGTAGGCGAGGTAATTGATCAATAGCGGGTTCGGTTGGTCGGCCACGTGCTCCCTTTGTATGCAACATGACAAACTTCAGGTCACGTAACAGAGCGTGTCACGTGACTCAACTTCAGGAAGTAGACGAATGTATTGATCAAACTTTTCAAACACTGCAGGTACGATTTTGTTTTACTCGCCACAAATCCACGATAAGGTGATAGTCTAAAACTCCGATCGCTTAGAGATTTGATTGGAAAAATACTTGTAAAAAGTGTTTGTTAGAGATTTCTGATGTCACATTAGAGAAACTAAAAAACATTAGAGAAACAAAAACATTAGTCTACTTGTCTATTGCTTGTCTTTAAGTAGACTGATAAAATGCAAGATCGATGAAGAATGCCACAACAAGTAACAACATTGAACCTTTGGCAAGGTCGCGTCGTGATAAGTGGTCTATTAGTGACAATTAGCACGTCGAAGGAAGTAGCTATTAGCGTTTATTTGGAAAAGCAAAAGGAAAATGTAAATTATTGTATTGATTTTTTTAGACATCGACTTTATTTTCGTTATTTTAATTTAACAAATTTTTCAAACTTTGAAAAGACAGTCCGTTGATCCCATTTCTGATGTTTGATAGAAACTTCGTTTGACTAGGCGTTCGATCTACTCATCTAATAGCCCAGTCAAATTAGACTAAAAAATAAGGGTGAGGTTGCAATAATTCCCACCTGGCTGAAAATTGGTAGGATTGTTCAAAACACTATTATAAATGAAATGTGAAAAGTCCTCATCGATCCGACACCTGGAAAAAAATTTACTCCTGGACACGCACACTTGACTCACACTTGCCTGAAAATTGGTAGGATTGTTTGAAACACTATTATAAATAAAATGTGAAAAGTCCTCATCGATCCGATACCTGTAAAAAAAATTACTTGGGGTCAAAGGTCACAAAAACGGGTTTTTCATGATTTTCAGCAAAACGGTAAGTTTTATCATAAAATTAGCTTTGACAAAATTGTAGAATCAGATAATTATCTATAAAAAATGTGAAAATACTTTTTTCTTAAAAGCCACCGTTTTTTGAGATATTATAACGATTCAAATAGTGTCGAAATAAAAATGAGGGACTGGATTTCTTTTTACCTGAAATTCTGATATTTCCAATATATTATGTGTGTAAGTATGTAACTTATATGTGTAAGTTATGTGTAAGTTACACACTTACACATATAAAATATTTTAAATATCAGAATTTCGGGAAAAAAGAAATCAGCAGAAGTGCGATTGTGTAAGGTTTGAACCATGATGGTTATTTTAGACGATCGGTCATTGATGGTCAAGAAAAATTCGAATTGCGTAAAACTGTCCATCAAATGAAGAGCGAAAAGTGACCGGTGACTTAAAAACGTATCATGGAATTGAGTTTTATTATACAAATAGCATCAGTGAAACTCAATTTTTTATGTTTTTAACAATTATGTCGGACACAAAAACAATGGAACTTATTACGATAGCATATTAATTTCATAATGAAAATTAACTTTCATAACTTCAAACATAGAATTCCAACGTTAATATCTATATGCAAATTATGTAACAAAACGCAGACCAGTGAATTATGATCGAGCTTACTAATTCTGAACAATAGTTGGCGTTAGTGGACTTGTTTTGTTATCTGTATAATGGTTAATTATGACATCAAGTGTCAATGTAAGTGTCAATGTCTATCCTATATGTTATTGGTCTGTGGTCAATGTCAATGTATTTATGACAGTTTAGTGTTTATTTACTCAATGTTATTTACGAATTAATAAATTTTCGTAAATTTTTCAACAAAAAATAAAGAAGGACAGCCACAAATCAAATATAGCTCTATATGTGAATGTGGTTTGGATGAAGGGTCTTCTTCTCTTATCCTCTTCTGCCCAAACTTCTCCATAGGCTCTAACGGGTGTTAGTGTATTATTAGTGTTTAGTCCCTATGTAAAACTTTTGTGTATTTTATTCTAATTAATATTATAAACGGCAAAGTTTGTATGTATGGATGTTTGTTACTCTTTCACGCAAAAACTGCTGAACGGATTTGGCTGTTTGGAACGGCGATAGATTATACTCTGAATTAACACAAGCAAGTAACTTTTTATCGCGGAAAATAAAGGAGTTCCCGCGGGAACCTCAGTGAGGTGGAAGAAACCTCAATCCACGCAGACGAAGTCAGGCCCGCGGTCATCATCTAGTTACCTATATCTAACAAAATGAAATTGTAAAAATATTATGTAGTAGGTATATTTTATAGATTTACGTAAGATTATTATTTATGTTTACGTAAATGTATGTTTAATGTTTCTTATTGTGATGTTTTAGGTTATCAACTCTCAAGTACTTACAATAACTTCACTATTTTATCCTGAATATGGAAAATTCAGTGTCAGCAGTAGATTGTGTTCTTGTGTTTTCTCCAAGCTACTCAATACTGGTGAAGTGAATTATGCTGTGTTACTACACAACTAAAAGCCATACTACAAATAAAGAATAACAACAACCAAGTAAGCTTTAGGACCATAATTCATAATTTTCCTACAAAAAATAAATATTATTGATATTTTATTATCTTCATAACAACCATCTCTTGTTTCAGGCAAGCGTGGTGACTCCTAACAGCAAAAACGCCACAATCCGCAGTCGAACGAGCTCACCACTAGAGTAGTTTCTTGACCTTTTTCTAGTCATGGACCTCTCTCAAAATATGAAAGAGCCGACTGATCCTTTCCGAAAAGATAAAAAATGAGGTTTAGCGTTTACCAGCTTCTATTATTTGCTGTTGCTTATGCTGGATTGGAACATCAAATTGTACACAGTATTTACTCAGTGGCGGAGCAAGACCTAAATTTTATGTGGGCAAGATATATTTTGCGAGGCCCTCTGAAATTTTTATTCATACAAAATCATAGTAGGCACCTTCTATACTACGTGAGTAACCTCCGGGGCGCGAGGCCCTCCGGAGTGCGAGGCCGTGGGCCTGGTCCCACGACGCCCACGCCTTCCGCCGCCTCTGTATTTACTCACAACATAATTATTGTATACCAATTTTCATACTAATGCATTATGTTAGGTAGGCTTGCCGTAGACTCAGTGTTAGTTCCATGGCCTTACTTGTAACTACTTGTAACTTAAGAAACACTGCACTAGACCAATGAGGCAGTTAAACACTGCAATAGAGAGATGCAACACATGATATGACTATGCATAGAATTCATGTTAAACTTATTACTTATTTATGTGTAAAATTTAAATAAATAAAGTGATTAGAAACACTGACTCGTTATCATCTCAAGAAAACAAGACTGCTTTTGGTCATAATATGGTTGTCTACACTAATTGTACATGTTTTTTTTAATAAACTAAGACATTTTGTCGAAGTTAAAAGTTTTTTTTATAAAAGTACCTATTTAAGCTTATTGAAAAATCTTATTACATGTACAAAACTACTTTGATGACAAAAACCTTGGGAATGTTTTTCTATTATAGCTAATTTCTCATACTTAATTAAAGTGATAAGTAGGATATACTTGGTTGAGTTTGTATCTCACTTTAATATAATATCTAGTTGTATTTGATTGCCATTCAATGACTGTACTGTGGTAAATAATTAAACTGTTTCTGTAGATAATAACAAACCCTATTTTGTACAGTGGCTAGTTAGGGTTGCTGCCACATTCGCCCAAAAGTCGTCCACATGCTGGTTGGCCAAGGCATCCCCCAGCATATTACGTTCTCCTGCCCATACCCACATTGACTTCCAGGAGGCCTAATAGAGCCTTCACTTGTGTACCTAAGTGACACCGCCTTGCCTTGGGCATGGTAGTGATAAAGATAATAAAAGTGGCTGTTCTTATGCAATTTTTGGTTAAAATGTAACAACCATGCTAATAGTACTAAGTTGGCTGTGATTGACATTTTAAATTATTTAGCATGTAAGTAGGTTAATTACCTACCAATGTAGGAGGAACTTGTAAATTATATTAAGTTAAAAGTTCCTATATAATATACATATACATAGGTAAATTATTTACCTACTTACATAGGAACTTTTAACTTAAGTATATAAATATTCCTATGTAGTAGGTAAGATTAGATTAAAATGTAAATTTATTTATTGTTTTTCTTTTGTTTGGGCAGAGCACTCTAGAACACTACAGTTCCAGTGTAACCTGCCATGAATAATCAGAAATAAAAAAGATATATGTATATTCATACAGGTTTTATTTAATCATTACACATTAAGTATTTAACCTCATTATATCAATTTACATAATATCGGCGGCGGCGGCGATAAGGAGTTAAGGAGCTAAGTAAGTCACGCTCTCTTTAAACATTTCTGTGGTGGTGTCGTGTGGTGCGGGTTGTTACGTTCCCTCAAATATGGTTGAGCAAAGCAATGGCTGGATCATGGGTCATGCTCGTGAACGGGTGCCACCGTCGGAAATGGATTACTTTAGTCTGCCCTTCTTAACATGTGTAGAATTGTAAGCACCATTCCGAACCAGTGATAGATTCATTTGTCGATTCAAAAGCACTTGTAAAAGTTTATCTGAATAAAAAATATGTCTTAGACTTGCCTTTACACAAGTTTAAGAACTCTATTAAAAGTATGCTCATAAAAAAAAGCATATTATACAATTGAAGATTATATAAATGATAAAAAAGCATGGATTTAATCTTGTTCCAGCAATGCACGAGACAGCATTTCAATCATGTACATAAATTGTTGTATTGTTATTTTTTAAAAGAGCACCCGCCGAGTTTCTTACTGGTTCTTCTCGGTTGGAACGGCATTCCGAACCAGTGGTAGATTCAATTGATGATTCAAAAGTACTTGTAAAAGTTTATTTGAATAAAAAACTTTTCTATTCTATTCTATTCATAATCTGTGGGAATAATATTAGGACTTTCAAAATAAGATTGAATAGGTAGGTAGGTGGTAGAATACCTTATAGGCAAGCGCATTCCACCTTAGGCTGCTATTAAAGATAGTCTCAGGAACTACTGGACCGAATTCAAAAATTCTTTCACAGTTGGATATGTACGTGATCCCTGAGTGCTATAGGCTATATATATTATATACCATGGGCGAAGCTGGGGCGGACCGCTAGTTTTCTCATAAAGGTGGGGCCATATGATAGCAATGTGGGTACGATCCACACATTCCACGCTACTGGGAAGCCAAATTATGTCCAAGAATCTAAGAAATATTTATTATTATACTATCCTAGTAGGTATTTGATGATTTGTACTATAGGATAAAAAAGTATAACATGCTGCTTTTACCCCTTCATAACAGCCCTTCTCTCTTGAATGTTACTGGGGAATTTTATGGGCTGCTGCAACATTTGTGGCTGGTTGAGGGCATCAGTCACTTAGGCCACACACTTGTTGTACTAAGAGTACCTTGCTAGGCACCCCGCCTAGCAAAATGGGTAAGGGTGGTGAAAACTGCAGATAGTGTTCGTAGCCTACCTATCTAGTACCTAATAGATACCCAGTAGGTCATATCATAAATATTAAAATATACCTACCTATAGAGAAGACCATATAGGTACAATAAATTAAATAAAACTTTCCATATTATATGATATGAATAGATTTAATAGCAAAAAGATTGTCACCAAATATTTACTTACAAGGTTTAAACTATGATGAAACAGAAAACTTAAAACATAGCAATTAATTAAATAAAACTGTAACAAGGTAGGTACCTAACTGATTAAACTGGCATGGCCAATCAAACAAAATTACTTAGGTAAGTACCTACTTAATATTGTACTAATGAATCTATTGACACTATTTATCAACATCGACTCCGTAGGGTAGGCACTACGGTGGAACATACCTATTTAAACACAAACACTTAGGTACTTATTCTTCTTTGTTCGTTCGCTCTTGGTAGAGCGGTCGTGGTCATCCAGAAGTGACATCTCTAAGGGCAGATGTTATACGCCTCACGAGCATTCGCCACTTTTCGCTGCTGGCCGACAGCCTGGTGCCTTCATACAAGGGAGCGCCCACATGATTTATTTTAGTCGGTCTATCACATGGGCGACCTTCCTTGCCGTCTGGTGTCCTCAACTTCGCCCTGCACGGCAAGGCGCTCGATGGAGTCGTGTCCTAAGAACTTCACGAAATACGACTCTGTACTAACGTCGAAACATGCTGTTTGATGCCGAGTTCTTGGAGTATAGAGATGTTGGTGCGAAATTCGGTCCATGAGATTCCCAACATTCGCCTTCAGCACCACATCTCCAGAGCATCGATTTTTTTCTTCTTGACTTGTCGCAAAGTCCGTCTCTTTGCCGTAGTCGAATTAAAAGTTATATTTACTGCGGTGTTTATTAAGGAATTTGTTTTAAAAAGTTAGAAAATTAGATTTTAATCAATTCAATACACATAAGCCATCAAATGATTAACGATAATCATGGCCCGAGACTCACCGCTATTATTTGACATAGGCGATGATCTCAAAAAAGTTAGACAATTCGAATTAGCTGTCAAATCGTATGAAATCATTCACTCATCGTCTAAAATAACGATCCATGACATTCATGATAGCCATGCAATCGTCAACCATCTATGAACTCCGTACACAATTCGAATTGGCCGTTTGACAGCTGAAAACGTACGTTTTCAGCTGTCAAATGAATACAATTTTCATGGTCTAAAGTTAGACAATCGCACTTCTGCAGTGCGATTGTCTAACTTTAGACCATGAAAATTGTATTCATTTGACAGCTTAAACGTACGTTTTCAGCTGTCAAACGGCCAATTCGAATTGTGTACGGAGTTCATAGATGGTTGACGATTGCATGGCTATCATGAATGTCATGGATCGTTATTTTAGACGATGAGTGAATGATTTCATACGATTTGACAGCTAATTCGAATTGTCTAACTTTTTTGAGATCATCGCCTATGTCAAATAATAGCGGTGAGTCTCGGGCCATGATTATCGTTAATCATTTGATGGCATAAGTGTATTGAATTGATTAAAATCTAATTTTCTAACTTTTTAAAACAAATTCCTTAATAAACACCGCAGTAAATATAACTTTTAATTCGACTACGGCAAAGAGACGGACTTTGCGACAAGTCAAGAAGAAAAAAATCGATGCTCTGGAGATGTGGTGCTGAAGGCGAATGTTGGGAATCTCATGGACCGAATTTCGCACCAACATCTCTATACTCCAAGAACTCGGCATCAAACAGCATGTTTCGACGTTAGTACAGAGTCGTATTTCGTGAAGTTCTTAGGACACGACTCCATCGAGCGCCTTGCCGTGCAGGGCGAAGTTGAGGACACCAGACGGCAAGGAAGGTCGCCCATGCGATAGACCGACTAAATTAAATCATGTGGGCGCTCCCTTGTATGAAGGCACCAGGCTGTCGGCCAGCAGCGAAAAGTGGCGAATGCTCGTGAGGCGTATAACATCTGCCCTTAAAGATGTCACTTCTGGATGACCACGACCGCTCTACTAAGAGCGAACGAACAAAGAAGAATAAGTAGGTACCTAGGTGTTTGTGTTTAAATAGGTATGTTCCACCGTAGTGCCTACCCTACGGAGTCGATGTTGATAAATAGTGTCAATAGATTCATTAGTACAATATTAAGTAGGTACATACCTAAGTACCTAAGTAATTTTGTTTGATTGGCCATGCCAGTTTAATCAGTTAGGTAGGTACCTACCTTGTTACAGTTTTATTTAATTAATTGCTATGTTTTAAGTTTTCTGTTTCATCATAGTTTAAACCTTGTAAGTAAATATTTGGTGACAATCTTTTTGCTATTAAATCTATTCATATCATATAATATGGAAAGTTTTATTTAATTTATTGTACCTATATGGTCTTCTCTATAGGTAGGTATATTTTAATATTTATGATATGACCTACTGGGTATCTATTAGGTACTAGATAGGTAGGCTACGAACACTATCTGCAGTTTTCACCACCCTTACCCGTTTTGCTAGGCACCCCAGCTAGGTACTCTTAGTACAACAAGTGTGTGGCCTAAGTGACTGATGCCCTCAACCAGCCACAAATGTTGCAGCAGCCCATAAAATTCCCCAGTAACATTCAAGAGAGAAGGGCTGTTATGAAGGGGTAAAAGCAGCATGTTATACTTTTTTATCCTATAGTACAAATCATCAAATACCTACTAGGATAGTATAATAATAAATATTTTTTAGATTCTTGGACATAATTTGGCTTCCCAGTAGCGTGGAATGTGTGGATCGTACCCACATTGCTATCATATGGCCCCACCTTTATGAAAAAACTAGCGGTCCACCCCAGCTTCGCCCATGGTATATAATATATATATAGCCTATAGCACTCAGGGACCACGTACATATCCAACTGTGAAATAATTTTTGAAATTGGTCCAGTAGTTCCTGAGACTATCTTTAATAGCAGCCTAAGGTGGAATGCGCTTGCCTATAAGGTATTCTACACCTACCTACCTATTCAATCTTATTTTGAAAGTCCTAATATTATTCCCACAGATTATGAATAGAATAGAATAGAATAGAAAAGTTTTTTATTCAAATAAACTTTTACAAGTACTTTTGAATCATCAATTGAATCTACCACTGGTTCGGAATGCCGTTCCAACCGAGAAAAACCAGTAAGAAACTCGGCGGTTGCTCTTTTAAAAAATAACAGTACAACAATTTATGTACATGATTGAAATGCTGTCTCGTGCATTGCTGGAACAAGATTAAATCCATGCTTTTTTATCATTTATATAATCTTCAATTGTATAATATGCTTTTTTTTATGAGCATACTTTTAATAGAGTTCTTAAACTTGTGTAAAGGCAAGTCTAAGACATATTTTTTATTCAGATAAACTTTTACAAGTGCTTTTGAATCGACAAATGAATC
This sequence comes from Melanargia galathea, assembly GCA_920104075.1. Classification (NCBI taxonomy): domain Eukaryota; kingdom Metazoa; phylum Arthropoda; class Insecta; order Lepidoptera; family Nymphalidae; genus Melanargia; species Melanargia galathea. The sequence goes on along the minus strand of OV049862.1, from coordinate 4,803,774 downwards.
TATCACTGGTTCGGAATGGTGCTTACAATTCTACACATGTTAATAAGGGCAGACTAAAGTAATCCATTTCCGACGGTGGCACCCGTTCACGAGCATGACCCATGATCCAGCCATTGCTTTGCTCAACCATATTTGAGGGAACGTAACAACCCGCACCACACGACACCACCACAGAAATGTTTAAAGAGAGCGTGACTTACTTAGCTCCTTAACTCCTTATCGCCGCCGCCGCCGATATTATGTAAATTGATATAATGAGGTTAAATACTTAATGTGTAATGATTAAATAAAACCTGTATGAATATACATATATCTTTTTTATTTCTGATTATTCATGGCAGGTTACACTGGAACTGTAGTGTTCTAGAGTGCTCTGCCCAAACAAAAGAAAAACAATAAATAAATTTACATTTTAATCTAATCTTACCTACTACATAGGAATATTTATATACTTAAGTTAAAAGTTCCTATGTAAGTAGGTAAATAATTTACCTATATGTATATTATATAGGAACTTTTAACTTAATATAATTTACAAGTTCCTCCTACATTGGTAGGTAATTAACCTACTTACATGCTAAATAATTTAAAATGTCAATCACAGCCAACTTAGTACTATTAGCATGGTTGTTACATTTTAACCAAAAATTACATAAGAACAGCCACTTTTATTATCTTTATCACTACCATGCCCAAGGCAAGGCGGTGTCACTTACACAAGTGAAGGCTCTATTAGGCCTCCTGGAAGTCAATGTGGGTATGGGCAGGAGAACGTAATATGCTGGGGGATGCCTTGGCCAACCAGCATGTTTTGGGTGAATGTGGCAGCAACCCTAACTAGCCACTGTACAAAATAGGGTTTGTTATTATCTACAGAAACAGTTTAATTATTTACCACAGTACAGTCATTGAATGGCAATCAAATACAACTAGATATTATATTAAAGTGAGATACAAACTCAACCAAGTATATCCTACTTATCACTTTAATTAAGTATGAGAACTATTAGCTATAATAGAAAAACATTCCCAAGGTTTTTGTCATCAAAGTAGTTTTGTACATGTAATAAGATTTTTCAATAAGCTTAAATAGGTACTTTTATAAAAAAAACTTTTAACTTCGACAAAATGTCTTAGTTTATTAAAAAAAACATGTACAATTAGTGTAGACAACCATATTATGACCAAAAGCAGTCTTGTTTTCTTGAGATGATAACGAGTCAGTGTTTCTAATCACTTTATTTATTTAAATTTTACACATAAATAAGTAATAAGTTTAACATGAATTCTATGCATAGTCATATCATGTGTTGCATCTCTCTATTGCAGTGGTTAACTGCCTCATTGGTCTATTGCAGTGTTTCTTAAGTTACAAGTAGTTATAAGTAAGGCCATGGAACTAACACTGAGTCTACGGCAAGCCTACCTAACATAATGCATTAGTATGAAAATTGGTATACAATAATTATGTTGTGAGTAAATACAGAGGCGGCGGAAGGCGTGGGCGTCGTGGGCCCAGGCCCACGGCCTCGCGCCCTGGAGGTTACTCACGTAGTATAGTAGGTGCCTACTATGATTTTGTATGAATAAAAATTTCAGAGGTCCTCGGAAAATATATCTTGCCCACATAAAATTTAGGTCTTGCCCCGCCACTGAGTAAGTACTGTGTACAATTTGATGTTCCAATCCAGCATAAGCAACAGCAAATAATAGAAGCTGGTAAACGCTAAACCTCATTTTTTATCTTTTCGGAAAGGATCAGTCGGCTCTTTCATATTTTGAGAGAGGTCCATGACTAGAAAAAGGTCAAGAAACTACTCTAGTGGTTAGCTCGTTCGACTGCGGATTGTGGCGTTTTTGCTGTTAGGAGTCACCACGCTTGCCTGAAACAAGAGATGGTTGTTATGAAGATAATAAAATATGAATAATATTTATTTTTTGTAGGAAAATTATGAATTATGGTCCTAAAGCTTACTTGGTTGTTGTTATTCTTTATTTGTAGTATGGCTTTTAGTTGTGTAGTAACACAGCACAATTCACTTCACCAGTATTGAGTAGCTTGGAGAAAACACAAGAACACAATCTACTGCTGACACTGAATTTTCCATATTCAGGATAAAATAGTGAAGTTATTGTAAGTACTTGAGAGTTGATAACCTAAAACATCACAATAAGAAACATTAAACATACATTTACGTAAACATAAATAATAATCTTACGTAAATCTATAAAATATACCTACTACATAATATTTTTACAATTTCATTTTGTTAGATATAGGTAACTAGATGATGACCACGGGCCTGACTTCGTCTGCGTGGATTGAGGTTTATTCCACCTCACTGAGGTTCCCGCGGGAACTCCTTTATTTTCCGCGATAAAAAGTTACTTGCTTGTGTTAATTCAGAGTATAATCTATCGCCGTTCCAAACAGCCAAATCCGTTCAGCAGTTTTTGCGTGAAAGAGTAACAAACATCCATACATACAAACTTTGCCGTTTATAATATTAATTAGAATAAAATACACAAAAGTTTTACATATGGACTAAACACTAATAATACACTAACACCCGTTAGAGCCTATGGAGAAATTTGGGCAGAAGAGGATAAGAGAAGAAGACCTTTCATCCAAACCACATTCACATATAGAGCTATATTTGATTTGTGGCTGTCCTTCTTTATTTTTTGTTGAAAAATTTACGAAAATTTATTAATTCGTAAATAACATTGAGTTTATAAATAAACACTAAACTGTCATAAATACATTGACATTGACACTTACATTGACACTTGATGTCATAATTAACCATTATACAGATAACAAAACAAGTCCACTAACGCCAACTATTGTTCAGAATTAATAAGCTCGATCATAATTCACTGGTCTGCGTTTTGTTACATAATTTGCATATAGATATTAACGTTGGAATTCTATGTTTGAAGTTATGAAAGTTAATTTTCATTATGAAATTAATATGCTATCGTAATAAGTTCCATTGTTTTTGTGTCCGACATAATTGTTAAAAACATAAAAAATTGAGTTTCACTGATGCTATTTGTATAATAAAACTCAATTCCATGATACGTTTTTAAGCCACCGGTCACTTTTCGCTCTTCATTTGATGGACAGTTTTACGCAATTCGAATTTTTCTTGACCATCAATGACCGATCGTCTAAAATAACCATCATGGTTCAAACCTTACACAATCGCACTTCTGGTCCTACATTTTTATTTCGAAACTTATCTTTTTGAATCATTATATCTCAAAAACGGTGGCTCTTAGAAAAAAAAGTATTCAGACATTTTTTATAGATAATTACTTGATCTACATTTTTTTTTATATAATTTTATGATAAGACTTACCGTTTTGCTGAAAACTTCCCGTGAAAACTTTGACCCCGAGTAATTTTTTTTACAGGTGTCGGATCGATGAGGACTTTGTACATTTCATTTATAATAGTGTCCCGAACAATCCTACAAATTTTCAGCCAAGTGTTAATAAACTGTGCGTGTCCAGGAGTAAATTTTTTCCAGGTGTCGGATCGATGAGGACTTTTCACATTTAATTTATAAAAGTGTTTTGAACAATCCTACCAATTTTCAGCCAGGTGGGAATTATTGTAGCCTTGAAAGTCTAAATTGACTGGGCTAAAATTCTAATCACAACAAAAGAAGAAATACAACATAGTAGCAATACTGGAGCTATATTTAGCCGGTCGCGTCGCACAAAAGTGGCCTGTTGGTGGCCGTGGCAGTTAGCAGTTAGCACGCA